>JBBMOI010000006.1:9525000-9600000 GCA_038088405.1 Porites divaricata
GTAACAACAATTTAAAACTCAACCTACTTTTGAAATTATAGTATTATACACCCTAACTACACCTCCCTTTAAAAATGTAGACCGTAATGCACGCTTGTGTAAAAAGATATTACACTGCCTTGCTCTGAATAAAAATGAAAACAAACTTATCAAAAAATATAGTATTTTCTCAATACAATGACGAAGAAATTGTCATGCTTGGCATCTAATATTATAACAGCGATCGGAAACGGGTATATTTTGTGGTCTCACGACCCTGAAATACATTTTTGTGATCATTTGTCCGTGGAGATACCTCAACGAAGCTTGCGTG
The DNA here is from genome assembly GCA_038088405.1 of Porites divaricata. Lineage (NCBI taxonomy): Eukaryota > Metazoa > Cnidaria > Anthozoa > Scleractinia > Poritidae > Porites > Porites divaricata. The sequence goes on from JBBMOI010000006.1 coordinate 9,525,314, forward strand.
GCTGGCGGAATCCCCAGGTATGTTAACATAGCTGTTCACCATGAGCGAATTTACTTTTGGTTCGTAACTGAGCTCAAGCAGATAAGCCTGGTCAGACTTGTGTACTAGCATTATACTCGTGAGGTATTCGATTAAACTGCGAGAAGTGGGATTATCAACGCTCTGTATAACCCGTGATATCCAATAACTGCTCTTTTGAATACTGTCCATTTAGAAATTCAACACACGACTGAAAACTAGACACAACGTAGCTCTTCCTTAAAAATTCGTAGTCAGCTTCTCCGCAAGGCTCCAGTTATGAAGGTAGAGGAAGAAGATCCCGACATATCTTTCCATCACCCTTCTTCTTATCAAGCCACTGGCCGCAAGAAAAAGTCACTTTCTCCTGACTCGTCAAATTAGTGACCACAACTTTATCAAGCATCCATCCAGCTCCGAAGCCTTTATTATCATGTTCAATGCGCAAGCGAGTCAGCTGACCAAGGTCCAACGCTTCTATCTTGAAATCGTCAGTCTGTCCTCTCTCAAACAAGTTGACAAACTTCTTAGTAAGCTGTCTTTGTCCAGTGTCGCCGTTTGCACCATATAAGGTAATGAACACGTTTGCGTCTGTGCCCGCATGATTTACGTCGGCTGTGAAGACCTCCACTAGATATTGAATAGGTTGAAGTTCTGAAACAAGGTGAGAAGAGCAAAAAGTATATGAGTAACAAGCAGTCAACACCCACAAGACCTGTTCAGACCTGTTGTTGCCGTTGTTGTTGAATCGAGGGGGCTTACCACTTACAACAAGTTTCTGGAAATTTAACATATTCAAATCTCCAATAACAGCGATACTCACGTTGACGTCACCTATTGATATTAATGTGCCAACCAGAAGCGCAATAGAGTGTTTTCACATGACGTCACGGCGGCCATATTGGTGTCCCAAAACAATGAAATGGCGGCCATGTTGGTTTCCCAAACCAATCCTGTGGGAGTTGAACTCTTTTCTTATGCAAACGCTTTCTTTTGTTCTAATAAATTTGCATACATGCTGGCCACGTGAGTGAAAACACTCCATAGTTCTTGAAACAAACACTCTATTGTTTCACTCATCACAAATTTGAATTACAAAAACAATGTTTGTGAACAGTGATTCCTCCAATACACCCTTTTTGCCCTCTCCACCCCCGCCCACCAAATTTGGCAGACCCTTTGATTTTCATTTCCCCTAGGTATAACAGTGATTGAAGGCAAAATTTTTGGGTGAACAATGTGCATTATCAGAGATGTGCAAAGGGCAAATTCCGGTTGGCCGCGGCCATATTCCAAAAACATTTGTGTAAACCCCGAACGAAATTTACTAGTCCTGTGATTTTTTCAACGATTTACCCAAAACCGAATCTCGTCCCACTTCTAGTAGCTAAGGGGGATTTCGACACAAAAAACGCCACACACTATCTTAGTCGCGCATGCGTTGTTTTTATAGTCTGTTGTTGTTATACGTTACGTATACACTGTAATCAGCAAATACTATACCTCTGATGGCTGCCGCTCTCGGTTTCTCAGACGTTTTACATTCCAGCCGAACAGCATCATTTTTATCGGAGCTGAGAGGAATCCACTGACGACAGGGAAACACGTATCTGCAAAAGCCAATAAAGCGTTAAAGGACTGACAGGTTTAATTGGATAACTCAGAATAAAAGAGCCAGTTTCCAGGCGTTCGGGTTGCGATAAGAGAATACGCAGCAACCACGACGCAGATGACTTAAAAAGTGGAAAAAAGGGCAGTTCTCGTCGTCCTCACTGTCGAGGTCTCGTAAGGTACCTATACAGAACTCAAACATTTCACTTCTCTAGATTGCAAGACAGGCGTTACCTTTTCACGTTTTACAGCAAAGGCAAGAGCGACCTGACTCGCGCTTGCCATCACTCGCCTGAAAAACCCTTAAAAGGACACGCCTGTTCTGCCGGCTGTTGCTGGTTAAACGATTTTGCTTTCCCCATTGTAAAAGTATTTTTCCTCGCTTACTTTTCTCCAGACTGTTGTGCAGAGACAATCAATTCATGTAAGAACCATCCAGTTTCTTTCCCAGTTCCCTTGACCGTGGAGCCCTCTCGTCTCCTGTGTCCTATGGTCACGTGAGTAAGACTTCCCAAACATTTGGTAGCAAATTTAAAGGTGTCTGTGTGCCCGCGTCGCAGTATTTTGTTCTTGGCGCTGTTTTCTATCACGTATTCTTGGGACTTTCTTTTTTCTCCTTCTAGGACGATCCACGCGTTTTGCGTCGTTCCAGCGTTTTGCTTGTCGCTTGTGAGAAAGGTTAGTTCAAACGCTATGAAAGAAAAAAAAAAGAACATCAACTGTCTTTTACTGATAAGAGTCGGATTTTTATTTTGCAATCATATTACGGTAGTTTTCTTAGGGCTGTGTAAGGACGTAAATTTTTGCACTGGAGAAACTTATGTTTCAACGGCCACTTATCTTTGCTATTTCAACCAAACTTCAGAGGCCCATTTAATGAATCTTTTACAAGTGTAATTTACAAGTGTGGCGATTGTTTCCGAATCTAAAAGAATAGCTTGTTAAAGTTTTATTAAATTGACCCCAGCATTGACAAACTAACATCGTAGGTTCACCCGCAAAACTGTTTCGGTTACCGCATTCATCGAGACAAAGGCAAATCATCCAAGCGAACTAATCTCCTTGTTTCTCTTTCTTTCTTTCTTTTTCTTTTTTCTACACTCTTAATCTGATTCAGCTCCTACCTAGCCCTATCTTAATATGTCCAGAGTAAAACGAACACTTTTATTCTGAAAGGAAGAAAAGAGACATTTCGAGAAAACAATTTTAATTTTGACAGTTTACGTTATACGGTTAACGATGCGTTTGAAATCTCTCTCCTCCTCCAGCGTTGTCACGGTTTTCAGACAAGCTGGAACAAGACTTAATGTGTTTGAGCTATTAATACAGATTAATACAGCCTTTCACATGGTATAACTACATAAGCACAACACGTGACTTACAGGTGGGTGTTCTTGAATCAGCGCTCTTCTTTGGATTTGCGCATGTTAGCTCTCGTACCAGACTCCCATCATCCTTGTCCTTAGCGAGCCAGCGGTTGCACGGAAAGATAAATTTTTCGTCGGTTGACTCGTCCACAATTTCCACGTTTTCAAGATACCAGTTTGCACCAAGAAATTTATTGTCATGCCAAATGCGCACCTTCGTAAGGTCGCCTAAAGAGACAGAAGAAAACAGAAAAATGAATGAAAATGATAAAGCCTGATGCATCTCGCACTTCTCACATTTCATCACATGATTTGGTTGCTCTCTGGAAACATCTAGGTGATACCTATGTTGCACTGAATGGCTTTCGCACAGATCATATTGAAAAGACAACCCGGAACACCACAAGCAGAGAAGTCCGCGTTAAAGAAGTAGGGATTGTATCTTTGGAAGTAAGAGAAATGTGCGTGTGTTGAGAGGTGACCGTATTATGGAGGTGTCTGAAGGGGCAGGTTCAACTGCATTTCTGTCTAAGCTGATTGCCAAAAGGACTTAAATGCTAACCCTACAAATCAGTACACCTGACAGTACACTGAACAGATCGAGTTCTAGTTACTGACCTAAAGAAGCTACACTTCGTTACCTACAGCAAAGACCAATTAAAAACGCGGATATTTATAAATTTTATAACTCAGACTGGAGTGGTTTAAAATAAACCGAGAGAGAACACAAGCATGCCGTGCAATAAATACGAAAATGACCAATCAATGACGGCATACATAACTAAGAGGTTTTAACAAGAAATGTCACTGACAGCTTTATAAATGCTGGATAAAAACGCCGACATGAAAATCGCTTTTTTTTCCTCGTACTGTTCAATGTAGCTATAGCTTTCTGGCATCAAAATTCCACCTTCTTTCACAAATTTCTACTAAGAAATGCTTGCTCGTAAAAGCGTACTTCACCTGTGTGGGAAACCAAAAGCACAATTTAGACTCGCCTAAAGTTAATAAATTATTGAAGGTAAACACATCGGTGTGGTTTCTTTCGAACTTGTCTCTATATGTTTCCGAGTTCTTCAAAGCCAGCTCTCCACTGTCCCCATTTTCACCAAACATGACCATGAACACGTTGGCGTCTGTTCCGGCACCCATGACATCACCGGTCTTCACGTTTATCTTGTATGTGGTTTCTAGTAATGGAAAAGAGGGAATTCATCAACGGTATTCTTACAGATTATGGCGATCTTGAAATAATCTGAAAGAAGAGCACCCTGTTTGGGCTCTGCTAACAAGCTAGCCCAACTTGCCCCCGTTTTATGTTGCTCTAAATATATACTGGCGAAAAGCAAAGGAAATGAAGGGATGGTTCAGCTATAATTGTCGTTCGCTACGCAGTTTCTTATTTCGGTTCTAATCCGACTTGTCGCACGTAACAGTTTAAGTAGTCTTGCAAGGGCTCTAGGTGGCTTCACGTTGCAATTTGTATAGCAGGGTTATCGAGTGTTTTCCACAGGCTGCTTCGCATGAAACATTTCCTGTCATAAACGGAAACCGGGATGACTACAAAGCGGATAGTTTTTAAGCGGTGAAAGGTACTGCTGGATAGTATTGAAAAAGGATATGGTGGTGGAGAGAGGAAGTGACTGTCGTTTCCTTGATAACACTTCGCCATCTTTACAAACACAGTGGCCTGCAAAATGCAAAGCTGTGCAGTCTGCATTGGGTTATGAAACTCGTCAAATATATTGCTTGAACAACCTTTGTTCAGGGTCTCTTAAAAACAGTCTTAAATGCAGTCACGTGACTTACGTATATTTAAATTAGAATCAATTATTCAGTAAATCACTTGTTATCACATCAGTAAATACACAAGTCACATGACGACGCTGAGAGCAGTATTTGCTGATGAAGACTATTAAAGACAGTCCACATTATTCAAAGGTCAAGAATGAGCATTCACAGCATTAAGATTAAATACCGGCTGTTTAAACAACTGGTTAATAACTAGTTAAGTTATTAATGTTAAGGGTTAATAGACCTCTTTAACTTGCATGTTTTGTTTTCACAATGACGGTCCCAAGGGAATTTGACCTAGTTTCGTCTTTTTATAACTTATGCGCACTTATCCACGTGAATAGAAAGAAGTTTGAAAGAAACAGTTCTCTAGAGTACTACCACAAGACATGCACTGGGAAAACAAAACATACAAGCTAAAGAGGTCTATTATGCAGTAATTCACCAAAGGATTCATAAAATAGTTTACCAAAAATTTAGCACCAACTGATGGTTCTTTTTTTTTAATGTACTGCCTTTGAACAAAGCAGAAAACAACTTACTCGTCAGCATCTCCTCGCCATCCGTCTCGGCTGGAATCTCTTTTACTAGTTTTCCTTCTGTTTTGGAAAACCAGTCATTGCATTTAAACACGCTGGAGGAGTGCGTCTCCATGTTTCTAATCATCATCTAAAACAAAAGACAAACAAACTTCTATTTAGATAAAAGGGAAAAACACATGACTCTGCATCGAGTCTCTAAAACTCCTGTGGTTTAAGCTATTGGAAGAACGGGTAACTATCCAATCAACTACGATGAAAACAACTTCAAAACGATCTCAACGCCTTTCAGCCTCTCACTTTCCTTTAACTGTAACAATAACTAAACGGTCATTGTTTATAGATAGACTTTCGGTGACGGTCTTTAAGGACTTCACCTTACTAACAGAACACTGTTTAATTACTCCAATCAGGTTGTAAGCGAGTTCCCAGAAGAATTATCGATCTTAATTTGTACTGACAAGTGATCGCCTAAAAATTTTAACATCGTCCTTTATTTTATTTTATTTTATTTGAAAATTCTTCTTTAAGGTTCTTGTCTAGCAAGCATTACAGGTAAACTCGCTCAATAAATGTACCTTTTTCATCCTTTGAGGAAAAAAACAACAACAACAACAGCAACAACCAAAAAAACAAGTACACAATTACTTATGTGGCGCACCTTTTCCAAAAACCAATCTGGGCGGGTTCCTTTACCGTCGACTGCAATCCTGACCTTCAGCAGTTTGCCCACATCATCCAGGTCCATTCTAATAAGATCAACGCATGCGCGTTCAAACCGGGATTCATCTTTGTCTAAGACAAACTCAGGTGTGGTGCCCTCAGTGCCGAACATCGTCATGGAGATGGCAGAGTCCGTTCCAGCTGATTTTACATCACCTGTGTAGACTGTCATCTCGTATGGCACATCTGTAAGGCAAGAAGATACTCCCATTACTCGTACATAAAAGCACAATACGGCAGGAGCATTTAAAAAAAAAAATCTGCGACTACCCAACGACTTGCGTTGAAAAAATAGAGACTGGCGGGTAAGGGAGAAAATTATTAAAGTAGATTCGAACACTTGTTCTTCTTTATGTCAGATAAAGAGCTTCTCCAACAAGTAAACTGGGACCTCGGCACGCAGAATGGGTCATATGATAGGGTGAATTGCCAGCTGAAAATAATTGCGTGCTTCATGACTGCGCAAACAAAGTTCATCATAGCAAAGATCCAGGATCATGAAATAAACATAGAAAACTAGGGCTAATCACGGACGAGTGAGAGATATCCCTGCTCTTCTTCATTGTGGATTTTGACAGCCTGTGCCGAGGTCTGTTTTATCCCTAACGTCATCACCGCGCAAAAACACCATCCTTAGGGTTCATATTCTCCACGAAAACAAAACAACTTACGTGGTTTGTATGTGACCAGCTGATTATCAGCGGCCGACAAGACCCTGACCACTTCCCCATCTTCCTTGTTCTGTGATAACCACCTGTTGCACGGGAAAAAGTACTTCTTGCCGCTGGTCGGTACATCGACCTCTACTTCCTTCACAAACCAGCCACTATCAGCGCCATAACCGTTGTTTGACAACTCAATTTTCTTCACCTCTCCGACATCGACTGCCTCCACTGAGAAGGTTTCCGTTAGCCCTGGGGTGAAACTCTCTTTCTGTATCAACACAAGCGGGATCTTTTCAGTGGCTGCTTCGGTACCAATCACCACAATATGCGCTTGGGCTTGACAGCCTGCATCTGATTGGTCGCCGGTGGTCACGCGGATGGTATAAGCTATGGCTGTGGGTACAAAAACACGTTACCCTGTAAAAACTGTTTACTAGGATTCTCATCTTCTTCCGTTTCTTAAATTTCGGTAGGAAAACTAGACTATAACTATGAAACCTTACCTTCTGAGTTATACTAACTTCGCGTACAACAACTATACTCCCTTCCCCGAACATTAAGCCAACGTTATAGATCTGCAATACGTTGATTAATAATTACAATGCAATTTCGTCCTCTAGAAGGCGCCAAGTCTTCAGATTTTGATTGAAACTCCAAAGACGTTTTTGACAACGCAAGTCGCATGTTATCCGAAACAGCTATAAAGTCACAGTCTTTTAATGCCAATTGGAATCCAAAGAAAGCATGATTTTCCAAGATCCTTTTGTGCTAAAGGGATAAGACAGAGACGAGTGTACCATTTGCAAAGAGCGCTTCCATCGGTTTCAAAAATCAACATTAATGGACCCAAAACTGTTCCTTTAACACTGATAGCAATTGCAGCTAGAAGTTATAGGGAAGAGTACATAGAGGTAGGGAAGAGGTTTAGACAAACCCGACAAGACGAACCCTTTAGTTAGCAACAATTTTCTTCAAAACCTTGAGACAATATACGCAGTTAGCAAACCAATTTTATTTATAAACAGGAAAGGTTTCCTTTAAAAAATACTGACCTTCGCCAGGTGCTGCCGCTTCTTTTTTATCCTCACTAAATTCCTTCATAAAGATAGCATCGGCGGACGCACTTCGGCTTGCTGCCGGCAAACTCTCGTTGCTACGATGCAGTGAAGACCGACTACTTCCGAGGCTGCTCCGACTGCTTCTTCGTGCACCAAGGCTACCTCCCAAAGACGCCATACTCATGGTGCCAAGTGTGGAACGTTCTCCCTGGAATGTGGACAAGGGAAAAAAAAAACAGTGAAAATGATTCATTACTTCGTACCATATCTTCGTACCTTATTGGTGCGTTTTTCTTTCATAACGTAACTCTGTAAGGAAAATAAAAGGCCAAAAACTCTGTATAAGTATTGACTGAAATTACGAGTGTAAAACGATACTTTACACGATATTATGGGTCATTGTTTTGACCTGCAGAACCAACTTTAAATAAAAAAAATCACAGATGTAATGAGAAAATAGAAAGGATTGAAGTATATTAAAGACGGTGGTTCAGTGATCAACTGTTGCAGGCGACGAACTTGAGGAAATAAAAATTAGAATAATATTTTCAAAACAAACCACGCGGACATTCAAGGGAAGCCGTATTTTTGAAAATGGGCCAAATTCCCTCTAGATTGTGAACAGTCTCCTCTTTTTTCGTGAAATCGTCAGGATCGAGCGCTTACTGGTAACAAGGTGATCTGTGACGTCACTGCGGGGGCCTGGGGAAAGAAATTTTAATGCCGTATCCCATAAACCAACGCGCGCACCAATTCAATTCAATTCAATCTGTTCCCGTCAGCTTTGGTTTATGGGATACGGCATTAAAATTTCTTTCCCCAGGCCCCCGCAATGACGCCACAGATCACCTGGAGGGAGCGGGCGTCAGGATTCCTCAAAAAGGGCATTTAGTGGTAGTTATGAAAAACCGTAAGCACTTTCCAATATTTTAATATCAGTGAACGTTTTCTCCTATTTTGTTCATTTTCATACCTCGTAACCCTTCACGTAAAGTGTTCGTTGGATTTTTCCTTCCTCCTTCTTCTTAGAAAGCCACCTCTCGCAGATAAACGGATACAGTTTATCGGTTTCAACATCCCTAATATCCACACGGTCCACAAACCAGGAAGGGCTTATGTTAGAATTATCGTGTCGAAGCTTCAACTTGTAAATATTTCCAAGTTCAGCCGCTTCAAGAGTAAAAACATCTTCCTGTCAAGGAGGAAACATAAACTGTTTAATACCGAGGTTAGACAACGGTAAACAGAACGATATTTTCCATTATTTGAACTCAATTCTTCTGCAAAAAGTCTCTTTACAATTTATGTTCATTAGGAAACTCGTATAGACAACATGTAGCTATACTCGATGTTACGCGAAAAGGCAAAGAGAGCAACTAATGTGAAATGGTGAGAGCTGATATACAGAGAACTTTAACACTCACGTTTCTTCTTTCAAACTTATTACTGTGCGTTTCTGATTTGCCAAGCTGTCTCTCTCCAGTGTCACCATACTCCCCATATATGGTAATAAACACGTTGGCGTCTGTTCCCGCACCTTTAACGTCACCAGTGAACACGTGAACTTTGTACTTTCGAACTGTAAATAAAAATGAGGCTGTTAAACCATAACCTGGGACACTGAAGAGCTCAATATTGCTTGAAGGGACTGTTTAAACGTACAGCACAAATCTGATATCTAACGCCTAACAATTTACCACGGTATTCCACACTAACACCTTACACGAACTATAGATTGCAAATGGACTTATAGGTTGCAAACGTTGACATTGTTAATTCCTGTTACAAGAAAACAGGGAATCAGACTGCGAGTGCAATACAGTGAGCGCTCATTTGGTCATATTCCGGAAGAAAAATCCGCAAAGTTTTGTTGCAAATCTCTGGTAACGTGACGTTTGGACCACAATCGGGATATTTTATTTCCAGCAGAATTTCTAGATATTGCAGTGCAATGGACGCCAAAATAAGTGATTTACGGAGCTTATTCCATTGAATATTCTTCCAGAATAAAATCAATGGAACACGCCCAAATTATCCAGCAAAATTTGCCGGGAGGATCATTCCTAAAGAAGTCACACGGTAGACCTCGAGTATTGTATAAACAACTTTAAATTCATGGAGTGTGTTCTAGGCCAACTGTAATACGCTTCAATGCTGATCAGATCTAATGTCACTACAGTTCACACTTCACAATACTCACGTTCCAATGTTTCCTGATTGACTTCTCTGGTTTTAAACTCGCCATCTTCTGTTACAGACTCCTCTACCACCTTCTGAGGAATCAGCTCCCGAACAACAGAGCCGTCATCTTCGTCCTTAGCCAGCCACCGCTTACAAGGAAACGTAGAAGTTGTGGATGTTTCTCCGTCTTCTTGTAGACGCCGTACTTCCACCTTAGCTAGATGCCAGCCAGGGGTAATACCTTTGTTGTCGTGACCGATTCGAATCTTCTCGATCACATCACCGACATTGTCCAGCTGGAATGAGCAAGAGTGAAAACATACAAGCAAATATCAACATGGGTTCTTAACGGTGCCATTTCCGAGAATTCCATATTTTTCGGCAATTGTTAACTAGGCTTTTTTAACTTTTCCCGGTAAGAACTACTGTTGGAGCACAATACTGAAAGGAGGGACTTTATTAACATAAATTTAAATTTCAGCATAGAGATGGATGAAATATCAGAGGTCAAGCTCAATTCCTTTCAGGAATTTTCATCAACTCTACTATTAACAACATTTTCACATTACTGACAGATTAAAAGTTACATGTGAGACGCTGTAATGTTTTTTACAAACATCTTTTAGGCATAAGTATCACGATGCTGCCTCAAAAAAGCATTTTTAAAGCTCTCAACCAACACGAAACATTTGACGATTACTGTCTCTAATATAGCTATACAGATAGCAATAGACCCTTTTTTAGTTCGAGCACAAAGGTAATTGCTATTTTTAATTCACTGGTACACAATCTCATTGGTTCAAAAATCTTCTCGCACAAAAATTTCTCAACTAACCAGAACGGCGCGATTTGCGTCGACGTGTTTTCCGCGACGGGCATCGGCTACAAGTATTTGAGCTCTGACTGGTTCATAATGTTGTTTGGACGGGTTTTGACTGGTCATAGTAATTGATTGGTTTTATTTTGAAGGCACTCAGAGGAAAACCACTTTCAGTTAACAAAGATTACCTAGCAAAAACAAATCTTAAACCTTTATAATGGAAACACATCAACAAGCGCGCTAACCTCCTTGACAAACTGATCAACAGAGCCTCTCTTGAAGGAATCCTTCTTCTTCTTTGACGTGTCTGCTAATACAACTTCTTCAGTGGCAGCATCAGAGCCATACAACACTAAGTACACATTAGCTGAGGTGCCTGCTCCCATCATATCACTCGTGTATACTGTTATCTCATAAGGAACGTCTGCAACAACATCAATCAAACGAAGCATTAAGAAGTTCATTTAACATTTTTCACTTCTCCTTAAGATATCACTGCTAAATGTCTCACTTCATGAGCGTAAAGTGAAAACCTTCTCGCCGGATTGTTAAACAAATGCTTCTCATCAGCACCATAGGAAATGGATGAAAACAGTATGGAAAATAGGTTTGATGATAAAAGTGATGAAAGGGTTCCCTGAATTTACTAAAAACGGTGACAAATCAAGATCAATAGATTTCTATCATTTTCCCCCTTGCGTAGAATTTGAAGTTCAAAAATGAGAAAAAAATAATTCGAATGAAACGTCAACAGCTCTTTAAATTACGAAACCTGTCGAAAGGGCGAAAATTCTTTCAGTTTTATCGCAAGCTTTCACACTCTTTTCTCTTTGGTTTATCCGTTTTCATTTCACAACGAACTTAATGTCGGACTCATTATTCGTCCATTATAGAAGCCTGTCCAGTCGACAACTTTCGTTTCTGTGAATGATTGAATGATCACAAAGCCAGGAAACTAATAATCCTAGTTTATAAATTGAAAAAGAAGGGATATAAGCCCCAGTAGGCCCTAAAATCGTTTGACTTACATGGTGTATAGCTTTCTTCTGCGTCCACACCAGGGACGAGCTCTCTTTCCAGTTGCCCGTCATCTTTGCCCTTATCCAGCCAGCGGCCACACGGAAAAACAAGCCGCTGACCAAGAGATGGGACGTCGATGATTACCTTGTCGAGAAACCAGCCAGCAAATCCACCCTTGTTATCATGGCCAATTCTACAAAAATGGTGTTCAGGAAGTCATGATTAGTACTGTTTTTTGCACTATCTTGTTCACTTATTAAAAACTGTCGATAAATCACTGCATAAGGAGGAAAAAAGTAATTTTAAAAATATCCGACGACGATTTTAAATTTAATACATGTTTCTATTGCTATTTGCCTACTGCTGTCTGGAACGTTTGAAGACAAGGTACTAACAAATCATTATTCATTCCCTTTTTGGCTTACCACAACATTGCAACAGCTCAAAGGCCGATTTTTTTTCACTCTAGCAGACCATTTTATTAAGTATATACGTTACAAGGTTATTTGACTAGTACTCTCTCCGTCGTCAGAAGAAATACTATATTTTTGCCCCACAAGTTATAGCCATTGCAACTTAAATCGTAGCCCATCCTTCGATCAAGGAAACAACTGCTTATCCCTTTAAAAAATAAAGTAGCGGGACTCTAGTTATTACCTGATCTTTTGCACTTCTCCAACTAAGGCGTCGATTGTGAACACATCTGTCTGTCCACGCTCAAACTTATTCTTGAACGTACGTGACGTTTTCAAAGGGACTTTACCTGCAAAAGAGAGGTTCATCTCATTACAAGACGCATACAACAAACCAAGGGGAAACACAAAACGGAAAACTATTTACTTTAAAAACTAACCAGTATCGTTCTCTTCTCCAAATAAGATAATATACACATTTGCGTTGGTCCCCGCTCCTCTGACGTCACCAGTGATAACTGATACTTCATACGTGTTCATGCGGGCTGCAGATCATTTGAAAAAAAGAGCACCATTAGAACTTATTACTAAGTACGAAGCGCTTGCATGAAGTTGTGCTTAGCGCAAAATAGAGAAATAAAAATCGACCACTTGTTTGGTGCGCTGAAAACGAAAAGGACCTTGTTAAAAAAGGCTGCAGTTGTTTATGGTCTATCAGAAGCACTCTGACCCAGATATCGGTAGTGAGATGTCATCATTATGAAATTTCGACGCTCGTTCCTGGGACGTTAATGTCGCCGGGAAACCGTTGGTCGCGTCCCGAAATGACGGCTGTTTTCTCAGGCTATTAACTGTGATTCTGCAAAGTCAAAGTATACATGATACAATGAATAGAGTTTGAAGAAAGCGGTTAAAAACTTGAATAAGAAAAACCTAGTGTAGGCAGTTTATACAATAAAGATGATCACAGTTGTTGGTTGTTTTGATCATCCAAACTACTGTGATTTGGAATTCACGCCAACGAATGCTGGGAAAGAGGCGCGTCCCCCCGATTTTAAGTACTGTAAGTTGTTAGCTCATTACATAAAAGGAAAATCATATGAAGAAGCGAGTCCAGAAACAGTCCGCAAAAATGTATTCAACCAAATATGCCAGCTCTATTCCCTTGTAACAAATGCTAACAAACCTTTTGCCTCCAGATCAACTCCATCAACATTAGATACAACGCTAGCTTTCCTGGACAGAGACCTCTTTCTTTGCACCCGCACAGCTCGGTCGTCAACTGCGACAAGTTCACGGCAGATCTGGCCGTCATCTTCACTCGTTGCAAGCCAACGATTACACGGAAACACATAATTCTCTTCTGCTAGTCTGTCGTTTATCTCAATTCTGTCTAGGTGCCAGGCGGGCTTCAATCCACTGTTGTCGTGCCAAACTTTGACTTTGGTGATTTTACCAATATTTATACAGTTGAACGAAAAGATATCTTCCTACGAACCAAAGCCGGAAAAAAAAATCAAATAATGAACGGACACAGTAAGATACTCCGTTTCTGATGTACGGGTATGGGTAATAAACGATAGCCAAAGAAGGCCTCTAACCCCGGGGAAACGCTGGCTAAACTACCAGGTAATGCGATAAGAAATGAAGAAAATTTTATTTTTCTCTCGGCAATATTAATAGAAGAAAGGTTGGTGGGCCGAGCATATCTGAAACAAATCATTTAAATCCAACACCACAACTTTGAAAAATCCCACCAGGCGGAAGACAACCAAGTGGCTTTTTATAAACATGAGCGAGTGGTTGAACTCGAGTTTGCAGAGAAATAAACCCAACTAATAGTCAGGGCGACACCCAAACCTGGGACCTCAGCAATGCAAAAGCCGCGATGCGCTCTCAGTAGTCGGCTACGCTAACTCGCCAGCCTTCCCCAATCATTTGACCGTCGCAGGTTTAGCTCAGTCGGTAAAGCTCTTGACTGTAGAGCGAGAGGTAGTGGGTTTGATTCCGGGAGCCGGACCAATATTCATGGTCTTGAAATAACTGAGAAATGAAGGTATTACCTTTGCCCTGGCGTCCTCAATTAGTACCTTTAGTGCTCAAAAGTAGAGCCTTTTTTGTTTTTGATTTTTTTACCTTTCTACTAAGACACAACGCTGTACCTTCAGGCCGTTGAAAAGTAATGTATTTCACAATTTTGGAAAACACATATATATGTGTCTTTGGCATCGCGACAGGCCCGCCCACCTAGCCATACTGAAATTTGCTTTACATTTTCTTTGACACTTCTATTCATTTCAGATTAAACAACTCTAAAATAAAAGAAACAAGTTTGCCCTTTGTTTCCGTGCATAATTTACAAGTAAAAACTGCAGCTCTTACATTATTTCTTTCAAACTTGTCCATGTGGGTCTCTGACTTTTCCAGTTTTTGTTCCCCTGTATCGCCATGCTCGCCGTACACGCAAATAAAAACGTTAGAATTTGTTCCAGCATTAGAAACATCGCCAGTAAATACGTATACTCGGTATGTGTTCTCTAAAATAATAAAAAATGCTTAAGTTAGTCATAACTTTTTCATCAGCTACAGTTTGTTGAACGCAGCTTAATGTTTGCTGAGATAAACTCACGCCATTTGGGCCACTGACACCCTTCTAAAAACGATCGCCGGCTCAGCTCTGTCCCAAAGAGCCTGTTAAAGAGAAGTACAATCCCACAAATATAGCTGATTTAATGAAGATTGCCTTGGGCATTGGGAATTGCGCACTGGAAAAGGTATTGTTTGGCCGTCACTCTGGCAAAAAATTGCAGTTAGTTCCCTTTGCCCAATAGCCCAATGTCCAATTGTCAATGACCAATTGCCAAAGCGAATTAAACTTAACTGAACTGGCCATATATACTATATACCTGCTAGTGAGCCTCGCCTTGGCTTTCCGCTCGCATCAACTGGTACCAGCTCCCTCACGATCTGCCCGTCGTCCTCATCACGTGCAAGCCAGCGGTTACATACAAAAAGATAATTGAAGTCGTCACCATCACCCATCTCTTCAACTTCTGCAGCCTGGGATGTTCTACGCTTCTTACGAGAGTCTTTTTCCTCAGGCTTCACGCGACGAATTTCAACCTTCGCGAAAATGAAAAATGCGAGATACAATAAGAAGCAAATTTAATTAATTCAAATATCTTAGCCTGCCATCAACCTCTCCCCTTCGCAAATGCAAGATTCACGCGCGAGTGAAACGCAAGAGGGAGGTTTGCTTGTAGCCTATGTAAGGGTACCGTAAAACAGGCAGAAAATAGCGTACATCTTGCTTTGCTATTTTGCTGCAAAATGAGTTGAATAGTGATGTTGCGCAACATAGCTACTCAACTTGTTTTGCAACAATGCTTATTATTAAAACAAGTTGGCACTTTTTTTGCACGTTTTACTGTACTCTTATAATTCGATCGAAAACGCTTGCTTAGCAGCTTGGCTGCTTGCAGGCTACAAGATTTCAAATCACTTATCCCAAGACGTAAAAAAATATATAATTGGTTAAAACAGGCTAATTATTTTAAAATTTTCATACTAATCCCAGGAATATTGTTACCTTGTCCAGAAACCAAGCCGAACCCATTCCGTTGTTGTCGTGTCCAATCCGAATTTTTAAGAGCGGTCCAACATCTTCACTCTCCACCTGTCAATTTAAAGGAATCTTTCAACAAGGGCCTACCGCTAATAATGCCAAGATACGCTGCTGTTATACCGCTCAAATCATCCCACACCCCCTTTTATGCGTGAAATATTTATCTTTATGAAATAACTTAATAATAATAATAAATGATAATTACGTTATTTACACTCGGTAGTATTTTATTGCACTAATGCTAATGGAGCCGAGCAAACGACTGAAACAAATAATCTAATCAAACACAACAGGGTTAGGAATCCCAACTGGCCGGAGGCAAACCAGTTGGTTAATTACAAGCATGGCCGAGAATTTGAACTTGGGACTACCATGAACAAATCCAGCTGGTGGTTAGAGCGGGACTTGAACTAGGGGCCTCCGAATAGGCCATTTCCGAGTTCCCCCGGGCCTCTGTATCAAAACGAGGTTAGGTGCCCAACTTTTCTTGTGGAAATGAGTTTTATTTGCATGAGAATGAAAAATCATTTCCATATCAAAGGTTGAGCACCTAACCTCGTTTTGATACAGAGGCCCGGGGGAACTCGAAAATGGCCTATTGCAAGTCCACCGCTCAAACAGCTCGGCCACGCTGCCTCCGTTCCTACTCCAAAGAACATCACAATAACAAGGAGAATTTTTACTTGCTTCTAAAACTAGTCAAATCAAATACTATTTACCTTAAACTTGTCTACTTGTGCTCTTTCAAAGTTGTCCGACTTATTTCTGAGGTCAAACCGGTCTGTCTTGCCGTTTTCACCATACATGACAAGAAACACATTAGCATTGGTACCAGCCCCTCTCACATCTCCAGTGTACACTGTCACTTCGTATGGGATCTCTACTCGCAAAAAATCGAGAAAATAAAATCAACAGGTCAATTAATTATAGTAACTTCGTTCCTTTGAACAAAGATGAAAGAGGCAATCAAGTTTGTAGCCGGCGGGATTAGCGGGCGAATACTGTTTTACGCAGGCGATCAGATTTGCACAATGACATTCTTCTAAGAGAGTACATTCTATGTCAACTCGCGAGCAAGCTCTCCATTTCGAGTGGCGAGCGAAGCGACCCGCGCGAGAAAACGCGTCTTCTCTTGCGTGCCGCTCGCGCGTAACTTCTCACTACATCCCCCAAATGGAAAGCTTGCTCGCAGGCTATTTCTGTGTGAATACTACATTGATGCAACTCCTAGAGTGGGAACAAACAAAATACAGTCGAACCCTGTTAATACGGACAGAAATATTTAGTATTAAAAGGGGTGTCAGTATTAAGCTGGTTGAATTTAAAGAAAATGTAAGGGCTTTCTTTCCCCAGGGACAAAGCAAACTGTCCGTAATAAAGAGGTGTCCTTATTAAGCGGGGTTGGACTGTACTATCCAGCTCCTACTTCCTTCACAATGAAGTCTCCCTCTTAAGGTATTTGTAATTAGATTCAAATGTTTTTCAGTGTGCAGATGCAAGTTTTACGATTATAAAAGGAGAGTAGCCCTAGAATGAAAATTACGTTTTACCCTGAAACTATCTCGAAATCTTTAAATTTTTAAATTTCAATTCATTATGGATGCCAAAGAATCATAAAAATTAAATTAAACCAGTTAGTTATCAATAGACAACAATACACAAATAAATAACAAAAACAGAGTAACTACTTGGATTGGTATGAACTTGCTGTCCAGGGTACAATTCGCGCTCAATCTTCCCATCATCCTCATCGTCAGCTAGCCAGCGGTGACAAGGAAAAACCACTTTATCACCACGTGACGGAATATCCACAGTGACGTCATCAAGGAACCACCCTGCATTTGTTCCCTTATTATCGTGTGAGATGCGTAGCATTTCAATCTAAAGAAAAATAGAGAACAGAGTGTCAGGGTGCCTTTTTTGTAGTATTTCAAGTTTTTCGTTCCAAAAGGAAAGAATACAGTCAAACCTGTACGAAACATTCACCCTCCTTTAAGCGGTCACCTATCAACGTCGCAGAAATCACTCCCCTTAAAGAGGCGGTGTCACAGTTGTCTGGTTGAACTTTGTTTCTCCTTTTACATCTGCTGTGTTATTTATGCCTTCTTTTCATGTTTTGAGCAGTTATTTTTATGTTTCACTCAGTTTGGTAGCGGATCCCTCCGTTGAAATTCTCAGTGATAAATTTCGTCATTCATCAACGTGACAGAAATCATTCGCCTTAATTTCAGTAAAAATGACTTCTATCAAGCGGTCGCGGGCAGTTTTCTTAGGTCCCAACGAGTCACTATTTATTGACTTCACCCCTAGTAACGGTCGCTTTCTTAAGATGCACCATCGGTACACTTGCATTAGATACATTAGGCGAGGCCTTTACTGGCGGTTATTTACTTTCTTTTGGAACAAGAAGAAGTTGAAACTCCTTTGAAGTTGAGAAAGATGATTTTTCAGTACGTGAAACAAGCGGCTCGGAAGAAAAACCCAAGTGCAACCAATAGGAGTCGAACCCATGACCTTCTGGTTACAAGTGCAGATGCGCTACTATTAAGCTACAGGAGGCGCTTGCGAGCTAAGACCTAGCCTTTTCACTTTCCTCCCGTGCCGCCTGTGTCCCTGACTGAAAAATCGTCTTTCTCATGTATTCACTATGGAGGTTATTTTGTCGTTTGAAGGACACTTCTCCACGTCACCATCATATTTTCTCAACTGACTATTAAGCTGGTCAACGCTAATTAAACGTTTTCCACTTAACCCAATAAGTCCCAATATCCACATAGAAATTCTCCAGACTGATTTCCTTACATTTCGTTAGAGAATTTGATAAAAGATCAAACCATTTTCCCCTTAGTGATCATTTTATTAAATCTTATAACCGATTCTCCTGATTATGTATTGAAATTGTTAAGAGAAAACTGATGCCAATCACTACTTGGGTAAGACGGTACTGAGAACAAGGCAGAGAAAGATGTTCTATTCATGGTTCATCTCTACGCGATTTGCCAGTAACCAAGTACCATGACCAACCTTTCCGATGTCCACGGCCTCAAGAACAAACTGGTCAGTCCTGCCTCGTTCAAACTTGTTTTTGGTGTTTTCGGCACTTCGAAGCTGTAACTTCCCAGTGTCGCCTTTATCACCGTAAATTTGGACGAAAACATTGGCGTCCGTGCCCGCTCCACGCACATCACCTGTCTTCACTGACACGAGGTACGATGTGGCTAAAAACAAAGGCAAAATTCAGCTACAACAAAAACAACAATGCATTTCATCTCTCGTGACACGCATTAAGCACAAGGACTGCCTTCAATTAACCATTAAACCCGTTATTTTTTTGGCCCCAATAAAGTGCAGATAACAAGACGGAGCTCGAGCAACCATATCATACTTTGCCAAGGCATTGCCGTTACCGTCGGCGTCATCTTCGCGGCCTAAGTTCCTTCGCAGGATATCAGGGAAAGGATATAAAATGTCTGAAGACATCAACACGCGTCCCGCGCTGCGTTATTGGAAAGAGGAACGTCCCAAGTGGAAAAAACACTTCAACGTCAATATCCGGTACATGTTTTTAACAAAGCACGAAACAAACAAAAAACAGATAGGCGATAAAGTGCAAGGAGGGAATTGGATCAACAAAACGTACTATTGAGCAAACTTGTGCCACCCAGCGGAAGTTCTCTCACGATCAGTCCATCTTCCTCGTCCTTTGCCAGCCACCTGGAAAACAAGCAAACTCAAGATCTACATGGTGTTGATAATTCGTTTTCAATGGACTGTTCAGGGCCTCTATCGTTTTATGTACAACAGCTAGCTATAGCCCTTACCTAGTTTGAATGGTAACTTTTCTGTTTCTCACTTATGATTTGGGTGAGGAGGCAAAGCAAAGTGACAACCAAACTACGTTGAAAACACACCAACCTGGAGTTCATTTTGAACTACGACATACATGTCAGAGGTGTGAAACAAGAAGATGAAGAAACAAATATGAACTATCGAAGCCAATCTAGCCAAAAACCATAAACCAGAAGTAGCGTATTACGCCTTTATATTGTGAATTTTCCAAACCTGTTACAAGGGAACACATATTCCTTGGTGTTGTCTTCAGGGTCCTTTATTACAACTTTGTCTAAGAACCAGCCTGCTCCGGCCCCTGAGGAATCATGACCCACACGGACCTTCTGAAGACCTTTCAATGACACTGCCTCAATAAGAAATTCATCCACCTACAGCAAAGCAAACCTTCCACTTTAAGTACAATGAACTGGTTGATTAGAATTAAAAAGGGTCTTACTAGAACAAAGTTCAAGTTCAAGTTCAAGTTCAAGTGCATTTGTTCACACTTATTCAATTACAATACAACAACAATAAGGAAAAAAAGAAGAGATAAAAAAAAAAGAGAGGTAACTATACATCGAATTAAACATAACAAAGGAAAAAAGTGTGTAGCAGCCAAAGGAGCCAAGCTTTCGAGTTGGCTACTACCACATAGCGATTACAAGTGGGTGGCGTTTATACAGTACTACAGTAACTACTACACTACTAATAAAAAGGCTATTTAGATTAAACAATTAAATAAGTAGAACTAAGTAACAGATTAGAGTTTTTCAAGATGCCTGACTGTCAAGTAGAAAGAGTTTATATTCTTTTTTAAAACTATTCAAGGGGAGACACTTAACTTTCATACGTGTTGCTTCCCAGGTCTGTGATGCCACTACACTAAACCTTGCTAGGCCATAATTAGTACTGGAAATCGGTCTGCACAGCTTTTGATTAGTGGCATACCTAGTATTATAATTATGGACAGCTGAAGCCGGTTGAACTAAGTCGTAGAGGGCAGGAGGTGTATCCTTTTTTTGGTGGATAGGAAGGTACCCTGGAGCAATATAATACGGACATCTTTATGGACAGTTCTCCTGATGCAGCGAAAACACATATCCCCGCCTCTAAAATGCGGACACTTGAGTCTGTCCCTTGGGTGTCCGTGTTAGGGAGGCTTGACTGCATGTTGTCACGTAAAGAAATCCACTGCAGGTCAGACATTTCTGAGAATAGGCTTTCACCGTGAGAGAGTTCTGTGGCAAAGCACCACCATTTTCGAAGCTCCTCACAGAGCCTAAATCTGAGGCACAGTTCAACATTTTTTGATTAACAAATGTTGCAGCCCTTACTGTTCAACAATTTGCATCGCGTTGAAAAAAAAAAGAGCCCATCTCTATTTCCGTTCAGCAACCGTCAACGTATTGAATGAGCTAGCCCTCGTCCCGTTTTTTTCCATTTTAGCATTCCGTCCACACGTAAACGGCGATTTCGGGAACCAAAATACGCAGGTTTCTGAAAACGGTCCCCTGAGTGAAGATTTTTTTAAATCGACGGATTGTCGTTTTCGTGAGGACGGACAAAAACGGTTTCAAATACGATGATGTCACACACGATATTGCGCAATCACTATAAGGGACGCTGTCGGATTATGTTCGCGTGGATGGGCTAAAACGATTTGAATAAGCTACGTGTGGGTGCCTACGTTTTTAAAAGAACGGACAAAAAAACTCTCTGTGTTTAAAACAAATCCGGATACCTGTGGGCAACAGTAAATACGAGATGATACTCTATTCAACAGTTCTGGAACAACAGCTGCAACATTTGTTGATCGGATCAAATCCTGTGATAAGGCATTGATTATCATTGTTATATAGCTGGAAAATTTTCCCCAACGGCGCGCGCTCCCATTGGTTACTTCGAGGTCACATGACATCAACAATGAAACTGTATCCCGACAAAATCTCTGAGCGGGCAACAATGCAAATCTATGACGTCAGAGGGTAACAGTGCATTGCTGCCCGCGAATTTTGACCGATGACCGCCGTTACAACGAGGTTTAATGAATTTCCAGGTTCCAAATTTCCCGCTATATAACAAATTACTTAAAGACTGGTCTCTCAGGAAACAGTTAGTTTGTTTCCCTCGAATCTCAATGTTTCCCTCGGTTCTGCCTCGGGAAACACTGAGATTCTCGTGAAACAAAATTAACTGTTTCCCTCGGGATCAGTGATTAAGAGTTTATTGTTACGCAGATAAAATGTAGTCGATCGTCCATCACTCTTACCTGATTTCTCTCAAACTTGTTCCTGTTACTTTTGGACTTCTCTAAAGGTCGATCCCCGGTATCTCCTAACTCTCCAAATATATTGAGGAATATATTTGCATTAGTACCGGCGCCACGTTTGTCACCAGTGTGCACGAACACTTGGTACACATAGACTGAGGAACAAGAAAACAGCACAGGGGGAATCAGTTTACACTTTTCACGCAGTGTTACGCATAGAACCGTTACACCCTGACAAGTTATTGATATCTGATGTCTGGGCAGAAGCATGCTGAAGCATTTAAATTTCCCTTCTCTGCTTAGAACTTAGTGACTGCTAGACATT
This sequence comes from Porites divaricata, assembly GCA_038088405.1. Lineage (NCBI taxonomy): Eukaryota > Metazoa > Cnidaria > Anthozoa > Scleractinia > Poritidae > Porites > Porites divaricata. The sequence continues at coordinate 9,547,573 of JBBMOI010000006.1, forward strand.
GCCCTTCAGGTTGAGATAGAAACCTCTGCAAACTTAAGAAGAGTCTTAATCTAAAGCGCACGCCAACTTTCGTCAATAAATCGGACTAGTCCTGTACCAAAACCCTCACTCCAACCCTCGACCCCTTTCAATCGTCTTATTTATTTTTATTCTTAGTTTGGTTACCTGATAGCGGTTCTTTTCCCTGAATAATCGCCGGAAGTTCCCGGATAATCTGCTGATCCTCCTCGCTCTTGGAGAGCCAGCGGTTGCACTTGAAAGAACACTTGATGCTTGACCGAGCGTTTTCCATTTGAATCTAGGAACAATCAGATCAAAAGGGTATTTTTCAGATCACTTACTGTCACTCAACAGTGTGGTTTTCTTTAGCAAATACTAACAAAACGAGAGGCAATATTAATCGCAAGTATTTCAGGGATTTTTAGAGCATCATCTATTGACTATGAGCTTTTCTTCTCCTCGACTTGTCCCCCTCCCCACCTCGTTCCAAAATGTCGTTATTGACAGCACTCTTTGCCTCAGCGTATTAGTTGACGATAATTTTAGAACAAGTAACGTTGCTAAACATTTAAATCGTAATTATAATCTCGTTTATATGTGTAAAGGTACAAAGTCAGATAAAATAACTCCCGGGAAAGCCCGAAAGCAACCAATGATATGAAACAGGTGAACTGAAGAGGGCGTGGCTTCGCAGCATAAGGGTGGCACGCCTCCTGCACTGCGGAAATTTGCAGGCATTCAATGGGGAGATCACTGTGGAATTTTGCTGCGCAAGGTAACCACTGGCAAAGAAAGGATAACAATACTTAGTAAAATCCAACTAGTGGTCTATCATCAATGCTGCGTTCTGATTGGTTGAGCTACTACTAGGCTATATGTTATAGCCCACTAGTAGCGAAAAGCGCGGGCTTTTTGGCGACAAAAAAGGGTTAAAGTCTAGCTTTAACTAGCTAAAGTTCTTTTATTCTTGATATTTTTGACCAACTAGTTGGATTTTACTAAAACAATTATACCCTCTCGCCCTCATGGCCTCTGAGTCAATAGCCCATTCGGCCTTCGGCCTCATGGGCTATTGACTCAGAGCCCATTCGGGCTCGAGGAATAATTGTTAAATAGCACCTCCCCCTTACGCCGGCAATTATTTCTTCTAGCCTGCAAGCAAACGTCCCCCACCCTTCCCTCCCACCCACCACGCACCAGAGAACTTGCTCGCAGGCTGATTTCTTCTAGCGAAATGATTCTATGAACAAATTAAGGTGAATTTCATGAATAAGGTTATCTTTACTCACAGGTGTGGCGTGGTAATGAATATCGCAAACAGAAAGAAAAGGAACATCTCGAGAATATATGTATCAGGTACCTCCACACTTCACGGAGGATGAAAGGAGCATTTTTCTTTTTTGCTCAGTATTATATGTACCAGGGCTTGACAATTACTTTTGACAAAACTTGCCTGTGTGAAAAGTAGATTTACAAATTTACTTTCCAAAGCAGAAATTTCCTTTCCAGAATTGAAAGAAGCGTATTTGTTACTTGCCATAATCATAATCAAATTTTCAAAACGGAGCATTAGTGTTTTGTCTTGAGTAATTTATTTTTCATTGAAATTGGGGCGCCTTGTTCTGGGGCCATTGTTCCACCCCTTTATCACAAAATCACTCTGACGAAGTGAAACAAAAAAACTAAGCCGGGATGTGATGCAGTGTGTACACGTTAAGTGTAGACGAAATAACTACGAACAATTCCAGCTTTTCTTTTGCTTACCTTTTCCAAGTGCCAGTCTGAAAAAGGCTTTGAATCATCATGGCGGATCCTGAGTTTATATGGTTTGCCAACGCTGGTGAGTTCAAGCTAACAATGGCAAAAATGGACATGGAAATCATTAACACGAAGAAGACACAGAGAACCCATATAAAACTACTTCGTTAAGTTCTGTAATAACGTTTGGTGTACGGTAATGACAATTTTCAGATGTGATTGAATGGGATCGTTATGGATCGTTATGTAACGCAGTTACTTATGTCCCAGAATCCATTTTAGTGAGACAACTACTTTTTGCTTGCTTTATATTCAATTGGGAGTCAAATGAACATATTTATTTTTTCGTGAAAACCTTCAGTGAAAAGGCTTTGCTAGCAATGGGTGAGCGAAAACTGCGCGTCTTCCGGCTAAGAACTGTCCTCGCAGTGGGCGGTTTCGAGATCGCTTGTGAAATCACAGTTCTTTGAAAGAATTAAAGGTTTGTTCCCAATAACGTTGCTCGACATGTCACGCTGTAGCTCTCTTGGCCATCGTTTCGCGCTCTCCATTTTTCCTAGAGGTCTGTAAATCAATGCTTTGCATGAAAAAACATACGTGACAAACCTTAAACTTGTCCAGCTGTCCTTGTTCAAAATTATCCGTTGCGTTACCTATCGGTACCTCATCAGTTTTTCCTTTGTCTCCATACATTGTCACAAACACATTAGCGTCGGTACCAGCACCCCGTATGTCACTTGTCCACACCCAAACATTCCATACAGTTTCTAAAACGAAAAAAAAAAAAAACATCTTAAAACCAATGAGAAGAAGTAAACGCCGTAGAGTGGAAGGTAAACTTTCTTAGAAGTTGGGAATGTAACTTAGGAACGCAGGATTGACCATTTTGAGGCTACAAAAAGTCTCTCCACGCGACTGTAATTTGTTCTTTACGGCTTAAGGATCTGTTTTATCCTCATTATTATTCGCTTAAAACTAAAGAAAATAACAACTTCAACAAAGGGTACAATGTGCAACAACAAATATTTGTAGCATGTAACCTGCTACACACAAAATTGCAACCTGAAACTAAACGCCTTTACATTGCTTACCTCACTTTCTTTCGCAGAAATTCTCAGAAATCTTAAACGACTGAACCGCAGTTTAAAGCAAAAAAAAAGGGGAAATGGAAAAAGCAAAAGAACAAACGAAATAAAATTGTAAACATACTTGGCCTCCTCTTGAGTCTCATGTCCTCGGATTCATAAAGATCTCTCTCAATTAACTGGTCTCCTTCATCGTCTGCCAGCCACTTCTGACACAAAAATATCTGCTGGTGTCCACTGCTAGGGCAGTCAACTACCACCTAGGAAGAAAGATGAACAAGTATGTCCGCCATCTTTACTGACCCTTGACCTGGAATCCTAAGTATCGCAACTCCAACCCCAACCGCGCCCCCTCCCCACCCCTTTCCCACCCACCCTACAGTACAAGTTTACACCCCAGGAAGCACCTATTATTCTCCTGTCTTAGAAAACAAAGCAGCTGAACCACCAGATCTCATACCACGCCCTATAATTTCGCATTAAGGTCATTGTGGTTACGTGTCTGATCAGTTCGCCTACTTTGGGAACCAGAGCCACGAAACGTGAAACGGAAAAAAAGTGCAGTATTGTAATGAACCAGAAGAGTAGAAGATGGAAACCAAAGCGGAGGCCGAGTAGGCACGAAGGCGAGGGAAATGGTGACCTCAGGTCTTAACTCCAAAAAGTCACTTGTGAGCAGTAAAAAGCATGAGTGATAACTTGACAGTTTACCTTCTCGCAGTACCACCCTGCACCAAGTCCACTGTTATCATGACCAATTGTTAAGTGATGTAAGGGACTCAACATGTCCGTTGTTTCAACAGTGAATATGTCTGTTCTTCCTCTCCCAAAATTGTCCTTTTTCTCGTTCTGTAGCCACAGTTTGCCGCTGTTGTTTTCTCCGTCTTCTCCTCCATGAAGTATCACGTATACGCGTGCGTTAGTCGAAGCATTTCTGACATCTCCGGTGGTGACATGAATATGATATGGGATTCCTAAAGGAATTAAACAGGGATGGTGAAGAGAAATTTCAACGTCAGACACTCTTAACACTGGGCATTCCCCATCTAGTAACGAGGAGGACTCTCAGGCTGCATCTATATTAGGGTTTCACGCTCCAGTTACAAAGCAAACACATGACACGTTACGGAACAGGGAACTAGGTTCGAGTGTTGTGCGCGAGGTATCGCCAATCCGGGGTTTGAAATGGTCAACGTGTTTTGTTAAATTGTTTCCTTTCTCCTTTTCTTTGTCCTTGACCATAGACGAGTCTCAACCTTGTAAGATGTAAATTCTACATTCAATACCCTTATTTCAGAATCTATTTTAGACCTTAAGCCCGCCGACGAAGCTATAGCTTCCCCTGCACACGTTCATTTGGCTCGTCACGCAATACTCCCCAATCCTTCCTCCCCCTCCTCTCCGTAGGGCAGTAACGCGTGACAAACCCCTAAGAGCATCTGCGTGGGAGGCTAACGAAGCTATAGCTTCCCCTGCACACGTTCATTTGGCTCGTAACGCAATACTCCCCAATCCTTCCTCCCTGTTACACGGGTAATCTTTTAGAGGACAGGTAGCTTGCAAACTAAACTGAACGCAGGGTTGTCGGAACAGCAACAAGAAGATTTATTCCAAAAATGAACGTAGTTTCCACGAAGTAAAACTCCACAACAGCACTTAACTCGATAAACTTACACGGCCTCTGCCAACTTCAATAAAATCACACGGCCTCTGCCAACTTGATAAACACTGCTTCAGTCACACTTGACTACACACGGCTGATCGTCAAACTCTCTTCGCTTGTGGTAAACTAGTTAAAACTTCACTCGAAATCGCTTACTTATATACGTTTACAATAAAATTCTAGAAGTTTCTAAATAGTCTAATTATAGAAAGATTACAAAAAGATTACAAAATATACCGTTTTAGAAACGCTGACACAAGATCCTAAAATAAATAAATTACGAACTCTCGCGAAGCTTCTAGAAAGTCACGCTAGTCACGCAACAGAGAGTTTTTCGTAACACTCCCCCTCCTCTCCGTAGGGAAGGAACGCGTGACAAACCCCTAAGAACATCTGCGTGGGAGGCCAACGAAGCTACGGCTTCTCGACAGATGGCAAAAATCAAAAGGATCAAGCGTGATCCTGTTCCACAGTTGTACAAAAAAGTAACCAGCATTAGTTTAAACCCAAAAGACTGTCACTGTATAATTACCTTTATCAACAACCATGTCCTCATCTTTAGTATCTCCTCTGATCAGTTCACGTGAAATCTGACCATCATCTTCAGTTCTTGATAACCATCGTCGGCATGGGAAGTCGACTGCCTCACCCGTCTTAGGATCTTCAACAGCTACCTAAAACAAGTTTACAAGAAACGATTTGATAAATGAACAAATATTGTTTACATTTGTTCGTGTCTTGTGGGTGACGTTTCTTTTCAGAAACCGGTTACAAATATTACGTCAACGGTTAGTTTTATTTTGTGTTCAACCAAAAGCTTTTCATTGTAAGTCCAATACCGCAGATTAGGTAACTTGCATGATGCATGTATATAGCTCGCAACTAACTTACATTTCATGAACAGGTCGTGAGATGAATTTATTTACTTGTTGTGGTTTAATTTTATCCGGATTTAAATTTAATTTCTCTTCGTTTTTGAGTAAAGTAATGTGTGCTAGTCAGTTTGAAACAAAAGAAAACAAAATTTGAACTAAGAATAAAATTGAAACAAAGCATATATATAGTGGAACCTCGATACAACGAACCGCTATATAACGGAGTCTTCGGTATAACGAACAATTTTGTTTACCCCCAGTAATAGTAAAATATATGTGAGAGAACCTCGTTATATCGTTGCCAGTCTCTTGGCACTTCATTATACGAGGTTGCACTGTAATTCAAAAAAGGCTGATTTGGCAATTGGTAATTGGTCATTGACAATTGGGTAATGGGTAGTTGGGCATACAGAACTCACTGCAATGCTTTGCTTGAGTGACCACTTCCCGCAGTGCGCAATTGCTCAATACCAAAAGCAACCTTTATAGAATCAGGTAAATACACTGTTTAGTCGCCCTCCGAGGCCACAACGTTTTCCAGAAGCCAAAACGTGCATAAAGTAATACATCAGACTTGCCTTGTTTAGAAACCATCCAGGACCAAGACCACTGTTGTCGTGTCCAATTCTTATCTTGGTCAGTCGTCCAAGATATGTTCCACAGATTACCTTGAAGGAATCTTTCCTAGAAAAATCAATCCACACAATAAGAAACAGTTATACAATTCTCAAGTTTCACCCCCACTTTCTGGCGGCGGACACACTGTTAATTAAAAAAGATATGTTTTAGCCTTAAAAATGGGGCCGTTTCGGTGAGTAAAATACCGTGCTAATTTTGGGGGGTCTATTAAATTTGGCCACCTTAATCATAAAGACGTTCGTAGGTCTTCGTGGTGCGTTCCTTCCTGAAGAACTAAGGAGGTGTTTACATGAGAAAACTCGCACCGGTGCGAGTTTCATACCGACATGACTTTTTGATTTCGTATCGCGTTTACATGATGACTGGGTTATTTCACATCTCATTATTTGAAGGTACACTTCATGTTGATAAAATACACGTATTATTCAAAATCGCGAACATTACGCATGCGCTACCCGTTCCAGTCTACTGGCAGACCGATTTCACACCGAAACGGGTGGTCGTTTCGTGTTTACATGATACCGTTGCGAGATTTCGTACCGGAGTGAAATTCTCGCCCCGGTGCGACAACCGGAGTGAACTCACGCCGGGGCAACTCGCGCCGGCATGACTTTTTGTGGTGGTATCATGTAAACAAATGTAGAGCCATGAGAGGGAACCGGAGTGAACTGGCCGCGGCGAGAAAGTCGCCCCGGTGTCATGTAAACACCCCCAAACTAAGAACGTCTCGAAATATAGTCCAGTGAGTCTTACCTTGGGCTGATTTGGACCCAAAAGCTGAAATGTGTCCCAGCGTGCGCTGGAAAGGCATTTCGTGGGGCTGTTTTGGCTCAAGTTGCGCTCAAATGGCTCCAGAAGGGGCTGAATCAGACCTTTAGGCTACGTGCAAACGGACGCAACAGCTCCCAACATTGTTGGGAGTTGTTAGCCAACAATGTTGCGTCCGTTTGCACGGGGCTAAAAGTATGACCAGTTTCAAACTTTGCGCAACAACACGCAACAACATCCAACAACATGCAACAGGGTGTGCAAACAGACGCAACATGTAACATCCAATAATGTTGGGAGTTGTTGGCCAACAATGTTGCGTCCGTTTGCACGCAGCCTTAGACCTAAATTGACACTTTGGGGCTGAAAAGTGATCTTTTAAATTTGCAACGTATTTGAAATGGCCCAGTAGATATAACAATGCAAGCATATACTATAAAGGTATACTCTGTCCAAACTTACTTTGCACGCTCAAAATTATTCCTGGCGTTCTCCAATTTCTTCTCTCCCGAGTCACCTTCTTCTCCAAATATGGTAATGACTACATTTGCGTCGGTCCCAGCCCCTCTCTTGTCACCAGTGAATGTGTGAATCAGGTAAGGATGGCCTGGAAAAGAAGCAATGAACGTATCTCTAAAGTCGGAACACATTGGGCGACAAGTTGTTGCTACGCAACACAGGGACAGGTCGCAGCATGACGATGCATGACGTTTATCATCAAGCTGTTCCAAGTTCCAGGTAACCTGCAAAGCATGTTCAGGTCAACGACAGATGTACATTACTACAGAACCAGGTCTGCATCAAACCAACAATATTGTGTTGAGTAATCTCGACCGAAAACATCAAACAACAAACTCTTCTGGAGGGAGATTCGTCAGAAAACCGGACGGCTATATGGAAGCTCCCCAAATACCCAATATTAAGCACATGAAAACGTTATACATTTGCATACTTAATTTTTACCCGTATCTACCACCAATATAATGATCTTATCATATTATTAAGCTTTAAAATAATGTATGTAACTCTACAGATTAGCTTCTGAATTGTTATGTTCACTCATTTTCATTATTTTCACTAGGATTACTTTTCCCTGCCGCGAATATCTTTTTTTTTTGGCTAATTTGCAGGGCAATTGTACTTGGGTTTAATATGTGTGAATAAAGTTTTGTTTGTTTGTTGCAGCCTCAATTCGCTTCGTGTCTCCGTGAGAATTTTTGTGAAAATCCTTGTCCCCGCAAAAGAATTTTGTACCCACACCCAGAGGAGAAATGACGTATCGCCGAAGCCAATTTTTGCTCAGCTGAAACAAACGTTTGCGTTGTAAGACAAATTTTCTTCCAGCGGAAACGAAATTTTGCATCGATACCTCTTCCCAAGCCATCAACTTTCACTACGATTTTCCGCTGAGCTTACGAAATTTAGCTGTCACGATTCTGACAAATACGCCGAAATTTTGCTGCTAATTATTTCACCACTTTTCGCCGAAAAACGCAAACTATTTTGCTCTAAAAACGCCGAAAGTTTGCCTTCGTTACCCTTGCAAAGTTCCCCTCTATTGAATAGATCTTATTATTCGCCACTTAGAAACGAGAAGGGAACTGGCAGTGGCGGATCCCAGGGAGGCCCGAAGGGCCAAAAAACAAATTTTTTGGAGACCGCCCCCCCCCTTATCTAAGGGTCTTAGGGTCTGAATGACCGTCCCCCAACCCCCCCCCCCCCCCTCCCCCCCACAACCCCTTATCTCAAAGTTTTGAACCAACAATGACTGGTATGAGTTAACTTTCGCAAAGACTTGTGGTATTGTTGCGGGGACGACGTGACCGCAACGAGAACGTCGAATGTGCGTTCTCTCAGTCTTTGTCGCAATTATTCCTTCCCAAGTAGGTTAACCCTCCTTGAGTTGAATTCCAAGGGACCATATCCGAGTTCAGAAAGAGAAATCAATTTCGTCGTTGCTTGTTTCGTTCTACATAAAACACTAAATTGGATGCTCACGTTGAATTTTCACGTTGTAGTCGGGCAAAAACGTAAAGAAAACAACAAAAGAGTGTGATGCACGTGCAAAGTTGTTGTTTTGCTTAATAAACCTATTGCTTTTTAGACGTTCTCGTTACCGTCGCTTCGTTGGATCTTAAAGTCACTGATTGCTGACCGGCGCGTCCCAGTCCAGTAATGATCCCAGAATTAATTGCGGGAAACAGTTCCCTTAGCTTTTCTAAAGTGACGAATACATCGGTCGTTTTAGATTTAAATTAATGACCTTCAAAAGCAGCTGAGGAGTCAATTGTTGCTGTCAGTTGTCGCACTATCAGCCCATCTCCTTCATCTTTAGCTAGCCACTGGTTACATGGAAAGTAGAACTTCCGATCTTCTCTTTCACGACAATACACTATTATCTGAAAAGAAGAAGCACATTTTCTTAGACTGATTTTCGTTTGACCGTGAAACATGGCTTTCCTAAGTGTTCACTAATTGTTCTATAAGCATGTAGTTAAATATCCACACATTGTCTTGTCATTTTTCTGCAGGAAAACCGTGACTTTCTGGTTTCCAACCTGCAGCCCAGTATTCGCGGTTGCCCTAAATTATGGAAAACTGCTTTTTTAAGGGTGGGGGGAGGGGGTGGGAAGATAAAAGGAGGGCATAATCACAGGCTAGCTTGGAATGCGCTGAGCGTTTTATAAATGATCAAATTCGTTTGTTGCTGCTCGCGTACCTACTTCATTCATATACCAGTTTAAATCTCGCCGTAAGTTAGAAGAACAAGAACATTTTTCCCTCGCTCTTGTGAGGATTTTAATATCACAGCTGACCATTGCAGTGCTTTACATAGTAATCCGGATTCCGGAATCTAAAAAATTTTGCTTGCGGAATCCGGAATCCACAAAGTGCAATCCAGAATCGAAGACTGTCCTTGGACTACCTTACATTAAAGGGGCTGTGTCACGGCAGTCCAGTTCATTTTGTTTAATTTTGCCAATTACATGGAAATGACAAAATCAGAGATCCGTGACAAACAAATATGTCTCCTGAGCATTATTTTTGAAGTTGAAAACAGCAGATATCAACTTTGAAAAACTGTTAGGTTGAACAATTTTCTTCACTTTTGCCCATCCGTGGCATCTATTGTATCTGTTGTGTTACTTTAACCTTCCTTTAATGTTTTAAGCGGTTATTTTTACCTTTCTCTTAATTTAACCGCTCTCGTAAGCCACCGCGACCATTTTTGGGATTACCCAACTGGACTTCTTCTTTGTTTTTAACCTCTCTCTTAACTTTAATGAAACTGCATACTGCCCTAATGGTTCGTTGATGAACATCTTGTACAGCACAGTATTGTATTTGTAAAAGTTTACGGTCCAAAAAGTATGACGTAAAGTTTAGCTGTGTTTATATCGAATATAGAGACACTCATTACAAATTCAGTTCCTTTGTTTTTCCTTTATGAATCATGATTCAGCTTTCTAAGCTCTCGTAAGCAAGAGCTCATTCTCGTAAGCGACCAGCTCGACTTTTTCGAATTTCCGAAGTGGTGGCTTACGAGAGCTTCGACAGTACTGTATTCGAACTTGATTCATAATGTTTTGTTTTTAATGTCAGTATTCGATTTTTAGCTCGATGGAAGATCTGTTTTAGTGTGTTCTTAAATCACTCAGCCCTTCCTTAAAAAGGTGCATTGAAGACGTCTTAAGCTACGGTAAGCAGAGATTGGCGGTTAAGGGTTTTCCTTGTCGTGGCTTAAAGTTAATGGGGTTTAAAATTATATTAGAACTATATTAACGGACGTTTCACGTTTAGACCTAGCTAATCAAGTCTAACCCTAACCCTTTAAGTCCAATAGTGTCCAAGATCAATTTTCTCCTTACAATTATCCATACACTGTAAAGAGATAAGTTATGAGAATCAATAAAATTATCACGAAAGAGAAAATACTTTGATCTTTGAACAAATTCTCTCAACTAATTCTTTAAGTAAATGTATGGAGATCAGTTTGGAGAATTTGTATGTGGATACTGGGGCTTAAAGGGTTAAGAGGGAAAACGAGGGAGTGGAAAATGTATATTCTGTCTCACTCACCTTATCTAGAAACCATCCAGCGGAGAAACCAAAATTATCATGCTCCACGCTGTGATAAATTAAAGTTGCAAACAATTTAATAGAAAAAGTTAAAGGTTGCAATGAAGCCCTGGCCTGTGCAACAGGCGAAACTAAACTCTGGTTAAGTCCGTCTGAGGAACGGCGCCCAAATCCTTGTTCGGGGCCTCCACTTGTGTAAAAGGATTTGATTACGCGCCATGATTGGCCTGTTAAAAAAAACTATTCCAAAAACCCTCACTTTTAAAATGAGGCTAGTTGCACAACCTTTCTTGTGAAAATGAGTTTTATTTGCGTGAGAATGAAAAACGATTTCCATATCAAAGGCTGAGCACCCGCCCTCGTTTTAAAAAAAGAGGCCCGGGGGAACTCGGAAATGGCCTATTTGCCAATCAGGTTGAAATTCGAAAGGCATTTCCGGTGATTTCCTTGAATCCGTTGGGGGCCTGGAACAAGGATATCGGCACAGCTTCACAGACGTTACTAACGGGGCGAACCAGAGTAAGATTACGTCTAAGCCGCAGGCAATGTAGCCTGATTCTCAGACGTTCGACCTCGGACGTCTGAGAATCAGGCTACAGGCAATGAAGCTACGCATGTATGCATTGACATTTCCTTACGTTAACTTTCTAAGTGGTCCAATGTCAGTTGTCTTGATCTTGAATACGTCTTTCTTTTTTCGCTCAAATGCATCATCAGTCCTGCACATAAACAGAAATGAATTGAAACAATCGGAATTGCACTTTTGTCAGTTGTTTAGTTATATGCACCTGTGTACACTCTTTTCTTTTTATAACAATGTTGTTTTTCCAGCCCAGGTTGAATATTCTTATTTTTCTGCCAATTTAAGACTGAATTTTATTCTCGTATTACTCGCAAATTAGAGCTTATGACATTTCCGTTTTAGAATGTATAATGAAGTATCATGATCAATTACAGTTATTGCAGGATTTTTCGTTTTGTCGACTCATTTTGCCATTATAGAGAAAGGAAGAATCTTATATGGTTAAGTTAAAAACAAAACTGTATTGCTGGTTTTCAGTGTCACGCCATTCAACACTAGATCAAAATAAAATCAAAACCGTTCAATAGATAAAGTCCAGAATCTGGGAAATGAAAGGAGGTACATATACAAAGACCCTCGCCAAGATTCAGGTCAGAGGAATATTTCGTATACGAGATATCGGAAGAAATGTTTTACCCAAACTTATAGAGATTTGTATGGAGACGCCATGCTGGTGCTCACCTGGATGAGCTCCAACATGGCGGACGGAAACCAACAGAAATATCTGTTACCAAGTTTTGCTACAAAAGCGTGAATTTATTCTTCGAGAAACTCATAAAAATTAAATTAATACTTTTTCTAATGCATGAACTGTTTAGATAGCAAAATGTCCCGAAATAAGTCATTTTTTTAACCTACATGACAGCCCTCTTGGCCTTCATGTAAATGCCGCGTCACGCAAAAGCTTAGAAATTCAAGCGTACACTATCACAAAACAAAGAACCCTTTTGAAGCGAAAATTTGTATGAAAATTAGTTTCCAGCTGCTCTAATGCATCCTGAAAGTAAAATCGCGGTAGGATAGATAGTTTTTTAGTTTGAATTTTAGTGACGTCATGTGAAAACCAACAATTGTATTCACAGATTCTCAACACACAAAATTGTATCCTTTTCAAAATCTCAGCCTTGGGTTTATTCTTAAAAACATTGCTAAAACTCGCAATATTCTCATAAAATATATTTTTGCTGCCACCAAGGCTGCAGACCTAATCCATACAGGGAGAAAAATTTCCCAGGTCTACCAACGACGCATTTGGATTTTTAACCACAATGCAATTTGTTTTTACCACAATTCCTTTCCCTACGCTCTCTTAAAATGTCACAATAGCATCTTGATGTCTCAATACCATCAGGTCAGCACTTTTTAACATCTGTCGAAAGGGCCTTGGACACCTTATGAAGTTTACACAACGTAGTATTCCTTATCGTTTTGGATTAGCCGGTTAAGCACTGCGTTTTACAGATTAGGGTTAAGCACTACCTTACTGATTAGGGTTAAGCACTGCCTTTACTGATTAGGGTTAAGCACTGTTTCGAAACTGGTTAGGTTCCTTTTTTGGGTTGGGGTTGATGCTATGTGTAGTTTAATCTACCTTGTGTAAACTTCATAAGGTGTCCAAGGGCCTTTCGACGGATGTTAACGAGTGCTGACCATACCATCATGCTCAGCGTGTTTCGTACCGTTCCTCGTGCCAGCGAAAACGAGGTTTATGTCATCAAATGCCGAGTGATGTTCAAGCGCAGAACGATTTTCAGCTACCGAACACTAGACCCAGCTGGACTGAATGTGGACTTTAATCTATTTGAACCTCTCAAAGTCTGCTCGCGCATGTAACGTTACGTCTTTGTTTTGAATTTTATTTGAACGTTACATTGCGCGTGCATTTTTAAGACTTTGCTTTAAAACATGCACTGTAATCTCGGCCAAGTAAGATAGACAATAGCCCACGAATCACAACCCTTGCACATATAAATTGTGGGACGTTAAAGAACCTTCACACTGTTTGTAAAATTAGGGGACATAGTCCCCGGTATGGTGGTCTCTTACTCTTTAGCTCATTGCTTGACAAGCCCTGAACAGGGCTCGAAAAAAGTTCCGTCCGGTAGTGCGGGACAAGTAGATTTTCTGGCTGGACAAGTAAGTTTTAAAGCATAGCCAAAAGAACGCTTTGTCCAAGTAAGCCATCCATCAACAGAATCATTAACTAAGACGGGCAAGAAGTGGTCAGGGCAAGCATAATATGAGACTTGCTTTCCCAAAGGAAGAGCTGGAATTCAAGTTTATTGCGAGCCCTGAGGGTTAAACATAACTATCACAAAATTATCGAATCTGATTGGCTATCAACTGCCTGATTTCAGCACTAGTTGGACAGTGTGATAGGACATTGCGCGCCATCGCACGTGCGCGCGCGCGCTTAAATTGTCTTTTTTTTTTTTCACTGCTAGCAAAAGAAACCTCGGAACTTCTTGTGTTTTAGCTAGAAAAAGCCTAAAATATCTCAAATTTTGTTATAGCTACGATTTGTAATAGAACTTCGTGTTGTCCAATTCGGTCTGTAATCACACTCGTATGATTACAGACCGAATTGGACTCCACTCAGTTCTAATTGTGGACTGTTTTCAAGTTGAAATGTGAAAGAAATTTGAAGCTGATCAGGAACACACTAACCTGCTGATAAGCTGTGTTTTCGGGGTCTGTCCTCTTTTACCAAACAGAGTAACAAACACATGAGCATCAGTACCAGCTCCTGCTTTATCACCAGTGTATACTTCTATCACATAAACTGTCCAGAAAAAAAAAAAGCATGCAGGTTTGTGTCTTTATTTGTCTCCACTACATTTAAACAGCTGTAATTATTCATGTGGCATGATAAAATATGTCGCAAATTATAGTGTAAATTACATCATTAAAAACTGAATCATTTGATGATGCAATTCTAGAGCTCTGATTGGCTTAGCCATCACGGTATATGAGCCACATGCTCTCCAAATATAGTAACTGTACGCGTGCCGGCTCAAAATTATAAACAAGCTGAAAATCGGTTGTTTTTACAAATAAAGTCGGGAAGAATTCTCGATATTTTGTGGGCATTTTATTCCACTCACGCTTGTTGGATATGAGATGATTATAGTCAAATCGGCGATACACGGCCTTGTTGGCTATCTACCATCTCATATCCAACGCGTGCTAATGGAATATCATGAAATATACACCGCAACAATTTGCTTTGTCCCCGGGGAAAGATAGACCTTCAATTAATTTTCTCTAAATTCAAACCGCTTAAGACAGACACCCTTTAATATGTACACTTTCTATGGCCCGCTCAGTGTCCATACATGTACTAACGGGGGTTTGACTGCACGTACTGTATAAAGTTTGTGCATGTAGCTACACATACCAACTTTCTCTGACTTTTTATGAACCAATGGTTTTAGACTGCGTCGTATTTGACAGTCACTCTCATACAGAGACAGCCACTGGTAGCAAGGAAATATCCAGGTTTGAGGCTTTTTAGGATCCGTCACCTGGATCTCATCAAGGAACCACCCCTGTTTGCGTTCTCTGCCATCATGCTACAGATCAAAACAAGAAATTTATATCATACCAACTGTGAACAAGTTTCGAAGATAATCATTGGCTCTAAAGGGAGTTACCTAAAAGAAGAGGTTTGCAGCTGGCCAGTTTTACAGCCCATGTAAGCAGGCTAAGTGTAGGGCAAACAGTGATTAGACTTTTAGCAACAGTTGTACGGTAAAAGTAATGCATGAAACGTTGCATAATACTTCCATTGCTTGCCTTGATTTGCTCTTGGCTCAAAAATAAATTTATTAATATGTGCTCAAGTCTTAAAGCAGCTTTCAGATTTAACGTGTTTGTTCTTAATTCTCCAACCCACTATAATAGAGGTAGTATTGTACATGTAAGTAAACATGGAGATCAGTAAGTTTTTTCTTAAGCCCAGTTCAAGCGTCAGACTTTTCACATAAGACTTCTGCTCCTAAGCTCTTCATTTTGTCAATGAGTTAAAAGTACTGCAATGCAAAGGAAAATAATTTACACAAGGGCACTGAACTACAGGCCATGATTCCTAAGTAACGTTTACTCTCCTTTTCTTACCAAATACTGTACACTTCACCCCTTCTAATCCCAGTTGCATCTGAGGTGACCCCTTACAGCGTGCAAAGAAAGTGGTCACTGTCCAATAGCACATGGCTAGTGGATTTTGCTATCGGGCTAGTGAATTATGTTTTTAACTTACCGACGGGCAAGTGATCTTTTTTTTGAGGAATTCGAATAACAGAAGAACTGTGAAATCAATTCTGCTAGTCAAAAAGATTTGGGGCTAGTTGACATAGCGTCTGGGCTAGTAAATGCTCGCTTCAGCTTGCCCAAATAGCAAGTTGTAAAAATGATTTTCTTTGCACCCTGCCCTTATCAAAATCTTAGATCTGACTCTGTTCCATGCACTATGCACTTAATTACAGTATATGAACCAAGGAGATGGTTTATAAATGTTTCAAAACTGAAAAAATGGAAAAGCTGCTGGATGTGCACACATTATTTTTACTCATCGTCATTACCTGTACAGTGAGTTGGATGAGCTCTCCAATATCAGGTCCTTTAATGTTGAAGGTTTCCGTGCTTCCTGAGTGGAACTGGAAGGGTGGTAGGGTAGCAATAAATGCTGATGGTACAGCAGAATCCATTTGGTGTGTGAGGTGTCGAGTAAATTTGCCTGTTGTCCCTCGAAATTCAGCAAAAACCTGAAGTGAGATTTTTGAATTTCAACAGAGGATCAATGCTATAGTAGATGATTCATGAATGTAAGAGGTGTTGATTATTTTAAAGCAAAAAGTTAGTGCACATGTACTTCAAGTAGCATTAACATCATTTACTTAATGGCAGTTTGCTTAATTTGAGAAAAAGCTGTTTTTCTTTTATGTCCTTTTTTTCAGCGACCTAAAAAACAACGTTAACAAACATTTGCCTAATAATGTGAATTGTATATTATTTATATAATAATACTTTCTATAGAACAAAGCAGCTTTTTAAAATTTAGTAATACTTTCCTAGGATTAACAATTTTTTTGATGTGAAACAGAAGTTTGTGCTTTACACAAAAAGTCCTGGGAATTTACTGAGTGTAAAACCATTTTGTTTCAATGTATTAGAATCCCTGGACCAAAATACCAGTTTTTCATTATAAATGCTTTTTCAGACATTATTCTCATAAAACAATAGTGGATAATCTGCTCATGCAGACCTGAAAAAGTACCAGCACTTAAATTTGAAAATCATCTAACTGAAAGTGAAAAGTGAAAAGCAGACTTTAATTAGCTTGTCATGGGCTTATGTACCTCATTACCAGACACTTGTGGATGGATATGGCATCACACAATCTTGAAATTAAACTCTGCTTTTCACTAAAGTATTAAAAAGTAGACATGGTAAAATGATTTACATACATACAGTACAGATGTTTACAGTACCTTCGCATCTGTGCCACCATTTTTCTTGGCTCCTGTTTTCACCACTACCTTGTAAGTGACTCCTTCGATAAACAAACAAAAAAAAGAGGAACTTAAGTTTTGAAGCGTTAAAATAAGTTTCAGTGTAAACAGCAGAGGTAAGACAATTGCGGCCATGCAGTGAGAGTATGTAAAGAACAAAAATTTAACACTTAAGATCATTTAATTATTTCTAACCTTTTTTCTTTGTCTTACTGCTACTTCCTTTTCTTCCCTGATGGAAATAAAGGGATATCTAGTATTAAATAGCCATCTTCTTGGTAAAATAATGGATGGTAAAAAATTGTTTAAAGACCTTACAACTCTTTAAAAATGTTTCATATCACTTAAATCACTGTCAAAGGAGTAAACAATGCCTGATACTTTTCAACACACTTTCAGACCAAATCATCATAGGCTCGAGAATCACATCCCTTGGGATGATAGATACATGAAATAATGTACTGTTCCTGCATGCACCCACTTAACATACTTCCTAATAATAAGTTCATTTATTAAAATACAAGATTCAGAGGCCAATAAGATTTCAATTCATGTAGTCTGCGTAAGGAAGCTTAAAAACAAAGCCAATATCAAACTCAAAAAAATGTAAGTTTCTGATCACGGCTGCTTACAAGAATGTCCACTTAATTGTGGAAATGTACAACTACAGAGTCTATATGGGAGTTGTCATGGGGTTTTGTGAAGGTGGCTGTACATGTAAATAGAGCTGTCTCCTTACGAAAGTGTCCGCTAATAGAGCTTCCACTGTATATCCATTTGGTTAAATGCAATTTAACTAAGTTAACCACCATGAGCTTCGCAGCCAAGCGGTTCTCAAGTTTAGCAGTCTAGTGGTTCACAAGCTTAGCAGATAAGCGGTCCACAAGTTTAGCGGTTCACAAGTTAAGCGGTCATGCGGTCCACAAGTCAAGCGGTCATGCAGTCCACAAGTGTAGTGGTCAAGTAGCCCACGAGCTTAGCATGGATTCAGCGGTCAATATCCCATAAGTGCAGGCTCACATGGTTTGTGTAGCTTTGTATACAGCTAGGATCTATGAGTTTGAGCATTTGTACAGTGGTTTTTGTAGAGCGGTCATTCAGCATCTTCCCCCCCCTCCCAATCCCCTTTTTCTTCCTTCCACTGTTTCATCAGTGTCATGGGCACCTGGAATGGGGGCTCATGGCTGGGTTGCGGGGATTTGCCAGCCATGGGGGCAGTTTTTCTATCTTGAGTTTGAGTTTGAGTTTATTGTGTTATAAAAACAAATAATATTACACGTTTCCTGGCACCGCAAATAGCAGAGCTAGTCTAGGCGGGCCAGGAAATATATAGGAAAAAAAGAGAAGACTGCTATATATTCAAATGTTTGTAAAGTGAGAGAAAAAAGAAGAAGAAACATTTGTGGGCTATGATTCTAGGCAAGAGTTAAACAAAAATTAATTAAATAGCTAAATAACTTGATAAATACAGTCAAAATGTTCTTTTCTTCATTTCAAAAATTATTTCATCTAAATCATAATAAGTATCACCAGTTTCAAGTATATCAAATAATAGGGAACGAATTTTACTTTTAAATTTTTGTTTCGGAGACGTGCGTATCTCAGTTGGTAGATGATTCCACAATTTTGCACCAATTCTCGAGAAGGAGTTCTTTTGGATTTCAAGATTAGATTTCATTACGTAAAAGTTTTGAGATTTAGACGATCTGGTGTTGTACGAGTGGACCCTAGAAAGTGGGAGAAACAATTCCTGAATGTTAGCGGGTACAACGTTATTACTCACGTCAAACATAGCTTCTGCAAGTAATTGATAATAAAGAAAGTTTACTGGCAATATTTTTGTGTTTATGAAAAGAGGAATAGCATGATCTCGGGGATTGGCAAAGTGTATAAAGCGAAGTGCACGTTTCTGGAGAATTAAGAGTTTGTTAAGTTGTTTTTTGCTTGTTTGACCCCAAGCAACCAAACCATATCGAATATAGGGTGCTATTAAAGAACGATAGATTGAAACGAGTGTGTTAAGGGGAACAAAATGCCGCAGTTTAGACAAAAGACCGACGGTTCTACTAATTTTTAAAAGAATTGTATTGATGTGGTTATTCCAAGAAAGTTTATGGTCAATTAGAACTCCTAAATATTTTACAAAGTCTTTACATTCTAACTGTGAATTTCTATTTGTACTAGCATTATGGATAAATAGTTTAGGTGTAAAGGAGAGTTTCTTTTGATAAGGGCAAAAAATAACATAATTTGATTTTTTAAGATTAAGAGTGAGTTTATTTGAGGTTAGCCAATGATAGACTTGTGTAAGTTCCTCGTTCATAGTTATCTCAAGTACTTTAAGATTTTTATGGGAAAATAGTAAATTTGTATCATCAGCAAATAGATAGAATTTTAGTTTCGAAGAGCAAGAGCAGATATCATTGACATATAGAAGAAAGAGAAGTGGGCCTAGCACAGAGCCCTGTGGGATGCCACAAGTAATACTTAAAGAGTCTGAACTAAAGGATTCTATGATAGTTGTTTGAGTTCTTTGCTTGAGATAGGACGAGAACCACTCATTTACAATTCCACGAAATCCATAATAGTCCAATTTTTTCAATAATATGTCATGATTTACTGTGTCAAAAGCTTTCTTTAAGTCAATGAAGACTCCACAAGAAAAATGTCCCTTGTCCATATTTGACTGTATTTTATTGACGATGTCTAGTATGGCATATTCAGTTGAATGTTTTTGCCTGAACCCATATTGTGATGAGCACAGGATTCCTTCCTTATCTATAAATAATTTCATTCTCTTTTGCATAAGTTTTTCGAAGATTCTATTAAAACATGATAATAAGGATATTGGTCTGTAATTATTTGGGTCTAGTTCATCATCGGCTTTAAAAATTGGGATCACTTTTGCCATTTTTAGCTTTGATGGGTAATTTCCAGTCTCCATAGACAAATTGAAAATGTCGGTTAGTATAGCCTTTATAGAGTCACATGCATATTTTAATATAAAGGTTGGGCAAGAGTAAAATCCATGTGACTTATTAGCTGGCATTGACATTATTTCAAGCTTAACTTCATTAGGAGTTATTGGTTGAAATAGAAAAGAAGAGGAAGGTGATTTTTCTTTATAAAGAAACTTGGTAAAGTGTTTCTCAGAGCTTGGGAGTTTAGCAGCTAATTTTGAGCCAACAGTTGTGAAATGTTCGTTAAAAATATTGGAGATTGTTGATTTATTGGTAGTAACTATATTATTATTTAAATGTTTAAGTGTATTTATGCTTTTGCGTTTATTCCTTTTACGATTTAACAAATTATTGATACCTTCCCAGGTCTTTCTCATGTTATTAAAATTTTCGCTGAAGTAACTCGAATAATAATTCTTCTTGCTTATACGTATTAGATTAGTTAACATGTTCCGATAGATTTTATATTTTGAATTATCGCCATTGTAGAAGAGTTGATTTTTTGTTTTTATGGCAGCTCTTATTCCCTTGGTTATCCAAGGTTTAGATAGTTGTTTAATCCTCCTTTTAGATAGGATCTTTATGGGTGCATGCTTGTTCAGAATTTTGTTAAATTTACTATAGAAAGTAGAGAATACATGATCGACATCATCTCCTCTTGATCGGAGTATCTCATTCCATTCTACTAGCGAGAGATCATTAATAAACTGGTCATGAGAGAAATGCGACCAATCGCGCGTTTTTCGATTCGAAGGTTTAGGTGACACGTGGGAGCTTTTTAAAACGCAAAATTGCGAGAAATGGTCGCTAACATCAGAAACTATATTACCGCTCGCAATAACTTGATCAGGATTGTTTACAAAGATATTGTCAATTAGTGTTGCCGAATTTTTCCTAACCCGAGTTGGCTTGTCAATTGTTGGAATCATGTAACAACTTTGTAGGCACATCAGGAAATCGTGGCTATAATTTGAGCATTCTAATTTTAAAAGGTCAAGATTATAATCTCCTAAAATGCAAAGTTGCTTTCCTGTTGCCGAATACCTTTCTACTGACTCTTCAAAATACTTTAAGAAGCGATCTGGATTGTTATGTTGCCTATACATAACAGCGCAGATAATGGGTTAGGGGCTGGCTGGCCACAGTGGAAGCCCCTGGGTATCCCAGGCACCCACCTTCCACTTAAGCAAGGCAGTTGGTTAACTCAGTGTATTTGGAAAGGTCTCCAAATGTATGTGTCGTCATTAAATTAATAGTTTTTATTTTCTCTTGAACAGGGTGTAATTTTTGGGGTTCACTCCCACACAGGGTCAGGGTTTAAGACCCTGGGTGGCAAGTACCTATCTGAAATTAATTTATGGGAGTACCGCATCCCCCGCTCCCCAAGCCAAAACTCCCCAGCTTGACATAAAGCTGTATGTACATGTATAAAATAACACAACTTACATGTATGAAACATGTACATGTGTATGTAGATTAGGGTGACTCAGGACACTAAATAGCTATGTACTAGTCTACAATCACACACCTTTGACTTTAAAACCCCTGATTCCCTCAAAGAAGCACTTTTTCCAAACTTTCGGGAAAAGTAAGGATTCAAATGAGGATCACTGAGGGAATTATAAACTGCTGGAGAGAAGTCCTTTCCCCGTAGTGTTGTGCTACCTCCTATGGTGGCTCTAGGGGCGTATGGAGCTTTTTGGCTGGTTCTACTTTCAAATGGAGTGTGATTGAGGCTCACGTGAAACTTTCTTGCTCTTTTAGGCTCTGGAGAGTTTGGATATCTCCAGCGAGGCTGGCTGGCTGGAGGTGCTGTAAATAAGAGACATTCACATAGCAATGATTAGGTCTGAACAGACTAATATCAGTTTTACAATTTTTCATTTTAACTTAAGGAGAATTGCTGGTTAATACAAATTTCTTCATAATTTCATTTGTCCCTTTGGACTCAAGAGCAACATCTTCTTGTGCATGGATACATTCTACATTTTTACAACTTGCCTGTGCAATCAGACAACCAGATCATTAACACAAAAGAGTAATAGTGATGTTTCTCTAGGGGAATGTTATGTTTTGTTTTGTTGTTATGTTCAGGGCTCTTAAAAGAAGCTTTTGCAACAAGAACTGAGATCATATTTCTGTTCTTCTAAATTGAAAAGTCACCTTCCCAGACACTCAGATGGTCCAAGTTTCCTACACTGGCAGTAGTGTAAGAGGTACATTGAACAAGCCTTAGAGTATTATTTTAATAAGGAACACCAAGCTAGTTTATACAGTTATTTATGGTCTACCCCTGGGTTATTTCAAGATGCACAGGGTTTAGGCCATGCCTAAAAATTGTTACAGTACAGGTCAGAATTGAACTCAGGTTAAATTTTTTCATCTAGGTTGATTTTCAATTTCCTTTGTCTCCTAGCCCTTGTTATTCATGAATTAGGGCTACTCGAAGACAAAGGACAGGAAATTGAGAATCAACCTTGGTTAAAAAAAATCTGAATTTAATTTTGACCTGTGAAATCTACACTGTAATGTACCAGATAGCTTTTTGTGCCAATGTCAAATGCTATCTGATACTTAGTAAACAAGGTACAGAACTGGAGCAAGTCATTCAAACACATCAAACATTTTACCAGAGCAGTTAGCCGACCAGTCCTCATGCCTAAGAATTTACTGCCGCTGCAGTCTGAATTCCTGTTCACACTGTTGCAAAGGGTGGGAGAAACCTATCCCATACATATATGATGATCCACCTTGAGGATTGGCACAGCACAAAAATATCAAGCAGAGATATGTGAAGAAAAGCCCTAACCAGTATGGTTTCATGTCGGCGCAATAGCTACTGTAGTATGTTGTGAACATAGCCCTTTACTAGGGGCAGCATTGCAGAATTTCCGTCATTCGGAAGTTAATACCACACAAAAGAAGCTCAAATGCAGCAAATGGGACACATGGAAATGAACAGAAGTTGTTATACTATCAATAGAAAACTTAGTTTCTTTCTAAATTTTAAAAAGGCAAGGGAAAAAGAATTAATTCACAGCATTATACTGTTAAAAAAACTGTTAATGTTACAAATATTTATTGTGAACAAACACCCCCAGCTTAACGACTTTTAGATCACAATTGTGCAATACGTTTTATAATCCAAACATTGTTTAATAATAAGTTTTGTTTATAGAAGTACTGTGCAACCGTGTTTGACGCTTTACAAGTTTTTCCCTACCTGATATGGGTCTTGCGCGATGTCTGGTAGTTTGCGTAGTCCTCGTAGGTTCAGGCCGACCAAAACCTGTGTTTAATAAATGTGTATCCTGAAGTACACCTTTCACAGCTTCTGAGCTTTGCATTTTCCCTTTTCAGTTCACGTCAGTCGATCAGAAAGGCCAAGTTCTTTTTTCCAAGTTCAAGCCATCGTTGATTATGCCGCCAAAAAACGTAGAAATCGTATTCGTGATTGAGATCACAAGCTGTCTTTTGCCTCATTTATAGATAAAAAAAACAAATTAACGTTTTGAGAAAATATAAAGTCATTCGAAAATTCCATGGCGGTTGTGTGTGTTGTAGCGCACATGTCACGCGACATCCGTTTATCTGCACATTCTAAAGATAATTCTTGACCTTTCAAAATGAGAAATAGTTTCAGGAAAATTCTGTTGTAGATTGCCACAAAGCATGGATTATAACATCAAAGAATTAAGCCTTCACGTTGTATGTATTCTTCAGCACAAAAAATATGCAAATGTTTGCAGCGAAGCTAACAACGAACTCTGTTACTCCGTTACTAAAGCGTGATTAGCAACCACGCCTGCCAAGATGTCGTCATCGATATAATCCCTTCCCAGGGTACTGTCACCTAGTAGTTTTGAAATTATCCACTTAGTATTGTCTCGCTTTCTAAATTACTTAATAAATTTTGTAATAAGAGAAAGAAAGAATTAAAAAAAAATCAACTGAAATATATTTTTGATACGCCAAGAAACGTAATCAAGAATTATCCTTGAGGATAGTTTCTACTCATTAGGGGTGGGAGGGTGAGGTCGGTGAATCTCCCGCAAATTGGCGCGAAACAGTCAATTACTTCGTTCCAAGAACAGAACGCGCGCCGTTCAGTGATATTTGCGGCATAGTAGTGCACTCCTATAGAACAGACGATTGCTTTTAAAGGACTTGGTCAACATGTCAAAAAGGAAACCCTCTGGAAGTCCATCGGAATCAGCTAGATCAAAGAAGGTTAGACAAATCGATGTTGTTGTGGACGACATCTTTAATTCACCTGGTTTGAATGAAAAGCTTCATGGAAAGCGATTAACCAGAGGATCTACCGCACGAATCGAGAAGGTAAGATGCCTTAACTTGATTTTAATCCAACTTTAGGTAATATTTTCCTCTGTTGATGTGCTCAACTGTAGTTCTGCGTATTCGCTACCCTGAAGAAACTGACGCTTGAATTTCGCGATTACATAATCTTGTGAATCTTCGATGTGCTGGCTGGGGTTAACGTGCTTGAGCAGTTGTTGCAAAATATCAATTGCTGAAAATGAAATTAGCAAGATAAGTGATAGAAATTTAAGCTTAGAGACTGAAGTTAAAGAAGGAGTACCCGCCGCTTTTTTTGTCCCCCATGCTTATCGAATGCTTATCTCGACTGGTTTAAACGTGTAGGACCGAAGTCAGAGGAATCAGTTGTCTATTGAAAAATGTGATCACTAGGGCTTTTACTTTTTGAACTTTCAACAGCCAAAGTTACCGTCTGAGTCATAAATGGAGATAACTTCTCAATCTGGGAAGGTTGTTAGGTTGTCTGTTTATGGGAGTGCATTGTTTTTACACTATTGTTTCTGTAGGCTGCTGGCTTTAAAGGCCCAGCTTAGTGTTGAGTTGTGTCCTAGCTATTTAGACTGCAGCCATTTTTGTCTCATATTGTCAGGTTGGGGGAGGATAAGGAATGGAATCCTGGGAGAAATAGGGGGCAGGAGGGGTATGGGAGATGGGAGAGGGAAGAGCCAGAGATGGGAGACTAAAAGGATCGGAAGTGAGAGAATTATGCAGCAATGCCCAATTTTTTTGCAATGAAAACAAGGAGCAGGGAGGAAGCCAAAAACAAATAAATAAAGAGCAGGAGCTGGGGATGCGAGGCATAGGAGGTAGGGAGGTTTGGACCCCCTGTTACCCACCCTCCCCCCCCCCACCCCCCACCTACCTTTCCCATGCTAACAGACTAGCCCTTAACTGCTTAACATAATAATAGTTATAGTTCTCTTCAAGAGTGTTAGACCAGTTTAATAATACTGACAGTATTGGCAGGGTACCAGATAGTAACTTGAAGTGTTGTGTAAGGCTGATCAGCAAGTGAAAACAAGGAATTTAAATCATGATCTACACAAAGATCAAATTTGCTCCTTTATGTGTAAGTGGTCCTCCCATGGCAGTTCTCAGGATCAATAGGTACTTGTAGCATAATCCATGGATCCACCACCTCATTTGTATTAAAGCAAGCTAATACAGAGCCCAGGAACACAGGATACAAACATGAAACTATGGTGAATTTGTTTCTCTGTCTCTCTTGTTCAACTCCTTGATCACATTTGTTGATATACCTGGGCCCAGTTGTTTGAAGGCCAATTTCATGCTAACCTGGGGTTAAATTTTAATCTGGGCATCTTTATCCTCTTTTCAAAAGCATTTTGTCAGATATTTCTCTCTATTCTTTTTAGTTTATCCAGATACCAAACTGTGGTAAAAAAGAACTAAACTGAACTTTCTTTTTAAGTTTTCTTATCTGAATTCAAATTCCGCACTAACCCTGGGTTACTGTAACCTGGCTTTGAACAACCTGTTGGAATTCTAAACCTAATGTTATATTTATTTAACGTTTTTGTTTCAATTGTTTACTTTACTTTCTTCCACTAGTCTTCATATTATTATAAATGTACTGCTAAGAGTAGATAAAGATTTTTTATTATTTTATTTAATACATTTTTCAATCTGGAATAAACCAACATATTACACATATAACACCCCCTTGAATGTTAAGTTCTTGTGAAAAGTTTCTTTGTAAAGCAGAAGGCCTATTGTAGCTCATCCTGAAGTGTGAGTAATACAGTGTAGTCACCTGTATTAATTGATGTTTTGATGGTTTCCAATAGGAGTCCTTAATTGAGAACAGAAATCCCAACAAACTGGATGAATCTGCAGTCAATGAGGTAATGAAATAGCCAGTATCATAAATAAAGAAGGTATCGTTTTATCAAACACAAACAGGTTCAAACTCACATCAACCAGCAAATTCTTTGGAAAGAAGTTTTCTCCAGGATGTGAACAAATAAACAAAAGGCAAGAATTGGATGCTAAAATGTAAAACGAAAATTCCATTTCAGGGTAGGATCAATAACCAGCCGCTGTTCGGGAAATGAGCCCAAAATCCTCCCCTGAACGGGCTGGAGGCATGGGCTTGCTGTTGTCAATTACTGCCAATCAGATCATTGCCTGCTCAAAAAAAAATAAATAAAATAAGTTATATGAAATAACTCCAAAGAAAAGGTTCTTATGGGGGCCCGAGAAACAAACTTCAAAAGGTTCAATTTTTCTCAATGAAATCTTACGCATGACAATTTTACCTGTGTTTCCTCAATCCCTGTGAAATTTGAAATTTATTTTCTCGGGCTCCCATGAGAAATTGTCTTTGGTGTTATTACAAATAACTAATTACATCTATAGTTGTTGAAAAGTGTAAAAAAGAATATGCGATATGGCTTAAAATAATCTGGTACAAGGTTTTTGTCAACTGAAAATTAGAATTACTCAATTTCCTGATGGATTCCTTCTACAACTTTTTAAAGAAAACAAATGTCCTGACACTTGATTCTTACTTGTATAGGAAAGTGATGATGATGGCTTGTCAGATTACGAAAAAATGCGGCTGGAGAATATCAGAAGAAATCAAGCTTTCTTTGAGGGACTAAACTTAACTCAGGTACAAACAAATACTTTAAATACCAATTAAAATAAGACTTGGTAAACTAATGCTGGAAAGGTTTTTGATTCCAGGTAATGGACAGTTAACTGAGCAGTAGAAGTTCTTTCTGTCCAAGAGCTACACTGCACATGTACATGTGTGCTTATAATTGCTGTGTTTTTAGAATACAATGTAGCTAGTCTCTCATTTTTACAGTACTTTGTTTCATTTTGTGCATTTTCTAACCCAACCTTATTTACTGTCATTTGTAGTGAACTTTCATTTTTATATACATGTGGGCCCTCTTAGTGAGTTTCATTGCTTTTAGGGCAATTTTTGCCAGTTAGAACAGTATTTGTAGATAATTGTAAGTCAGTGTGTGACAGCGACAATTGGGCACATGGCACAAACAACAGCTCGCCATGATGTAACCAACAATGTTTGAACGATAGAAAAAATAGTCAGGAAACACTGGCTGCTCTTCCTTGTACTTTTTTGTCCTTTTTAGCCTGTTTCCTAACATTCTGTTTTATTAAGTACGTATACTCATGACTTTCAGTAATTTAACTATTTATATGGCTTTTTTGCAGGCAAAGTTTGATTTTAATGTGTCCATGACTCCACAGTCCACTTCAAAGGTCAAGCAAAGAGGACTTTTTAGGTGACTCTATTCAAATTGTTCATTGTGAAAGACATTCTTAACATATGTCAAGAGTGGTTAGGCTTACTTGTAACATGCAATTTCACGAGTTTGTCTTTTGCAATAATATTTTAATTTCTAATACATTTTACAGGAATGCTTTCAGAAGGAACCCCTTCATCTACTTTATTGAATCAGACCATGAGTGTAATAAAAGTTTGACTGCAGTTTCCTAAACTGGCAAATATCAATAAGTGGTCTGATATATTGCTGTCCATTTTGATTTTAAAGCAATGTGGAGTAGCCTGAAAGATTCTATGGTCATTCTTCATATATATATATTTTTCGTCTTTTGTCCTTTCTTTCATTTGCTTATTAATAATTGGGGGATGGGCAGGGTAATAACATTCCTGATGTATAACTTAATTTACTTTTCTTGCATTTTACATTCTAGTAGTGATGTTAAGAACAAAACTACAGTCAACTCCCTCTTAAAAGACACCTTGAGTTGGTCCCTGTCTTTCTTTTCTCCCGTAATTTGACTCTCTATAAGATGGGCATGCCATCTCTCAAAGATGGACACTTAATGCCATTCGCAAAGGTCTCCGTCTTAAATAGAGTTGACTGTACTAGATACATGTAAGAAATTCATTATATGTTCGAGTGAATTGAGGCACTGCATGGGAAAATATGGTACACTGTACTCATCATGCAAACCTCTCTACCATGTTGATTGCAGACCTAAAAAAAGTTCTAGCGAAGCACCCATGCTACCCACACGACAGTCACTTCGCCTCAGAAATAAGGACCCTGATGGCATAACTCTTCCTGATTTACCAATCAAACAAGAACCTGTTGATGAACATGTGAGTACAAAAAAATTATGGAGAGATCAGTGAGTGAAAATCACTGTTTTTAAGTCAAACCACTTTCGGTTTACTATATAACCAGGTAGATACGTGTAAATTGAGTGCTGTACTTGATACCACTGGCTTGTTAGGTAGTATCTCTATTAGGTACTTGTAGTAGGGAGAAAATATCAGTGATACAGCATAAGTTTACAAAAGTGGTTCACACCTGCATGTATATAGGTACTCTTAAGCATACACTGAAATTGTGGAGTCACTGTGGTAATTGTTGATCCTCTTCTGTCATCGTCCTCACCTCCTTCTAGTTTGTTGCTGTTTTCTAACTTTACATCCTCAGCTGGTAGCTTGCCGGCTGCCAACCAAACAAACAAAGAGAGATGTAACCACGGTATCACAACAATAATAATAATACCTTTTGTAACCGTAGTTACTGATCATTTGGCTTTTCTTGTTTAGAGAACTTTTCAATACTTTCCCCGCCATATAAGGGCTGTTGGATTAAAGAATATTAAGTCAGTTGAACCATCTAAAAAATTCACTGAACGTGTAAGTAAACTTAGACTGATAAAACCTGTAATGATCCAGACTTAAATTTGCTTCCACACATTGGAGTGCATATTATCACCTTGCCTTATATCTTGTGAGATGTACTACACCGCTGTATGTTTATATGTTGTCAACTGCATTGAAATTTTTATTTTAAGAGTTTAAACTATATTGCACTTTGTGTTTTCTGGAAAACCAAAGCATTTACTAGTTGGGATATCTCCACTTTTTTGACATAAAATGAGGATATCTGCACTTGCAGGTTTTAAGGAAGATAGGGAGCCTGTATTTGTTTTGATGAATAAAGGCTCTAGTCTTAGCAGGTTAGATTTAGGCTGGACTATAATTATTTGACTGTGTTCTTTCCATGAGATGCTGACTTCAATCTTAATGTTGCCCTCTGGGCTTACAAACTTCTCTCACCTTCTCAGGGGTTTCACTAAAATTTCAAAGTGCCAGGTATTTGGAATTACCGGAAGTAGAAGGGGAATTGTACAGCTAGGAAGTTCTTTTGGTTCAATATTATTATCCTTTTGTTTTCTATGAATGTAGCCAGAGCTCACGCTCATAGTACCTGAGAGAAATCCCCAGCTCGTGGCTCTAACTGACAGCCCTGCATTCTGAGGGAAAGTTTGTTTCCCTTCATTTCCACAAACGCTGGAGTAATTGTTAAAAATGTTGTGTCATCAGGGGCACCCAATGACGGTTTCCTCCTAAGTACACTGAAAACACTTTTTAGGCTATCCAGAGTACTTTTAGATATCTAGAACTGCTTTCTAAGCGGCGCTATAAAATTTGTATCTGTTTGGTCACCCTAGGGGAACTTGAGTCTTTTCGAAATAACAAGGGCTTCAGTATTGTTTTCCCGAAAATTTTAGATGCAATTTAACGTATTACGAAGGAGAGAATTTTTTTTATTCCTTTTTCCATCACAATTTTGAATCTGAAAATTTTAGGTTTCCTTTTTGTTTTTAGAAAAATAGCCTAACCTTGGGAGTGAAATGTGAAAATTAAACTTCCGAAAATCGTAGGGGATTAATTAGTCGAGCTTCGAATGAATGGAACGGTCGTCAAGACATTTTTAGCTGTCCTCAATTAATAGAAAATTCTAGGCAATATCTGCTTCTCTTAACAGATATTGTACAGAAATCAGTCGTTGGGTGCCCCTTTGTCATTTGTCAAAATGAAAACTAAAACCTTGAGGAAAACAAAACAGCAGAGAAGTACCTTCATAAAAACACCTTCAAATTGGTATCTCTAGGAATCTTACAGTTTCAAAAATAATCTCTGCAGAAGATGAATCTGTTGTATTTGTAAACCCTCTGTATTTTGATCGGTGTAACTGTTTGCCTTTGAATGCAATCGTTCTTATTACGTTTCAACTATAAATCCCTATCTAAATAAAGTAGATGAGCAGCTGTGTCATTAAGCTGAACAATCCCCCATCATCTCTTTTACTCTTCCAGCCACGAAAGGTTGGCCTCTTGGAAATGAAGCCTTGCAATGATGTTGAAGAAACAGAGGCACAGGAGTTTACTGATGAATTAACAGTCCTTGCCAATATGGTAGGTTCACTTGTACAGTATTTGTTATGGCCACTACTGTTTGAATGATTTTTTTGTGTCAAGAACTATAACTATTAATTTTACATCAGGACGTTTTAAAAGACATTAAAATAGACACCTTTTTGCAATGCAAGCTCATCAAACTAACAAGTGAAACTAATAACGTTGGGTCCTTCTTCCTTTCGGCCCTGCCTTAAAATAATAATTTTTTCTTTTTTTGAGAAGTCAAAATGTGAGCAGTGCATCGCATTTTTCGTTAAGAAATGAAAACATTGATCTAGCCTCATCCTTCTCCCTATATCTCTCTGAATTACAGTCATGTATATTGCAAAACTCATTTAGCTTTCTACGTTTTTGTGTGAGCATGTGTAATTTGAGAAATCATAAAAGTACTGTGTAAATCCATGTTGACTATGATTGTATTCTGTTGATAATGAAGTTGCAGAAGTCGAAAGAAAAAATTGATGAGGTTAAAGAAACAGATGTAGAAAGGTACGTGTTTTAATCTTGAGATAACATTTTACAAATATTGTGTGTTATCTCAGGAATATAAGACAATTGATCTTTTGAAATACATCAAATAGGAAAACAGCTTTTTCATTCAGTATCTTGACAAAGGCCATCATGTAAGGCGTTTTACTGACAATTTTTGGTTATTTAACTGGGTCTCGCTTCCATCAAAGTTGATTTGGCTAAAAAGAACATAGAGGATACAACATTTCATTTCAACGTATAAATTTGCCGTAAAGTTACCTCTTGTGAGTTAACATGACCTTGCCGTAATGTTCCTGTTTTTCGAGTCTTGGTCTCTTTAATTTGCGATCATTGCCTATGAGTTTTCCTTGCAATTCTTTTATTTTGCAGTTACAAAAAGACTTTGCAACGCTTAAAAATCAGAGAAGGACATGTAGCCAAGGTTGTTCCAGATAGGATCTTCTCAATAGCATTTCATCCTGCAAGATATAAGACTCTGGTGTTTGCTGGAGACAAGTGGGGAAAAATAGGCATTTGGGATGTGGTAAGGAAGAAAAGTAGTTTCGATTTGCATTTTCGGTCTTGTTAAAGAGGACATCAGCAAACTTCAGATTTGGCTTCGGCTAGCGCGTCTTGGGGCTCTCGAAAGTTACAGTTACCTTTTCGGGTCCAAAACTGGTCAAGTATTCAAATCAAAATGCGAGTCCTAGCCAACAAACCAGTCTGCAGGGTTCGCACAGTCTTGAAAATTCCTGGAATTTTAGGGGAAGTCCTTGAATTCCATTTTTCCTTGAAAAGTTCTTAATTTCTGTGCAAGTCCTTGAAAAGTCCTGGAATTTTCTTCAACTTTGAATGTAGTGACCTGGAAAGAGTTTTTTGATGCTTTTTGGTCGTCCAAGACAGAATATAAATCATAGCTCAGAGAATTTAAAGGTTACTTACATAAAGTGTTCTGTGTTTTATTCAATTTAAAACCAGTGAACTGAAAAATGTAGAGAAGTTGGTGAAGCAAAAGGTTCAAGCCTTAAAGTCTTATTAGAATAGACTGGGAATGTGCATTTTTGTACAGTCTGTGAAATTATATTCCTACTATAGGTTGTCCTTGAAAATCTAATGTGGTCCTTGAAAAGTTCTTCAGAAAAATGGTTGCAATTTTTTGTATGAACCCTAAGTCCATTTTGTTTTGTTAACGTATAGTCTTCAAAACTCTTGTAGTTGGCCCAGGACTACCATTTTTCCCCTTCACTGTTAGATGATAGGGCAGGCCTTTCGAATAAAGGGTCTAAGAAACTGAGTGACTATATTGAGCTCGAAAACGCATACTTGAGCTCAGTTCCCTGTTAGTGGCGGGCATAAATCGTTCGAAGAGCATTTTGGCATTCATTTCAAAAGAACGCATCTTTACGGTGGTGGACTGCCTTACAAAAAATTTGCGCGGACAATGGGGACTTTTGTTTGTTCCTAGTTATTAGATATAGAGAATGTTAGATCTTATGTGTAGTTGGAGTGTAGCTGGAATTTCAACGAAAACCTATGACTGTATGAATCCTTTATATTGTCTTAAATCGTTAAACGGAAACCGTAAGTAAAGTTCATTGCTACAGTGTATATTTCACGTTCTCGATTTAAACGTCTTTTTGTTTCACATTTGAGGCCTCCTCAAAGCTGCCATTACTGTTCTTTTCAAAGTTACGAGTCAGATTAGATTCCACGATTATCCTTTCCATACTTAGGACTTCATACCACGACTACGCGCCAAAAATAAGCCACTTCCAATGAACGTACACTAAAGCAGTCTATAAAGGTCTGTTTAAAAATTTCCATAAAACCTGACAAAGTCACCAAACCAAATCCCTTCTGGTATGATATGCCTGAGTCACCCGCGATCCAACATTGGTATCTCATTATTCTATATGATTAAACTCTTACCTTTTGCTTTGATTATTTAGGGTTCGTCGAAAGGCGATGATGGTGTTTATCTTTATGAACCACACTCTCGCCCCATCAACTGTATGTTGTTTGATCCAAGCAACTGCGGAAAACTTTACACTGCCAGTTATGATGGAACGATCAGGTGTTGTGACGTCACTTCTGCTACGTTTCAAGAGGTAAGTTTATCAAAGGTTGAGCAAATAATTGCTGATCGCAGTTAAATCTTAACCTAGGTTTCTGTTTTATTTGCTTAAAAATCGTTTTTTATGTTAGTTTTGTTATCAATATCACCATGACAATTTTTGCAATGTTGATAAAAAGCCTGCTTTTGTTGTAAGACAAAATATTTCTAAGGCAATGTTCACACGGCACCAGACGGATTTTCGAACGGGTGAGAATCCCTTAAACCGTAGGAAAATTCAGACGCCTAGCCCTTCAAAGCTCCGCGTGTGAACAGGACGAAAATTTTAAACGGTTCCGTGTGAACGAAGTGTCTAGTCAAAATTTTCAGCCTATTAAAAATTCGTTCGGTGCCGTGTGATTTGTGAATGTAGCCTTCATTTCTTGTCATCGCTCAACACAGTCTTCGGAAGACGCACGCTTTTAATCTACTAGGTATCTACTTTTTCTTGCTTCTTTAGCACGTACCTTGGAACTCCAAATACTGTTTCATACGTCGTTGTACAGTCGCTCTAATCTGGCTCAAATTTAGCTGTAGAAGTGTTATTTAATTCAGTCGAATTTTCTAAAAATAATTAACCTGTTTAGCCAGCTTTTACACTGTAATTATAATCTTTGAGTTGAACTGAGTTCGGTATGGTACATTTAGTAGCGTTACGTTTAAAACCGAACCATGCACTACGGTTTATCACGATAGAACTTGTCCTTCTACACGCATTGAAACGGGCTTTGTTTGCAACTCTTAAGTCTACTTCTCGCATTCTTCGCGCTCCTGCAAACAAAAGTATAAAATGTGACAAATGTGTTTATAAATTTTAGGTTTATACCTTCGAAGAAGATGACTACACTAGATTCATGTCCTTCGCCTTTGGATCTCCGAGCACAAACACCATATTAGCAGCAACTGACTCTGGCTACGTATTGGTTGCTGACACAAGAACTAAACGGTATATAATTGTTTTTCTGTTTATGCCTGTGCTTAATAGGGGACAGGAAATCACTTGCGAGCGAGTCAATAAGCCAGTTTTTACAATAAATGAGCGATTCCTCGCGCACTGATTGGTTGAGAACTATGTTCGATAAGAGTATAATTATAGAAATGATATAATGGTTGTGCAATAGGCCATTTCCGAGTTCCCCTGGGCCTCTGTTTGAAAACGAGGGAAGGTGCTCAGCCTTTGATATGGAAATCATTTTTCATTCTCATGCAAATAAAACTCATTTTCACAAGAAAGGTTGTCTACCTTGCCTCATTTTTAAAGTGAGGGTTTTTGGAATTCGGAAGTGGTCTATTTGTTGTTGTCTTTCTCTCGTGCGCGATTTTCAGAGAAACTTCAACAGAAATGGACCAGACTCGTACCCAGTGTGTTTTGGGGGTGAGAGAAGATTGGGGGTTAGGTTCAGGCGCGCGCGGGATCTCATGGGAAGGGACGAAGGAAAAATAGCGTACGTCAAAACTGTCAATGTTATCGTAAAACACAAATCGACAACAATTTTCCATGGTCTGCTCTTTTATCGACCAAAACTTTGCAGTGAAACCACTCGCCCGGTGCTCTTGGTTCCACTTGAGTTTTGAACATTTTGACGTCATTTCTATGGTCGATAAGAGTACAGCCATGGAAAATTGTAGCCGATTTGTTGATTCGATTAAAATTCATACTTGCTGTAGCGGCTGGGTTCCCTGTTTCGTTTGTTTTCCCGCCTTTAGAGGTCATGTGACTTTGTTTTAGTTGCCCTTTGATACGTTTTCAGCGAGTGTTTGCAGCTTGGGCATTCACTCGAAGTAACGACCAAAATTGATCGGTTTCAACGCATTGACGACTGTATTGTTTGGAACATTGTCTTCGTGTATTGTCACGATTCAAGATTGTAGCCGTCCTTGCAGTATTGGAAATAAAGGTCCGTGAACTTGAGTGAATTTCGTCGCTACAGTTACTTCGAACGCCGAGCTGCATTCAGATGATTTGTTGGCCTGCGAGCACCGTTCTCATAGTATTTGTCCTATCTTATTGTGAATATTGGTATTTTGAGTCCTGGTGACAATATTTGGCGTACAACACTGGCTGTGAGTACTTTCTACGATTGTATACAAGGGTTTTTGATCCTTTGTTGTTTTGTGATGTCGGTTTGGGATCTTTCGAGCGATGATGGCCGAGATACGGCGCTCGATCTCACAAAAACTCCGGATTTGACACTTTGTGAACCTCAAGCCTTCTCTACCGCAACGGAAAACGAAAACAAGGAGTCTGGTTACGTTACAAAGCCGAACGAAACGACAAACTCGCCGCTTCTGGACAAAAACGCATGTGTTTCAGAGGAATTGCGGAATGGACAAGGGAACGCGGAATTGGATCAGACCGTTATCGATAAGAGACCTCGGAAACTAACTGAAAAGGGCAAAGGCTATCGCCTCGTGCAAAGGAAAGGAGAAAGAAATAAACTTAAACGAAAAATACAATCTCAGATTGCTAACATCAGCACGCTGTTGGGCCATGATAAGAACCTTGAGTTAATCAGTGATTTGTCTATTAAACTGAATGATCTGTTTGAGCAGTTTGGTGATCTGCACGAAGAAATACAAGAACTTCTTACAGAGGAAGAACAAATTATGGACTCTGAGAATTATGATGGCTTGTACCAAGAAGTTAGACTCATTCGTGAAACAGTACGGAAGTGGATGATCGATGCCAATCAGCTGATTAGAGATGAGAAAATTGAAAAGGGTTCTGCCAAGAGCATCAAATCAAAGGGCTCTAGGTCCTCGAAGTTGTCAACCACATCCTCAAGGGTGAAGGCTCTCGAAGCCAAGGCAAGGCAGGCTGAGTTAGAGGCAAGGATGGCACAACTTGATCAAGTCGAGTCTGCGAAGAAGGAAGCAGAAAGAGCAAAACTAATGGCCGAACGTGCAGCTGTGGCCGCTGTCAACAAAGTGTATGAAGACGCTATGAAGGAGGATGACGAACAATATTTGGGCTCGGATGATCCTGACATCAATGATACAGCTGCCGACGATCAGCCTAAACCAAAGAAGTCGCTGACCACTGAGCCTATACAAACCATAGATGAATCCAGAAATTTGAGGAAAACCGAAGCAGAAATTAAGCATTTGAATGGTCCTGCCGAGAAGCAGTTTGAATCTGTAAGAGCTTTAGACCCTAAGGCACCGGAATTTGTCTTGCCCTCTGTACCCTTACAATCGGAATGTGTTGTTAGCAATGGTAGTGCGGCATACTGCAACCCGATGGTAACGAATTGCAACGCCGAAGTGACCAGTCTTGTACCACCAGCGGCCTTCTGGGAAAAGATGGAATTAAGAATGTCGCAACCCCCACCTGTACCCGCTCCGTTTGATGGAGATCCATCCCGCTACCTTCGTTTCAGAGCTGACTTTAGAGATCAAGTCGAGAGCAGAGCATCGTTGACTGATAGCGAGAAAATGAATTATTTAATGACTTACACAGCTGGTAAAGCAAGGGAAGTCGTCCAAAACTATCGGGGTCTACCGAATGGTTGTCACATCGCTCTGCAAATGTTAAGGCAGAGATTTGGACAAAATGCAATGGTAGTGGAGGCCCTCAAGTCGTCAGTGGTAAATGGCCCAAAGTTAAAGAATGGTGACAGTGCAGCCCTTCTAGCACTTTCCGATAAAGTGCAAATTGTCGCTGGGCAATGATTGAACTGCAATCAAAGGAACTTGACTGTACTACGAACTTACGGCAAATCTATGATCGTCTACCCTACCACTTGCAGGCGAAATGGAGAAAGTCAGCCAAGCAGTACCGTGAAAGAACTGGTGGTGGAGAGCCAACGCTCAAGGAACTTTCGGAGTTCATAACTGCCGAGTCGCAAACTGAGAATGACCCAGTCTACGGAAGGCCTAGTACCCTTGCAATAAGGGCTAACACCGGCAGAAACTTCAAAAAACCTCTTCCCACATCAGGACAGTCTGGAGAAACACATATTCCCACCTTGTCGACGGAGATTAACCAAAAGGAGGCCAATACTCCCCAAGAGGACAAGGCCCTATCTGCAAAGGGAGAACATGTTGGGCGGGTTGAAAGAGGCGAAGAGGCGAGGTGTCGGGTTTGCAAGGGAAAGCATGGTGTTTCAGAATGTTCAGCGTTCGCAAAGAAGGGTTTGAATTGGCGCCGGCGTTTTGCAAGATCCAGTGCACTATGTTACCGGTGTTTGTCTAGTTGTCATATGATAAAGAGATGTCCTAAAACTAAGGGTTGTGATGTGAAGAGCTGCCCTCAGCCATCGACCCACCATTCCCTGCTACATCTACCCACAGCAACTGCTGACGCCAATACGGGTGAGGAGAGCGTTAATCGTAGTGCTACTCCCAGTGAGGACTTAACCGTAAGCGTAACTATGGAACACTCAAAACGAAGCTTTGTGCTACTCAAGGTGGTACCACTGTCCATCGTGGGTGAAAACGGAACTATGGTCACTTCGTACGGTCTTTTAGACTCAGGGGCTGTCAGTTCCTTGATTACTTCGGACCTAGCTGAACGATTGCAACTTCATGGAACTCCCGAGAAAGTGAGCATTAACACTGTAACACACAAGAATCATGACTGTGAACTCACCAGAGTTAAATTTCTGATACGCTCATTGAGGCGAGATGGGCCCTTGTACTCAATACCTCATGCCTTGGCCATACAGGACTTGAACGTTAGTGTCCGGTATTGTCCGAACCAGGTAGATTTAACACAATGGCCACATCTTGCACATTTAGAACTGCCGAATATTCCTGTGGATGTTCCGAAGGTTTCAGTTCTCATTGGCCAGGATGTGCCTCAGGCGCACATAGTTCTCGATTACCGCTGGGGAGACAGCCCACAGAACCAGCCGTACGCAATGAGAACTCCATTTGGATGGTGCGTAGCTGGGCCCACAAACAAGGGGGACGATAATAGCAAGCCAGTTGCCCTTTCTGTATTCGAGTTTGACTGTACCAAGGAAGGGTCGGTCATGGGACTTCACCAGCAAGTTGAGAAGTTTTGGGACTCTGAATCACACGGATTTGGAAATGTTGGTGACAGTTGTGACAGCCGTGAGGACAGAAGGGCCCTTGAAATTTTGAACACCACCACTAAATTAAAGAACGGGAGGTACGAGGTCGGTCTCCTTTGGCGAAATAGCGACCCTCAGCTTCCAAACAACCGGTCTTTAGCAGAAAGGAGGTTACAGCAACTGAAGAGACGGTTTGACCGAAGTCCAGAATTCGCTAAGCAATACGAGACAGTGATGAACGACTATATTGCAAAGGGGTATGCTGTGAAGTTGTCCGCTGAAGAAGCCGCCCACACGAGTAAATGCACATGGTATTTACCACACCACGGTGTAATTAACCCGAATAAAGCAAAGGTCCGAGTGGTGTACGATGCGGCAGCAGAATTTGGCGGGACATCCCTGAATAAAGAACTGCTGCAAGGACCACAGCTGAACAATTCTCTCGTTGGAGTTCTAATCCGATTCAGAAAGGAGGACGTAGCCGTAGCCTCCGATATCGAGAGCATGTTTCACAGAGTAGTCTGCAGGGAGGAGGATACAGATGCCCTACGGTTCTTATGGTGGAGTGAAGGCGTCAATAAGCCACCGAGTGATCACAAAATGAATGTGCATTTGTTTGGAAAGACAGACTCTCCATCGATTGCAGCCTGGGCTTTAAAACGAACAGCTACAGACAATGAATCCGAGTTTAGCAAGGAAGTGTGCGCTATTGTCTCCAAGAATTTCTATGTAGATGATGGATTGTTTTCTGTGCCTACCACTGAACGGGCAATTGATGCTTCACTGCAGTTGATGGAGTTGTTGCAAAGAGGGAACTTTCGGTTGACAAAGTTCGTGTCCAACGTCAAGCAAGTATTAGCGGCTATCCCAGCAGAGGAAAGAACGGTCAAAAACCTGGATTTGGACAAGCTTCCTATTGAAAGAGCGCTGGGTCAGCAGTGGGATACCGAGACCGACTCGTTGGGAGTGAAGGTGCTACCTTTACCGAAGCAGTTAAATGACGACACGAGGCGA
The DNA here is from genome assembly GCA_038088405.1 of Porites divaricata. Classification (NCBI taxonomy): domain Eukaryota; kingdom Metazoa; phylum Cnidaria; class Anthozoa; order Scleractinia; family Poritidae; genus Porites; species Porites divaricata. The sequence goes on from JBBMOI010000006.1 coordinate 9,586,688, forward strand.
GGGTGTTTGTCAACCATGAGCTCCACGTTCGATCCCCTAGGCATGATTGGACCGGTCTTGCTCCCAGCTAAGAGAATCCTCCAAAGGACCTGGCAGCTTAAACTTCAATGGGACGAGAAATTGCCAGACGACTTGCTGAGAAGCTGGACAAAGTGGAGAGAGCAGTTGGAGCTCCTCAATCAAGTCAATATTCCTCGTTGTTACTTCCCTGGCGGCTGCCATGCTGGTAAATCATTCCAGTTACACCACTTCAGTGATGCCTCTGAATTTGGTTATGGGACAGTGTCCTATTTGAGAAGAGAAACATGGGATGGAATGGTGAATTGTTCATTTATCATGGCCAAAGGCCGGACAGCTCCTCTTCAGTACGTTTCTGTCCCGAGGCTCGAGTTACAGGCTGCTACGATAGCAGCAAGAGTTCACGGCATGATCATAAGGGAAATAGACTTGAATATTTCTTCTACCTTCTTCTGGACAGATTCCCAAATCACGTTGCAGTACATCAGAAACGAGTCCCGTAGATTCAAGACCTATGTAGCAAACCGTGTATGTGAAATAAGGCAAGTTTCCGAGCCGGCCCAGTGGAGACATTGTCCAGGAACCCTAAACCCTGCCGATGATGCATCTCGTGGGCTTTCAGCTCAACAGCTTTTGAGCAGCGATAGGTGGTTCGCTGGCCCAGCCTTTTTATCCCAACCAGAGGCAGAGTGGCCGACCACTGAAATTGGCGATCTGCCAGAGAACAACTTAGAAGTCAAGGTGGAAAAGGCTATATTCACTTTGCAGCCACCCAATAGAATGCACGAATTTCTTGTAAGGTATTCTTCCTGGTCAGTGCTGTTGCGAAAGCTAGCCTGGCTGTTAAAATTCAAGTCATATCTAAAGAAAGATAGAGACGGCAGCAGTTCAAAGTACTTAACGACAGATGACCTACAGAAGGCTACAACCGCTGCAGTAAGGCTGGTGCAGAATGAGGCGTATGCCGATGAGATGGGCGACTTGGAAAAGGGAAAGAACGTCAAACGTTCAAGCAGAATTGTCAAGCTTCGGCCAATGTTGGATAATGGAGTAATACGAGTTGGAGGACGCATTTCTGAAGCTGCCATTGCCTTTGGAGCCAAGTTCCCAATGATCATGCCACCAGGACATCATGTCACCCAGTTGCTTATTGCAGCCTTCCACCAACGACTTGCGCACGCTGGTCAGAACCACATACTGGCAAGTTTAAGGGAGCAGTTTTGGATACCTCGAGGGAGGTCTGCTGTTCGTAAAGTAGTGCGATCCTGTTTAAAATGCAAGAAGCAAAGGGCAGCCACTATGGAGCAGATGATGGCCCCCCTACCAGCGTTTCGTACTACAGCTTATCAACCATGCTTCACTCACACTGGCGTAGACTATTTTGGACCGTTAAACGTGAAAAGAGGGAGAGCCGTGGTCAAGAGATGGGGTGTCATATTCACCTGTTTGAATTCTAGGGCCGTGCATCTGGAACTGGCTACTTCTCTAGAGTCAGACTGCTTCATCAATGTTCTCAGAAGATTCATGAATCGAAGAGGCCCACCCAAGTGTATTTACTCGGACAATGGGACAAACTTTGTCGGTGCAGAAAGGGAAATTAGAGAAGCGATAGAAGACTGGAACCAGAAACAGATCTCGGATGAACTACTTCAGAAGGGATGTCAGTGGGCGTTCCAACCGCCAAAGGCTTCACACGCTAGCGGAGTCTGGGAGAGATTAATACGTAGTACGCGTACAGCCATCAAGGCCATACTCGGCGAGAGCCTTGTAAATGAAGAAGTATTAACAACCGTTTTAACAGAAGTTGAGGCTATTCTGAGTTCTAGACCAATTTGCGCTGCGTCCGATGACCCAAATGATTGTGAACCCTTGACTCCTAACCACCTGCTGTTGCAGAGGGCTGTTCATGTTTTACCTCCTGGAGTCTTCGTAAGAGAGGACAAATTTGCTAGGAGGATGTGGAGACAGGCACAAGTTCTAGCTGATCATTTCTGGAAGCGATGGCTAAGGGAGTACATCTCAGGTTTACAGGAGAGACAGAAGTGGCAGCGTCCCCGCCGGAATGCTGAAATTGGAGACCTTGTGCTACTAGTGGACGACTGCTTGCCTAGAGGACAGTGGCGTATGGGTCGAGTCATTAAAGCAGTTCCCGGAAGGGATGGGCTTGTCCGGACAGTAGTAGTGAAAACGGGCGCGTCGACCACATTAGTACGTCCTATACAGAAACTTTGTTTGCTGGAGGAATCAGGAAATCTCCAACGAGATTAGAGTCAGACAAGTGTAGGAACAGTGACACTGATATTGATTGACATTTCTTTATTACTTGAACTTAGTAGGCGTGGGAACCCATGCCTAGTTTGTGTTTGTAATGCTTCACTAAGTTCGCATGGGGTGGGGTGTAGCGGCTGGGTTCCCTGTTTCGTTTGTTTTCCCGCCTTTAGAGGTCATGTGACTTTGTTTTGCCTTTTGATACGTTTTCAGCGAGTGTTTGCAGCTTGGGCATTCACTCGAAGTAACGACCAAAATTGATCGGTTTCAACGCATTGACGACTGTATTGTTTGGAACATTGTCTTCGTGTATTGTAACGATTCAAGATTGTAGCCGTCCTTGCAGTATTGGAAATAAAGGTCCGTGAACTTGAGTGAATTTCGTCGCTACACTTGCATTCACGGCTTGGTGGAATAAAACACAAAAAATCATCTTGAAGCTCACCTATAATTAATACAGTTCTTTTGTCTTAATCCCCAAAGCCTCGTAGCCAAGTATGAATAATTGGTCGAGGAGCCTGGGCCGAGTTAACTTTCGCAAAGACTTCTGGGACTGTTACTGGGGAAAGGGAAAAAATTGGCCAATAGCTGACCGGCGTGTCGCTAATAATGATCCCAGAATTCTTTGCGAAAGCTAACTCGGCCCAGTTTCCTTCTCGTTTCTAAAGTGTCGATTGGTTAAGAAAATTGCATAAGATTTCCTAGCCAATCACAAAGCGTGGCAGTGCTAACAACATTTTGTCGTGTGTAGATCTTTAGGGGCGTGGTCTAATGGCGTGTCAAACGCCTAGTAGTAGTTTCAGTTTTGTTACTTTCGCGTCACTAACAGTTATTTTTGTTAAATTACTTCCAGAAAGGTCAAATTAGCAGAGCAAAGTTATTGTCTACATGATAAAGTTATCAAATGCATTGATGCACATCCATTAAACAATAATCTCTTCTTGACTTCCTCAACTGACGGGTAAGTGTCCCATATTTTGTCACTCTACAGCAGAGGCATTCCATTTAACGAATATTTCACTTGATCTTAACAGTTATACCACCTTCATACAGACACCTCTAGCCTTAAGATCACTCGGTCTAAACGATTTCACTCTTCATACAATCAATGCCGACATAATACGGTCGCCTCCACGATTACCGTAGTAAGTAGGTGTGGATGTACCATCAGGGCTCAAAATACCGGTCGGTCAACGGAAAATGCCCGGCCAAGGTGGCCATTTGTCCGGACAAACTTTCGGTTTGCCGGTCAATTAACCGACCAGAAAAAATACATTTTCACACGATTACATTTTAAGAGGACAAATATCTTTTTTTCACTCTATGTTTTTGTTTGTTAGGCCAGTATGTTCAAGTTATTATCGCACTAGTTTTAATATTTTGACCGGACAGAGGAAAGACGTCACACGAGCAACAGTCCCAAATTTATTTTGAGCCCTGCCCATTTTGTCGCAAGTATCCTCTTGATGGCTCTTTTGATTAATTCATTCAGGCCTACTTGCCGGGTTATACAGCTAGTGGTATGGGTCGATATGGAGGTCTGTCGTCTTCCTTGTCAGGACATGCATATTTGTTTCATTACGCCATCTTGAGATAAACGATAGGCGTAAACGACTTTTGAGCCTTCGGTTTTGAGTAATATTTCTCCTATGTCTTGCCACCCTAACTTCCTTTTGTTTTTGTTCTTAAGATCTGTGGCTTTCTGGGACATTCGAAATGTAAAAGGCGCGAAGTCAAAGCTGAGCTCCTTACACCGAACACGTGTTGTTACGTCTGCATATTTTTCACCCTTGACCGGCAGCCAGGTGCTGGTGACGTCATCAGATGATTATGTGACGTAAGTAAGGGCGTTTATGGCTGGTGGAGGTGTATCCAGGGGGAGACCTGGCTTAATAATCACGCAATGTTTATAGTTTTGAAAAATCTAGGGTCACGTTGTTTTGATTCCGGCATGCATTGTGCTGTATTGCAATCCTGCGTTAATTGTACTTTTAAAAAGCTGTAAAGTCCTTTTGGGGGACGATATACAAACTCCCAGTGGAAAAATGTCAAATCACAGTGACAAACAAATGCTCTTGACCAACCTTCATGTGGGGGATATCGTCAGAAGTCACACGTGAGCAGAATGCTCTTAGGTTCACAACCGATTGCAACCAATCCCGCAAATTAATTTAACTAAAAGATACTGAAGAGTGAACAATAATGATTCCCGTTAAGAAACGATTTATTTAATATTTGTTTATTTATTAGAAAAGAAAGAAAGATGAGCGTCAGGGTTTCCCTCTTAAATTATGGACCTTGATATCAGAAATGCCATTTCATTAAAAAATTTTTTCAAATTTCAATTTGTAATTAAAAAGATTACGTTGTAAAGACTCGTTGAAGAACACCCTCGGTGAACATGTATTTAAAGAAAAAAAAAAAAGCTAAGAAAGAAAGAAATATCGTAAACTAAATTATCCGATGTAGTCGGTTCCGCGAAATTGAGAAAGCACGATCACGAAAATAAAACGGGGGGAAACTGCTGAGCCTCATCCCGCTTTTCCCAGATCACGCGCTCATATTTTCGAGTTCGTTTCATTTACGCGTCATCCCTACTATCTGAGAGCCTGGAACAGACTTCACCTCCCCCAAATGGGGAGCTGGTTACCCCCCCCCCCCTTCCCTCTTGGACAGGGTTGGGTCTTAGAAGGCAAACACTTAGGGCGCGATCCATTCAACCAAAATTTCCGGAAATTTCGGTCCAACCGCAAAAGTTTCGAAAAAACTGATCCACCTTTTGGGTTGGTTAAATGGATCGCGCCCTTAATTAACATCGACCTCAACTTAAAGTTTGATCAGGCCGGGGGGGTGGAGCCTTGGTAAGGCGGTGTTTATGAATATGTATTGCTGGCTACATGCAAATTCCAAACAAAGACTGACGTGAAAAAAAGGGAAAGTGCCCCAAAACCTTTTGGACATCATTGTAGTTGTCTCATGTTGTTGAAAATACGCTAACGTAGCTCTCTATTAAAGAAAAACGGACCTGAAAAAGCAGTGTTTTTGATTTTGTGAAACAATTGAATAAAGGTCAGGGAACAGTAACCATCCTGAACTCAGTTCCAAGAAATGCAGGATATTTTACAATCATTCTCAGTAGCTACTCAACGTCAAAACATGTCAAGTAAGCCTTTTTAATTGGTTTATAATATAACTTCTCGAGGTTAATCATGCGCAAAACATAGTTTCCGCCATTCCGTTACGTTTACCGCTTTCGCGACCGCCAACACAGTCAACATCACTGTCAACATGGATATTCAAACCTTGTTAAACAACCTTCATGAAGAAGTATCTTGTTCTGTGTGTATGTGTAAGTACACCGATCCAAGACAGTTGCCGTGCTTGCATAGTTTTTGCCTTCATTGTCTGAATGGGATTCAACGAACGAGTGGCAGACGAGATAAAATTGCGTGCCCGGAGTGCAGACGAGAATTCAAGGTCCCTGGTAATGGCAACCTAGTAGCTTTGCCAACAAACTTTCGCATCAACAGCTTGCTCGATGTATTAGCTATAAAGGAATGCAACACGACCGGAGTTAAGTGTGGAAATTGCGACGAAAGAACAAAACAGAGCCATTATTGTTTCCAGTGTTATGCTTCTGGTCCGAAGAGTGTATCACTTTCCACAATAGGATCAAGGCGAATAAAGATCACTACGCGCTGGCATTAGAAGACTTTTCAGATCAAGACTTTGAGAACATTTTAAAGAGGCCAGAATTTTGTGCAATGCCAGGCCACGAAAAGAAAGAAATAGAGTTCTTTTGCAAGATTTGTGAAGTCGCAATTTGTAACGCTTGTGCGTTCACCGATCATGATGGGCACGGAAAGATTCTCCTAGAATTGGCTGCAAATGAAAGGAAGTTAAAAGTTATGTCTGCGATTGAATCTCAGGAGAAAAGAACTCAAATAAAGAGAAGCAAAATCGCCAAACTTGACGAATGCCATAATGAAGTTCAAGAACAAGCCGCTTGGGTGAAGAGAAGCGTACAAGAGTATGCTGACTGCATCATTGCAGCCATTGAAGCGAAGAAACTCGAGATCTTTGATGATGTGGACAGAAGGTCAAAAGCATCTCTTCAAGAAATTGGACAGCAAAAGGTGGAGCTGGAAGAACAGGCCAGACGACATGGATCAGAAATAGAAGACGCTAAAACGCTTTTAAAGCGAAGCACGAGCGCACAACTCATACAACCGAACGAGCTGATAGACAAAATATTAAAGGAAGATAACAGCCAAGAAGACAGAAGTGACCGTGCTGACTGTCCATTTCAGGAATTTGATTTTGTGAAGAATCCCAAGTTATTTGATCTCGTAAGCGCTGAACAAATTGGTTCCCTCAAAGATTACCTTACCCAAACAAGAGCGCAACAATCGAGTGCTGATGGAAAAGGGATAAATGAAGCGATTGTTGGACTTGAAGCACAGCTTGTTGTGACAACAAGAAACAAGAATTGCCGACAGTGTTATGATAATAATGACTGTGTGACACTGGAAATCAGGAATCGTCAAGGCGAAAACTGCGCAGCCGAAGTGCAAGTCCAAGCTAACAAAGACGGTCCTTACAAGATCAAATACTTTGCTAATGAAGCTGGAACATGCAGTGCATCAGTGAAGGTCAATGGAGAACATATCCGTGACAGTCCTTTTGAGGTTCAAGTCAAACCCAGACACTTCAGACCTGTCTTATCTTTTGGAGAACAAATATTGAAGAAACCTTGGGGGGTAGCAGTTAATAAACAAGATGAAATTGCAATAAGTGACGTGGGTAACCATAAGATTCACTTATTTAAGAGTGATGGAACTCATATAAAATCGTTTGGTGAAAAGGGTGCTCAGCACGGTGAGTTTGAATGGCCTTGTGGAATAGTTTTTCACGGTGCTAATATTATTGTGGCAGAACAAAGTAACAACAGTAGATTTCAAGAACTGAGTAGGCAGGGGGGATACCTTCGTCACTTTGGGGGATTCGGAAGTCTTGATCACCAACTTAAATCTCCTACTGGTTTATCTATTGACAGTGATGGCAATATGACTGTAACTGATAAGGGAAACAAATTAATTAAGATCTTTTCTGCTGATGGGCAGTTTTTAAATAAATTCGGCACAGAGGGCTCTTTCACTAAACCCTTTCACTGTATCCAGCATGACAACTGTCTAATAGTATCAGACATTGGTGATAATTGTGTAAAATGCTTTGATAGGAAGGGTAACTTCCTTTACAAATTTGGGAAAAAGGGAAATGCAGACGGGGAGTTCAACTTTGCTTACTGTATGTCCATGGACAAGGCAGGGCACCTGATGGTTTGTGATACTTTAAATCACAGGATTCAGGTGTTTGATGTGAGTGGGAAGTTTATCACTAAGTTTGGAACAAAAGGAAGCGGGATAGGAGAGTTTGATCAACCGGTCTCAGTAGCCGTCCTCAGTGATGGTAAAATAGTTGTGTCTGACATCAAAAACAGTCGTATTCAGATTTTTGAATGAAGTTTCAGCATCACAAAGAATGCAATATTCGGCTCTTTCTTTCTTTTACATCTTTTCACTTGAATGGTACTGTTTAACATAAGTATTTTAATTTAATGTTCGTTTACAATGCTCGCGGTTACAACGCTGTTGAGAACAAAGTAGGAAGAATTGATCGAATTCAGAATTTTAATTCAGAAGATGACTATATCTTAGTAAAAAAAGTAAAACTAACCAAAAATATGGAAAAATATATTTTTGGTTTTTCGTTTCTACAGTACTTTTACAATTTGTTATTTGTTTATTTCTTTCTTGTTTATCGTGTATTTAATCCTCATCCATATTGCGATTTTTTTAATGTCATTTATTTGTATATGTTGTAGTTAATTTTTACTTTTCTTTTCTTTGTTTCAACTTCATTAGCATATATTAGCATACATAAAAACAACAAAAAATTACCCAATATAAAATATTAACTACAATTACATATACTGTAAACTTTCCTTAGTTAGCCTCAATTTCATTTTCCACGCACTGCCCGGCCTCAAATAGCCTTACTAGCTGTGGGCAGTGCTTCTGTAATGTTATCTGTTTATTAATAAAGTTTGTTGTTGTTTTTGTCGTTGTTGGGAGAAAAGCGCTTTCCCTCGGAATAACCTAGACTGTTATTAGATGGTAAATGTTAATGTAGCCGCCAAATTCAACAGTAACCAGCATAAGATAAAATTTAGCAGTTTGTTCAGTGTTGTCCTGTGCACGATAGGAATCTTTAATTTTTTTTCATTTTTTGTTTATTTTCCTTTGGCTCCGTGACAAAACCCTAACCTGGGGCCCGTTTCTTGAAAGTCTCAACAATTAAGAGGCAGTGTCTGTAAAAGCGGTCCGGTGCATTTGGGGTCGAAAAATAGTTTGCCCTAAAACTTAACCCAGTAAATCATCTTAGTTCATAAGTAAATAAAAAGACTTTCGTTTTGGGAAATATTTCAAAATACAGATTTTAGAACGCTCAACTGTCAAACTGCCGCATGTCCTAAATTTGCGTCTGGCGAAAGCCAAAAACTGGAGAAATTACTAAGCTCGCTTCTCCAAATCCACAAAAAGCGAGAAAAAATGGTTATTATTTCTAGGTTACGGTGTTTATTAACAGTGTGAATAGCATGTGAATTTTGAATTTTGTTGAGCTGTATCTACAGAAAAATTAATTTACTAGCACCCATGAGAGACCATTTTCAAATCGCTGCAAAGTACCCTCTCTTTGCTGGCGATTATTTCGTAAGTCCAGACCTGCCTGCTCTGATTTTCTACTTAAATGAACTAAGAAGATGCTAGGAAGTATAGAAATATAAAAATACTTTGCGCTTTTGATCTTCCTTTAACACAGAGACTTTGAACTTTTTGTGTTTTTGAAGACACGACAGCCGATTATGCAAATTAGCTTGATCAAGAAATTCCATTAGAAAATGTTGTACCCTTGTAATTTTTTGGCTCAATTATCGGCAATATTTCTAGGCTAAGCGTTTTAATAAAATAAAGTATATTTCAGTTTAGAATTACGCTATAACTATAATGAGGTTTCAGAAAAGTACATATGTTAATAGTACCCGCTTGAGGCCGTTCTGAAACATGCCGAAAAATTCCGGCTTCGCTGGCATATGTTTTGATAATTCAGACCTAAATGCTCTAATTGTCTGGTTAAAAGCAGCTAAGGAGACACTTGTAAGTATAGAAATATAAAATATCCCGTTTTTTTATCCTTCCTCGAACATAGAGGCTTGGAACTTTTGTTCTTTTGCGAACGTGACCAGCGCGTCGTGTTACCAACAAACTGAACAGACAAAAAACCTCTCTTTTCTCGTGCGTTTCACACAAATGCTACAGAGATAAAAAAAAAAGCACTTTTTAAACCTCAAAAAGTGCTAAAAAAAAGCGATGCATATTTTTTAGTTTGGTTAGTCTTAAGATGCTATTGATAACAAGATATTTGGGAGAGTCTTTCTTTTATGTCACGCAACGATCGTCTTCTCAGTGGTAAAAACTATTAAATTGTCAGTCAGATATTTCCAATTTCTGTTTTCATTATTTAGCTTCAAGGAGGTTGCTTACATGCCTCTAATGGATAATGGAGTTTTGATTCTTAGTTTGCCAAGCATTGTAGTATTAAAGATCAAACAGATCATGCCAAGAAGGTTTTAATTTGTCAACTATCAAGATTTTATGTATCCAAATATTTCACCTTGCCCTTCTTTGTTACCTTTAAAGACTGCTGGGACTTTTGCATCGTCGTTTAAATTGTCCCACTCACTCGAAGGGGTAACAGAAGCAAAGATCCTGACCGGAGGGTGTGGTCCGGACAGAATTTGCAAACGTACTGAAACTGGATTTTACGGCACATAGCGGAGTACATAATAAGTCTATCCATTTATGTTATCCAACCCTGCTTTCCTGTTGACTGTCTCATTCTGTTTTCATGTCATGTCTGTTCCGACATTTAACCGGTCAGAGGCACAAGCTATGCTTGGCGCTTGTGACTTCACAGAATAACCCAGGAAAAACCGTGTGACCAATCAAAAGCCCCTGATGGGGGGAACCGCTCCCCTATGAAACGCGCGGGCTTGCTCTTTGTATCGTTTCGAGATAGGGGCTGCAGAGTTTGGTTTCAGCTGCATTTAGGGCGTTCCTGCTAATGCCAAATGTCGTTATACATGTACTGTCTTGAAGTACAATCTCCTTTTGAGGTCAAGTATAGTCATATCCTCGCTCAGAAGGTTTAATTCTCAGCCTCATTCCCAGGGTAATTCGCTTTATTCGAGTGTGTGGAGGATGTTCGACGTCACAACCGTGTTCGCCGAGGTGGCTCAATTTTAATTCTTTCGAAAAGAAAACCCTTCTCTTTCATATGCATCCCCCCCCCCCCCCCCCCCCCACTGCCAGGGCCAGAACCGGCGTCACCTGAGTTTATCACCAATTTTGAATTGTCCCATGTTTTTTGATAGACTCAAGAAGGGCCCGGCATCATTTAGGGTATGGTGGTTCTTAATTTAATTGGCCTCTATGAATGTTCAGTTGTGAAATAATTGTAATCACATGACCTAAGTCACTGCTGTGATTACGTGTTGAGGATTTAAACAATAAAGAAAGAAGATGTGAACGAACTGCTTAGACAGTTTTGCACCACCAGTATGCTATTTTTCATGGAGGGGCGTTGATAGTTTTGCAAGCTTACGCACCGTTTACTGGGGATAAACAAAAACTGGAAGTAACTAAAAAACAATCAGTAAATTCCACTGAGGTTAACTTGTTTATTAGGTTCTCTATTCTCGCATTCACTCAATTACAACGGGATTGCAAAAGGGGTTACTTTGCCAACTTGTACCGAAAACCTTATTTTTGTACCAAAATTCGGGGCTATGATTGGTTCAATTAACAAAGCTCCGTCATCCAAGGTTTAGTCAGTCCCTTGTCCATCATCACAGTATCAGGCATACCGTAAAATTCCAAAATAAGCCCGGGGTTTGTATTTTTCAAAGGCCCTTTTTGAGGGGCTTATTTTTGGAGGGGCCTATCTACGGAGGGAAAAATGCGTTTCAAAATCGATTCGGCTAGCCTTATAGTTGGAAGTAAATTTACCGTTTTTGCTTTGTTTTACTTTGTATTTGAGGGCAATTTTCCAAGTACAAGTCGACGGAGGGGTTTTTGCGTTACGAGTTTGGGGGGCTTATGTTTGAAGGGGCTTATACATGCAGGGGCTTATTTTCGGAATTTTACGGTATCTCAAAAATCAAATGGAAATTGCCTTCATCAGTAATTATGTTTACAGTAACGAAGCAATAACAAAGACTCCGACAATATAAGAACCCCAGGGGTGACTCTAGACTTGCTACAAGTCGACCTCTTGGCCGCGAAGCGGCCGACCGCGAGCGATAAATCCTACGAAGGACTTTTTTGAAAGTCTAGGGTGACTCCCATATAAAAGTGACTTGGATGCTTATCGGAAAATAAAGATTAAACCTCTGAGGGAGACCAATGTGGGTGTGGCTCAAGCTTAAACTGACCCTTAAAGGAGACCATACTAAAGCAGACATCAAAGTATTTTCTTTTTGTAAATTTCTTTATTCACAGCCCTAATCGACACCTGCATGGAAAAATATGGTGCCTTTCCGTCCCAAACACCCTGAGTGAGACCAAAATCTGCGATTTACACCCCTAAGCGAGATGACGAGCATCCCTGTAACATTAATACGGCAGTCCCCCCTCCCCCTCCCCCGTAAGAACGTTTGAGACACCCATCTTTACTACTGAAACTGATAGGAGTATCTTTGGGACTCACTTTCGCCAATAACTCATTCTCTGTCTTGCTTTCGCTCTTTTCTGCATTTGGTGAAAGCGGCTATGGACGTCGCCTTCTTGTTCAAAATCTCATTTTATTGCAGGGAATATATTTGCACACAACTCTGTCTCAGTGTACACCATATGTCTTTTGGGACAAAAACAACTGAACCCACCGGCCAAATCTAAAGAAGTTCTTGTTGTTGTTGTTGTTGTTTTGTTTGCTTTTTACCCTATAGGGTTTAGAGTAGCTTGTATGGACGCAAGCAATGAAACTTATTTCAAACTACAGGAACTTGCGCGAAAAAAATTAATATATGAAATTTATAACTTATTTCCAAGACCAAGGTTGACCTCATGACGTTGAAGAAGTCACGATGCTTCGATGGACATGACAACTTCCCATTTATGGTATCTCTCAGCATATATCCATGTTGGACGAATGCTTTACATCATGTATTAAATTTAACCCATCATATCCTCATTAAGTTAGCGACAAGACAAAAGCTAAAGGTCAAAACAGACAACCCGTTTTCTTGTTGCGTGACTGAGTGCGTTCATGGTATACCCTGGAAATTACGAGCGATCGCACTTCAATAACTGTAGATGTCACCCTTCGAAATCACATTAAACACTGCAACAACGAAATTTCTGTTTTAGGGCCTGTTCGCACTACGCGAAATTTTGTTTGTTTTGCAAAAAAATCTGTCAACGCGAAACCATTTGTAGTGCGAACGATTTTCGTGACCCACCAAAATTTTCGCAAGTGCCACCAAACTTCAAACACGCCGTCGACTAGCTTTGGAGGCCTACAATTTTTTGTCCGGCGTGCAAATGTATTGTTCCTTGACAGATACCCTTCAACGGGTCATCATATCTCGTAATTGATACCAAGCAAAATGATATGTGCGTGACCCCGTTTACCGCCAAAACCGCCATTTACCGCCATTTCGAGATGGATCCACGAGGAGAAAATCAAAATTCTTTCTTTCCCGAACATCAGCAATATTACAATGTTAACTATTACGGATCGCAATTCTACTGCGACGAGCCACAGCCACAGACACAGCCACAGTACTTCTACCTTCAAGACCTTCAGCAAAGTCAACCGCAAGTCGAAAGTGCCGGCGCTTCGATGCAGAAGAGTTTCGAAGAAAGCAGTGAAGGCGCAACAACTTCTGGTAAGAGGAAAAAAACCAC
>JBBMOI010000006.1:9602500-9692500 GCA_038088405.1 Porites divaricata
AAAAATTCCCTTACCAGGCACAGTCACGCTTTCGCATGTTTGAATCTTCCTGAATTTTTAACAGAAAATAAGAAGACCTAAACTTTCTGATAGCTTCCCCATCAAAAAACTCTGTAAACATTCACTCTCACGTCCACAGGACCCATGAGAGGTGATAACTTAGTTATCAGCACTGAGCAAAAGGATTGACTGCTTTGGTCCCAAAAGTGGCCAACATCAATTTTCTTTTCATAATTTCAATACGTAATCAAGAGAACAGGTTTTGAGAATTATTTAAATGATCACCAAAGGGAATATGCTTTAATCTTTCATCAAATTCTCTCAACTAGTTCTTTAAGGACATGTAAGGAAATCAGTCTGGAGAACTCGTTTTTAGATACTAGGGCTTAAAAGGGTTGAGAGAGTTTATACATTGATCGGAGAGTGTTCTGTGAGAAGCTGTTCATCTTAAAAAGTACTCAGCGCTGAGCAAAAGGATTAAGAGGGTTTGCAGAGGGGATGTTTCTGGGTGGTGGAGGTGCAAGGCCAGGTGGCAAACTCTGTTGTCTAGCTCCACCTCTCTTCTGTTGCTGCTGTTGAATTTGATTGGATGTCAATTGAAAATGGAACTGTAGGAAAAACTGAAAGCAAGAAAACAGAAAGCTTTTTATTGAGTGGTTTAGTGCATGAAAATTATCATTTGGCCAGGGCTAAAAGCGAGGCTCCCATTAATAAATTTATAATTTAAATCAAACAATAAACTTGTATTCCACAATTCAGTTAACTTTAGAGCACATTCATGTGACATTTGAGGGAAAGGCTAAGTGATTGTAGAGGAAAAATAATTTGCAAAAAGCCCAAGATGGCCTCATATGTACACCCCCAAAATAGCAATCATCTTCGATCACATTTAAGAGCCACTGGCTCTTGATCACCGTAGATTAATTAGGCCTGGAAAAAAATCAGGCTGAATTTTTTGCGCTCGACAAGAGTTACTTTACAAAATCTTGCCAGCAAATCTGGCTGCGTGTAAACCAACGTTTTATACCATTTAAACATCACATCTGAGGTGAAACAGAACTATGAGGCACTATCATACAGTCCTCGGACAGAATGCAGTACATAACGTATTTATTCAAGATGAGGAACTAAAAATAAAACATCTTAAAAAGGAAAACTGGAGGTTGACCCAATGATGTTTCCCTAAATAAAATGAAAACAGATATATGCTATGTACGATATAGAATATAAAATAGACATTTAAAAACTATTTACAAGAAATAAATTGGATCACTAGTCGCCAATGTAATCTTTGTCAATTTCCGTACTTGGAATCTACAGCAGCAGTTGTTCCTTAGTAACTTTCAGGTGTTTAAAAACAAAATATGGACATTTTTTCAACCTGCTGACGGTTTCTTCAAGTTAGATATCAGTCACTACAGTCAGCTCTCTTTAAGGCCGGACACCACTGGGAACATGATAATTATAATAATAATTTATTATTTATAAGGCGCAAAATAGCATTTAAATATATGAGCTAATGCGCAAATGTGAACAGCACTTAGTGTCCATCTCAAAAAGGGGCCTGCTGCCATCCACAGGAATGAATTGTTGGTTTTCACATGACGTCGCTAAATTCAAACTACAAAACTATCTATTCTACTGAGATTTTGCTTTCAGGATGTATTACAGCAGCTCAAAAATAATTTTCATACAAATTTTCGCTTTTCTGTAGCCTAAATTTCAGACGAGTAATTCAAGTCGTTTTTACTCCGGTCCTCAACAACGTCTGAATCGACCGGCGTTAATGCTGTCCAGTGACTTCACTACTCCTTTCCTTTAATTCATGCAAAAAGTAAAACACACTTTTCAACTGGCAAACAAAGAAATATCGTCTGGAAATGTCTACATGATCCAGAATTGCTTTACTTTTTTTTATCGTAATTCATGTTTACCGTTCAAACTGTCAACTGCATGCAGTACCCTGAACGAATCTGTTGTGATTCAATAATCAAACTCGATCGCAATCACGCAATGAAATAATTAGCAATTATTGAATGAGGCTGAGTATCATTTGAAGAATTATGGAGATCGAGAAGGGTGTGGCCGAGGCGGATAACACCCTCCGAGATCACCATAATTTTTCAGATGATACGAAAGCCGAATTCAATAATTGTTTTATTATTCATTCAAAATAATTTGTAGTTTAAAAACAAGCTAAAACATGGTTTCGATGTAAAGTTCATCTTCGATAGTGCATGTTTATCGACAAGTTTAGGAGATAAAGGGTTGTTCAGTTCTGCAAATATTCTCCAAATAGCAAGTGTCGTCCGTCCAGATGCTTCTTGCTGTTCTTGCTATGTTCTTAACCACTAGTTCGCCTACTTCTTCCTCGTGAAACGTGTGAAACGCTCGACCATTTTGTGATTTATTTTGTATCACTACCAAAAACCTCAACCTCGTCCCCAGGTCTTCTCGGTTAACCGTTTAATAATGCACGATTGACGTCATCAGTTCACGTATTGCAAAATTCTTCCAATTATTAGTAGTTGGTTATGATGAATTATGCCTAGCAGTTTAGCCAATTAGAAACGGAGAAATATTTTGAATGAATAATAAATACCCATAAGGAACACTTCAAAAACACAAAAACATGTCACAACAATTTGCTTTAATTGAAAAGAAGCTATTTGGTCCTTAACGAAGAAGAAAGAAAACAACAAAGAAGAGGTAACAGAATCATGACACTTGATGGTGGAAATGACAAGAAGGTCGAATTATAACTTAATTAAACTTACATCTTAGAAAACTTTGCATAAACAAAATCACTGCCGAAACCAAAAAGCGGCTGTAAACGAAAAACCTACCTATAATGCAAAAGGTTTTAGTTTGTTGATAATGCAGTGATCTTGAAAAACCAGCGTGAATTTGTTTCTTGTTTTCTCTTTTCTTCTTTTTCATCAGTATTAATAATGTTGACTCATCTGGGCAAGTTTCCTCTTCACCGAAATGTTGTTTCAGGTAAGTCATGTTCATAACCGTTGGCTTCTTGTTTTAGAAATGTTGATTAGTCAAGAGTTTATGATTAGTCAAGATTGATTATTCAAGCGTTTATGAAATGAATTATTTCATATACTTCACATCAAGAAACCAATTGTTACTTATAATATGTTGTCCACCTAAGCAATCCCACAAGTTGTTGCGCTAACGGTCAGTATAAAACACGGACTGCGGACTGGGTATAAAATACGGACTAGGTATAAAACGCGGACTGCAGACTGCGGACTGGGTATAAAATAGGAATTCTTGGTGGAGGTTCCTTGAATCAAGAGCCTGACAAAAACGCTATCTTCTTCACCCATTTTAGACATGGTCTCAGTCTCTAACAACTATGAAAGGGGTCAGGACCCGGGGGGTACTCTCTTATATAAGCCATATACGTATTTGCCGCCCTAAAGGGTAGGGTATATGGGCCGTTTTGGTGGTCTGAAAACACTTTGCCTATTTTGATTTGGAATCGGGTATGGTTTTCGAGGAAACTACGGGAGCGTACATGTGCGAATGTATTTATCGTTTTCAATTCTAGATTTAAGAATTTTTTGTTTGCGCTCTAGAGAGAATGATCTACTGTTGCGCTCTAATCTATAAATTTATAACGATGACATAATTTCTGCCTAATTAGGGCTAGCCTGTTCCAGGTTCCGAGATAGTAGGGTCCGCTAAATTGAGAAAGTGCGAAAATACAACGAGAGGAAACTGGGTAGTCTCCTCTTCATTTGAGAGCCTGGAACAGGCTAAATTAGGCCAGGTCTGAAAATGGGTATGGATTTTAGAGATCAGGTCTGAAAACGGGTGTGGAAAATGACATTTTTTATTCTGAAACAGCGTAAGGATTTAGAGAACCAGGTGGCGTAACCCCACCAAAAAATTCCTAGCAGTACCCCCTTCCGGGGTTTCAGCAGCAGGGTGTAAATCATGTCATCATAATCATCGCGTAGAATATAACGTTGGGTTGGATGATTCATTTCGGTTATTATTCACGTCTAGGTGAGTAATTCTTCCCGCCTAAATAATGCTTTTTACCTCGCGGAATGCCCTATATTGACCTTCTCGTCTGAGTTTTTCATTTCCTCATATTCCCAAGGATTTATTTGAAACGGAATAGAGGCATCTTTAGGAATTTTACTCTGACTCGGCTAACACCAATACTATTCCTTTTATTCGGTGCTTCTCTGATTCGTTCAGAGTTTAATTTCAATTTCCTTGAATAGCGGTATAACCTTCCTTGCCCGTGCAGTATGCTTTCCTTCTCCACATGAGGAGAATATAGACTGCGTGACCGGCTTACGGATGTTTTTGTGTGAGGCAACGAGCTGGAACTACTGTTTTATGCAAGCCCGCTTTCCGTTTCTCTCATTTTTACCTTTCTAAGGCTGTTAATTTTTATATACATAGTTCGTAGTCCGCCCTTTTTACCTAGTCCGTGTTTTATACTCATTCCGTAGTCCGCATTTTATACCTAGTCCGTGTTTTATATTCAGTCCGTAGTCCGCATTTTATACCTAGTCCGTGTTTTATACTCAGTCCGTAGTCCGCGTTTTATACCTAGTCCGTATTTTATACCCAGTCCGCAGTCCGCAGTCCGTGTTTTATACTGACCGTTGCGCTAACAGCCTGTGCCCATTTTCTTTGTAAATTCTGGACTGGCAGATTGAGTGACAAAACCAAAGTTATCACGCTAACATAGCAGAGTGAAACCAATGCGAGTACCAAGCGCGAAAAAACGTCTGTGAACAAGTGACAATTGGCGCAATTTGAACGAAAAAAGAAAACCGGAAATTCGGTTGAAAATCAAATAGTACACGCAGTTCATTCCAGTGAAAAGTTACGGAAAAGATTGAAATACTCAGACTATTGTCACTGCATAATTAATTAGCTCATCGCAACTGTTTTGTACCCGTGCGCATTTCCTAAGGCTCGCCCATGCTTGTTGCTGCTGTAATGCTTTGTGCCCCTCGACTATAAATTTGGCTGTGCCGCCTAAACGTGGTCATTCTTAATGATCGTGATCCGGGACCACCGTCAATTTTCGCGAACCACCCCTCCTCCCTTGGTGGCGGTTGACAAATTCAGTGTTATCCTGGTTGCATGCCTATTGCCTCAGCACTCGCGGACTTTTCCCATAACTTGATATTATGCAGGGTTCTGTCTAGGATTTATCGTTTGGGGGAAAAGTCCCGAGTGGCCGAAGGCCACGAGCTTCCTAGGGAGATCCGGGGACATGTTCCCCGGAAATTTTTTGAAATGAATATGCGCTAAGATGCAATCTGGTGCATTTTGAGACGCAGTTTTAAGCAATGTTACAGTGTGTGCACTGACCTCGTCGCGTTTTGGATGATTTTTCCGATATAGTTCCTTATATACTGTAATGATAACAAAATTTTGGCGGGGCTGGGAAAGCTGAGCATTTTTGGGGGGGGAGCTTCTACCCTCAAATACCCTAGATAGAACCCTGTTAAGCGGTGAGGTAATGAGTGTGCAGTAAGGATATGTTACAAGTTCCTCCCTTAACGTTCGAAACGGAATGCCCGGATTATCACTGGACCATTTGTGAAACCACGTTCACCATATGCCTCGTAATTCCGGTTGAAAGCTCAAATAGTACGGCTGATTTGTGGTGCAAACGAGCGAAGTTTTCCAGTTCTCCTACGGCCGCTTTCCTTACAAATGAGAAAATGGAGCAATAGTTTTCAAGCAAAGCACAGATTATTGGACGCCTATTTCCTAGAGAAAAGTATAAAAAATGAATTGCAAGTTTTTGATATTGCCCTCCTCCATTTTCCGTCGACAGACATGATAATCAAGTTGGTCGATGGTTGACAAATTTTCGCGCCACCTGGGATCCCAAATTCGATTCATATGCTGTAGTTGGAAGCATGAAACAACCGAGACAGGTAAGATTTAGCCACGTATGTGGTTTTCGTATTGTTGCTCCTCTCATGTGAAATCGAACGTAAATGGATAATCTACAACACTGGTTGGGGACTTTCTCAGCCAGACTTCTTGTTACAATAAGGTTAGTAATAGTAATGAAGGCCCCCTAATGTAAATGTGAATTTGAGTAGACCATCACACAGGGGACTAGGTCCCTTGCTCTTTACGAACAGTGTGCGGTTTCTTTCCCGACAGAATGTTTTGTATGCCGTTGGTTGTAAGATGGGGCCTGCGATTTTTCATTCTTATCCTAGAAGACTAATAAATCTAACCGTTTCAGATGTCATTACAAAGGCGTCGCTTTCTCCCTAGTTCTTTAAGACCCTGAGCGTTGGTCTGGCCGCGGTTTGAAACCGCGACCTCCCGCTCAGCAGACCGTCGTTTTTCTATTGACCTAACCAGGCGGCGGTCGACAGTGGTAAAGGCTTGCTGCAACTTTCGTGTTGAAAATCACTGATAAATCGCATCAAAATCTTGACAGTTTTAAAACAACAGTGATTTTTCTGAGAAGAAATTTTTTCTTGCATTCAATAATTTAGCATTGCTAAAAACCACTAGTTTTGTGACCATCGTTTCGTCGTTAAACCTACCGTTTTGAACTTCACTGGCTGTGGATGTTTTTAGGTTCTTATTTCCGAAACAACTTTTTGAAGCCCAACACAACTCTCTATACTCATTCTCACATTGCTAAAACACAATTTTTTAAGTTAAACTAAAGCTAAAAATGATGAAAGACCTACGCTCAACACTCAAGCAAACTCCATCCTTGCGAAACTCTTTTTGTCATTTTCACGCTTAAATCGCACTTTCTTTTTAACTCGTGGGTACGCGCGAGCGTACGTACCAGGGACAGGGATATGCAAATGAGTCGCTCGCTCACTCGTAGTAGACGTTTTCGTAATTAATCGGGTCCGAACTCGAGAGCGCGAAGATCTATCGTTTCCAAAGAAGCACGCGCTCGCCGAAGTTCGGTGGCATCAAATTCCTCGCCGAGAGCGTGCATCGTGCGCTACAGCACGGTCAGAGGATAGAGGTCTTACCAAAATTAAGACGGGCAGGAATCTTTCAGATTAGTACGATTCAAGAGCCTTTGACTCGTCCAGGTGTTAAACTTGACGAGAAGATGAGCATTTGCTCTTCTACTCCTTCAACTTCGACGCTGGCTTGATCTCATACCTTGTAGTAGTGTAGTAGGTTATGTGTATGAATGAATGTATAATAAACAAAGGCACTTCTTCTTCTTCAATTCTTCTTTATAAGGACTCCTTAAGATCACGGGGGGAAATGGATGTGATTTTGAGCATTAGCTTTAAAATAACAGCAGAAATCGAGATAAGAAAACATAAGCTTATGTTTTGCGTCCTATTTCGCGGAGGAGTTGTGTCGACTTTGTTTCGCATATATTCTTTCATTGCCATGAAATGTGTTTACGTTGTTTTTTACTGTCAGTAACCTGATTTCAATTAGCCTTAAATTTCATCCGATTGCTTCGAGTCGTTTTTTCAATCGGTTAAGTATGGCTACAGGGTCCAGAGGAGATGTGTTTGTCGTTAGAACATCAAAACCCATCGAAAACCTCTGAAAAAATGGGTTATTTTGTTCGCGTTATAGTTTCGTTAGTCGTTTCGTTACACATTCTGTAGACCGCAAACCAAGAGACTGAGGGGTCGCAAGATCGGCTTATGGTATAAAACACGGAAATTGTCCATTTTTTTACTCGGCACTTCGTGCAGCAAGAAAAGTATTGTGTTTCCAGAACAAGGATAGTATATTTATAATCTGAATTTCTATCATTTCCTAAAATTTACTGTGGGAAAAGCAGAGGTGATAACTAATTGATTATTTTCTAAACAAGGTACCCACGAGTTGACGATAGTCTTCCTTTGATCATATTATATATTTCCACGAATCATGTTAATATTTCTTATCTTTTGATAATGATGACACGAAGTCATCGAAAAGTCAAGTTTCCTATATATCGTTGATTTTTGTTTCAAAATAAATTATTGCTCAAGAACGTAAAGGACTGGGATTATTCAGCGCGAATTATATTTTAGTCTACGAACGTTGAGGAACAGTTTCTTATTAATAATCACCATGGTTTTCTTTCTTTTCAGATCGATATTTTCTCCTCTGAAGTCAGAGGTTCTGCACTGATGCATCTAAGTCACGCGAATTTGAATTCTATCAACTCCCTGAATGTATTTCATCCCTCTGTAAATAAGTTAGCTGGTGGAAATTCAAGTGGAAAGGTGTATTTGTGGACGGAATAACACAAGCATTGGACTAAATCGAAATTTTATCAGCCTGGCGTCATCACCAGGAAATCGACGAGAATTTTGATTAGGACCCGTTTTAAGAAAGTCCCGGGAACTTGTCCGGCTGGAAGACATGTTTTTAAATCATCAAAATCTTTCGCTTGAAAAGGCATCCATTCCAATGCGTTGAAGCCTTCCGTCCACACTAACACGCTGAGCGTTTCCATCGAAAACGCATCGATTTGCCAATGGTCTTAATATTGGATAAAAACGAAAACACATACATATCGTATTTGAGTGGCCGGTCGTGTGGACGCCAATTGATCGACGCGTTGTCGGTGACAACGAAAACGAATACTTTTGAAGGACGTTAGTGTGGACAGGACCTAAGTTATGTTCCCTTACTTGCAAAAACATCAAAGCTTAACTTCGAGCATGGCATACATGCAACAGCTTTCCGGGCCTGAGGCCCGCTTCTCGAAAGTCCCGATAATTAACGGACCCGTAAGGCTGTTGTTGTTTACATGAAAGATAGTTTTGCATCTTAAATGATAAAACTATCAGTTAATGAAAAAAAAATGGAGTATTTAGCTAGCCAGGACCCGCGCTCTTATTCTTTTTTTCGATTTGAATATTTGATTTCGGACCCGAAAAGTTATCGGAACTTTGGAGAAACGTGCCCCTGAAAGTAATTAAAAAGTTTGAATAGACTTGGGTAACTTTCCACATGTTTTGTTGTCGTTTTGTTTTTATTTCATGGAAGAGAAAAAAAGAACTGCTAAGTTCCGAAAATCCCGGGTACGAGTTATCTTATACACTAAATCAGAGCATACTAACGAAGTACCTGCACAATTGCTCACCCAAACAGAAATCAGCAAACGAAACAAAAATGGGTCTTTGTTTAACAGACACCAGGCAGTTTCTTGACCCTTGCAGTATAAGCTTATATTGAATGAAAAAAGCACTGAGGAATAACCATGCCACAGCACAATAGCTAATCAAAGGTTGCCTTGCACAACAACCTAGAAAAACTTTGAAGACGAGGAGTATTTCGTCTAGCCATTATTTTTAATCGAATTCAGGTGTCTGAAAGAGCGTCTGAAATGATCAAATAATCCTTAATTTTCAATAATTTTAGAAATGAAATATTCAATAAAGCCACCGGAAAGTTTGCCAAATTCTCCTCGCTCTGACGTGGACCTATCTAGAATTCTTGAAGGCCAACCTTAGTTTTTTTTTTTTTCAGATCCACCTTTCCCTTCATTGTAGTTTAGCATCATTGATCAGCGTCGCGATTAACTTGCTTAATTTAGACGAATGGCTTTCAAAACACGTGCAGCTACGTAACTAGGGACTAGGGACCTTAAGCAAGGACGACGACGACGGCAGTGAAAACGTTGTTAAAAAAATGAATTTGCGTTCTTTCAAACTTAATCGCGTCTATTTGGACCCGCTGAATAATTATGTCAAATGCAGGCGACTTTTCATGGAGTTGAATTCTTATGGATTTTATTCAGGTTCAAAAAGAGGAAGGAAAATTCGTCGTCGTATGTTCACGTCCTCCATAAAACGGCAAATTAGGAGGTTTCAGGTCGTAGACGTGCAGTGGACGTCAAAGAAATGTACTAAAAAGCGTGATGCACGTGCAGAGCTGTTGTTTTGATCATTAAACCTATTGTTTTTTTGAAGTCGTCGTTGTGGTCGTCGTCGTAGTTGTTTAAGCTCCCTAATATTTTAAGATCCAACGACGCGTACGGCAAAGTGAACGTCAAAAAAACAAAGCGTTTAATAAGCAAAACAACAACTTTGCACGTGCATCACGCTTTTTTGTACATTTCTTTCCTGTTTTTGCACGACTTCGACGTGAAAATGCCTAATTTGGCGTTTTAAGGAGAACGTAAACAAGCAACGACGAAATGTTATTTCTCTTTCTGAGCTTGAATATGGTCCCTTGAAATTCAGCTTCAGGAGGGTTCGCCTACATTTGACAAAGTAAGTGGGTAGGAAAAATCGCTGTAAGGACTAAAAGAACGCAAATTCAGTTTTTAAGCGACGTTCTCGCTGCTGTCCGCGTCGTTGGATCTTAAAGTCCTTACTGTTAGCATTGACAGCGGCGGTCTATGTGCTTGTAATGAGGAAAAGTCAACTTGGTTCACTTTCCAGGAACAGTTATGTTACGTTCTTTTTTATCAGATATATATTTTTAGTAAGCAGTAAAGTGGAATTTCTTTTACATAAAAAACTCTGGATTCTCTTTTACTTCGACCATGCAGGTTGCACCAATGTTGACCGTCGTTTAATGAGGTATTTTATTAGATATAACTGAGTCCGCAAGCGTGCAAAATGGAGCGAACCATGTGTTTTGGTTTGCTACCCTGACATCTTGATCGCTCTGGATTTTCAGCGTTGGTCCCGCAAGAAAAAGTTATCTTTTTCATCATATAATAAATCCTTTATTGACCGAGCTTCTTCGGTCAAGATTGCTAGATACTGGCCTCTTTTCTTTTTGCGTATTTATTGTCGTTGGGTTCGTCTCGGTTCATTAAAAAAGTACACGCATACACGCACGCAAAAACACAAAAAAGAGCGTGGCCAATCATGATCCAGTCATCTTGACCTCACGCTTGGTCCAAAACACATATATGTCGAACGAGTATCACGCTTTCACCATGTTGCGAGATCTCTGATCTCAGCGGTAAATTTCCCAGGGTTGCACGTTTTTGTTGTTGTCGTTTTCCCCCTTCGGTCTCTTCTCTGATGCATAAAGCAGCATTTGCGCGAGACCTCTCCTACCTCGCAGCAAAAGGCCTAACGATAGCGCCACACTAAAGGATGAAGATGCTGGCATCTTGTGGATGTTATGATCACCAAATGATACCAAGCGTAAGATTCAAGGTCATGAGTAACATCAAGATATTGGCCTCCATAACATCAACAATATCCGCGATGTCTACATCTGCCGTTCTATTCTTTATCATGGTACCACGTGCCTCTTGTATCTCCAGCAACTCGCGTTATCTCGCGCGATACGCCAAAGACCCCGGAAAGAAGGAAAGCTGTTAAGTTGACTGCTCTGAAGACCAGCGGTCGACTCGGAGAAACCCCGAACAGTTGACGCTACGACTAGCGAAATCGTACCCCTCTCCGAACCCTTGTCCAAACCTTAGCCTCCTAAAATGTTCTAAACAAGAAAATACCTTTTTAGCAGCAGCGTGTTCCTGCATGCACAATGAATGGATTACAGGGTTCTACACCACTTGTATAATTAAAAAAGGAGTTACCTCATTTCTAACAAATGAATGCAAGCATTGCATGACGCAATACCACCTTGCTGGAGGGATTTTTTTTATTCCATGGGCTCAGCTGGGTGGGGAGCAACATAAAAAATCGCCATAGTCATTCACCAAAATGACACACTAAGGACGGGATCCGACCGCGGGTGTTGATCTCGTCTCAAGTAAGCATTTAATACGGCTGCACAAGGAGAGTAAGAATGCAGAGGTCGTCTTTCTTAATTAAATAATTTGTTTATTTACTTTTCTGATAAATTTCCTATTGCAGTAGTGAAGAAAAACAACGCGAGTTGCACCATGTCAATGAATTCGCCTTTACTGTAGGAGTATCCCTGCACCCAGTATCGCAGCATTGTTGGCTCCTGGAGTCATTAAAACTTCAAACAAAATCTCCCTGTCATTCGTCAGTGTAGTGTTTGAGTGAAAGTCGAGGAACAATGTTCATGGACAAAAGTTCTTGGAAGAGCAGTTTGCAAGCGTAAGGTATTTTTAAGGTGGAAATGTTGTGCGAAGACGAACAGTAGTGGCACCTGCAAAGGAATATCACAATAGCGTAAGACCTTAAGTCAAAAGCGTGTGTACAGCCCACCCCTTTCCGTACTTTTTACTGGGGGAAGGGGGCCACTGTACACAGGCTATAAGTCAAGTGCTCGGGTGTGTCATGAATATCACTGTATACACAAGCAAAGCAGATAGGAAATGATACTTGGTCCATCAACCTGTTCGGCGTTATGTAACACAAGCCTCTATGCAACGGTAATTTTGAAGGTTCATACTAACTGTTACGGAAGTTTTTACAGTTACGTCTCTCAATATCAAAAGCCCTTAAGAAACTGATTTAAAAATAAAGGAATTATCGCGTGTTCTTACCATCCAGAGTAACCCATCAGCCCACACTCGCTACAAACGTCAACTTCAAATGCATCACTAGAAATCATCAGCCTTTCAAGCAGAAGCATGCTGGTACGAAACAAAAAAGATGACACTCATAACGAAAAAATATTCAGCATCAGAGCTGACAACTATGAGGTTTCGTTTTGAATGGATTCCACCCAGAGAGTTGCAAATTACCACCCAGTACCCGTTTTACTTGCATTTATTCTAATTCTACTTAGTTTGGATGTATGGCGGTCAGTAAAGTTAGCAACGGTTAGACACTTGATTCAAACTGCCTCTCCAACACTTCGATGCATCACATCCGGAAAGGGGGAGTGCAAAGTCTCCTATTTGCTTTACGCTCAAAATTATTTTACAGTAGCAGACACAAAGACTACATAGGAACCTTATGACTTTCGAATTTCACGTTAACTGGATCTGAAGAGTCGCGCAAAAGCGCAAAGTCACACTCGTGGTCCAACCGGAGACCCTTTGTTTTGCTGTGTACTAATTAACGAGAGATTTAATTTGACCAACAGTTAACAAAATTACCTAGATTTTGTAGAACGTAAACCCACCTGGCACCGTAGGCTATCAAGCAGTCGCGCTCCATTTCACCCAATCGCAAGCCACCGTCCCTGAACAAAAAAAAGGCCAAGTAACTACGTTACTGGCGAAGCTTAGATCCTTTTATAAGACAGGCCTCTAATGAATTCTTCTCGTTTGCCTTCTACAACACGAAAAACAGTACTTACAGTAAATCGCGTTTGTTAAATTAAAATTACAGTTTGGCAATAAAAGAGAAGGTTTGGAATCACGCTTGGGGAAACAGATTCAAGCAAACAATTTCAAAAACTAGGAAAATTAACGAGTCGGTATAATGACCAGTAAACAACAAGTAAAGGCAAAAACTTCGCCACGGGGTACAACGTGACATACACCGTTTGCCATATACGCGATTCTACACCTCTAAATAATAATACCACTACTTGTCACCTTGAGCGACCTTCCGTTGGTTGACGTGTTAACACAGCTCTTGGCCCCTAGATATACAGGAGAATTAAAGAATGCACACCATGTCAGTATTAACGTCCTGGAGTCAGGCAGAGGCAAAGATCAACACAGTGAAACTTCGGCCTCTACATGGACACCAAAGGCACAGAGTCAAGTGTCCGCATTACAGAGACGTCCGTATGTTAGAAGTGAGGACTGAATTAAATTTCGAAACATCTCAACAAAAAGCCGCCTGTACAACAATCCTTTTTTAGTTAGACCAACGGTTCCTTTTTTCACAAAGCTAGACTATTACATACGTTTAGTTTCAACTGAAAGTTTAGCTTGTAACAACCGGGTCTTAAATTCAAAAGAAAACCACTGACCTTGGCACGAGCGTGCATCTTATCCAACACCATGTGTTTCAGCTTCTGATAATAGACCGGGCCAAAGAATATGTAGGCTGTTAACGGTTCCCTAAAGGCGATTAAAACAAAGAACGAAAATCAAATGAAACACGTGTTACTAGATTTCCCCCACCCCTGCGAAACCACGATGGTGTAAGCGAGCGGATTCTAGAAAAAAATATGTAAGTAAATGTGGTGGGCCTTAGTGTTTTAGACTGCGTTGTAGACGGTTTCGTTTGAGTGCGTTTGTGAAGAAAAACTCGCGGCCAGGCCGCGAAAGAAATAGGCACTTGAGGGCTTTTTCCCTTTTTCTTGTGGCTTATCGCCTCGGATTTTTCCTCTATTGCGCTCCAATAGAAAAGCCACAGCCACAGGCTTCTGTCTCTTCAAAAAAGTAAAGTGATTCAACTGTATCTTAATCTCACCCAGTGATGCCAGACGTTACAAATTCCTTTCCCGAGTAACTAAAACCCTTTTCAAGAAGGGCAGAGCAAACATCTTCCACTTTGTCGCCTCCAAATGCTGAAAACAAGTCAACAGGATAGGGTATCAATTAATGTTTCTTGTACTTATCGACAACAATGATGTTTAAACTTAACACTGAAAACACTAGGATCAGTCGGCACAATGGTTGAAAAGAGTGGAGCTTTCAACAATCGTAGCGATTATTTAAAAACCAGCCTTAAAACAGAATCAAAGACAATATAACTGATCGTTGCGAGATCGCTACGATCGTCATAGCGTTGTTTCCATAGAATCGCTGAAATCATTCAGCGACCTGGCAATCGCAACGATCACATGCCAACAAGTAACTCATTTTATTTAATTAGTTAATTACGCCATTACATTTTTTTTCCACTGTCAATACAGTGAAACCTCGTTAATACAAAAAAACAAAGAGACAGAGCCAACTATCTGCATAACGTGCGTATTATAGAAGTAAAGACCATAGAATGAAACTTCCCGTATTTAGGACTAAGACAACAGTATGTAATAGAGAAGTTTTCGTAAGGAGAGGTTAGAAAGTAAAACTAACGATTCTTTGATTAACCATGGATTGTCTAGTTGGAAGTCACTTCTATTTACCCACTGTATTAAAAAGTTTTAAGAAACCTCGCTCTGTGATCAACAGAGGCCGCCTCTGTTTTCCTGTGTTTAGCATGTCCGGCACATTATAGTGAAACCTCATTAATTAGGTCTTCATAGAGAGGTTGTAAGAACTCGGCCCCCAGGCGGAGAGGTTCCTTTATTATAGAGGTGTATGTAAGGCGAGGTTCGACTGTGGATATTTTTCATAACCAAGGATCCTCAGTGTTTACCTGTTCCATATCCGAAGTGTCCGTTCAAAACACCAGCCTTGCCCGCCATTAGTTCAATCAGCTTGCCTACAGTCATCCGAGATGGAAAACCGTGGGGATTCATTATCTGATTCACAATCAAATATCACAGTTCGAATTAGTATACGACTAAGAGAAAAGAATATTAACTATGTACTGCAACTGTTTTTTGTGTTGTCTTCGATAAGCCCGTATTGAGCCTAACCTACCTGAGTAATCCGTTTCCAAATCGACATCTTTTCGTTAAATTTGTTTCTTTGAAGAAAACGTTCATATGCTTGGAAAACTCAAGTTAAGGGAACCACAAGCAGTGTATCAGCTTTTCAGTATCAGCTTTTCAGACAATCACTATTACACCTCTTCATTAATCTCTAGCAGTATACATATTTTTCGGAAGGACCAAGTCCTATTCCTCGGCCGACTTGTAATATTGTCAACTGATGGTTTAAATTATCTATTTTGTTTACTTGCTGCGCTTCAAGCATTTCCCAGGGTGAAGAAAGACCATTTATTTTATTTCCATTTTGTACGACAGACTGTAAATGATCTGGGGTAAAAAAAGAATTACTGCTAAATCTAGGCCTCCTAATCAGTGACTGAGAACACCAAATGGACAATCATTTCAAAGTTTGGTTTCAATTAAAAAAATAGGCAAGTATGAATACTTACAATGTCTGGACAGATACCCTGAGAACAATAATTAAATTTATAAATCCGTTAGAAAAAAAATACTAAATATAAATTAACGAAAACGGTAAAAGAAGAGATCGTTAAAGTGAGAGATTCCTACCAGATCAGTAAAGGGCATATCCTCCTGATTAACGATTAAGCCACAAACTCTAAAAAAGAATGAAAGCTGAAGATTAACGGCAAGTACAAGTCAGCTCTTTGAAAATTCTAATATGCAGCCCTCACTTGCTACAATAAGCAAGGTGAACAATGCTAACCACCTGTTAGCTAATTGTATATTGGACGAAAACTGCACATTCCAAAACTTCAGATTTTAGTTTCTCAAATTAGGAGATGGGCAGATTTGTGAAATAATGAACATTACACAAAATGAAGTCTGCCCAAAACGTGATGCTGAGTTTCTCTATTTACGCTGCAACAGCAACGAACAAGTCGAGCCGAAGCAAACAAAGCGTAGTTCTACTAACTGGGCCATGCAGTAAGTAAGACATCCACAACTCTTTTTATAACACTAACCCTTTTTGGCCATGTCTGCTGCTGAACTTGTCACCAATCTCTGGGCGCCGTGTTTGTCTCTGTAGAATCTTGATCAGGAAAGCCTTACAGGGAAGCGAAAAGATGATCAATGAGGAATCACTGCTTGTCGTTTTCAGCGTTATTTGGCATTTAAGCATGGTTTGTCAAAAGGAAACTTTTGATTATTTTTTTCTCGTAAGTTAGTGCATTTTTAGCTTGTAATGATTCTTGCCTTTATTCCCTTTTTTTTTTCTTTTTTGATTCTTATACTTTGTTAAGCACTATTATGTATTTCCTTTTAATTTGTTTCTTAATAATTTTTACTTCTATTTATTTTGTAAATTTTAATGGAGGACCTTCTTTTGCATGTACTGTCAGCATCCTCAATAAGGATTTTCTAATGATATTATAAAACTGAATATCTCACCTCTTCGGCATTTGATGTTACCAAGACTCGCTCAATGTAAATATCTTTCGGGCCTTTATACCTGTTAATGAAGAGAGATGATTGCAATGGTGACTAGTGCAATGATAAATTTGTTCACTCCTTAATAACAAATCCCATCCAAGGTGCTACAAAAACTGCAGAATAACGCCAAACATTTTTAAAAAACAATGTTTGTGAAAATACATTTTATCTATCAGAAATTAAAATTCTTCCCTATGAATGAACTATACAATGTTTATAGCTGTTTACATCCTTTTCCTCATAAGCAAAGTTATGACAATCAGCGCACTCCCAAATGAACTAACGACAAGGCAAGGAGTAATAAAATTTACTTACGACACAGGAACATCTCTGTACTGAGGTTGCGGAGGTGGCTGGCCTGGGGTGGCTGTGTAAAAAAAATTCAGTGGAATAGGTCTAGGGCTATAAAAAACGGCTTCTGAAAGGTTTACCACCTTAAAACGACACCTTACTGAGAACAACAAATTTCTGATTACAAACCCAAATATTTCTTTGTAGTTTGCCGTTTTCACAGATACACGAATTAGCATCAAACATCTCAGTTTGTAGTGATGCCTGATACAATTCTGTCGAAATGTAAGTTAAGGATGCTATCAAATGATTCTTCTCGTTCATAGGAAGAGTAAAAATTATGTGCAGAAAGAATAAGCCATTTCCGAGTTCCCCCGGCCTCTGTATCAAAACGAGGTTATGTGCCCAGTCTTTGATATGGAAATGATTTTTCATTCTCATGCAAATAAAACTCATTTTCACAAGAAAGGTTGTGCACTTGGTCTCATTTTGAAAGTGAGGGCTTGTGGAACTCGGAAGTGGCCTATTCACGTGGAGGCGGGATTACATGAGGAAATTCATGATTAATCGTAAAGGCCACATTACCTGGTTGAAGTCCCGAAGATGTTACAACTGGCATGGACTTGTTGACAAGTACTTGCTTGTTTTCGATCCTTTCACCTGTGATATATGTCAAAATGAAGTAACGGTAATTATCTTATGGGTTCTTCCAGCAGTTAGCCTGAGAAAAAAGCCAACATTTTGCTACGTCATCACTGGTTACCCCGCGAAAGGTCAGCTGTTTACTCAAGCTACTCCAGCAATCACAAGGCTTAATGTATCATTTGTTTGGCTAAATTCGGGGATGTTAGAGAGAAAATATACTGGTAAAAAGGAGGGGAATTTAAAGCTTGCACCAAATAGAATGATAAATAAAATTAACCCATGAAAAATCTTTTTACGTCATTGCAAAAGTATATGTATTGATTGTGCTTACACTACGTAGAACTACCGCTAAATTTTTCTTGTCCAAGCCGGCTCCACAAAGACAACAACAACAACAACTTTATTCAAATTATTTATAACGAAAGATACATTGGCACTGGCCTGCAGTTAGCGAGGCTATTCGAGGCAGGCCAGGCTACATAATTTACTACAAACTACAAAGAAATTAGACGTTAAATAAGTTTATATATTTTACAGTAAATAAAAACTATTTTACTTAAATACAAGGGCAATATTAAAGTGAAAATTTTGAAAATAAAATGAGAATACAGGACAAGAGGATTACTTTTTCATTTTTACAATAATCGTATCCACATCAATATAGGAGTCTTCAGCTTGAAGGATATCGAGTAGCATTGCTTTTAGTGATCTTTTAAAAGTTTTAAAAGACAAACCGATGAGAAATTTTCGATGATTGCCTCATGGATTTGGTTGATACAATCAACTTCTTGTGAATTCCTCTCCTCCACTAATGCAGCACAGCACTTTTTGTACTTTTACATAATTAGATTATTCATTTCATTTGATATCAATTGCGTAAAATGCAACTAAACAGTCCTACTAAGCACTGTGGCACGTTACCATACGTTGACCTACCTGGAGAGCAAATGCCATCAGCATCTAGAGCTCTGTGTCTCCAAATCACTTCCCCTGTACTAGCATCTTTACTGGGACCTACATAATTACAATAAAAAAGCAAACGTCAATCCTCAACAACATTCACACCACCAACAACAAAATTCTTAGAACTAACATTAGCCAAAAGATCTTGGTCCAAACTTCTGTGAAAGGTATTGCTAACTAACAGTTTGTCCTAAGTACTTGTTTAGAGGTTTTCTCTTACCCATGACTCGGTCAAAAGTCTGTTACATCCAAGAGTTCAACAGCGAGATGAAAAATGAAAACAAAACAAGATGCGTTACAACAATTGTGTTTCCAGCTACAATTACCTGTTGCGTATCAAGATTAAGACCTTATATGACAATCAATACAGATGAAAAACTATTTATTCGTCGTGCCAGTTTCTTCAATAGTTTCTACGGCAACAGCAATCAATTTATGTCTCCCAGACTCCTTAACAATTTTGTCTCTCGTTTAGGGTTCTCATGATTTGCAGGCAACAGGTTTACAAACACAGAAACAGAGTACAAGCGCGCTGTATTTATCGGCTTCGTCGACAAGAGATGTAAGTACAAGATTACCTGATTCGCGTATCTCTTTAACAAGCAGGTTTGCTTCCTGTACACCAAACAACGGCCAAAACCTGTGAACGGAAAAAAGATTAGGTTTGTTAACAAAAACAGCTGATTGCGACGAAGGTTGCAATACGAAATAGCGTGTTAAAGAGAACTTAGTCTGCAACAAAAAAGTTCAGCTTCGATATAAATGCATCAGAGCCTACCTCTGTCAACTGAAGCTTTGTTCAAAATCAAGGCATCCTGAAACAAGAGCATATAAGTAATATAAAAATAAAACATAAAACATTATTATGATTAAAGCGGGTTTCAAACATTAAAACCACGCAAACAATAGAGTTGACTGACCAGCACCATAGACAACCTTATACACAACTTGTTTCTCAGATGTTACGCAAAATGGCAATTTTTTCCTCATAGATCGGTTTTTTATGCCGAACTGCAAAGTTTCATAAGCTCCTTAACTCGGGGCAATTTTTATAAGGAAATGTCTGATGTGGGGGCAAGATTGCCCCAATGCCAGACATTTCCTTGTAAATGCCAGCACCAGGCCCAAACAACCACTCGAAACAATAGCATGCGACCAGCAAAAAGCGCGGGAAAATGGTGCTAGGAAGTTCTAGCTAAACTTAAAAAGTGGCGTAACGCAGTCATAAAGGGTAGCATTTCAAAAAGCGATACAAAGAGCAATCCTATTTCGGATTCTATTAAAATGTACTTCTGCCCCTTTCCGGCGAAAACTATTGAGAAAAGGATAAGTCAACTAAAATGTCAATTAAATTATAGCAGTTTTACCTCAATATCATATCCACTGTAGCTCATGACTGCTACTGTAGCATTTTGACCTAACAGATAGATAACAAAGACTTAAATTTTAGGAGGTAGAACAGTTTTTCCTTACAGGCAGAAACGACAGTAGTCTGATTTTACTCCTCTTTCCATTACCCATGGGGAGAGTGGCCTGGGTACAAGCTTTCGGTACAATAATTTCTGGGATCAGTTGAATCGCTTGGGCGGTCAGACGTTAACTATGATTAGAATTTAGTGGAAGATATCGCTGGCAACCATAAATCAGGGTTCGTACCCGTTTTTGAACAAACAATTCAAGGACTTTTCAAGGACTTTCAAGGACATATTTCCCATATTTCAAGGACTCTATTCAATTCAAAGAGCCTTAATTCTATGTCTTTTTTTAGTTCTTCCACAACATAGGTAATTTTATCTCGAAGGTCTTTCTGTGTTTGCTCCTTTTCCCTTGGAGTTCTACTTAAATTATAAAGTTAGCACCGAAATTCAAGGACTTTCCAGCACCGACCGCAATTTTCAAGGACTTTCAAGGCCTTGAATTTTTATTTTAAAATTCAAGGATTTTTAAGGACTTTCAAGGTGTGTGCGAACCCTGATAAATCAATTATAACCAACGCTTGTCAACTGACGCTATTATTGTAGCGTCGAAAGCTTATACCCATTCTACACATGTTTTATGGAGTGACAAATTACAACTGACAACAATTAAAAGGAGCAAGACAAATCACTCTATCTTTTTTCGGGAAAGAAAAGTTTCCTCGTGGGCCTCTGTGAGAGACAAGCCTTTGAAGCACCAGTCTTTTCATTAGTACGCAGGTGGTTAAGTCGAAGATACCTCAACACAACACAGACTATAATTATAATCAAAAGAGCAACCGGTGTACATACGGAAACATTACCTGCTGGAAGCTTGTCAAACTGGATCAAATCTATAGTCTGAGGTGGAAATCAAACAACGTTGAGTAAATCACTAGTACCGAAAGCACATATTCCTATTCAAAGAAACTATTGTGTAAACAAACGGAAAAACGTACCTTTGTCCTGACCAAAGGAACTTGAGGATAACACAAAAGATACAACAGGGTATCTATTCTGTACAAAATAAAAGAACTGATTGAAACATTCAACATTCAAAAGATGTTGTTATGGACTGTTTGTGGGCTATTTAGACTATAGGCAGGGGATTTGTGCCACTCTAATCAGTCAATCATCTTGCTCGCATAAGGTTTTTCTACGTTTTTTTATTTGGGTAACTTCAGTCTACAGTTTCATATTTCTTACTAAGCGATGGAAATGTAAAGCCGCTGCATTTGATATTTTTGGGCCACATCTCTGGTTGGGGAGGTTTCAGCGGGACATTACTTATACTGACCCATCCTCATGTATCGTGTCATAGCAGTCAGGATATCACCTATTATTATATAAACACCAATGAAATACCAGGTGAGCTGTCGCGCGGAAACTTGATATCTTCACATGTGAGAATAACATGTTATTTTCACCTGTGAAAATATCACCGTTGCTATGGCTTCATAATAAGTCGCGCCTTTCACACCAAAAAACTATTTAAGTGAAATGGTTTTGTATTTCATTGGAGTTTATATAATAAATAGAACATTACATGGCCGCTTGGAGATACGAAATTTCTCTTCTCCTGTTGAAAAAATATTTCACTCGTTCGTTGCGCTCACTCGTGAAATATTTTTCAACACTCGAAGAGAAATTTCGTATCTCCGCGCGGCCATGTAATATCCTCTATGTCTCACCTGTTACGCTGGTTGTAACCAATAGAACCTGAGATTAAAAAAGATACAACACTTAACATGTAACATTTCACTGTTGTTGTAGCCAAACCAGGTCCTATGGAGCCCTCGGTTTTTCGTTCTTACCTTAACCGAGAAGATTAGAACATGATTGCCCCAGATACTGTTCAAAACTTCCTAACTTTTTTCCTCATAACAATAAAATCTCTGCACCAAATAAATAAAAAATGTAAGATACACTGGCGGTCTGAATCCTCCAATTACAATCTTCTTTACATTTTCCCATCTTTTATGAATACCTTAACCTAACCTTCTTACCAACCAACCTTTTAAAAAAGTAGCAATTCACCTTATTTCTAATCACGACTACAGTGACCTGAAAGGCTTCTTCCAGTTTTCAATTGAATCAAATCAGTGGTATTACAATTTGACTTTCCACTTAGTTAAAATAATCTTTCTCGATTTTCCCTGACCGTAAGTAGTTTAAATTTGTCTGACCATTTTCCTGGCCAGTGGTAACCATATGGAAAGTCTACATATTTATACTGAGCAGTGAATGACTCACCCATGGCCTGTTTACCCATAGCGCACTGGTAAGTGTTACGAGGTGACTGGTTGTGGTGAGGGTACGGTATCAGACCAGCACACACTCCTAGCAGAGTAAATGGTTCTATCTCAAGATGCGTGGTCTTCCTGTAAAGAAAATTCCAACAGTTTTACTGCAATTTTTACATACTGAGTGTTTAACTTGTAGTACTTTAACCTGGTGAAGTTCCCTAAACATTTCTTTACCTAGTTATCTCTTTTTCATAGAGAGCAATCGAGCAGTCGTTTTCTTCATTGACATCTAAGTATTCAACCAGCCCCTCGTGTAAGAAATCTTCGAAACACCTGAAAACATAAAAGCGTTTTAAAATGACAGATCTGTCCAAAACAATTGAAATTCTCAAAACATATCGAAGACACTGATCACGGTCAAAGTTAGACGGTAGACGCCTAATATGGTAGGGAAATCCTTAAAGGTGATCAGAAAGTTGTCATTAACCGCGCTAGGATTAGATCAGTCGGTAGATCGCTTGACTGCACAGCGGGAGGTCGCGGGTTCGATTCTCGGAGCCGGACCAATACGCAGGGTCTTAAAATGACTGAGAAATGGAGGTAATGCCTTTGCCCTGAAAATAACTAGATCTTCGTATGGCTCGGATGACCTCGTAAAATGGCGGTCCCGTCTCCAGTAGGACACGTAAAAATATAGTGTCCCCAATTAGTACTTTCGTGCTAAATATATTGATACTCAAATAAAGTGCGTTCTTTTTTGGTAACATCAAGTGACAAAGGGATGGAAACCTCATTACGATTGTACAACGCATGATTTCCTCTGCCTACTTTCAGATGTTACCTTCTTTTTTCTAGGATATCCGCACAACAAGCTTTAGATTTGACCTGCAACCGCACAAATCAGCTCACCTAAATCCCTGAGCAAGTTCCTGAATGTGTCGGTCAGCCACTCGTGGTCTTCCATTTTTAACAATAATATAGGGTCTGGAAGATTAAAGGTAGCAACGATAACAGTATTTGATGATTTCAGAAAAAAGTTGGCGTTTCCTTGAATGTGTTAACTTTTTCCATTACCTGCAGACACGTCCTCCATCAGATGCAATGTTAACAAATCTGTAAATATATAACAATACAAACGTTTTTCAATCCTCTGAAAAGTGAGAAACACGATGACGGGTGTTAAAACTTGTCATTAAAGCAAGATCTGCTAATAACAAAACGACCCTGTGAGATATTGGGCTTAAGTTGAGATCATCACCAAATTTCTCTGTGTGTAATACATATTATTCCACTATTATGTCATTTTACCAAATAAGGTCAAGAGAACGCGCAAAATACGAGGCCGTAATACACTGTAGTGTCCTAGTTTAACCGGTTTACAACAGGGCGAATACCGGCGGATACAAAAGGAGCAACTATGGCTGACAGAATCAGGTGTTTTGGATACTCTTACTAGAAAATAGAAGCCAACATAACATTTTTCTGTTGCATTGAAATAATTAACTTCTCATTCAATGGTTTGGCATATAATACGTGCGAACATTTTGCTCATTGTTAACGTCATTCTCACAGACGGAATCAGGATGTTTCTGAATACTTTTACCAAAAAATAGAAGCCAATTGTAAAATAACAATGTTTTTTTTGAAGTGGAATAATAAACCTCTTATTCGATGGTTAAGCATATAATACGGGCGGACATTTTGCTCATTGCTCGTATTTTTCCTCGCCCCTGCGGGGCTTGGAAAAATACTACGCAGCTCGCAAAATATCCGCACGTATTATATGCTAAACCATCGAATAAGGTGTACAATGCTTAATCAGTCAGAGAGGTCATAAGAATTAATTTCTTAATATTTTATGATCTTCTTGCGAATACGTTGAGAAAGGACAAGTGAGTACTGAAACAGAGAATTTGCACTTTGGTCTTGGCCAGTATTAAAGGCTTTAAACTCTCACTGAGCAGAGAACGCGACATTTAAATTCAAGGATAGAGCGATTTTCGTATGACCTTGAAATGAAAGCGCGCGAACAAAACAGAAACGACAAACGAACGGAAATAGAGCGACTTGATTGGTTTATCGAACGGACAGACAAACGCGTCTGGCTTTTCATTGGTTAAGCGAACGCTCAGGTGAAAAAACTTCATGCCCGAGAACTTTCTAGAAATCAACCGATACTTCGCTTTGACGTCATACTACAACACGATTGGCCAATCGAACAATGCCTTCTCCATATTAGGGTTTCTTTGGCGGGAAAACAAAGAGGCCATGTTTTGATCTTTTCATCCATTGGCTGATGAAACAAAGAACGACCACTTACCGAAACCTTTTTTCAAGGTCATACAAAAATCGCTCTAATAGCAATTTTCATTTTGTGACACTGAAAAACAAATGTGATCCCGCGAAACTTTTGCTTAAAGAGGTCTAATTCTATTCAATGGTCACACTATAGAATTTTAACCATAGACTTATAAGTTGAAACTGCACACGGAACAGAGAGAACGACACAGTGTTAAAACTCATGAAAAAGTTTAGGTACCCAGCATACTCAAATGGGGTTATTGCAGAGGCTGGTCATATGTAGTTTCATTTGCGTGGTACTGTCGTACAACACCGCCTCTCAAACACACTGTCTTCTTCTTGACTATATTTGCAGAGGCTAAAATTTACAAAAATTAATTAACATGTATACCTGTGCTGATGATTCGGGCAAATAGAAACAAACTCATTTACGTATCCAGCTGAAAAAATATTGGACTACAAAATGAGTAAAATAATTCACACCAAAACCAGTTTTTAGGTAACTTTTAAAACTGATATTTAAGCAAGCATAAAGTTCACGCTCACGAAGAAACGAGTTTAAGATTATACACAAGTAAATTCGTAAGGGGTGCAGTGCAAGTAACCTTAACCATCAACTACTTTTCTTTGTTTCCTATGATCTATCGCTACATTGGATCCCCCCCCCCTCCCCCGTGCGTCGTTCTTTTGGAAGCCTAAGCAATGACTGATTTTCACTAACAATCGTCCGACCTGTCCTGGTTTTTAGGATGATTGGAATGATCGAGGCAAAGCGCTCAAGAAAACCAAAGCTCTGCAAAACAATTAGAACCAAGATAGAATACCCGCTAAAGAAACCATTAAAGGTTTGCAGCTTGGTTTAAAAAAGGAAAAACAACAACTGACCTCTTCTCATCAGACGAAACGTTTCCACCAAACGCTTGTAGTCCATGACAACGCCAAGAATGTTTCCTATAGGAATATCGGCTTCACCAGTTAAAGTTGTAAATACAATTAAACACCAGCACTGAAGAAATTATTTATAGAGAGTTTAAGCTTCACGTATACGGCAAACAGCAAACGTCAGATTCAAGTTGACAATTTCTTAAATATATAGCAGATAAAAACAGCTCAAAACAATTCTTATAGAATCGCGTGAAACCGGCTACTAATTTACGTGCAGAAATGATGAACAGTAAACGACACGTAATGGGGAAATTCGGTCAAGTGGTACAAATTCGCGTTTGACGTACACGTGATGCTTAACCTGTCTATTATTCTGGCCTTATCTGTCTTGCACAATGCGAAAAGACGTGAGTTCTAAGGGTGATAATTAACAATTAGTCGCCGAAGGCGACGTGAATATCGGCGAATAGTCACCGAGACGAAGTCGAGGTGACTATTTGCCGATATTCACGTCGCCTGAGGCGACTAATTGTTTTAGTATATTTACATTGATGATTATTCGAGAAAATAAAAGTATTGATCAATTTCCGACTCCGAAAGATCAAAAAGTCTAGCTGCCATTTTGAAAACTGCTAGCCTTCAATGTTACAATCACCGCACGGTGATTATAGCGGGATAAAGCGAAGCTCCTAGCCAATCACAGCGCTCTATTTTCGATAATTATCAATGTAATTATACTAATAACCAATAATACTGCATTACAGGTTTTGTGGCAACAATAACCATCATACGCATAACGTCATTTTCTCTATGTTTTAACAAAGAGAAGCGATCTCAGGATAATAGAGAAACCAAACCAAAGGTTGTAGCAACTTACCGTTTAAGAAAACAATATAAACCGAGGGATGACTTATCTCTTCACCAGACAGCATACTTATATTCTAAAATTTGAAATATAATACCACATGTTAAAAAGAAGGATAACACTTCACCAGCAAACTTTATCAACAAACCTCTACTCCAAGATTGTAGGCCAAGCGAATGATGGGTTCTTCTTCTTGATCTGTGGTGATGTGCGTCATAAGCGCAAGATTTTTCACTAATCCACAGGCCTAAAAAAACACAAATTAAACGTTCTTTAAATCAAAATTAATTAGCAATGGTCTTCTGTTAAAGTAACAGAGCTGCAGGGCCATTCTAGCATTCATTCCAGTGTATCTTATACATGTACCACAAGACACGCCACGAAGCACTCAGAAAGAGTTCTTTAAAGGCTAACTTAAACAATACATGAACTTTCCAAACAATGTTCCTGGCCCTAAAAACAATAGCGAGTGTGTTTTCGAAGGTTGCTGAAAGAGGAGATTTTCGAAAGCTTCGTAGCTCCAGAAAAACAACTCGTGTTGTAAATTAGTATAGGTAATAGCATGATTTGTAGTGGTATTTGGCATAAATACCATGAGTGATATTTTGAAATTGTTATACGTAATTTCACGAGCCGTTAGGCGAGTGAAATTTGAGACAATTTTGAAATATCACGAATGGTATTTTTGCCAAATATCACGTACAAATCATGCTATTATTTGTTTATACTACTACCCGCAAAAGGTTTGTAATTTTCACATGTAGGTATTTCAAATTAAGCTGAAATACCACTGCTCTAAGCCAATCAAATTGCAGAAATTTCTCATGTAGTAGTATAAAGGCCTAAATTATCTTCCGTGCTTATAGGAAGTCCAGGCGCTGGGTCTCCTCTCCTCTTCTTTCACGGACTTTGCACTCGGTGTTCTCTTTCTCTGGATTTTGATGCTCTTTTCTTTGGATTTTGAAGCTCGATTTGTGTGCAATCAAAACTGAAGCCACAAGATCATGCCCTAAGTATCGGTTCTTTGCTAATTATTTACCGGTATTCATAAGTCATCTGACTATCCTTATCTTACCATTTAGTTATGAGTCTTACCTCCCCCTCAGGTGTGTCTGAAGGACACAGCATTCCCCACTGGGATGGCTGCAGAGATCGCGGACCACTCACTTTTCGGGTTTTCTCAAACTGAGAGGTGAAAAAGGTAAATTAATAAATAAATGTATCGATTACCAGGTATATTCACGTAGGTTGCTTATATACCTTCAAAAACTGAACGAGTTTCACAGCAGATTTTTCTTTCCAAACGAAACATCAGTAACAAGTATGACTCTCAAGTAAGATTTCAGTTGATTGTCCTTTTAATCAGGAAAAGCAGTAGACTTTTATAATCACAAGCCAGCTCTTGCACGTTTGGCATATTTTTGTCACACTCTGCGTATTAGTTCTTCTTATTTTTTATAATTATGGAGCCCCGGCAAGCTTTATAACCCTCTTGGTTTATCTAGGTTCCCTTGAGTGAGTTGACAGTTTACCATTCTTGTGTTCTGGCAAACAGTGATTTGACCTTAGTGGCGGGAAAAAGTTGCGTAATGACTCACAGTATGAGATCATTAAACACTACGCCGCAAAACAACCTTGCTTTTACGTTGGTCAGGAATCTATGCAGTAAAGACAATTCTAGCGCTGTGAAGTTTAAAGACGGCATTTCGGCAATTTGGTCATCAATTATGCTCTTTTAAAGGGGAAACCAATACGTCTTCAAGTTTGCCATCTGTTCCCTTAATTGGGAAATATATGCGAAGGATCATCTAACATGATTGTCATATGTATGACCCTCGACCAATCCGTTTCTCCGCAAACTGGTGTGCGCACTGTTCAAAATACCGGGGTTTTCTGGCAGGCAGTATTTCAACCGCCTCGTCCCTACTCCCTTTTTTTGGAACACGGCTCCGCCGCCAAAACTTTAATCTCGCACCCACACAATACCGCCAGCTACGCAGGCTAACAGAACAAAGATCTGGAGCGAGTGGGTGATCACGAGAAAATCCTTGCTTTACGCCTCATAAGCAGCGATTTAGGTAAAAGAAAGCGAAACCGACGATTTGTTGCCTGCGTGGCGGACGGTTTTGTCTGGCAAGCGCGCAAATGAGCTGCGGATTAGCGAAAGAGAGCCATTTTCCCACCATTGCCTCCCCGGAAACAAAACCACCAGCTACAAAAGGTTAATAGTTCTGTGGTCTGAAAATTACTTACCTGACTAGTGATTCTTGTCATCATACCCAGAGCAGAAATAAATGATAAACGAGATAGAACCTGATAGATGAATAACAAAACAATTCAGCAAAACTTCATGTTTGGAAATATTCATGATACATCACTTCCTGACTTCCTCCTCACAATTATTCATGTTCAGTAAGGTCACTTGCTAATCCTTGAAACGCCACAGCTATTCAAGAGCTACAAATACTGGAGAAGGGGGTGTATTTGACTCGTTCCTGTTCGAAACTGGTCTTCAAAATTTGGAGCTAGACTCAGTGCAAATGGAACATCGAGTACCCGGTAGCCTGACAAAACAGCCGACATTTGGCGACGCTACCACTAGTTTCCCCGCCAAATGACGTCTGAGAAACGAGCGCAGAAATTCCATACTGATGACGTGTCACTTCCCAGATCTGGCTAGTGCCTCTAATTGGTCGGGCCGCGTGGGAAATTTGATTCAACCAATCAGAAGCACTACCCAGATCTGCGTAGTGACGCCTCATCAGTATGGAATTTCTGCGCTCGTTTCTCAGACGTCATTTGACGGGGAAACCAGTGGTAGCGTCGCCAAATGTCGGCTGTTTTCTCGGGCTAAGTGGCCGGAAAAGAATAAACAGGTTGGAACACAATAACTGTCTCAGATATAAAGAGGCAATTTTCATTACATTCATTCTTTTCAAATGACAAAATCAAAGAACTTGACGGATTTCACTACTCTGAAGTCATTTTGGCTGAAAATAGAACTTCTCTGTACATAAACGCATCGAGGAGGACCTAACCTGAGTAACTCCTGCACGATTCATGTTGAATCTCTTTATGATCCAGTTCCCCTGCAATAACCAAAATAACCTGTTAGGAGCTGGAAGACATGTCAATTTATGAGAAGACACCTGAGAGAATCACAGCATCTTCAAGCTAAGATTCAGTCTGACATAAGAGCCCTTTTTTCCCAGTAAATATTGCAGTTCGGTTGGTTTTCAATATTAATATTCTTTTAAAAGAAACTGTTTAAGAAAATCCCTTAGTGGGTGTCGGTTGAATGTACATTAACTTGCGGAGCAACAAAAAAATCTTACCGAGGTGATCGCATGAACAAGTCCGTTTGTTATTTGATCCTGACGCATGTGCTTGACGATGTCAAACTGGAAAACAAAAAACAGCAATTTCTTTCCAATTTTAAACTTCCGTGACAGTCAAAATAGGTAAAAGAAAAATTTATTTACTGATGTAATAAATACCTGTGCAGCCCTGGGTTTTGGAATTGTTTGATCGGCAATCTTTTTTAGCTGAAAAAAAGTTTCAAACTTGTATAAATGACCTTCGGACAGCCT
The DNA here is from genome assembly GCA_038088405.1 of Porites divaricata. Lineage (NCBI taxonomy): Eukaryota > Metazoa > Cnidaria > Anthozoa > Scleractinia > Poritidae > Porites > Porites divaricata. Next base: position 9,632,553 of record JBBMOI010000006.1, read on the forward strand.
ACTGATCTACAACAAAGTTTTATTTTTGGGGAAAGACTGGGTCAAACATTACCTCGGCATTGAATCTCTTGAACAGATCTTCAAAAAGAAGAGACAGGAGCTGAAATAAAGAGCAAAAACATTTGAGAATTTCGATGAAACTCAATGAAGGTTTTTCATTTTGCGGACATGGCACATTGAAAAATTCTCAGTCCATACGTGGCATCCCAGCGCTACATCAAACTGCGCTGATAGGGAGATACTCGTGGAAAGCAAGGTTATATACTCTCGTAATATGTGACAGATTTGCTACGTACTGCTAGGATCGGCACTGTTGAACGTAATAATCTTGTGCGGTGACAAAAGATAAGGGAGTTGCCTCCTCCTCGGGGTTAAAGCTTTTGGACTTTGGTCGCCGACAAAGGCGATTGACTGGTGATATAACGCGAGGCACCACGGAGGGAGGAAGAAGAGAGGCGAAAGCGCTCGCCCATTTACTCCTTTCCGCCTTCCTTTACGCGGAAATGCGCGAGAGACTAATGTTGAGCTCGATGGATGTATGGTGAGTTGTCCCCACACCAAAGTGGTCATACAGTCAAAAACTAGATAACCTGCCACGCGGAAAATAGAAGAAAATATCAGGGCTGTCTTACCTGCCCTGCTAATTCAAGCCTCTTGTTTCCATAGTAATCACGGTCATCCACATTAGCCTGGAAAACAGCAAACGACAAGCTTTAATTATTGATAACGTAGAAAACCTGTACAGGAGGGAATTAGATACACAGGGTTCTCCTGGCCGGTTAGGCGGCAAATGCGAAGAGGGGACTGGGAAGTGTAAAAAGAGAATAGGCCATTTCCGAGTTCCAAAAAGTTTCACTTTCAAAACGAGGCTAAGTGCGAAACCTTTGTTGTGGAAACGAGTTTTAATTATGATGCAAATAAAACTCATTTCCACAACAAAGGTTTCGCACTTAGCCTCGTTTTGAAAGTGAAACTTTTTGGAACTCGGAAATGGCCTATTTTGTAAAGTGCGAAAAACTTAGAGCATTCCCATGCGGGCTAATCCTGCCAGGTACGCAGACAGTCTTAAAGAGGATTTTTTCGACGGGTTATTTACCAAACAACCTTTAAACTGACTGAAATGTCAAAATAACAAAAGAAACTGCCGAAGAACACAAACGTTAAACAGCGAAACCTTATTAATGCGACCCTCCAAGGGTCATTAAAATCTGTTACCATAACAAGGTTTTCACATGAAGAGGTTTCCATTCTTTGGTCAAAGAAATGTAGTCATAAAAAGGAAGTGGTCGCAGTAGAGGGATTCATTGCCCTAACAAGCCAGTAAGAGGCATGGTTGGTTAAGCTGAAAAGGACTGATTTATCACCTCTGTTTGTTGTGTGAGCGTGTTTATGTCGATAAAATTGATACATTCACCAACTACCGAAATAGAGAGAACCAAACAAAAAACAAAACTCAGAGAAAAGGCCCCTTAAAAGTTGTAAATATCAACTGTTACGTGCTCCAAGCAGAGATGTTTGCCTCCCTTTGCCTCCCAACTAAACGCATTTTTCTAATAAGTCACGTGCCACGTGTCAAAAGGCGAACAAAAATCACTAATCACGTCGCACGCGATCAGGTAGTGTACCTTGAAACCGCGGGAAATTCATGTACCAGTCGCCAAGCAAATAGTGTTATTTATTATATAGACACGAGTGTTTTACTGGAAAATATACCACTCGTAAAATTCATAAAAACTACATCCGGGACCCAAGTGCTTTATTTTCCATAATCTCACACGTGAGTTTATCGATGACGTAATTTCGGCGATTACCCTCTATCATTTTATCAATGTCTTTTTACACGGCGGCTTGAAGATATGAATTTTATTTTCGAGTGGCAAAACAATATTTTACGAAGAGCGCAGCGAGTGAGTAAAATATTGTTTTTGCCACGAGAAAATAAAATTCATATCTTCGCGCCACCGTGTAATATCCTCTCTACGTTTTTTTTTTTCGCTGTCATAGCCAAGCATAATTATTTTACTATTTCGCTTTAGTCTTGAGTCGGAAGACATAACAAGAACTCGTTTGACAATATTATTCCGCAACGTTTAGGCCTGTAAGTATATACTCTGACAAAATCTGCAACCAGCTTCACGACATAAAGATTCTTTTGAATTGAGCAAGACGATCACGTTACCTCGTCACTGCAAGCAAGGATGACTCTGCGAACCATGAGAGCTAAAAATACACACTTGGGTTTGAAATCATACTTGATGACCTGAAATTATTAAGCAGATAGACCACAGAACATTTAGCAGTGTTCGACAGAATTCTATACGTTCAACACACGTTTTAATTATATCAAAATACAATTCGGCGATAAGAAAAGTCAAATGGAAGTTACTTTATAGAAATTCGAAAACTCGGCAATTCCATTCAAACGTTGTGTTGATAACAAGCTAATAGAAATTAACCCAAAAGAAACTGAAGATTTCGCAAAATCTACATCACGTTCTTTATATCATTTTTTACTTTCATTTTTTCCTTTCTCCCAGTACCTAATGGATAAAGCTGCGAAGTGGTTCGAGTAGCTAGGACAGAACGTACAGTGATTTTGTTACCTCTGCGTCCTGACCTACGTCCCTGACGCATAAAAATCCCCAACGACGCAAAATAATTCATGGCATGCGTCCCACAGGACGCAAAGATCGGTCGATCGATCTGAACATGTGTATTTGTAGAAATATCCTGTTCGTGTAATTGCTGTCGCAGTTATTATGGCTGTTTTCGAGCGATGGCTATTTCTTTTAGCCTTTGTTGTGCTTTGAAAAAGAAGGACTATATTTTAATTTCAGTACACTGTAGTACAGAGTTTTGGAGTCTGTCTTCAGATTAACTGTCTTGTTACATAAAGACCCAATTTCGGACTCGCTTTTTTTAACTGGGACTCATTTGTTCTGGACTGGAACTCATGATTTTTCACAAGATGAGTCCCAGGACTCACCATAACTATTTGTAACAAACTCACTTAACGTATGCGACTCTCATTGCGCGCAGCGAGAGGCAATTCACAAACAACATGACACAAGACGCGACTGGTAAATCACTTCTAGCCACTACAGTAATCTAAACATGTTTGCTGTTGGACATTAGTTAGTTGTTTAGTATATTACCGGTACATGAGCAAGCAGGACGCCTGCCAACAGTTCCCTTGCCTCCTCCACTTTTGTTCTACTCTTCCCCCACGTTGCTCGCTGACGCACTTTAGATCCTACATACTGAAGTGCCTGTTAACATAGCGGAATACAGAATGTATTTAACAATTATTCTTCTAGTCCGAATGGGCTCTGAGTCAATAGCTATTGACTGAGAGGCCATGAGGGCGAGAGGAATACATACATACATACTTTATTGACTTTCCTCATAGAGGCTTTTCAAAGACAACAATTACATTACAACGATAAAAGATAAAAATTCCTACAATAAAGACCTAGTAAGTTAAGGACGCTAAAAACTATTACAAAATTATATTATCAGAATTATAATCAATTACATTAATTTAAAACCTACTAAAAAACTCTGAGAAAAAATATTTACAGTAAAAATTCAATTGACGTGATAAAATACTTAAGCATCCATAAAATCCTTGACGAGTCTACGCCTCAGATTAAACTTAAAAGCAGACACTGACTCAAGAGTTTTGAGACTGCAATCCATTGAGTTCCAGATGCTAACTATTCTATAATAGAACGTTCTCTGACCACTAGCAGTCTTGAAAAGTGGAATGTTCAGCATCTGACTATTTCTTGTGGCACGTCCGCTGATATCTCCTCGCTTAATGAACTGGGAGGAAAGGTACTCCGGCGCTTGAGATGTTAGGCATTTAAAGGCCATGATAGCGTTCCTAAAGTATAACTGAGTTTCTACTGGTAGCCATTTAAGCTCTTTTAAAACTGGTGTGATGTGATCATATTTGCGCGTATTGGTCGCAATTCGAGCAGCAAAGTTCTGAATACTTTGTAATTTACTTACATTACTTTTCGATGTATTCGCCCATACGTTCGAACAATAAAAAAGTTTACTAAAAACTAGAGCATTTATAACCGTTAATAGGGTGCGTTTGTCGAAAACATGCCTTGTGCGGCTTATTTGACTGAGACTAGACATACAGGAAGAGACAGTTTTGGTAATGTGTTCGTCATATGTTAGGTAAGCGTCCAAAATCACCCCAAGGTCTTTCGCGGTGTGTTCCGGTACGAGTTCTCTTCCCATGAAAGTGAGGCTGCGAGTGGTCATTCTGGAATGCATTTGCCTGCTACCAAACACCATAAGTTTAGTTTTGCTTGGGTTCAACAATAAAAGGTTGTTAGAACACCACTGGCCTATTCTATGCAAGTCATCGCTTAAATCAGCAAAGGCGTTTACAGCATCTTTCATTTTGAAGGATATAACTAGCTTAGTGTCGTCTACATAGCTCTGGACGTTGCATTTCTGTGGTGCTAAGGGAAGATCATTAGTGTATATGCTGAATAAAAGTGGTCCGAGTATACTTCCTTGTGGGACGCCGCAGTTAATGGGCAAGGGCTCTGACAATGTTGAATGGATTCGCACCACTTGTCGTCTATCATTAAGGTAGCTGCAAAACCACTGGATAACTGGGTTCGAGGCGCCTACGTCTTGCACTTTCAAGATTAGGGTTTCGTGATTGACACTGTCGAAGGCCTTGCTCATGTCTAAAAACACTGCCGAAGTCAACATCTTCTGGTCTATCGCTCTAAGAATAGTGTCAGTTGTTTCTATGACAGATGTTTCCGTCGAATGTCATTTTTTGTTGCCGCTTTGGGTGATTGTTAACCTATCATTTAATTGCAAATAAGAAGTGAATTGATTGTGTACGACCCTTTCACAAACTTTTGATAAAACCGGTAAAAGCGAAATTGGTCTGTTGTTATTCGCCAATTCATGGTTTTCAGCTTTAGGGAGAGGTGCTACTTCGGCTAATTTCCAAATAGTGGGAAATTTGCATGTCTCAATAGACGTGTTTATACTAGACGTGATTACTGGAAGGATCGGGGCAAGGCAGTCCTTTAAAACACGAACAGAGATCTTGTCGATCCCTGGGGCTTTGTTTGATGGCATTGAAGATATTATGCGTTCGATCTCGCCACTGCCTATGGTATTCAAATGAAACTGCTCGCACAAAGGGTATTGTCTTGGAACAAAGTAATTTCGGTTGAGTGTTATGTTGCATTCATTAGCCAATGACTGGATTTTGTCAACAGAACTCTGGCCAACTGAAACGAAAAACCGATTAAACTCGTCAGCTACAACTTTGTTATCCTTGCTGAAAATTCGCTGGGATGTGGATTTTTTGGGGATTATGTGGCGGATTGCTTTCCAAATACTGTTTGTATTGCTTTGGTTCCTTTGAATCTGTTCTGTAAAAAATTCTCGTTCAGCAATTTTAATTTCTCTTTTAACCTCCTGCCTTAGGTTTCTGTAAGCCGTCCAAGCCATAGGGTCGTTGCGTTTTCTTGCTTCTTTCCGCCAGTTGTCTCTTGTTTTCATCAATGCGCGTACGTTGTCAGTTATACATGGATTGGGTTTGCCGCGGACTTTAAACGTTTTAATCGGGGCATGCTGGTCAAGTATTGAAGAAAAAAGCAAATTGAATACATGAAGCTTGTCTTCGACATCATCGAAAACATCAAATAATTGTTTTAGTAAAATCCAACTAGTTGGTCAAAAATATCGAGAATAAAACAAGTTTAGCTAGTTAAAGCTAGTCTTTCATCCTTTTTTGCCGCCAAAAAGCCCACGCTTTTCACTACTAGTGGGCTATAAAATATAGCCTAATAGTAGCTCAACCAATCAGAACGCAGCATTGATAACAGACCACGAGTTGTATTTTACTAAAGCACATTATGGATAGACTGATTTGACAATGTATTACATGAAGTAAAATACAGTCCAGAAGGCATCAAAGTTAAATTACCAAGATATGCTGTCCAAGGCAAAAGGGCTTGACTAAAGTCACGCCTAGTCAGCTTCATTTTCCTGCTGAGAAAGTAACTTTTATCCAAAACACAAGCTAAAATTCAAGTTTCTTTTTTTGCAAAGCAGGGAAGAAAGTAAACGATTCTTAAACCACGAGGGAAACATATGCTTCAATATGCTAAGGGTGCATAGTGAAGAATGTGCCATCGACATGTGCCTTCAGCGAACACAAATCCTTTATCAAAGTAGACTGATTTTTACTTAACCTGTATTATTTTGTTTACTTGACACCAATTGTTACATACTGTATCAAGAGTTAAGTAAAATTACCATTGCAGCGATTGTTACCAAACTGTGAGTTACACATCGGTTCTGAACTACTTTATTAACCCTTTAAGCCCCAGTATCCACATACAAATTCTCCAAGCTGATCTCCATACATTTCCTTAAAGAATTAGTTGAGAGAATTTGTTCAAAGATCAAAGTATTTTCCCTTGGGTGATCATTTTATTGATTCTCATAACTTATCTCTTTATGGACAACTGTAAGGAGAAAATTGATCTTGGACACTATTGGGACTTAAAGGGTTAAAAATGAATGAATAAATACCTGTAACTGTGTATAGATGTTGAGTTTATGACACTCCTCAAGTGAAGGAGCAAATGTGGAGATGACCCCTTCCTCACATCCAACCATCTGAACAATCTCCTGTTCACATTCAATACCCATGGCTTTAAAAACCACTACCACAGGGACATCCTAAAAAATTACCAACAACAAAATTATCAGCATATCCTAAAGCATTAGAAGAAGAAAAATATCATTCCCCATTATGACTGTTTTGTAAAAATAATATTTTCACATAAAAGGTAGATATACTGGTACTCTCACCTCAGTCAAAGCATTATGCTTTAAACAGAACTTGTTTGCTTTTGTAACAATACTTGTTCTGCTTTTTCTCTCTGCTGTTGAGCTAGAAAACAATAGATTATCCTTTAGATATAATATGAGACAGGGGGTATCATTTTGATAATCAATGTTTTACTTCCCAAATTAAGGCAACATATGGATCAGACAAACCTGGTCACAGAGCACCCAATATTCCCTTTCTTGTCAGCTTCTACAATTATTCGATTCTTTGATAACTGTTCTTGAATTAGAATAACCTTTTCTGTACCATTTGCAATAAAGTAGCCTCCTGCAAGAGATTTAACAAAGATCACCAAATGATTAAAGATCAACGATCGCCAAACAAACAGAACTACACACGAGTAACAAATGAATAGCAATAATTTTTTACAAAATTCAGAAGTAAGCATTCTGCAATGGTGAGAGCACTTGACTCTCACACATGGCCCAGGTTAAAATCCCAAATGCAATGCCATACAGCTGTATGTGAGTAGAGTTTGTTGTAAGTTGGGTTTTGTCCTTGCCTGAGAGGTTTTCTTCAAGTTCTCCAGTAACAAACATTCCCACTATTTAAAAATAGTCATTTATGTAACTTTCTTTATTTTAAGTGTGTATCTGAACAATGCATAAAAGCAGATCACTAAAACAAACCAACCTGGGTCAATAGGACACTCATTGAGAGATGCTAGTTCTGCGGGGCTTTTTCCTGTCAAAACACAGTTGGAGCTCCGGAGCATGATAGGCATTCTACATGAAGGTAAGAAACTACACCATTACCATCAATTCAAAACTTTTACAAATCTTCAGTTTTAAAGACAAGATAATGCAAAATAATATCAGTACTCCAAATATGTAATGTAATATTCAGAAGAGATTAAAAAAAGTGTCACAAAACTTTGGGGGCAAACAAGGCATATTATGGGAGATGTGCAAATGGAAAATGTGTCTTTTGTGGACAAAAAAATGTTTCATTTTTAATTTGATTTTCATTTTATTTTTTCCATTCCATTATAAATCGGAAACTATTTTAGGTTCCAGTAAATAGTGATTTCAGTTAAAAAAAAGAGGACAAGGTTTCCTTTAAGTTTAGTCTAAAATCTTTGTAAAATAATTATTGTTGAATAGCGAGAGGAACAAAAAAATATAGCCTCTTGATCGCTGGCCGCTGACTAAAAGACAAAATAATTTAACACATACCTGCCTATAGGTAAATTGTGTCTTACCACTCTCTGCAAAGAAGGGGAGAAATGAATAAATAACTAACTCATTAGACACTTGGTGCAGCAGAGCAACACTTTTATTTGTGTAAGCCACCAAGATTAAAGTGCATGAGAAGCCAAAAAGGTCCACATAGCCAGAATGTATCCTGTTAAGCAGTTTATAGTTGGCATATGCAGCAAAAAATGTGCTCCCTCATGTGTACTGGATGCTAGTATTACATTCCCTTTACACATACCAGTGTACATTGCTGTAAATGGATAATGTAATGCAATTTACCTGTGAGCCCCTAGTGTACTCAATATCTACTGTGATGGGCGCTGAGTAAGTCATGTCTCTTAGACGGCACTGCAACAAAAAACAGAGTACTGCTTAATGAAATTGAGTTTCTTCTGGATAGATGGGTCGTGATGACTTGCTGGCTGTCCATTAACAATATGCACAAACATTCATCTGATCAGTTGTGAAGGGTCCCCACTGGATTTGGCCTTTTTTTGGCAAAAAGATGGTGCAAAATTATCAACAGTATTTTCGTAAAGAGCTATGCCATATCAAGGTAGGCCAACAGAAGGGAAAGAATATTATTGTGAGACTGGGGGAATTTTTTGTCTTTTTTGGGGGGGGGAGTAGGGGGGCAATAGGATGGAAACCCCTATTAGAGAACCTTGACTTAAGTTACAATTTATTCATCATCATCATCATCATTTACTTACTTCATGAGGTGAAATAGGCTTTGTGATATTAAACGACTCTTCTACATCAGGACTACCAACATAAATATTTAGATACCTGAAACAAAAATCAGATCTGATTAAACAGAGATGCTTAATCAAAATTTGATTCCCCTGTTTTAATTTAATTTGTTATGAACAATTTCATGCTATATTTAAAAGATGAAACATTACTGATCACAGAAAATCCAATTGGCCATCTTAAATTTATAAAATATGTTCTGTAAAGAGATTACATGTCTAATCTTTTTCAAAAGTACATGTATCGAGCTGATAAATATTAAAGTATATTTTGCCTTGTTGACGTAACTACTAGTGCTTTGACTATAGGGGCTAGATTGTTCATCAGTTGGAACATCTTAATTAGGGGCTTGATATCTAGCTTGGTTGTCAGTAGAAAAGAAGAATACATTTTACAGGAAAATTTTATTTAGTGGCTATAAGCTCCATTAGGCATGACTGGCAAGCTATTAATAGGGAGTGTCACATTCCTCTCAGTTATACACTCAGTTATACACTCTTCTCACGTACATCAGACGATGTTTTCGTATTTGAATTTCAAAAGAATTTTTACTCGTAAATGAGGTTGGACGGGCATATTACCATACGTGAGAAGAGTGTATTGGACAGCTTACTTTAAATACCACACAGGATCAGCATCGGTGGTGATTTTATCATTAGCTCTGACAATTTTCTTTATCTAGGAAACGAAAAAACAGGTAATTTTTCTTTCAATCCTGAGAAGAAGTTTTCAAAAATTAACAGAAACTGACACGAACTTAGAACATAATAGTATAGGATGCTAACGCTGCCATCTTGGTGAGATAAAAAGCTTTCAGAACAAGGCATAAAAATTCAGTATTATTGGGAGGCAGCAAGGCAGTCTCAGGTTCTTATCTTGTTGCTCATTGGGCTACTTGCTAATAAAAGAAGCTGTTAATAATTCACATCTATTCCTGGTTTTTACTTGATTTTGTGTGGATATAAAAAAAGGAAAATAAGTTTAGGACAACGCTGAACCACACAATATGCATTGGAAGGAAAGATGAACAAACTACATGTATCTCTAAACTACTTCTAGAATTCTCATTTGGCAAAGAAGGCAGCAATTCAATCAAAGATTTTAAAACCATATTTTGAGAAAAAAAATAACTGATTAGTTCTACAACTGGGCCAGTGTGAATTTCTGACCTCAGCAATTAAATGTTTCACTCAATATTTTACTCACATCCACATTTACAAAATAATTGAATGAATCTATGTGTTGTTTGACAAGTCCCTTGACCTAAAAAACAAACAAACATTTTTTTCTTAATTTGATGATTAATGAATATTTAAAAAAATTATTCCTGAAGTTTGCTAGTTAGTATCTGCTGTACTATACCCATGACAAGTCCCTCAGGAGTCTGAAACCCACAAAAAAAATTATTTCTATAATAGGTAAACTTGCTGTCTATGTTTCAGGTCAAATTTGATTTCAGGTTAAATTTTTTTTACCCTAAGTTGATTCTCAATTTCCTTTGTCTCCTAGCCCTTATTATTCATGAATTAAGGCTAGGACACAAAGTTAAAAACCTAGGTTAAATCAACATTAACCTGAAATCAAATTGGACCTGTAACATCTGCATTCAAGAGGTCACACAGTTAATTCATTTTAAGGGTTATATTCATATAAAATTGCAGTGAAACCCTGCCTTATGACAATAGGGACTTTAAGATCCAGCGACGCGACGGCTACGAGAGCATGGCTCAAAAAAGTGTATTTGCGTTCTTTCAGTCTTTATATGGATTATTCGTACCCAATTACTTTGTCAAATGTAGGCGAACCCTCCTGAAGCTGAATTTCAAGGCACCATATCCAAGGTCAGAAAAAGAAATGAAATTTCGTCGTTGCTTGTTTACGTCCTCCATAAAACACGAAAGTAGGCATTTTCACATCGTAGTCATGCAAAAACGGGAAAGAAATGTACAAAAAAAGTGTGATGCACGTGCAAAGCTGTTGTTTTGCTTATAAAACCTATTGTTTTTTTTACGTTCTCGTCGCCGTCCACGTCATTGGATCTTAAAGTCCCTAATCCCATTTAAAGACCATGTTCTTTTGACCCAAACTTTATTTTATTATCTTAAAGGCCCTGTTAATACAAACACCTGGTTATCACGACCAGGATTTTATGGCCCAACAGTGGTCACATCAATGAGGCCCTCTTAAGGGAGGTTTTTATGTCCCTCATCGAATTTCAAAAGCGGTCATTTTACATACTGAAGAGGGGGCCAAGTTGCTGATTCAAGGACATGTCGCTTGTCTAACAGAGCCTTATCAGGGACCAGAAAAACAACATTACTGACAAAAATATGTAACTTTGATGTCATGCACCTGCAGCGATTTAAAATAATAATTAAACTGAAACAGTCCTGCAAATTGCCACATATATACTTTGATCATTATTCAACAGATCAAGAATTTAATAATTAGCCTAAAGATATCAACAATACAATTTTCTCAAACAACAAGAAATGAATCTCTCCATGGCATACCTTCAAAAATGCAGGTAAAAGTTTCCATTTGTCCTATTAAGAAAACATGTGTCAATTTTGTTCCTTTCAAACAGCATTTACCAGAAAGTGGTTTAGAAGAGGCATCAAATAAAATTTATTGATTAATAGCCCACGTCATTTACATTAACATTCTAACATGACTCAGAGGCTTACTGGTCATTTTTCTTTATTTGGTTTGGTTTTCTTTGTGCTCAAGACTCTTCTGGGATTGGAAAACAATGGAGTCATGAAAAATTTGCAATTTTTGTCCTCAGAGTCATGATAGAACTTGGTATATCAGATGTGGGTTGTTCACTACCTTTACTTATCCTTACCAACCAAACAGACCTGTACACTAGAGTCAAACAGTCACGTGTGGTAAGGAAAGTACAGGTCCTTTGACCTCAAAACACTATCCTCAACATGACCAAAAGCCCTAGGTTTTTTCTGAGATTAGTGCCACACATTCCTCAGTAGGAGCAGTCTTTAACAATTCCATACAAGTAAAGTTTTATATTATCAATGACTTACAATAATTATTGTACTACTACATGAGAAATTTCAGCAATTTGATTAGCTTAGAGCAGTAGCATTTGAGCTTAATTTGAAATACCTACACGTGAAAATTACAAAACCTTCACGGGCAGTAGTATAAAAAAATAATAGCATGGTTTGCACATGATATTTGGCATAAATACCAAAAGTGATATTTCAAAATAATTTTGTCTCAAATTTCACTCACCTAATTAAAGGATCGTGAAATTACGTATAACAATTCGAAATATCTCTCATGGTATTTATGCCTAATATCACTACAAATCATGCTATTACCTATACAAATACCTCAACAGTTTTAATTGGCTTTGAAATGTCCTCCAAATTGTCTGTTATTTTGCCCACAGTCTCAAACTCCATTTTTACACCTGTTAGGCCTTTTTATCAAAGGATTGTATTCAGTTGCTGTTGGCCTACGAAGAAGAGCCAAAAAAAAAAACAGCTCAGTAACATACTTTCTACTGAGGTATATTTTGCATTGTAAGTCATATTAATTTATCAGTTTAAGTTGAAGCTTATATAATAATTGAGATGGATTATTTTTTAACGTTTTGTGAGTCACATGCTGGAATTCATTCATAGTAGCATTAATCGACAACATTAAAAACTTAAATTAAGAGAACGAAATAAGTGCTAAAGTAGCAACAAGTATGGAATTAACGGCCTTCTACACGCAACTTTGCGCCAGGCTACAGGTGGTCTAGTTGTGCACGACTGTAAGCTTAACTGTGAACGCTGTCTTGAGAAGAAAATGATTTCATTATAGGAGCGAAAACAGTGTGCTTTGAAACTACGTACTGACAGTTTTAAGACTTTTCACGCCCAAATCAAGGTCTTTTTAAGGTCTTTGCACACAAAGACACGAGCCATCATGGATCCGTCTTGGCGGAGCAATGGCAAAAGAGATTGGGGTACAACTTGAGTTCACAGGTAACCCAATTAGGCAAAGGGTTATCGATTTGGACTTTCAACTGACCGAGAGTTGGGACGATTCAAAAAAAAATTAGGGAGAGGTGGACGCTGTCTAAATAGGGGAGGGTCGCGATTTTTAAAACAAAACGTCTGCTCTGCAGGCTATCCGTTTTTTCGTGCACTGAACACTAAACTGAGTCCTCAAAAAATCTGCGGTTGTTTTAATATTAAATCAGCAGCTGTAAATCAGGTAAAGAGCTGTATAAAAACTATGAGCCCAGAATTCCGAAACGCGGAACATGAAAATTTTCCTCCCGACTAAAAAGGCAAAATTGATTACTAACTGTCGGACCACATCTGCATCAAACAATATAATTTTTAAGGGACTGGTACAAATGACTAGCAAAACCCGACTGTTGACTCAGCTGTCCGACTACACGACATCTAACCAAACACGTTTTGATTCGGAAACAAAAAGACGACCCTGATTTGAACACCCGATGAAAAGGAAATCGTCTTGTTTTCATTTCCTAAGCTGAAGTCCTTCTGTTGAATATCGATAGCGTTAAAGGTATTTGTAAATTAGAACGATTGGTTATTGAGACATAAATTTTGAATCATGAAGTAAAAGTCAGACAGTTCTGGAAGAAAGCATCAGTTTTTTCGCTCTCAAATTCAAATAATTTGTTATACTTCAGGAAAACGACTTTTTTTTTAGCTAATTCAAATTTAATTTCTTTAACTTTAACTGACAGGTAGCTAAACGAAACAATTCTAAATTTGCTGATGCCTTCTGGAAATTCTTTTTATTTATTAGCTCTTATTGAGTGTAATCTTCAAAGTGGATTTTTTTATCAAGGTGGGCGCTCACTCTTTACGATTTTCACATCACATTGAAGCAACGAGTGAATCTGAAATGAAGTATTATTGGAGAGGGTTTTTATATTTTTCCTATCTAATATTCAAGCAGGAAAACAATTTCTTGAATTGGCTCTTTAAGAAGGCAGATCTGCTGTTCTAGACTGAACACGGGGAATGACTCTCCATGCACGTGGAATAAGTTTCAGTTAGAATTCTGCTTACATTTACTCAAGGGAGTTTTTAGTGAGAATTAAGATCAATTTTACTGCTTCTTTTCTTGTTCTTAAACAAAAAGCATGCAAGCTATAGGTTCAACTTCAAGCAGCTTGAATTCAGTCCGTGAAGTTCACAATTTGTTTCGTATCCACAAAAGAGGTGCGCGTTTTCCGGCTAAAAACACCAGATCACGTGCAAAGAACTTAGTTCAGTTCATTGACCAATAGGACAATTGCACGATGATGTCATTTTACTACAGCTACCAGAATCCTTGTGTGTGTTGTTTTCTTGTGCAAATTAAGGTTATTGTTCTTTTATCCTCAGCGGAATTGGCAAATTTAAATAACAAAGCAAAAACGAAATGAATTCTGGTAGTTGTAGTCAAATATCGTCATCGTGCAATCGTCCTATTAAAGAGAGCGCGTTTTAATAAAATATGTAGCTACTCTTGTTGCTTTTAATTTGCTCCGGCTTTAAAAATTTGTTTGATGTGGTATCATAGCCTTCTGGTTTTTGGCTCATCTCTTTGTAACAAGTAAATCAGTAAATTCCACTTCTTACAGTTTAATGTGGACGTTCTCAGTTTCTTTAAGATAGGGGGATGGAAATTATCTGATTTAGTAGGACCTGATCCGCGTGACCGGGAATCAATCAAAGATGATTACGTAACTACGTACTAAGTGAACGAATCATGAGTATTCATTGTCTTCCTGTGAATCTCAAGTTCACATTTAAAGACTTCTAATTTATTACTTTTGCATAAACCTTCAATTCTTATCGTAAACTGGATCGGAAACTAAAGTGTAGGAGGCAATTTTCGCCTTCTGAAAAAAAAAAGCTTAAAAGCAGCTGTGAAGTTACTGAATGCCGGAACCGAGGGTTCAAAAACGGTCAAAAAAGCAGTTAATGAATCGCGAGATTTAAAAAGATTTTTTAAATTTGTAAAACAAATGTGAGACAATCGAAAAATATTTTACAGATTAAAAAGTATCTTCATCTTTTAAAACTTTGCAAAAATAGTCTATTTTTATTGCTATTTGTTTCTGTTTTTTCCAGGAAAACCTTCTTTCTTTTCTTTTTTTTTTTTCGCTTTTTCTTCTTTATTTTCATTTTGAGATCATGATCCACTAACCTATTTCACAAATCTTTTTTAGCGAAATCTCTTTGTTTAACATATATCTATATTTGTAGCCAATTTTATGGAACGTATATTAATCTTAATCTGGCATTGTATTGACTGAAAAGAACAAAGAACCGTCCACGTCAGCCGGATGGGTTTGAGGAACAGTTCTTATTAAATTACCGATTCTTGTCCTGTTTTCCGTTGTCAGTAGGGGATAACTGATGACTCATTTTGACTAATCAATTGTGTTAATGGGGGAAATATAAAGGCAAATCACAATGCTTAATAGTGGATTCAATATCTTTATGGAGCGTTTACCCAATGTCGGAAGTCGGGCTTAAGGGGGCTTAGGTTGATTTATTTTCGCCATTAGCCAGATAGACATTGAATGAAGACTGTTAAAAGAAAGAGATTGTTTTGAATCAGTTTTAACTCAGATGTGATATTCTTGGATCGTCCTCTCCTCTGGAAAAGAAAACAGTTCTTTTCTTTCGAAGATAAACCCAAGCGCCAATCACTAATCAGTTAAAGGAGGTAAAGTTTCCGCCCATAGATAGCTCATGTATTGCTTTGTGATTTTCACTATTCGCTATTATATTGTTCCATCTCTAAGTCAAATTTCCTAGATCTCTCAATTTCCCCTTGCACTCTGATCTTTGCTTTACTTCTGCCCGTACACAATAAGCTTCATTCGTTGTTCGGCGGGATCATATGGCCTACGTGTTTGAGTCAGAATAAGTATACATTTCTCAGAAAAATAAGTGCTAGGGGACAATGCCATACGATTCGTGTCTATCTTCTAATACCGGCCAGGTGTAAAAGGGCTTCTTACCTATAGGTTCTCATCCCTTATCAAAGTCAAAAATGTAAACCTTAGCAATAAAAAGTCAGGTTATAAAGATCTGACCATGGTTTGCCCACGTCTTCTTTGCTTTCAGATGAGATTTTCATTTATAGTTTTATTCGTGTCTGCACTAAGCAGTATTCTAATTATCAACCAAGTAGTAGGAACAAGCAAGGGTCATTATGAGAAAGTTCTAGAAAAAGGAAGAGAACACAGGAGAGAAGAACAGGCAGGAGCAGTCAATGCTGGAAACTCGGCTATTGGATGGCGGAGAAAGAGAAATATCAGAGGTCAGGAACCTGCCCGCATTTGCTTGTTTACAAAGAGCCCTGTTAGAGCGATTTTCGTATGACCTTGAAATGGGCATGAAAAACGCGCGAGTAAAACAACAAACGAACAGAAATTGAGCGATTTTATTGGTTTATCAGTTAAGCGAATGCTCGGGTGAAAAAAAACTTCTTGCCCAATCGATACTTCGCTTTGACGTCATACTGCAACACGATTGGCCAATCGAACAATGTCTTCTCCATATTAGGGTTTTCTTTGGTGGGAAAACGAAGAGTCCATGTTTTGATCTTTTCATCCACTGGCTGATAAAACAAATAACGAACACTTAACGAAACCATTTTTCAAGGTTACACCAAAATCGCTCTAAAGACGAGAATAATGAAACACCGTTCCTTCGCTCTCACTGACCCACTACCCCACCCCTCTTCCTGTTTTTCCCGCTCACATCTCTTTGCGCCGTCCCCACAATTCGAACGTCTGGAATAGAGTATGGTAACCCTAGCTGAGCGCTCGTGCCAGCACCAGGAAAGCCCTGCCTGGTGACTTGTGTATGTTTCTCCAAAGATTATTCACCCACTTTGATGACTGAAGAAATTTAAAATAAGCAGAACAGAATTGTTGTTTTGCTCATAAACCGTCGTAAACATATTGCTTCAGTTTTTTGACGATCTCGTTGCCCTTGTCGTTTTGACATCTTCATTCTCAATGCAAAAAAAGGGACTGGCCGTTTTGACCTTACTAGGAAAACCCTTAATTAACTAAAGAAACAGTCAGAGGATTAGATTGAACTCCGCGTACTACTTTTGCGAAAGGTACTTCTTTGGAACTGACTTCGCCTAGTCTCTAGCTATACTAAGCCCCATTATTCCGCGAAGCCACGTGGTTCGAGCGAGTTTATTTAGCCCGGCTGAATTGATTCAGACGTCGATCTTTATTCCAGCCCAACTAAGTTCAAAAGAGAAAAATGCTCATTTCGGTCAAAGTGCTTGCAAACCGGACACGTTTTAATAATAATGCATTAGGTTCGGCTCGTGAAAAGTTCAGCGTCTAAATCAAAGCCGTTCCAAAGTCGCTCCAAAGTTGAAATTCCCGGCCGGGCTACGCGGAAAGAACCTTGCTGCAAACAATGCAAAGTTTTTCAATGTTCCCAGTGGTTGATAAGCCGACTAGAGTCTATGGTAATTCAGCAACTTTAATTGACAATATTTTCATAAATAATCCTGAGCATAACATAGTCAGCGGCAATATCGTGTCCGATACAACAGATCACTTCTCTCAGATGTGCATATTAACGTCGCACTGTAAACCATTCTTTCCAAACAACAAAACTAATGTTCGTGACTATTCTACATTCAATGCAAAATCCTTCTTTGACGACTTGCAGAATATTAATTGGAATAATATTTGCAAACATACCGATGCAAATCAATCGTTCTCCAGGTTTTACAAATGCATCAACAAAACAATTAACAAACACGCCCCTTTAAGAAGTATGTCCAATCGTAAACAAAAATTCCTTGCTAAACCTCTTCTATACCTCAGACCGGGACAAATACAAATTTTACAGAAATAAAATCATCTATCTAACGAGACTAAGTAAAGCGAACTACTACCAAAGTTTCTTTGATCTCAACATATGTAATATGCGTCAAACATGGAAAGGAATTAACAAGCTAATTGGAAACTGCAAAAAGAAAAACAAGCGCAATTCGATTAACCGTTATTCGCTCCAACCCGAATGAGGTTCCAACTAGTGACCCGAAGGAAATGAGCAATATTCTTAATAAATATTTCGCCACTGTTGGGAGCAAACTGGCTTCCAAAATTCCTCAGACCATAAATACATTCTTAGATTATTTAGATCCGCCTCTGAATCGCACTTTCTTCTTTGATCCCATTATTCCGGAAGATATTAATTTAGAAATTTCAATTTTGCAAGACAACAAGGCCCATGGTCTTTACTCATCTCCAGTTAGGTTGCTGAAACTGGCAAAAAGGATCATATCCGTTCCTCTAGCCACGATTTTTAATCAGTCTATTTGCACAGGGATTTTTCCATCTAAACTAAAGTGTGCTAAGATTATCCCGATATTTAAGGACGAAGATGACACTCTACCCGAAAACTACCGACCTATTTCTCTGCTCTCGATTTATAACAGGATTTTTGAAAAACTTATGTACTCCAGAGTTACCAAGTTTGTAAAAGAGTGCAACATTCTCTATGACCAGCAATACGGTTTTCGCAGTAAGCACAGTACTCAGCATGCTATACTTGATATTGTTAACACAATTCTCCAAAACATGGACAACGGAAAATTTTCGTGCGGTGTCTTCATCGACCTCAAGAAGGCTTTTGATACTGTTAACCATGAGATTTTGTTAGCTAAACTTGAAAATTATGGTATCAGAGGTGTAATCAACTCCTGGTTCAGATCATACCTGACTGATCGAAAGCAAACTACGGAAGTTAATAATGTTGTGTCTGAGGCTGAGTCGACCTTGTGCGGCGTGCCACAAGGCTCAGTTCTCGGACCACTCTTATTCTTACTATATATCAATGATATTTACAAGTCCTCTTCGTTATTTGCCTTTTATCTATTTGCTGACGATACTAGTATAATACTGGCAAATAACAACCTAAAGGATCTCGAAACACTTGTTAATCGCGAGCTTGGCAATGTCAACGAATGGCTAAAGGCCAACAAACTGTCTTTGAACATAAAAAAATCAAATTTTGTAATCTTTCGTCCCCGGCAAAAGAATATGCCCTTCATACCTAGGATTAGAATTCTTGACTCCGCGACTAACACCTACGCAAACCTTGAAATGAAAGATTATGTAAAATATCTTGGCTTGATGATTGATTCAAATTTTTTATGGAACGGCATTGAATCTATCTGTCACAAAATCAGCAAGTCGATAGGAATTATAGCTAAAATTCGACATTACGTCCCGCGTCGTATCTTGCTCTAAGTTTACAACTCACTAATTGTCCCTTACTTGACTTATGGTATTTGTTGTTGGGGAAACTGTGCCCTTACACTACAAAGAAAGATCGTAACTTTACAAAAACGGGCTCTACGTCTCATTTACTTCAGTAAGTCTAAAGAACACGCCGTACCCTTCTTTCTCAAATCAAATTGCCTTCCTCTGTCTAGCCTATTTTTCAGAGATTTTAGTTATTTATTGTACGATATACACAGACAGACAGCACCACTTAGTATACTCAATCAGTTCGTTAAAACAAGTCAGATTCATAATTATAGAAAAAGATCTGTCTCTAGCGACTCGTTTTATGTCAAGTTCTCTAGAACCGATAAAATGTACGCCTTTTTCACGAGAATTGGTGCCCAAATTTGGAATTCTATCCCTTATTCGATCAAAATACTTAAACGTTCGTCCTTTCGTAAAAGAATAAAGGAATTATTACTAAATTTCTTGCGGTCAGAAGATGATTATGTCGAAGTCTCCCGTCTTATTAAGTTATTTAATACTTTAGGTTAGCCTCTCTTTGTAATTGTTGTGTACTTCCTTTGTTTTATATTAATTTAAATTCTATTTACTGTATAGTAGTGTTTTCACTGTTATTTAGTCCACCTATACATAAATCTTGTTTTGCAATTTGTCTTCAGCTCCCCCCGCCTCGATTAGTTTGGAAGCTATCTGCGGGTGGGAAAGTAACGTAATTAGTTATTTTTCAAATTTTAATAAAATTGTTGTTGTTGTTGTAACGGTTGAGTTGTTCTAAAAGTGTACTTAATATTTATTACTCTGTCTATTGTGTATATTCAAATTTCAAATACTTACGTGCCAGAGTTTTTGGATATTTTACTTTACGTTAAGGCTAACCCTGTATGAACGTGTCTTTAATGTTTGTATTCAGCGGTAATTTTTAATTCGAAACTGGACTATTCAATGTTTCAGGTTCGTCTCATGAAATTTCGACGTCTGAACCGGGCCTATCACAGAGCTTCGGTCGACCAAAAAAACAATTAATACTTCGCTTGTCAATTTGAATAAAATCAACCAACACTTGAATCGTACAGACCGTTTTGGCACGACTACTCCACCCCAAAAGATCACCCAAGCTGTAAGCTCTATATATCAGTGATATATCCAGGCAAAATGCCCACTCTTTCTCAAGCATCCATTTAGCTGAATTTCAAACGATCGTTTCTTGGAAAACATGTCTATCAAACCGGGTGTAAAAAATAGACGACGTACAATTTGATTCTCCAAGATTAGAACCCCACTCAAAAACGCAATTTTATTACGATAATTTCTGAATTTAAGTGAATTTTCACAAAATACACTATTATCAAGAATAATATATGCATCATATGTACATTTTCCTTTACAGAAATGAATCCAAGACTGGACGAAAAGACGGCGAAATCCTTTGTTTCAAGAAAATCGTAGACCATTAACTTTAATAATTTAATGTTAAAGTAAATTACAGTATAATTGTCATATTTCCCATGCATAATCAATCAAACTCTGTGAAATACAAATGACAAAGTTAATCACCAACTTAAAAAAAAAAAAACAAAAACAAAACGATGAAAATCGGGGTGTAAAGCGATTTATCCAAAGACGTATGTCGAATATGATCGTCTGGACGGAGGTTTTTATGATTACGCTAGTACATTAGGAAAATAAAGAGATCTCTTCTAAATCTGTTTAATAAAAGTCATGCAGTGATAAGTTTCTCATTCTGTACAAACAAGAACAGCTTTGTATTTTACTATTTACACAGTTATTTTCTTCCATATAGAGTTATATATTTCCATCTACATTACACTTTTAACAAGGAATTCAGCGGCGTAGCCAGCTTTTCGACTAACTGTAGGCCTGGCTGACTTTCATTTCAACATAGCCTGATTTTTACACGCATAACTAGTACGCACCGACCTCACCAACACTTTGAGCTCTTACGCTTTTTAGCTCATCCCAACAACGCATAATTTGTTACTAGTAGTAGAGTCATCAAACCAAAAATTTGCCGGCCTGCTACAGGTCTATGGACTGGCTATACGCCTCTGGGTCGAAGGTCAGTTAAAGCTAAACCAGGGTTAAATTTTATCCCGGGTCTATTTTTCTTTTCATCAAAAGCATTTTCTCGGAAAATTTTCTCTATTCTTTTTAGAGTACCTAATCATCAAATTGTAGACAAAAGGAATTAAACTGAATTTGCTTTTCAAAGCTTTCCTATCTGAATTCAAATTTTGCACTAACCCTGGGTTATTTCAACCCGGCTTTGAACAACCCGGCCCTGGAATTTAACTGTACAACCGCAAAACAGAAATTTGCACTGAAAAACAATATCTTCATGCAACAAAGCAGATCAACTTGCGGGAGTATTCAAGTTAGGCTCAGCCTGTCCACAAACGTTTTCTCTCGAGAGGGTATCCCACGCCCACACCTTTTCACTAATGGTCAATAAATCCCACGAGGTTTTTACTTTTGAAAGAACGCTGGACAATCCTCAAAGAAAAACGTACAGTGTCTAAGAACAGGCTAAGTCAGGCTTAGAGTTAACTTACTGACGTAATACCAAAGAAACAAGTCCGGACAGTCACAGCACACACAAAAACGGAATAAGCCAATCACAACCTGGCTTTTTCCCGCCAAGCACAGGGAACAACTCTGTCAGGAAGTCTGACTGGTTAAGAAAAGACGCGAAAATTTAAAGGGAAATCACAATGATTGTTGTCTCTGGGATAAACCGAATCAGCCAATCCGGTATTAAGCTCGTCTTTCAGGTCACTCGTTAGGTTAAAAGAAGTCTTATTTGCAGGTCAACAGATAAGTAACCTTCTCAGCTACAACTTGTTTGTTCTCTAAATCTGAGAGAAAATTAGATCAGTGTGTCAAATTACAACGCATGTTGATTGCTGGTTTGCCTGTTACAGCTTGGTAAAGAGATTGAACAGATTTGCATGCTTTGATACTGAACTATTATATCGGCAGGAAAAGCTTTGAATGGGTTAAAGGAAGAAAAATAACTACAATCACTATTGATACTAGCACGCTTTGATCACATGTCAACACTCGATCGTAAGTGCAGGGTTGAGTAGCCTAAGGTCTGAGGTGTTACGTATTCGTTTACAGCCGTACAAATGAAGTGTGGTCAGCCTGTGGAGAGACAAAAAACAAAAAATCATCCTTTTGGCCAACTCTGGCAGACAAGGGACATCGTGTTGCGAGAGAATTAGAAATATCGAAGGGACATGTAATAGTGACAAAGCCACGTGCAGTATAGGGACATGTATGGCGTGTCACAGAAACATGTTTGTTCCGTTTTGTTTAAACACTAGACAACTCAAAAGTACTTCCTTACCTTCTACAGTTCTTAGCGAGATGTGCCACTGTATTTTGAGAAACGTCTGTGCAAAAACTCAGCTTTAGATTACACAGACTTTGACTGCAGTAGTTGGCGAGTGACAAAACACTAAAAAAAATAATTTAATTTAATTTAATTTCAAAACTTATAAGGCGCAAATATATATCAAAATATATTCAAAAACTACGTGAGCGACCAAACATTAAAAGAGCACGGTTACCTTTACTTTTCTGTTGGAGAAGGCAAATACATATTTTGTTACTTAAGGGTCCACTTTTGCCTGCGTCGCAGACGCTCTAAACCTTCTGTATTAATGGTTTAGACGAGTGCGTTGGCCGGCTACAACGCAGGCTAGGTCCACTTATTCTCCCAAATGATTAGATCTGAATACGACTTTATAATCTTGAACACACACGCGTGGTTAACGGTAAAACTTTAGCGGGGGGGAAGAGGGTTTCAGTGACAACTATGTAACAACAAACCAAATACAAGCAATTTTTCACCCTGGCCTAAGAACACAGCCGACATTTCCGGAAGCCAACACTGGTCTCTTAGCAAAATGACGTCTGGGGAACGAGTGCGGAAATTCCATACTGACGAAGGGTCACTACCCGGATCTGGTCGGTGAATCTGATTGGCTGAAGGGCGTTTACCACGAGGCACAGCCAATCGAAAGCACTACTCAGATCTGGGTTTATGACACGTACATCAGTATGGAATTTTTGCAGTCATTCAACAGAAGTCATTTCGCGGGGAAACCAGTGGCGACGTCGTCAAATATCCATTCGCCAGTTTTTATAATTTTTTTTACGTTATTTTTCCTACATGAATGGCGACCAACATGCATTAAAAAAATGACAACAAAAATGAGAAATTCGAACAAAAAAAATAACGAACCTCTTGTGGCCAACTCCTGTTGAGGTCAAATCTAAAAGTTCCAGTCGCTGACAGCTTTTCGAGAGAGCACAGATACCATTGTCACTTACTTTGGAACAGCCACAGATATCAAGAGACCTAAGAACATGACATCAATTCAATAACTTGTCCTACATTAACATTCCACGGAGACAGCCAATTCTTAAACTACTTCGATAACTGTCAGCATCCTAGAATCTACCATCTTTGAAACTGAGGCCATTGTGACTAGCGACGAATACGGCCTGGTAACAATGAATTTCTGAATTTATGCATGTGCAGAATTAAGTTCACACCTGCGTTTGAATTGACTTATATTGCTCCACCGAAAAAATGCAGGCGAATTCACAGTGTGCACAAAAGCACTGAAAAACAGGCTGTTCCGTCCCTATTTTCTCAATGCAAACAAAAACTCGACAAAACGAGTCAAGCGCCTATGAGTAAAAAGCAACAGGAGGTAGAGGCAAAAACTGGGTGAGCGAGAAAATAGAATTTTCCGTTTTTTCAGCCCCCACATTAACAGCGTGATCCTGGACAGGCGTCTTTCCACAGAATAAAACATTTGTATGGTTACAAATAAAATGTGAACGTGTCTGCTAAAAGATTTTAACAGCGTCTGCTACCTTATTCTGGGAAGATTGGTGGCTATTTCTGTTAGAGACACATCTGTAATAAGAGGACAATTAGCCAAAACTAGGGTGGTGACAAGTGGACAGTGGCGAACAATCTTCTTCACTGCTGAGTCGCGAACCTGCAGTAAAGTTTTTATGTATTAGATGAAAACGTTTGCTTCAGTATAAGTATTAAAAATATGTTGAATTGACAGACTAAACAAGACAACAGTTCTGCAGCTGACAGAAGTTTGCTGTACTTCTTAGATTCCTGACCTCTAAGTGGCAAAACAATACAGAAATAATTTCTTTTTTGTAGTCCGCTTAGCAGACATAATCCAAGCCGAATTACAAGTCACCTTCCGTCTGTGGGGCTGACTACACTGTTGTTGTCAGCCTGTTGCAGGAGTGGAGTGGGGCGCGAAGGAAGAGAGCGAGAAAAAAATAAGGAGGAACAGAGGGCTCTCACCCCTACCCCCATCCCCTCGTTGTTGTTGTTTTTTTTCCTGCTCACATCTCTTTGCGCTGTCCCGCACGATTTGAACGCCTAGAACAGGCAATGTTTGTGTCCACATGAAACACGAGTTATATCTGTTGGAAGGTTTTCTGATTATTGCTGTCAATATTACAAAAATAGAGATGAACGTGTCTGGAATAATTTACTTTTGGCATCTTTTATGGTTAAACCAAATGAGTTTCATTTTTCATACTATATTTTGCATAATAGAGATGGGATCAAGACCATTTCAGAGATTTGCTTGAGGAAGATGAGACTTAATATTATACTTACACAAAACACTTATCTAAGTTATAGCTTCACGTACTGCTCATAACGGCCATGTCTAAGGACAGCTTGTGAATTGTACAACAGGTCAAAAGACTGGTCAAAGGAACTTAAAACAAATAAAATAAAGATGTGATTCTACCTGATTGCAGCCTCTTAGATCAAGGTTCTCAAGTTCTGGTAGATTTGATACCAATGATCCGATCGCTGAATCTGTAATCTGCAACAGTAGTCAAGCAAATGAAAACAGATAAACAAACCTTTTTGTTAAGAGTTCATTAATGTATACCAGTTCAGCAAAATTGAAGAGGACATCATAATTAAATTATGCAATTCAAAAGATGGAAAGTGCTATCCGGCCCCAGTGGCTGAAACTGTAGATAATGCTAGCCACAGGATAAATTTCTATCCAGTGAATGATGCAGTAGGCTATTCATTCTGAGGTACCTCAAGCCTCTGTTTCAAAGCTAGGCTAAGTGCAAAGCCATTGATTTGAAAATGAAATTGAAATGAAATTGAACTTAGCATTGTTTTGAAAATGAGAGTTTTTGGAACTCAAAAATGGCCTCAGTACTTATCCGATGGGCAGTGATTTGAACAACCAGGTAAATCACGTAGTTACAAAGACCTTTTTGTTTGATTAAGCAACATAACTTCACGAAGAATAAAATATTTCATTGCATATTCTCCTTACCTTATGACACTGGCCAATATTCAGCGTCTGTAGATGTTTACAAGTCTGACCAAGAATTCTAATCCCAAATGGTGTGATGTTAAAGCAGCCAAACACTTCAAAGATTCTAAGGCTATAGAAATAAGGAAAAGAAAATCAAGGTGTTATTTCTTCAATTTTTGGCATTAGGTTAAAACTTTATCATATACAGATTATGGCTGGTAGCACTGGCAACAGGCAAAAATTACGGTCAAGTTGTCAAAGAGACACCATCTAGTCAAAGAAAACAATTCAACAAGGTTCAATAAATCCTTTCTATTTGCTTCTCAACAAATCTGTTCCAAGAAACAAAGATAATTATGATATAATAGGTCATGGGGGTAATACTGTTAAGCTACCATCCTCATAGCTAAAAATGTCTTTCCCTTGTCCCTCAAATACAAGGACTGCAGATGTCAGTCTGTACAAAAACTTACGTTTTGCCATGTTTGTTAGCCACACATTTGATTGACTCATCACTGACTGCTTGACACCCATTTAAACACAAGCACTCCAACCTACAACATGATTAAAATTCAGTTCAAAGTACTGCACAGATAGTACAGGCCCCTTTCCCCTTTGTCATTTTCAAGGTAAGATCAAAAGAAGTACTGAAAATATATTGAAATAAATTATTAGTAGTATTAATTATAATATTAACTAATATTGCTTGTGATATTGGCATACAAAAAAGCTACTTTCAAGCTCTTTTTGTTACATTTTGGCAAATGTAAATCAAAAGATTTTTTACTAATTTAATAGTTCTTAGTCATTTTAAGTATACAATCCAATATATTGTTCTGACAGTCCTTTGTTTAAACTACTGATTTCATCATCCAATAATTATCTTGAAAATTATGCCTCGGAGAGAAAAATAATCAAACTGACCAAAATTTAATGGTTTACCACCGTAAAATGAGCCTGTATGCAGGAATTCAGCAATTTCTGAGCAACTTTTTTTCCGTGCAAAATTGACACCAACTGTGCCATATTTGAACTGATAGCTTCATTCAAAATAATTGTCGGCCTACAAGTTACAGAAAACAAGGAAGGAATATGTAAATCACAGACTGACAAAGGCTTTACCTTTTTACATTGTCAACAAGAGCTTGGACACCATTGTCACTCACGTTACTCCAGCTTGCATCAACGGACTTTAGCCAACAGCATCGTGCTGCAACGTGCAGCAGAACAGACTCACCAATTAACTCACTGCCACGGCATCTACTGAAATTCAGCTCCTAGAAAATAATTGTTTTGGGGTTTACCTTTACTGATGTAACTTACTTTTTAACCAGTTAAGGCAGAGAAGGAGGGAGGAATTCTTCTTAAGGTTTAGATATACAGTTGAACCAACCAGCCATCCAACAGTGCACAAGATTTGGGGAGGTGGTTGCTTGTGAGGGGCAAACAACAATGAGTCTTTTATAAGAACAGGTCAGACACATCTATGAATATGACTCTCAGAATTTACTTCAGACAAATTCTAAATCACAAAATTATTTCACTTCAAGTACTGCTTGTAATCTAAGTTGTATGGAACACAGGGCTCCAAATTAATTATAATGCTTGCAAGCTCGCAAATTGAGAGTGATTTTGATAATCTGCGAGTGAGAAAAATATCCACTAGCAAACTATTGTGAGTTAGAATTATCTATGTCTCCCAAACATTTGGAGAAAGCTGTTGAAACACCACACCAGTGCATTCACACGTTGTTGTTCCTGGCGGTTTTGGAGCTATCATTTTCATTACTTATGTCAAAAATAACTTTTTTCTTCTGAAGCCACTGAAGAACAATAGTTCGAAGTCGGGATCCACATCGATTTTACTGATAATTCGTTTTGAATTCGCTTTGACAGTTTTCTTTCAATAAGCTCAATTAAAACCCTGGTTTATGGAAATAATCAAGCCCTTGAAAGTTATTTTGCGTTGGGGTTGTATGTGACTGTGCAAAGTATCAAATCTAATCTTTATATCAGATATAATATTATGGTCATTGGCATTTCAAAGGGAAAAATTTGCTAGTGGAGAAAAATCTTACTAGCAAAACTTTGCAAGTGCACTAAAAAGTTAGCTTTGAGCAATGGAACATACAGCAAACATGGAGTTGTTTTTTTGGGAGGTGGTTGCACAAGGATAAAAATTTAGGGCATCTGGTACCAATATGCTCATGATATTGGGCTACTGCTAATAATAACTGCAGCTATTTTTGAAAACTGTAATTGTAAATAAATGGGATCGCCACATGTTTATTGTTCACAAGATTGTCCTAACCTCTAAGGAGTCACTACAGTTCCGAAACAACTCTCTAAGACCCTTGGATGTTACTTTGTCACTGTGACACTGGGAGAATGTTAAACTTGTAGGTCGATGTTTTCCAATAGAGCATAGCCATTCATCATTGACATTGTTGTTCTTTTTCAGAACAATGACTTTCCCTGTGAATAAACACAACAATTGCACCATGTGTTGTTAATATGTTGATTATTGACTATGTTCAATAGTTGATCAGATGATTGATTTTGTTCAATAAATAATTATCTCAGAAAAAAAATACTGTTTACTAAAGTAACAAAGCATGTGTAGTCATTTTAATGGACTCGTAATGTAACTATAATCCACCAATACCCCTTTTCTGATAAATTTTTGCTGACTTACAAGGGTAACAGAAATTTACAGACCTACAGCTGTATCTATACACTTGGTTTGTTCATACAGACAATTTATGTAGTTCATCCTAACAATAAATTGAGTTGGTGAAGAGATGCATTAACCACAACAGTTGATGTCAGGCACACTGAATCAAGGAAACCACTGTCAAAGATTTTGTTGCTAATCACCCAAGGGTCTCTCTGGCCCCAGTTGTTCAAAAGCTGAAAAGCCCTATCCACCGTATAAATCTCTACCCAGTGTATAGTGCAATTATTGGTTTCCCTAATACTTATCCACTGCATAGAGATTTATTCGATGGATAGCACTATCCAACTTTTGAACAACTGAGGCCAGGTCTATAAAACGTTTGTAACAAAAACTTACACAAGGTTTCATCCAAGGATATACGATAGAACTGACTGCAAACTCTAGCGCAAGATATCAAGTCTTTGTGAGACAAAAAGGAAAATATCTGCAACAGGATTTCATCAGGAAGGTACAGGTATGGGACTGGCTCACTTTCGCATTGAGAACGAATCTGTGTAGTTATAATCAAGAATGGAAGAAATGTAACAAATTTGTGTAAGGAACCACACAACTCAAAAATACAGAAAGTTTTACTAAGTTCATTGAGTCCACTCATACAGCTTAAAAGACAGGGACCTGGGTATAGTTATTCATACTCAGTTGACCCTCTTTAATTTACATATAATACTGCAGCAATGGCAAACACCTTGTCAAGGATTTGTTTCACACATCAAGAATGGCCACAGTATAATGACCAAGTTCTCAACCATAACAGTAGCCTGAGAAAACAAATGATATTTCGCGACGCCTCCAATGGTTTTCCCACAAAACGATGTCTGAGAAACGAGCGCAGAAATTCCATACTGATGATGTGTCACTAGCAGGTGATCTGTGACATCACTGCGGGGGCCTGGGGAAAGAAATTTTAGTGCCATATCCCATAAACCAAAGCTGACGGGAACAGATTGAATTAAATTGAATTGGTGCACGCGTTGGTTTATGGGATACGGCGTTAAAATTTCTTTCCCCAGGCCCCCGCAATGACGTCACAGATCACCTGGTACCCAGATCTGGGTAGTGCTTCCGATTGGTTAAAGCAAATTTCACAAGCAGCACGACTAATCAGAAGCAGTATCCAGATCTGGACGTCATTTCATGGGGAAATTGTTGTAAAATGTTGTCTATTTTCTCATCCTACCATAATGATAACAGACAAAAACACTTGTCTGATAGTTAATGTATCACAAGAAACTGCTAACAGTACATGTTAAAAGATCATGCATTATTAAGTAGGTTCAACTGGAAAAGAAAAAAAAATTAATAGTTCACTACATGTACATACTGCTATGCGTAATACACAGAAAATCAAGGAATAACTTACCAGAGTCAGTATTCTCTCATAACTACCAACCTCTGTGATAAAAAAGACAGTATTGTGTTGTTAATAAATCCCATTCTAATGTTATCTTTATCATTGGGAATTGAAGGAATTAGCTAGAGTGATATTAACTACATCATTAAAGTTAAACTTCAGGGCTTGACAAAATTCCTGTCTGGTTGTCACCAGGCAAGATTTCAAGTAGCTGGGTATGCCATTATTAGTCAGGGGTAATGTTTATAGAAGCCAAGGGAATCTTCCCTGGCCTTAGGGGCAGCGATGAGTTCTCCTGGACAAGAAAATATCTTACCAGACAAGCAACTCTTTGTGCTAACTTGCCAGTGGGAAAGAACTGAGCAGGTTAGACTATAGCTAAATGATCTAGTTTTAACTATGTCAAACCAGACCTGCTAGCCTGCGAACGGCAGACATTTCTCCTTGCTCATTGGCGCTGAGGGAAGTTTCCCCTCATGAAAGTCCTTCAACGGCCATGAGCGAGGAGAAATGTCTGCTGTTCGCATACTACAGACCTGCCTCCTGCCTAATCCAGCATGGAGCAACCTGGAATTGCATTTTTTTCAAGCACTGATACACTGCATTATGATTCTGAATATCAAAATTGTCAACACTCTCTAAAAACTCTAAAACAGCTCTGAAAATCACACAACATAACTCATTATTATGAACTCATGGCTGAAACTGGGGGACTGTGAACAAAATTAATGTGCAATGAAAACTAGAGCAAATTTGAATGGTTTCAATGGGGACAGAAATCTTTTTTTTTAAATTGTTTAAAATCAATAAAAACAAAAAACTTTGAGTAACTACAATCATTTCTTACCCTGCAAATTCAATGGTGGCACTTCTGACTTTGACATCACTGATTTGGAAGAAGTGGTCCCTTCATCAAATGATGATGCAGTTGAACCCTGTACAGTTAAAGAAAATTGAGCTTAAAAAATGTACTAATATTATGACATTATTCCAAGTTTTCCCCTTCCGATCTAGTGGTGGTTTTATTTCACATGTTCCTGAATCTACATTACGTGTTTCCTACTCGAATCCTACATAGCATTCATAACACATCAGCACTATTTTGTTAGCAACAGACTGTGTTGTACATCATTTTGCAATGCTACCAATTATTGTGACAGTCAGACACACTATGACACACTGAAAGATGTGGATGGGGAAGATATCTTGCAAGTTATATCCATATTTATGCAACTCAGTCAAAAGGGGCCATAAAAATTGCAAAAAAGAAAATCAAAACATTGCAAATCTTGTTACAAAACAAAAATTTATATTTTTAAATTTATTCTAAATGCTTAGAACTGTCTCAAATTTCTACTTTTGTGGCTAAGTCTGGTGCCTCACTCAAAGATAAAGAAAAAAAATTTGTCCATTATAACATAATTCGGCAAAGTGATTCGGGCTCATCCAGGCCATCATTAAAATTTCAAGTTGCCGGGTAAATGATACAACTAGGCAGGGAATCAAACAGCTACATGTAGGAAATTTGTTGGGTTCTATTTTTCTTACAATAGTAGGTGGGAGTCATGTTCACAATAGTTTGGGGACATCCCCAACTTTTGGCCCTTACTGACAGCCCTATTAATGTTCAGAATCAGAAATGGATGGAATGGCTGAATACCTTTATCATGCACTGGCTTGGATAACCTTTTGAATGAACCATCCCATTACGTACATTTTTACCAAGAAGTCCTTCAACTGATATATTATTTTCAGACATATTCTCAATGGGCAGACTTGCTCTTTGTATAACTGAAGACTGGTTTTGTTTCTCTTTTCGAGTGGTATTCAGAGAAGAATTCCGATTTTGACCAAATGATTTTAAATTTGTAAATCCATTGGAGCTATTCATTGCATCCTCTTCAGCGCCACTGTAACTGATTGTCCTTTTCCGAGACTTGTTGCGACTGCTTCTTTTCTGATGCTTACTACCCTTCTCTTTTCCAGAACTTGTCATATCTGAAAAAGATGTTGCTCTCTGTCTCTGTTTAGTTTTGGCTTGATCTTTGACAAAAGAACGACTCTTTGTAAGTTCACAAGGATGGTACGTGCTCCAAGCAATACTTGATCGCATCCAGCGCCGTTTATATTCATGAGAACTTGAGGAGTACCTCATGTCCTCTAAATTACTCGTACTTTGTGAAACTTGTAAAGAAAGGTTTGAAATGTCATTACTTAATGACCTTTCCTCCTGTTCAGCTTTATCATAACCAAACAGATGTGAGAAATTCATTGGCTTATTCAGTGTTTCCTTGATTAATGCCTGAGTTTCTTCACATTGCTTCTCAAAGACTTTTCGCTGTTGAGGAGTCAAGCAAGTTGCTTTCACACAAACGAGTGCAGTACCACATTCAATGCACCAGTTAGCAGCCTTGCTGTTGACTTCGTCACACTTTGGGCAAACCTTTCCCATGACATTTCCAGATTCCTCTGCAGGCACTACAAGAGTGTCATTTGTCTGCATATGATTATATGACAGTGCAATGTTACAGTTACCAATACAAGCCTTGTCCAATGGATTTTTAATTCCACTTATGAAATCACCTCCTCTGACATCTTCATTCTGTATATGATCCATTGTGACTGCTTCATGATTGTCTTTGGTGATTTTGGATGGCACATCTTGAGAATGCCAGCCATTTATAATACTCCCATTTTGCTTGGAATGTTCTATATCTTTTGGATTCCCACAACCCTCTATAAACTCTGTCAGTTCCATGAGAATTTTATCTTTGCCTCTTTTTTGTTTCATTTTATGGCCTTGCTTTTTGCCTATAGGATCTTTCATTCTTGTACTCACCTTCCCATTAGTAACAGAAGACCCTTGCTTCTTTATAACTTTTCTATAATGAACATCATCACACTTTGAACCAAAACTCAACAAGCTAGTCTCAGAATCAGAATTTTCAAAACCAGAATAAAGTGGCCCATTAATCTGGGGTTCTGGGCCATTAAACTCTGTACAATTAATAGTTGCTTTATCATTAAGTGTTCTTTCAATATGCAAGGATCTGTAAGTATCTTTTGGAGGACTCTCGACAAATTGTTGTTTACACTGGTTTTGTTCATGGCTGTTGACAAGCTGGCCTGAAGATGCAGGGAAGAATTGATCTTTCCATAATGGTTTGTTGAGATAGGCATTTAAATCAAGCTCTCCAGAATGCACAGCCTCTTTTAATCCCCATAGCTCCAACCTAATCTCTTCTTCATCAGAGTGAAATCGATGAGGGGACCTTTTCTGATACAGATGCACGCTATCTGTGTTCGCACTTTGGGAAATACCGCTGCTAAAACCGCTTAAGAAAGGCGTTTCAAATGAATCTAACTGATGCATTCTATTTGATATCTCCTGCTTTGCATGACTTTTTCCTTTTAATGGATAAGAGTCGAAGTGTTCGGAGCGCGAGCTGTGAGTTTCGTGACCACACGTCAAAGAAAGGCTCCCAGGAAACTGTTTAGGTATGTTGCGATTCTCATCACGAGGTACGTTCAAATTTTTCGTTTCGTGCAACTCTAGACTTTTGCTGAAAAAAGCCAAGCGTTTCTGACGTAAGAACTCGGAATCCGGTCTTGGAGTGTTTTTTCCACCAAATCTTTGATGGTCTTGATCGACGTTCCAATGTTTTGACGAACTTTCGAACGACAGGACTTGTTCTTCGTCACCTTCTCCTCGGCCCGGCAACTGTTTGTCTGTAATAGAATTTCTGAGATCTACAGCAAAAGAAGGTCTCCAGCGAAAGTTTGAACGATCGACTTGATCAATTTCTTCACGAAATTCGTGTTTAGGGAATATTCGCTCGTCATCTGAACAGAAACGAGACCTGACGACACCTGGGTTATTGATATGATTGTCTGTAGCCAAAACAGAACTTTGGAGTCTTCTAACCCAGTCTGAAGCAAACTCTTTCACATCGTCATCGCTGAGCTTTTCCATCTAGACTGATGTTTGCAGACATCAACATATCGGTTCCAGTCGAACTTCAAAGATCTTCTCTTCCAAGTTGTCATGGTCACTACGCATACTCCCTCAAAATGCCGCTGAAATTTTCTTATGCGCCCGCCAAAATTAGTAGCCTCGTCTTCAAGGAGAGTTTGAAAAGACTGGTGCTGACTCATTCCTAGTCTTCCTCCAAGTGTGCGTCTCTCCTTCGTCGCCATATTTCTTTTTCTAATTTCTGTGTATTTGTCAGTTCAAGATGGATTTTCAAAACAGAGCAGGCGGAAAGACAGGCTCCGGTGGCGTCGCCTCGTGGTCAGAATCTAACAGAGACCGACGAGAGCGTCTTAGACAGCTTGCGTTAGAAACAATAGACCTCAACAAGGTAAAATAAGAAATTCTTATTTTACACGTGTGGCGCTCGCTTTGGAGTGGTGAAGAGTTCCTCCAACCTACAACACTGTAATAATATTAGGCATGTACTTGTTGTTTCTTGTTTTTAGGATCCATATTTTATGAAGAACCATCTTGGTTCCTATGAATGCAAATTGTGTCTTACACTACACAATAACGAGGTAAGTCGAATGGCTAATTATGTATGCAACAATCTCCTACTATTTCACACAAACAGTGGATATGAATAGGGTGAGAATATTTAACAATTAGTCGCCTCAGGCGACGTGAATATCGGCGAATAGTCACCGAGACGAAGTTGGTGCTATTAAATGCCAGCTATAGTTTGCCCTTGAAATTTAACCCAATTTACGTTTTGTGCCTTGAGGCGGAAGTCAGTTGACAGTAACCACCAGACACTAATAGCTCACAGCCCCACTGTATTTTCAGACCTCTCATTTCGCTGTGTTATCATTATTTTTGAGCTTTGCTTTTAATGATATTATTATTGTCTATTTTTTATTGTAGGGAAGCTATCTTGCTCATACTCAAGGAAAGAAGCATCAATCTAACCTGTAAGCAACAGAACACACAATATATTTGGGTTCCACAGTTTGTACCATAACCAGAACAAACTATGGAATCTTTGATATTAGATATCAGGGCGCTAAAATCTGGAATGCTATCAGTGAAAACATTAAGCTTCTGTCACTTAAACAATTTAAGAAAAAGTTCAAATCAAACATTATTGCAAGCTATAAACGGAACTATTTATTAATAACTCTAATTTTAAATTCCTTTCTTCTGTTATAGTTAATCTGTTCATATATTTTATTCTCCACCTTTTTTCACTAAATTTCTTAAGTAAACTTAGATTATGTTTGTGTGTTTGTGTATTTGTTAACTAAATCTTTAGTACACCTGACCCCTTTAAAAACTATTGTA
The DNA here is from genome assembly GCA_038088405.1 of Porites divaricata. NCBI lineage: Eukaryota > Metazoa > Cnidaria > Anthozoa > Scleractinia > Poritidae > Porites > Porites divaricata. Next base: position 9,667,455 of record JBBMOI010000006.1, read on the forward strand.
ATAAGCACTAAGGATAGATAGATAGATAGATAACTTTATTTCACCTCGGGTTGATGAGGCTGATTAGGCCTCTAGCAAGATTATGCTAATTTGCCGAGAAAATTATTTTGGGCAGGCATGCACTTTATTTTATTTTTATTCTTGTCTGTTGTTGTTGTGCCTGGATTAAGATAATGACCTCTTGCTGGTTTTTATATTATTACTCTGATCACTGTAAAAATGATGGCAATCTGGATGGTAGTAATTAATCACATTGAAATCTTGTCCTTAGAAAGGACTGAAGTATTTCTCTGTCCCATAAAAGCATACTTGTCCAATACTCTGATAAATTTATGCATGGTATTGTTAAATTTCTCATTGTTTTGCTTTTGTACTGTATTGTAATGTGAATACAGTACAATACAATGCCATGCATAAATTTGTTGGGGTAATGGACAGCCCTCCGTGTTTGAGTGTTGTCCCATTGTCTCTTAGAGTGGTTGAAGGACACTGTTTTGTAAGTTTCCTGCTGGAGATGGTAATGCATGAAGCACCTAGGAGTTTTCTACTCTCCCCTGGACAGGGTGCTAGTCCAAAATTTCTTTTCTTTTGTTTCAAACTTATTATTATGTTACTATCATACATTACCATATCTGAAAAAAAAAAAAAAAAGAAAGAAAATTTGAACCAAGGATAAATTTGAACCGTAACAAATATACCTTCATCATCTAGTTTGAGACCCTGAGTATTGGTCTGGCCCAGGGCTCAAACCCAAGACATCCCATCCACTTTGCAGTCGAGCACTTTACTAATAGCTGCTCTAAGCTATCCTTATCTTTGAGGGATTCACTTAAACTTAATTTGTCTTTCAAAAACATTAAAGTGGTCATCACCAAACAAGATTTTTCTTCTAAATTACCTTTTATCGTTCTTTGGAAATGCTTATTCCACAAACCCTTCCAAGCAATACTTGTATCTTAAAATGACTCCCAAAGGATCAGTTTCTGTGACCAGAAATAACTAGCATATGAGCGGGCTCACTTGTGTTTCCTACCAATGTTTATTTATCATTAAGTTTGATGTATGAATGTTTGTGTGGCATGAGCATGGTTTTTGTCATTATTATGTGGCCTATCGTTGCCTGTCATTTTTAACCAATTAGATCACTGTGTTCATCAGCAAACATGGGGTATTCAAAAATCAATAGCTTGTGTACAGGCTCATTTTTCCTTGGCCCATTGGTGGCATACATCAAGCTGCAAAAATCTTTTTCCTGAACTTCCTCAATTGAACCTGCTTGCACGCTAAGAAATAACTAAATATAATTGTTTTCAGCGCTCGTCGTGCTGCTAAAGAAGCAAAAGAAGCCCCTGCTCAGCCAGCACCAGTGAGTACAGTAGTTTGTATGTTTTGAAGTTAAATAATGAAGCAGTACTGTTGTACAGCAGTATTATTGATCAGCATGTCATGAGCGTGGGACAAAAATCGGAGTCCCTGACAGGATTCAAACCTATCACCTCCCAAACACCAGGTGGGCACTTTATCCACTTTGAGCTATGGAGAACTCATGGAGAGTGAGGCCATGATTATATTTGGTTTGTAGTATGCAGGACACTTGTCAAGTATGAACTTAGTATATGGCCTTGCTCTCCATGAGTTCTCCGTGGGTCAAAGTGGAGAGAACACCCGCCCGGTGTTTGGGAGGTCATAGGTTGGAATCCTGTCAGGGACTGAAATTTTTTCTTTGTCCTACACTTGTGACATGCTGATCATTTCATTTTCACATTTTGTTTCACCAAGCTTAAAATTTACCATCTTTCATTCTTTCAGCTGTATTATTTTATGTACCTGTGTTCTATGAAAAGTGAACTTTGCAATGAATTAAAACGAAAGAAGAAGATAAATACTGTTATGTGTTAAAGCAGTATGTACAAGTAAAAACATTAATTGCTTTGCTTGCTTTTACAGGAAAAACCAAGGGTATCTGTTAAAAAGTTTGTCAAGATTGGCCGTCCAGGTTATAAAGGTAATAAAAAACACCTTTTTTTTTTTTTTCATTTCTCTCCTTCATGTCATAATATTTACTTGCTAATAGCGTATGTACATGTACATAGAATACACTGGTACTTGTTTTTTTTTTCTCTGAAAAAAATAATAATTCTACAAGGATATATACATGTTGTTTGGTATGTTTGAGAAGAGAAGTAAATATGTGTAAATGACAGTGTGAGACTAAATTAGCCTGAATTTTGACCATGAATTTTTGGTCTTGTATGGCTTATAGAGATTCATTATGTAACTAGATGATTTGACCAACACTGTACTTGTATCTATGTGAATCACCTTAAAATACCAGAGATAAAAAATTTTGCAAAGTTTTAGGTTTTTAACTCTTGACAGTGCTATTTTGCCCTTTTGTAATATTCCGACATCCATAAAATCTTAGTCTTTGAGTCCAGCACCTCGCTTTCTACATGTACCAAATTTCCTTGTGTCCTCTTTCCATCTTTGGTATTGTTAAAGTTTTATCCCATAATATTGTTGCATTAAGCTGGTCACTTGATTGTAGCTTCCAGAGGCCTATCTAATTTGGCCCACCATATTGTGTGCAGTACATGTAAATGACAACTAGTCCACATAACTTACAGTACTCTACATAAATGGCCACAATAGGCCACAATGATGATCTTTGACTACAACTACCAGAACTCATTAATTTTTTGTCTTTGCCTTGTTATTTACATTTTTCAATTCTACTGTGGTTTAATTAACAATTATTGCTTGAGTCCGAGTGGGCTCTGAGTCAATAGCCCATGAGGCCGTAGGCCGAATGGGCTATTAACTAAGAGACCATGAGGGCGAAAGGAATAATTGTTTTAGTAAAATCCAACTAGTTGGTCAAAAATATTAAGACAAAACAACTTTAGCTAGCAAAATGTGATTCAGCTGCCACTGTTTTTTGCTACTAGTAGGCTATAACATATAGCTTAGTAGTAGCTCAACCAATCAGAATGCAGCATTGATAATAGACCACTAGTTGGATTTTACTAAATAAGCAATAACCCTAATAATTTATTTGCACAAGAAAACAACAAACTGAAGGATTCTGGTACATGTAGTTGTAGTAAAATGATGTCATTATCCTGTAGCATTACAGGAAATGGAGTTTAAGTCCAAAACAATACTTCAGCTTATATAATATTAATGAAATAATATTTTTGTCTTTCTATCACATGACTACAGTAACAAAACAAAGGGACCCAGACACTGGACAGCACAGCCTTTTATTTCAGGTACTAGGCTTATAGTGATTGACACTGTACTTGTTTAGCAAATATCATAATGATTGTAGTTATTCAAAGTGAGCAATTAATTACACTCAAGAAATCAGTTATTAACCTGGGTGCTGTTTTGCCCAACCCACTAAAGCTATTAATTATTTTCTTAGTTTATGATTCTTTACAGCGGCAGATTGAGACCTTAAAGTAAGGAAAGGATGGTGGGTTGCCCTTGTAACAGGTGTTATTTTCACGTTTTCCAGCTCACAAAGGCTGGTACAAAACGAGCAAGGGGCACCAGACACACAAGATTACCTGGCACTCCTCACTCGCTTTGCACTTGCCCTTGCTCACTTGAAAAATAAGACACCTGTTATGCAGGCTAATGGTTGGGTGGGGGCCGCCACTAAATTCCTCATCCCTGCAGGTAGTTATAAGGGTGAATACAATGTATCTACCCTTAGTCTCCCAATGCCTTATTCATGTATCTGTACAACACACCTTTCTCACTTGTGCCATTGAACAGCTGACAGAATGATGGAACATCAAGGTTCAAGTCATGGCTATTCAGTGTGTACATGTGCTATTAGAGCCTGGGGGAGTTGTACTCCCTTAGAGTAAGCCATATAGGTATGTGGCACCCTGAATGGTATAGTTTTTGGGACTTTTTGGTCTGTAAACGGGTGTACACTTTGCCCATCATGGTCTGGAATCGGGTATGGTTTTCAAGGGAACTCAGGAGGGTATGAGTCACCTACTTATCATTTCAATTCCAAATGAGTAAGAAAGAAAGAGAAATATGCGAAAAATGGATAATTTGAAGAATTTTTGTTTGCAGTCGTACCTAAGCAATGATCACATAATTTCTGCCTAAATGCCAGAACTAAATATGGGTATGGATTTTATGGGTCTGGTCTGAAAACAGGTGTGGAAAATGACATTTTTTGGTCATTTTTAATTATAGGGTCAGGATTTGGAGAACTAGGTAGCACACCACCCCCACCAAGAATTCCCAAGAGTACCCCCCAACCCCAACTCACTATGGATCAAAGTCAAAGACCCTGTAGGGGACTGTGTGCCCCATTGTATTTTAACCTGCTTCAAAATGCTCAAAAATGATGCAATCCTCTATATGTGTAGGTAGATTATCCAGAGATAGCAGAAAGCATCACTCCAAGGCATCGCTTCATGTCAGCTTATGAACAGCGGATTGAACCACCAGACAAATCATGGCAGTATCTTCTTTTTGCTGCCGAGCCTTATGAAACTATAGCCTTCAAGGTATGTTCCTTGAAAATAGCTCTTTCAATAGATTACATGTAAGTCAAGAGTCTGGGAAATGTAAGTAGGTAACTATGCAAAGACTCTTGCCAAGATTCAGGCCAGAGGAATATTTCATATAGAAATACCCGAAGAAATGTTTTACCCAAATCTTTTGCTGCGTTTTGCTACAAAAGCTAACTCATAAACATTAAAGTAATACTTTTTCTAATATGTGAACTGTTTAGATAGCAAAATTAGTGTAAGCTTCTTTTTCAATCTTCATGACAGCTCTCTGAGCCATGATGTAAATGCTTAGACATTCAAGCATACTCAAAACCAAGAAGCCTTTTGAAGCAAAAATTTCAATGGAAATTATTTTTCTGCTACTCTAATGCATTATGAAAGTAAAGTCTCAGTAGGATAGATGGTTTTGTAGTTTGAATTTTAGCGGCATCATGTAAAAAACAACAATTCATTCCTGTGGAAGGCAGCAGGCCCCTTTTTGAGATGGACACTAAGTGCTGTTCGCATTTGCGCATTAGATTATATATTTAAATGCTATTTTGTGCCTTTTAAAAATAATAAATTATTATTATAATAATTATAATAATAATTTATTATTTATATATTATGTTTCCAGTGATGTTCAGCCTTAAAGAGAAACTTGAAACTTGAAACAGTCAGCAGTTTGAAAATTTTTTAAATATCCATATTCTGTTTTTAAACACCTTTAAGTTAATAAGAAATAATTCTTGCTGTAGATTCCAAGTAGGGAAATTGACAAAGATGAAGGGCGACTGTGGACTCACTGGAATAAAGACACAAAACAGGTCAGCTAATTCTGTTATTGTATCTCTAAATGAGTACAGGCTCTTTGATTGGTCAATTTAATGGGCCATAATTCACTGTAATGATGGGTGAATTCAAAGTTTGTTTTGGTTTTTAATTTGCTGATTGGTTTATGTAATTTTGGACTATGGGTATGTTTAGTGATAAACAAATGTTCTTGACAACTGAAAGCCTTGACTTTGGACCCTGTTGGATTTGAAGCACCATTTTTTTTTTATTTAAATATATTTAAGGATTTGATGCACCATGACCCAGTACCATCAACAGTTGTTCCACTTCTCGAAATGAAGCCTTCAATGCCCACTTAGACTCTCCTTTAACCCAGGGATTTAATAAACATCTTTCTAGCCCCATCCATTATCCTGTAAAATAAACAGCTGATATTTGTTGTATCCATGGATGGTTTAGTCATGAGCAATTACAACACAAGAAATGTGGGATCATTTGATTATCATTTGTTTTGGACGATAATTTTCTTGCACTAAACCACTCAATAAAAAGCTTTCTGTTTTCTTGCTTTCAGTTTTTCCTACAGTTCCATTTCCGATTGACACCCAATCAAATTCAACAGCAGCAACAAAAGAGAGGCGGAGCTGGTCAACCGAGTTTGCCACCTGGCCTTGCACCTCCACCACCCAGAAATATCCCCTCTGCAAACCCTCTTAATCCTTTTGCTCAGCGCTGAGGGCTCTACTAGATGTACCCTCTCACAGAGTGATGTCTGGACAATGAACTCACTTATTCTTTTACTTAGTGCTGATTCAGATTGCCAAGACAGATACATGTACCTCATCACACAGTAGTCTCTAAACTTCAGCCCTGCCCTGAAGTCAATTCAGTAAAACTTTTACAAGTGTAATTTACAAGGGTACAATTATTGTTTTCAGACTTTTAATCAATTGCTACACTTCTGAATTATTCTTGTAAACTTTAACTTAATTGACCCCTGATTATTGATTATTGCTGATTGATTGACACCTTGTGGAGGGCACTGTGAACATATGAATGAAGTATTATTTTTATGGAGGTTTTTTATGAGGACGTCACTAGAACTTTAAGGTCTTTTCCAGTTCAGGAACTTTCATACCTGCACAATGTAACTCTACCAAAACTTCAAAGTATTTTTTGTAGGATTTATTAAAAAAGGCATTCCTTTGAAAATGGGTGTTCAATTGTGTTCAATCACGGCCCTCGAGTGTAATCTCACAGGAGCTCTCCTAGTCTGAGTTTTTTCTATCATGCTAATTTGTGGTCCTGTGAGACGTAGTTAGCTTTTTGTCGCAGGAAAGATTGAAACTCAAGGAAAGACAGTATCCTAAGAGACCAGATTAGTGCTGTGTTATAGAGCAACTGGAAATTAAATAAACAAGCAAACAACAATTTTGTTTTACTTCATTTCTATCCTGTGCAGGCAACCACAACATTCTGAATTGTATCTTATGCTGGATTAACGTTTGAATTAAATTAAGGCTATGTTATCATTTATCACCTATTAGTATAATTACATTGATGATTATCGAAAATAGAGCGCTGTGATTGGCTAGGAGCTTCGCTTTATCCCGCTATAATCACCGCGCGGTGATTATAACATTGAAGGCTAGCAGTTTTCAAAATGGCAGGCAGATTTTTTGATGTTTCGGGGTCGGAAATTGATCAGTAATTTTATTTTCTCGAATAATCATCAATGTAATTATACTAAAACAATTAGTCGCCTTCGGCAACTAATTGTTAAATAACAGTCAAAGCTGGGAAACAGCTCATTATAGCAAAAATATTGTTTTTACCATTCTCTTCCTGCTTTGTTCTCAAATAAGTTTTAAGCAAAAGCGATCAACATACACATGTAAAACAGGACCATTCATGTGACAAAAAACGGTAAAGCCGGAAGAAAGAGCCAAATACAGCGTAACTTTACAACATCTATTCAAAAATCTGAATACGACTGTTGACGAGGGTAGACACAACTATTTTACCATCACTGAGAACTGCTGCTGAGACCGGCCAATTAAACTCTCCTATCCCCCTTCCTTTTGTTCCAAACTTAGCGATAAACTTCCCAGTCAGATCAAACACCTGAATCCTGTTATTTCCAGCATCACAAACCATCAGGTGATGTCCTGCCTTGTCCATGGACAGGCAGTCAGGTTTGTTGAACTCCCCGTCTGCATTTCCCATTTTCCCAAATTTGTAAAGAAACTTACCTTTCCTATCAAAGCATTTTATACAGTGATCACCCCTGTCTGATACTACAAGATGTTTATTAAGTTGGATACAGTGATAGGATTCAGTGACAGAGCCCTCTGTGCCGAGTTTATTTAAAAACTGTCCATCAGCGGAAAAGATCTTAATTAATTTGTTATTCCTATCAGCTACAATGATACTGCCATCACTGTCAATAGATAAACCAGTAGGATAGTCAAGTTGGTGATCAAGACTTCCGAATCCCCCAAAGTGGCGAAGGTATCCCCCATGTCTACTCAGTTCTTGAACTCTGTGGTTAACTTGTTCAGCTACAATAATATTGTCACCATGATACGCTATTCCGGAAGGCCAGTTAAACTCACCGTGTTGTGCTCCCTCTTCACCAAAAGATTTGATAAGAGTTCCATCGCTCTTAAGTAAGTGAATCTGGTTACCAACGTCACTCACCGCAATTTCATCTTGTTCATTTACTGCTACCCCCCAAGGCTTCTTCAATATTTGTTCTCCAAAAGCTAACACAGGTCTGAACTGTCTGGGTTTGACTTGAACCTCAAAGGACTGCCACGGATATGTTCTGCATTAACATTCACTGATGCACTGCATGTTCCAGCTTCATTAGCAAAGTATTTGATCTTGTAAGTACCATCTTGACCCGAAGCATAAGATGTAATTAAATTAGCGAACCTGTGTATTTTTGGCTTAATTCCTAAGCCATGTTCACGCTATACTGCATAGCTTTTGCGCCAGTGCGAAAACAATACTGGATAGAGCTTCTGTTCACAAATAAGACGGTAATTTCGACGACGATTAATTTCTGTAACTGAGGACACTGAGCGAAACTGTGCCACGCCGATCTCAAAAGTGGAGAGTTACATTTGGGTGCGAAAAGATATCCATAGCCTTAAAGATGGCGGATCCTGCATGCTTAGCTTATGAGCGAGTCCTCACCAAGGGCTACTAGGGGTACCCTTACAAGCGTGAATTTGGCTTTGTTTTCTGCATGGCCAGCCATTTAGTCTGACATTCGAGGAACTTTCCGCTTATTTGGAAAGTGCGCCTATTTTCAGTCTGCATTTGCACGTGCCTCAATACACACGACCCACTGCAATATATCTATTCCACAAAACTTCCACGCTTCTAACACAGCCTCACCAAAACTCTCCCTCGTAGGAAATTTCACTGTGTCTGCACGACTGTAGGTGATTAAATAAACAATTCGCTGAGTTTCTATCGACCGGCACGCCATACAGAAACCGGCATCATACGCGGAAAACCTCGAATAATCACATTGTGTAACAGAGAACATCTGTACAAGTGTTATTCGTACCCTCTTACCCCTCCCCCCTCCCCTCCCCCATCCCCCCTCCCAAAAAATCCTTACACATCTCGGTATGAACGCAGACAGTCACTTCAGCTACTTACAAATACACAATCACGCTGAAAAACAAGTCTACCACCCATTTTCTAAAAGATTCCAAATTCAGACAATCATGGACAAAAGTCCTTGGGACAGTAAGAGCATGACGGTGATTATATGCGTTTCACAAGTATTGTCGCTAAAAGCAGTGCTGTCATGTTAGAAATGCATGTCCCCTCCCCCTTCCCCACCCAGGACATTGTCCGTAGGGTGGGGGGACAGGGTAGGGACGTGGAGTGTTAATAGCGCGCGGCTACAATTTTGCGTGTATTAAAAAGCGTTCGAACTGTATAACTGTTCCAACACTTTTGTCCATGATTGAGTGCTGCAGAAAAATACAGTATTAACAACATCACGAACTTAAGTTACTCTACAGGCCAACAGTTACAGTATTTTGTCTTTAAGAGATACATATAAAAAAAAAAAAGCAAAAAAGACAAAAGAGAGATGTTCGAGGGAGATATTTCAATATGTACCTAATTTAATATCAAAAATGACTTAAGACTTGGGCAACTTCAGCCGCACATGCCTATAGAGTGTCGTCCGGGACATCAATGCGCCCTTAGATTAATTAAAGTTCGATGAAGGTCAGCTTGTATTGTGACTGCTCGACTTACGAGCGCATTTTTCCATGTGCCTAACAAAGATCACATGTAGAGATAATATCTGTACTATTTCTTGCTTCGATAGATGAAGGTATTAATAGAGATGATTTTACTGAAGATTAAATTTTCTGCCAAAAAGCTCTGAAATCCCACAATGACAACGCCTTTCGAACATTTCAGTGGCCTTTTTGGACCTTTGATCTAAAAATTAACACTGCCCAAGATGAGAGTGCAGTAAAATGTGTACCGTGAACAGCCACTTTGCTCTCGCATTTTGAGATAAGATAAAAATCTTTTTTGATATTACACTCCATACTTCCATACTTATTTACGAGGTTGAGTTAGCAGCATCCCTTCATTACTTCTGAAACTCTTTACCTCCGTGCAGCTGCGAAAAAACATTCACGTTGAGGTAAAGTAGAATGTTTCTTTATTTTCTTTAATGCTAAAATGATAAATCTGCAGCTAATGATGATGGAACAACCAAATTCTTTTTACATAGCTAGTGTGATCTAAGTTCAAAATATGATTCTTCTTTCAGTCAAGATGCGTGTCTTTTTCGTCGTTTTGCTTCTTATTTCCGTGGAGTTGGCATTCAAACTCCATCAGGAAGAGCCAGAGGATTCCAAAGCTTTTGACGAGGAAGACAAGGAGCCGGGATTATTTGACGACGAAGACGAAAATGAACTGGGATTATTTGACGACGGAGACGAAAATGAAACGGGATTATTTGACGACGAAGACGAAAATGAGCCGCGATTATTTGGTGACGGAGACAAAAATGAACCGGGATTATATGACGAAGGCATACAAAATGAAAAGGTCACCCACTTTTACTAAACTAAACACATGAATGGAGTGAATTGCCTTTCTGTTCTATCTTTTCCCATTTATCGTTAGTTTATCCTGTGTTTCTTTGTGCTCTCCTTGGAACGTCTTATACTAATTCACATTTTATGCTATCATTAACTGGGATTAAAATAAAATTGTTTATTTCATTTAAGTCATCCATCCATTCACCCATCCACTTTAAAATCCACCCACCCACTCATTCATCCATCAATCCATAGGTTGGGTGATTTAAGGAAAAAATCCCTTAATATACCAAAAACGAAAATTATCTTCCAGTGGGCTAAATATCTTGCAACACAAAGCTCCAGTTCACTTGTCAGTAAAATTTCAAGATGCTGCATAGTTTTAAGAGCGAATGCACAGAAAAATCGAGCAAAATCGGCAAATCGTGGCCACAGCTCAAAACCTAACCTACCCACATTTTCAGTCTGTAATAAGGCTTTGATGAGTTTATAACATTGCTGAGGTTTAAATTTCAAAATGCGGACGAATTTGGGAATTATTTGAGATTTTCGATTTCAACGGTCTGCGGGCCTAAAATTAGCCGCCGAACACGGGAATATAGCCCAGTGACAGAAGTGAGCTGACTTTCATAAACGAGCGAATATATTGGCAATCTTCCACTTAAATCTCAAAAAACAGATATCTAACAATGTCTAAAAGGCACATTTTTTAGATTTAGAGAATAAAATATCGTAGCCTGAAATTCATCCGATTGCTTCGAGTCGTTTTCTCCTCTCAACAACGTCTGAATCGACCGGCCGTTAATGCCGTCCAGTGACGTCACTCACTACCCGAAAACCGGGTAGTGATTTTAATTGGTTGATTGTCTAAACATTCGCATAATTATGTATAATTATGAAAAATCTTAGCGGGATTGTCGCTTGAGTATTCAACGGATCGCATCCCTGGCATTCTTTGGTGTAGTTCAAACATTTCGATAAGCTTAATCTTTATCTTAAACAGCAAAATTGCCCTTGTCTTCGAAACTGAAATGCTAAATTGAACTGCGAATGAAGAATCATTGCGGAGAGTCGGTAGGTTTTTCATTTAGAGCCGCTTTGTGGTTTTGGTGGCCGATGATTTTGTTTACGCGAAGTTTTGTGAGATCTGAATGTTATAATTCGACCTTCTTGCTATTTTTACCATCAAGTGTAATGATTCTGTTAGCTTTTCTTTCTTGTTTCCTTATTTTTTTCGTCGTTAAGGACCAAATAGCTTCTTTTCAATTAAAGCAAATCAATGTGTTTTTGAACTAAGTGTTCCGTGTGTGTGTTTATTTCATTGCGTGATTGCGACCGAGTTTGATTATAGAATTCAGTACAACCGGTTCAGAGTTGTGTAGTTGATAGTTTGAACGTTCAACATGAATTACGATCGAAAAAGATAAAGCAATTCTGTATCATGCAGACATTTCCAAACGATATTTCTCGGTTTGCCACTTGAAAACCGTGTTTTACTTTTTGCATAAATTAAAGCAAAGGTCAAAGAGTAGTGACGTCACTGGACGGCATTAACGGCCGGTCGATTCAGACGTTACTGAGGGAGTAATCACGACTCGAAGTAATCGGATGAAATTCAGTCTATAAAATATCGACGAACGAGCACAATTTTGAAACGTAATTTGCATAATGCTTATAAATACAACAATTTACCGCTAAAACCAAAATCGAATTTTCTATGTGGGGGAATTCTCCAAATCAGCCCAAATCCCGGTTACTACCCCATGAGTTATAGTACTTCAACATTATGCGAAAGTTAGTCTGGTGTTCTTGCGAACGCTTGTAAAATAGATTGATTATTTTGAGGTTATTTTGTCTCAAACAACGGCTAATTGACCCCAGGGTCAATTGACACGTACACGTCACCTTAGTTTTATGCGTCGATTTGAGCTCGTTAAAAGGGAGAAACTAACAAGATTCTTTCCATATGTACCTGTTTTAATGAAATGCATGCAATCTTCAAAAGGAGAGGCCGTTCAATGGGTAATTTCTGTTCTTGAGATCTTGTAGATTGTAGCATGGCGTCTGCGAGCGGACCTGAGTCTAGGCCTGTTTTCCCGTGACTCCGAAATCAGAATAATATCAAGAAATAATTCTCCCTCGAATCTTCGTAAGTGAATCATCTTTGCAGTGCCTTACCAAAGATAAAAAGTGGGCCGAATAGGAAAACGCAGTGTATTGCTGAGCGAAAAGCATGCGCACAACCATATCACCCCGGCAGTGGCAGCCATGGACAGCTGTTTCGCCCTTGTTGGGGCTCATCAGCATGGCATAGCCACCGGGTTAATGAGCAGGATTACCCCGCGTATCAAAGACCCTTTACTGCCGAGGCGAGTGCAAGCACTCCTTTAAGGGCCAGCTCCACCGTGAACAAGTGGTAGCTGTTGGTTGGGAACGCTACAAGCTGTTCTCCCACGGCATGCGTATGGAGATGGGATACAAAACTTGATCTGTGTGCCCAAAAATTTAAACAATACCAATTGAAAGCATTGGAGCACACCTACCAACTCCGCGGAAAGTACGTTACCTTTGATTGCGTGACCAGCCAGTAAACGATAGTCTCCAGCGAAAGAGTCGCAAAAATCTTGCTGATGTATATTTAACAGTTTGTTACTATAGTTTACACCTGGTTTGTCTAAAACTTTAAACAATGCATATCTGTCCAAGAGTATAAGAATGTTTCGAAAGATCCACCCCTAAAAAAACTGTGGGCTACTCCTTTTTCCCCATCACAGATGTGCACTTCCTTCCCAATGTCTTTTGCATTAGGCTTGTATGCCTTTAAACTGTTATCGACACATAAAACTGGTCGTTTAAGGTCTTGTTTAAGAACTTGACTGACTTAAAAATACCGTCGCGAACATGCGCTATTATGGTTGGACTTTGCAAGCCTTAGGCCCAAAATGATGGTGCAATCTCGAGAAATTTTCCCGGGTCTAAGACAAGGAACGGGTACTAAGAAAGGGACGGTTCATTAGCATTACCCCTGCACAATCTTGGTATGCTTGCCTTCTGTCGCAGGGGCAACCGTTAAGGCCAGGTACGCCGCCCACACCTGCGAGGATTGCATGGCATCCACCATTTGACTCTCTTTTCCACATCATGACCTTCAATTATCATCAATTCTAATGCGGGCCTTGATCGTTGCCAGACCATGAGAGTCTCTATTATTCCATAAATGCACCATTGACTTTTCCTTGTTCAGCTTCCGGTAAACCGATACCCCAAAGAAAAAATAGCTTTACAACGACTCTATCCAGGCCAGAACTCCTGATATCAACAAATATAACCCACCCCCACCCCCCCTCCCCCCAAGGAGAGAAAACTTTCCCCGAACTATTCACTCGACCCACCCCATCCCTTCGTTAAGAAAAACTACGAACTCAGTTCACTGGACAAAACGCCTTTGTGAATATACCAAAGCTATAGCCGTTCATCCTACAAGCAATCTCAGTTTCAGCAGGCGTGGCCGCGTTTCCAGTTGCTGTAAGATTAATTCCACACCTGCAACAGACACTGTAAATTAAATAGCACCACAACGCCTTCTTTGAAGCCGTCAGAACGAGACATTTATAAAAGACTTAACAGGTGTGCGCGGCGGTTTCCTTCTCTTCCTTCCCTCCCATTCTAGCACTCTAATTCTGACCCTGATATTCTAGTATTAATCAATCGTTCCTGAGCCGATAGGCACAAGGATACCGGTTTCTTGCAAAATATGATGTGACATTCGTTTGCTCATCCCCCATTTCTGCCTTCTGCCGCTGAGTAGGTTTGGTGCTGTGCTTTGAAATAACTTTAGGAACGAAATATGATACGTGACGGCTTGTCTGGCCAAGAGCAAGTGACTCTCGGTGGTGAAGACATATACTGAGCTTGTCAGTATTTCGTAGCCTGTACCACGTTGCGAAAATAGAACAAGCCAAAGAAAAATAAGACGCCTTTCTTTCCCCAGCCCCTCAGGTTTTTCGCATTACTTTTTACTACACAACTGCTTTACTATCTTGGATTCTACCTTTTCGAGCCGGAGCGAACATGGACGCCCTTGGGGTTAAGTTTCCACTTCATTTTTGGCACCTGCCTAAATGCAAGCGCTGTCTTGTGCGCCTATGCTTCGCTTGTACTGAAGTAGCGGTATACGACAACACGACAGACTTGCGGCTATCCTTGGTTTGAAACCGCAATGGGCAAGAACAATTTCTTGAAAAGAGCAAACTGTTTCCTCCTTAGCAGACATGGATAACAACTAGTACGACTTAAGCAATTGCTTAAGTCCTACTAGACTTGAAAAGAGAAAGCATGATGCTTTCTCTTTTTAATGATTTACGGCTAAACAGTGCAATTTCATGTAGCTTTTACGCAAAATTAAATACTTAGTTGTTTGCAGAATTGCATTTTAATAACAACAAATTATAGAAATTTAACTATTAAAGTTTGGACCTGTAAGAATCGAACGGAAAAATCTTTTGGGGTAAAAAAGTCAAAATGTTTACTCCAAAATCACTTAATGGACATATAATAGCAGATGATATCATGCCTGCAATTTTCTGTGCAATGCACCTTATGACAGGTCTGACTAATCCATTGGTAGCCCATGCCTTAAAACCGCCTTGAACCTTAAAATTTAATTCATTTGCCTTTCATGCATAGTGCAAATATATCTTCTGAACACTCCAGGGTTGGGGGTAAAATCAGAAGAACAGAACATTCAGTTACTGTACCATTTTTAAAAGTGGGACAGTATGTTTGCTAACCAACTTAGTTAACCACTTTTAAAATAGGAGAAAAGGACAACTGGTCATATACAGGAAAACAAATTTTCTGTATCTCGAAAGCTTTGGTTTCCCGTGCACTTAGGCCCAGTTCAAACGTCGAATCTCACATGTGCCGAACTTAATTCCAGTTTTAGTCGACTAAAATAGTTAAATACGGCATTTGATTCAAACGTCGAATATAACTCTCTGAGCTCTGTCGAATTTAACTCTGTTCCCTGTCAATACTCCCAGTACTATAATAATAATTCACTAACATTCATGCATTAAGTTCGGCACATGTGAAATGCGACGTTTGAATCAAACGTCGAACCTACGTCGAATCTTCGACCGTTTCAGTCGCAGATACGGCAAACGTCGCATTTAATTTAAACAGTCGAATTTAATTGATTCAAACGTCGCACTTCACATGTATTTAACTCTCGCGTTAAGTTCGGCACATGTGAAATTCGACGTTTGAACCGGGGGCGCTTTCCATTCAACCCAAAATTCCGGTAATTTCGGTTGGTACATCAAATGGAACGGACCATTTCGGTTTCATCCGACCGGAATATTCGGGACCAGCTTTGAAGGTGGTCCTCTTTGACCGGTCTGGTCATTTCGGTCGGTCGGACCGAAATGTTCCTTTCCATTTGACAAAATTGTTGTCCCCAGTACCGCTCTTTTGTATCCTGCTTGCAAGAACAATAACCAAGCGCGCGGTGGCTTGGGTCGGGTCTGTGGAACCGGAATGTACCGTTCCATTGAACACGGAAAATTTCCGGAATTTTAAATCGGAATTTTTGTTGAATGGAAAGCGCCCCGGCCCTTACTTTTCGCAGGAGACAATCGATAATTGCCTGGTCACGCAATCGGAGGTGAGTAAATACGCCGCTTAGCAAATACACTACGTGCTGCAAAGGTTCCAAAATTGCGCTAGAATGTTTTCCTATTCGGCCCACTTTGTATCTAGGGTAAGGCACTGCAAAGATGATTCATTTACGAAGGTTCGAGCGAGGATTATTTCATGATGTTATTCTGATTTCGCAGTCAGCCTCACGGGAAAACAGACGTAGACTCAGGTCCGCTCGCAGACGCCATGCTACAATCTACAAGATCTCAAGAACAGAAATTACCCATTGAACGGCCTCTCCTTTTGAAGATTGCATGCATTTCATTAAAACAGGTTCATATGAAAAGAATCTTGTTAGTTTCTCCCTTTAACGAGCTCAAATCGACGCATAAAACTAAGGTGACGCGTACGTGTCAATTGACCCTGGGGTCAATTAGCCGTTGTTTGGGGCAAAATAACCTCAAAGTAATCAATCTATTTTACAAGCGTTCGCAAGAACACCAGACTAACTTTCAGATCATGTTGAAGTACTATAACTCATTGGGTAGAAACCGGGATTTGGGCTGATTTGGAGAATTCCCCCATATAGAAAATTCGATTTTGGTTTTAGCGGTAAGTTGTTGTATTTATAAACATTATGCAAATTACGTTTCAAAATTGTGCTCGTTCGTCGATGTTTTATTCTCTAAATCTAAAAAATGTGCCTTTTAGAAATTGTTAGATATCTGTTTTTTGAGATTTAAGTGGAAGATTGCCAATATATTCGCTCGTTTATGAAAGTCAGCTCACTTCTGTCACTGGGCTATATTCCCGTGTTCGGCGGCTAATTTTAGGCCCGCAGACCGTTGAAATCGAAAATCTCAAATAATTCCCAAATTCGTCCGCATTTTGAAATTTAAACCTCAGCAATGTTATAAACTCATCAAAACCTTATTACAGACTGAAAATATGAAAATGAGGGTAGGTTAGGTTTTGAGCTGTGGCCACGGTTTGCTCGATTTTTCTGTGCATTCGCTCTTAACGCGCGAATTCACCTGTCAAAATTTTAACCAATCTGGCATTAGATTGTTCCTTGAACGCGACCAAAAGCGTGACCAAGCTAAAAGCACATCCCTAATAAAATAAAATCCAAATTTTCTGCCGTAAATCAAACAAAAGGAATTCTGAATCAATCTAGATTTCTACTGGATTAAATCTATTGGTTTCCTCTTAACTTGTTAATTCTACGCCAAGACAAACGCAAGATGCACGTCCGGGACACCCTTCGTATCTCCTTCCCTACCTTCACACTCTGTGCTGGCAGGCGGACGGGCGAACTTACGCTGACTTCATAAACAAATTTTCTTGCTGTATATAGTCATTCTATTACCTCTTATGGCATGTTTCAGGTGGAAAAACTCGAGGGAGGCATTGACGTTGCAGAAGATATGCCATAGCGGATGCTGTTTTTTTTGCGACGGTGAGCCTTTACAGATATCATATAACACAGATGTTAAAGCGGGTAGTCACATATTCCTAACAGCTGGTTCTGTTGTCTTGATCGAACATAATTTAAGCAGTGCGCTTTTAACCACGTAGAAACCTACATCAAATCAATCAATCAATTATATGGCATGACGCGGGATGGGGTTGCCCCGAGTATCCCAGCCAGAGGCTCACGTATAAAACGCATGACAATAAAACTTATTTAAAAAGATTTAAAATGGATAAAAACAAATAAAAATCATCACATCCAGGAATTTTATGAAAGAAATACTCAAAGTGACACCCTTCCGCATCCCACTTAATTAATTAAAAACTATAGAAATGTCACAGGTGAAAAATATGAGTTAAGAATATGGAATATACATGTAAATTATTAATCAGGAAACAACGTTCCACTAACAAAAATACCTTTAAGTTCACAATCATAGCGTCGGAGATAATTTTTGCCCTATTTATTGATTGTTGCACTAATAAGTTCAACTGATTTATATCATTTCAGCACACCATCATCAAACACAACAGCTTTATAAAGGCAGTCAACAAACTTAACATTGAAGTAAAGCTCCTTACATTCTCCATTAGATCTGAAGTAAATAACAATCGATGCTTCAACTCATGAGACTTATGTATTAGGATAAAAAAGGCAAAAATAAACTTTTCCTTGTGAAGGGGGAAGTCTGGTTGTATTTTGAAGGAAGTGTGGTTGATTTAACAATTAAAAAAATAAGGTTGGAAAAAGGTATACACATAAATGTGCAGGCTAGCGACACACATTTGAAAAAAAAAACGGGATAACAGACCAAGCTTCGTTCTTTTTTCGTTTTAAGTGCAGAGTATAAGCACGAGCTCTTGTTACTGATGTTATAAGTGCTTCTTTTAAGGGTTTTTTTCTACTTTGTAACACTTCAAAGTGCCAAAAAGTTGTTTTCGTAGAACTAGGATGAATCTACGGTTATTTTGTTCTCAAAACCTAGTTTTCTATTGAATATCAATTTTACAGTCGGAAACAAAGCTGATTAATATAATATTGAAAACTCAGTTCTGATTTAGTATTGGTCGAAACAAGCCGCAGTGTTAATATCAAACAATTTATTACAGATAAGTGCCTTTCCCATGAATTTAGACAAAAAGGCCATTTAATATGTTCTTTTCAAAGTGCTGAAAAGAATTTAAAAAATGTGAACTCGCGATAAAAAAGGAACATTAAATCTTGCACAATTACGAAGTAAACCCTGTGTCGGGAAGATAATCAATGGCTGCCATGGATCATTTTAGATTCACCAATTGAAAGCTTGACGAATGTCAGCTTGTATTGTGACTGCTCGACCTAGGCACGTAGTTTCCATGTGCCTCTCCTGACAAAGATCAAATGTGAAGAAATCTTTCCTATTCTTCCTTTTTTTTAGATTGTATTTATGAAGAACATGAAGGCTTCAAAAGTGATGAGTTTGAATGGAGATCTAGTTTTGCGGAAAGTTCTTTGCCAAAAAGCTCTGAAAATCCATAATGGCAACGCCTATCGTGTAAGTCATTCACCTTAGTTTTTAACCTTTTATCAAAATATTAAGGGTCATTCTCAGTTAATATTGCCCAAGATAACAGAGAGGTAAAACGTGCCCAACAGCCACATTGCTCGGTTGCCTTTCGTGGATAAAGAACCCTGGCTTGATATTATACACTGATTATTGGTTGACTTAGAAGCCCTCACTATCTCTACATCATTTTGCCTCCTTGCAACTAAAGGAAGGTTGAGGTATAGTAAAAGGTTTCTTATTTTAAGGATAAGTCAGTAGAAAGTGATAATTTGACAGCCAGCGAATACAGTTTATCAACTTACCCTTTGAAATTTGGAAAGTCGGCACTACATTCATTTCTGCTGTTTTAATCCTTTTATATTCGACCACTTCAGTATAGCAATAATTACTCAACAGCACTAGCTAGCACTGAACATTAAACCTAGCTGAGGTTTTGTCCGCATTCAGGAAATTAGTCTTGTGTTGTTGGCAAAAATGGTTTAAAGAAGTGTTAGGGGATGTGTACATGTAGGTCTGTAGAAAAGAAAGTTTTCCTTCTTCTGGCGGGAGGAAGAATAACAAACTAAACGATCTTATATGCACCATTATTGCTTCTCCTAAAATTTGATCTACAGAGTATGTTCCCTGGAATAACAACTCAGCTATGTAAGTTTGCTCTCGTGTGAACACGAGAAAAGTGTTAAGCCTCCACTGAGAGCCGCTGCTTCATTTTTTTCTTTATACCAGTACTGCCTTCAGTTGTTGTTGAAGTAATTTACTATTCACAAACGAAAGACAGATATTGCAACAATAATTTGAGTCCACATTACACTTCTTGTTTTCATTTTATAATGACAAGTTTGGTTCATTTAGCATATTCTCACTAATAATCGAAATAAAATATGCTTACAAAAAATTATAATATTCTTCCACAGAAAGGCAAAAACGACAACAGTCAAGATGCGTGTGGTAGTCGCCGTTTTGTGTCTTATTTCCGTGACGTTGGCATTCACTGTCCAGTGGGAAGAGCCAGACGATTATCTTACAGTTGAGCAAGAGGACTTCAAACCTTTTGACGAAGAAAATGAGCCGAGATTATTTGACGACGAAGACGAATATGAGCTGGGTGTAGCAGATGACGAAGAAGACAATGAAGCGGGATTATTTGACGACGAAGACGAAAATGAACCTGGATTTCTTGACGACGAGCCGAGCGTACCAGATGTCGAGGACGGAAAAAAAAAGGCAATCTTGCTACGATTATATACCTTAACGCTGAGTTGTGTTTTCTTTCCTTTTTCCTTTTCTCGGTTTTTCGTTGACCCCTCCTGTATTCCCTTCCTAAACAAGGTTTATATGTACCTATAAGGTACATGAAAGTTGACTATGGTTTGTTGATAAGTTAAGATAAGTGTGAAACTCAGAGAGATCCAGAGGTGCATGTCCCCTTGGCCCGTGTCCTTATTAATAGGCTCTTTGCAGGACTTGGTCACGTGATCAACTTTCGGTAAACACGAAAACAGTTCACTTTTGAAACATTTTGTTAGCACAAGCTAAAAGAGCATATTAAAATTAGGTGACATGAGAACTTTCAGCCGTATATCTCAAAAGTAGCGATTGTAACGGCCGCCGAAAGCTGGAAGCATTTGTATGAGAAAAACAACTTTTGCCACCCAGTCACGCTTTAATGGTTTTCCATACAAATCCTTGTAATTTCACAATTTTCAAAACTTTCATGAAATATTTCCTGAAGTATTACAGGGCTCAAACCTCCTTTTAATTCATAACAGTCAATTTGAGCCCTTAAATGCATAAGGGAAAGATTTAACGACAGTTTAAAAATTTTAGAATTTACAAGGATTTGTATGGAAAACCATTAAAGCGTGACTGGGTGGCAAAAGTTGTTTTTCTCATACAAATGCTTCTAACTTTCGGCGGCCGTTACAATCGCTACTTTTGTGATACACGGCTGAAAATTCTCAGGTTATTTAATTTTAATATGATCTTTCAGCTTGTGCTAACAATTTTTTTCAAAAGTGAACAGCTTTCGTGTTTACCGAAAGTTGATCACGTGATCAAGTCATGCAAAGAGCCTATTGAGTTCCTACCAGTTTCTTCGAGACTACGAGGTCCTTTCTTTATTTACTTCTTTAAATTAAGGCTTATTTCATTTATGTAAGTCAAGTCAAGCCGTAACCAGGGGACAAGGGGAGGGCAGGGGAGGGGAGGGCAGGGGAGGGGAGAGTAGGCAGCGGCGAAGTCTGCGACCGAGAAACGATGTTCTCACAACTTGTTAAACGTACACACTGCAGCCATAGCATGAACATGAAAATATAATCATTGCAGTTGTAGTGAAAAATTTAAGCAATTGCAAATTAATCCGAAAAACATTTGGGGCTTCAACGGGATTCGAACTCATGGCCTCCGCATTAGCGCTGCAATTCGTTACTGAGTAAAGAACCATAAATTGGAAGCAGCCAAAATGTTGATTTCATCGTAACTAGTGAAAGGAATGAAAGATAGAGGAAAGATGATAATATTAATTGCTGGAATACAAATTTAATCCTCAGTTGAAATTTGCCGTTGATAGGGTTCATTTGCTGTTTTGAACGCCCTGGTAAACAATGGTGCCATTTTCGGGATCCAGCCTGAAGAAACTCAGGCCAAAATTCAGTTTGCTCAGCAGAGGTATATATTCGCCTCCTTTGCAATTGTGCTTTTGACTTTTAAAAATTGCTTATGTTGGTAAAACCTATCCGGTTGAACTTGAGCTAAAACAAATATAAAAAAGCCAAAAAGGAATTTACAATTAGCTATGCAACTTGCATTTTGATTTTTGATATTCCTGAAATCATTCCTAGAGTGTTTAAAATATAATAAATTGGCCACCAGACGTCCCTAAATGTAGTGAGTATGCCTAATTTAATCGTATTTAGATTTCCCCCAATTCTCTTCCTTCATTTTATAAAGCAACATTACGGCACTTAGGAGTTATTGCATCAATATCATAGGTGACGAATTACTCTTAATTTTGGCGCGAAATTTCAGCGATAATTTGTAATTTCACATGCATATGTGAAATTACAAAATTGCCATGGCAACCTTCCGTGCGTCTCAGTGTCAAGATGGCGACGAAATGTTAAAATGTCATGAATGAAGATGCCAGGGCATAAAAAGACGCTTTAGAAAACCTGAGCAAACGAAAGAGCACATCAAGAAGGATTCTAACAGGTATTTTGTCTAAAAATTCTGAACTTAAGCCATTTAAGCTCTAAACGTTCGAGAGAGGGGAGTTCTTGATCGATGCGATCCAGGATAAACATGTCAAAAACTCAAGATTGATAAGTGAACGTAATTCGTCACCCATGATATTAATAGGTAATCAAATAGCATACTCGTGAAATTAGGGAATAATCTCACGCGCGTTTTGTCCAAATCCTTATAAACATTTCATTACACATAGATATATTTTAAGAAAGGGAGATTAACTGTGAATGCACAGTTTGGCTATGTTAGGTTTTAATATATCTGATGTTATTTTTTTGTTTTAGGTAAACTTGCAGGGACGGTTGCCATTGGAAATGGTGAGCCCACGTTGTCCGTGTTCTGATCCTCGCTGCCCTTGCAGTAATAAAAAGTTTTAATCACTATGACGCATTTCTAATTGTATTTTTTTTTCGTTTAACCCGTCAAGTCCAGATAAACATAATCTAACATCAAGAAAAGTCATCAAGGCAGCCAACAAAGTTTGATCGAAATTTAGTCAGAGGCGGAGGAGCGTTTTGAAACGTATGTGTGTGTCTGTGTGTGTTTGGGGGGGGGGGGGCGTGGGGGGGGAGCTACGGCCCCCTGCTCCCCCTGCTCCGCCACCTATGTTAGCCTGGTTGAAGTTGAAATATATTAAATAATCGATGCCGTATTTCATAATATTGATGTATTACGATTTAACAAAAAAAACTGTTGTAATAAAGTTGTTATTTTAAACAGATACTGCAATCATAATATACCATTACTTTCCCTGCTACGCGACCTTCAAATAAAAATGCTTGGACGTAGATTTCCGTCAATCAAAACTTATCAAGATGATAGGAGATTTTCAATTAGACCTCAGTGTTCCCCGGCGTTTTGCATAGTGATGGGAATGGCAAGGTTGTAGCATTCTCATGTGCTCATTTGCCAAAAATTGTAAGAATAATATTGTAGCTAGGTTTTTCCACCCTGGAAGTTTAAAAAGGTAACCAGCATCTACGTCATAGCTTGAGTAGGTCAAAACACGGGCTGCTCTGTTTTGTAGCTTTTGAACATTATTCCGTAAAGTTATCCCATAGTTTCCCCAAATTAACAATGTTGCAATAATCAAAGTGTGGCTGTATTAAAGCTTGATATGTTAGTTGTAAGGTCGCCTGAGGGACAAGGTGCCTTATTCGTTTTATGGCCGCAATACCAGAAGCGACTTTCTTTGTTACTTTCTCGATATGGCCACTCCAATCAAGTCTGTCATCGATATGGTCACTCCAAGTGATTTTGTAGTAGTGACCTGGCTAACTTGAAAATCATCAATTGCAAATATCGGGGACTCTGTGATAGTACTTAGCCTCTGCCTAGATCCGATAAGCATAAATTCGGTTTAGTTATATTCAGAGTAAGTTTGTTTGCTCTCAGTCAATTGTGAACATTTTCTAAATCTTGATTTAGATGCAACTGAATATTGTCTGCATTATCACCTGCGTATGTAAGGTGGGTGTCATCAGCGTACATCCTCGGCTCACAATTTGAAAGACAGTTTGGAAGATCGTTGATGTATAACAGAAATAGTAGTGGACCTAAAATCGTCCCCTGGGGAAAACCACAACTTAATAAACAGCTTTGAGAGAGCGATCCGTTGATGGAGCACATTTGAGTACGATTCTCTAAACATGACTTAAACCATTGGTGCGCTTTGCCATATATGCCGTAATTGCTTAATTTTGATAAAAGGATCTCATGGTCAACTGTGTCGAAGGCCTTTTTGAGATCTAGGAAAACAACGGCGTTGATTTTACCGCGGTCAATATTGTACGCCCAAGTGTCCGTAGCCTCAAGAAGAGCCACGACAGTTGAGTGAATAGCACGGAAACCTGATTGATATTTACAGATTATATTGTGCTCTTCTAGGTAGGCATATAATTGATCATAGACGATTCTTTCAAAGGCCTTGGCCATAACTGAGATCACCGAAATTGGACGATCATTATTTAAGTCGTCCCGATCGCCTTGTTTAAAAAGTGGGGTGACCTTTGCGCATTTCCAATCATCCGGAAATATGCCTTGACTTACTGACTGGTTAAAAATATCACGGATAGGAATGCAAATGAGATCTGCACATTCCCGAATGAGCCTGGTAGATATCTTGTCAAGGCCAGCTGCCTTTGACTTATTTAGACGATTCAAAAGTGAGAGAACTTTATTTGCACAGGTCGGATGGAGCTTAAACCGTTTATCTGTGCAAGTGAGGTACTTTTGATAACCATCACTATTTGAGGAATCAATATTGCTAGCAAGTTCTGGACCGATAGTAGCAAATTGATTATTAAAGTGGTTCGACAGCACAGTTGGATTTGTTATTGATACTCCATTTACTTTCAGAGATGTCACCGATTTTTTCCCAGATTTTCGCGAAGTAAGTTCATTTATAGTCTGCCAGGTCTTTTAGAATCGCCCGTATACTTGTTAAAACTATTTTGATAGGAGGCTTGCTTGGCTAATCTGATTTCGCTATTTACTATATTGCGTTGTTTTTTAAATAGTGACCAGTCATTTGAATCATTCGATTTACTTGCTTTAATCTTTAGAATATCCCGATCATGCATTCGTTTCTTAAGCTCAGATGTAATCCATAGGGAACTACGCGTGCGAACACTCATTGTTCTCAAGGGAGCATGCTTGTGAACAATAGATAGAAACGAGCATTTCCATTGTAGTCAAGTTTACTGAACATTTCTGTGGCAAGAACCTTTTAT
>JBBMOI010000006.1:9697500-9790000 GCA_038088405.1 Porites divaricata
TAAGCTGTTTCCGAATTTTTGCTGAAAACCATCTCTTTCGTACAAACTATTTAGGATTTTACTGATCTGGATGGATAGTTTTGATTAAAAGTGAAATTCCCAATACCACGGGAATGGTCAGGTCACTCAGTTCTGACAAGTGGAAAGCGCCCATCAAGTGTTTGACTTCTAACACCCAACACACTGTCCATGGGGGAAAGGTTGGGGGGGGGGGGGGGGTTAACAACCTCTCCATTTGGGGGAGCTAATAGCATGTTCTCGTCGGGGGCGCGGGGGAGAGGACTATTTCTAACCGAAATTTCCTGAATTTTGGGATGGAAAGCGTTTGCGTCGCTTGTCACTCGCGTAGTTGCTTATACGCGACCGACAAGCGACGCGAACGAGAACCTCTGCCCGTGGGGTAAGACGTCGAGCAAAGTTTGATATAACAACTGAAAAGTTCGCCGAAAGTCATTACCAAGCCTTTAATCACTGAACGAAATCTTAAAAACATTATGCATGTTCTATTTCCTTCCCCTTTCATTGTCCATTGCAGACAACGTATTATCACTCTCCGTTCCTGCCTTTTCCCACCACCACCACATTCTATTATTGTTTTGCCTCTACCATAACCACCACCACCGCAGTCAATTCTGATTTACATTTCTATTGATTTCCCTCCACCATGACCACCATATTTGTATTGTTTAACGAACAAAATTATGACGTATACGTATACAAACACCAGCATCTTTGTATTATTGACGACCGAACTTGCTTGTGAGACCATAAACTGTGAAGTCATGAAATGGCCCGCAAAACAATAGGACCCAATATAGAAATGTGGTGGTAGAAGTGATGGAGGGGAGGAATGAACAGAAATATGGGGTAGTAGTAGTGGAAATAAGGTGGTGGAGGAGGGAGGGGTAAGAATAGGAAATTGATGGTGGTGATGGTGGAGGGAAATAACTGAATTGCGGAGGAGCAGCTTACCCTAACCGACTTCATTTCTATTGTTGGTTTTCACATGACGTCACTAAAATTCAAACTAAAAAACTATCGATCCTACCGAGATTTTACTTTCACGATGCATTAGAGCAGCTCAAAACTAATTTTCATACAAATTTTCGCTTCAAAAGGATTCTTGGTTTTGTGATAGAGTACGCTGGAACTTCTAAGCTTTTGCGTGACGCGGCATTTACATGACGGCCAAGTTAGCTGTCATGTAGGTTAAAAAAATGACTTATTTTGGGAAATTTTGCTATCTAAACAGTTCATGTATTAGAAAAATGTTTATGAGTTTCCTGCTCGAAGAATAAATTCACGCTTTTGTAGCAAAACTCGATAACAGATGTTTCTGTTGGTTTCCGTCCGCCATGTTGGAGCTCATCCGGATGAGCTCCAGCATGGCGTCTCCATACAAAGTTCTATAAATTTGGGTAAAACATTTCTTCGGATATCTCGTATACGAATTATTCCTTCGACCCAAATCTTGGCGAGGGTCTTTGTATATTTACCTCCTTTCATTTCCAAGATTCTGGACTTTATCTGTCGAATGGTTTTGATTTTTATTTTAATCAATTTTGAATGGCGTGACACTGAAAACCAGCAATTGTTTTCCCTCATCCACTGCCACAACTACCACATTTCTATTGTTTTACGGGCCATATTATGATGTCACACATGTACGGTTTAGGATGTTATAGATGACTGAACTTGCCTGTGTGACGTCATAAAAATAGTCCGAAAACAATACAAAATGTGTCGGTGAAGGAGGAGAGGGGGAAACACTAGAAATGTGGTGGTGGCGTTGAAGAGCAAACAATATAGAAATGTGGTGATGAAAGCGATGGTAGCATTTGAGGGGAAACTATTGAAATGTGTTGGTGATGGTAGTGGCGGTGGAGGGAAAACAATGAAAATGCGATGGTGGTGGTGTGGTGGTGGTGATAGTGTGCTGAATTGTGGGGGAGCAGGTGTAGTGGGGTTAATAAAAATTGTGTTTAGTGCTAGTAAAAGCTATTTTTCTCTCACACTTAAACAAAAGCACGATTTCTTAAAACCGGTATTTGCAAATTCAAATGTGCGTTTACTGAAATCTGCCAGTTTAAGATAAATGTATTCACAGTACAAATGTAAACGACGTAAAACATAAAATACAGAAGGCGCCAGTAATTACACAGGGCTGGCTATCTGTAGAGTGAGGATGGCAATAATTCACTTTCGGGGGATGCACAAATTCGTATTACAGTTTACGCTTAAAATTATTGCATTAGGCATCTTATGGGACAATGAAAATGCCCGATAATATAAAATACTTCCAACAGTGCCTAACTGGTCCTGAAATTGCACAAGCGTATACTTACAGTCCACACAAAATCATGTGTTGCTTTAAAGTGAAATGTTACAACTGACCTAAAAGAACCCAGAAACAGGAATTATTTTCCAGCAAATGTTTTTCTGAAACGGACGTATACACAATAAGCTTAGATAAATCACTTACAGACCATTCATTTTCAAAGATGATATTTATATTATATAACCCTCTCTGACGTGCGTCATTTATTCTATTTTCCGTCAAAATATATTGATTTTAATTAATATATTTTAAAAAACAAGAAAAACTCATTTTCGCTGTGCAGTGGTTCCTCTTTTTCATACACGTAATAAGCCTATTATTTTTTAATCGACTTCGTCCGCAAAAAATGAGCCTTCTCGTCACGAACACACCTCGTCAGTAGAAGCACGCCTTGTTTATAGAAATGAATCCCCTCCTTAGAAACACGTTTCCTCCATAAAATGAACCTCCTCCGTAGGAAATGAACCTTATCTGTAGCAAGGCGTAAGGAGAGAGCCATGTTACCCTGTTCTGTAGAAATGATCATAGTAGTAGTAGGTCAGCAAAGATAAGCCCCGTTGGTGCCTAACAAGTTCCTAGCAAGTGCCTAGTCATTGCCAAATCCTGCATACTAATTATGTTAGGCCTTCCTGTATACTAATTAAGTGCCTAGTCAGAGTATAGCTAGCTAGGTAAAAGTGCGTTCCTCCATACTAATGAGGGCCTTTCTCCATACTAATAAGTGCCTTCTTCCATACCTAATGAGCCTCTCTCTTATACAATATATAGAAACAATAGGCTTGCCTATACTTGCCTTGTAAGTAACTTTAGCCCGGTTTGAAAAGTCCATGAAAAAAGTGGATATGAGAGGAGCAAATCACCTAGCAACGCGAGAAACAACTTATGTCTTCCATTTAGCGCTGAAGATCGGATATATAAACAAAACACACACATACACAGAGTGAAGCTAAAACTCTTTATTTCACTTTTGACTGACTATTGCTAGGTGGTCGCTCCTCTTATTCCTGCTTTTTTCATGGACGTTCAAACCGGGCTAAAGTTACTTACCCGGCAAGAATAGGCAAGCCTATATTGTTCCTATTGCATCAGAGAGACGCTCATTAGATATGGAGGAAGGCATTTATTAGTATGGAGGAAGGCCCTCTTTAGTGTGGGTTAGGCTTGTTATTTTTCAACATGATTGACCGTGAGAAATTATGTTGAAAACCAATAAAAAGGCTTACTTGACATCTTTTGACGTTAAGTAGCTTCCAAGAATGATTGCAAATTAGCCGGTATTTCTTAGAACTGAGTTCAGGGTGGGTACGTTTTCCTGATCTTTATTCAGCTGTTTCACAAAATAAAAAGTAACTCTGTTTTTTTCCAGTCCGTCTTTCTTTATTTTAATTGAAACAGCGAGCTGTTTTTGGTACGTGAACATATTTTCAACAACACGAGACAACTACAATCATGGCCAAAAGGTTTTGACACACTTTCCTCTTTTTCACGTCAGTTTTCGATTGGAATTTGTATGTAGCCAGCAATACATATTCATGACTAAAACACCGCCTTACCAATAGTTGCGAATAGTCAAGCCACAGCCGCACGCGAAAGAAGATGCCACTGCTATATTTCTTTCTTTTTCTTTTTTTTTTCTTTGAATACATGTTCACTGAAGGTTTTCTTCAGCGAGTCTTTACAACGTAATCTTTTAAACGTAGAAATTGAGATTTTTTGAAAAAAAATCTTTCTTTTCTAATAAATAAACAGATACATAAATTGCTTGTCGACTGAAATCATTCTTTTACTCTTCAGTATCGTCTAGTTTATTCATTTGGGGGACTGGTTGCCATCAGTTCTGAACCTGAGAGCATTCTCCTCACGCGTGAATTCTCAGGAGCGATATTCCCTGAATGAAGGCTGGTAAGAGCATTTGTTTGTCACTGTGATTTGACATTTTACGTGCATTTTTCCATTTGGAGTTTATATACCGTTTATCAAAAGGACTTTACAGCTTTATAACTACATTTGACGCAGGTTTGCAATCCACAGCACAATGCATACCGGAATCAAAATAGCGTGACCCTAGACATTGCGTGATAATTGGACCTTCGACTCGCGTAAAGTCTTATGGGATACGGAATAATCTGGCCACCATTTTTTGAAAGACTTTCACCGTCACTCTTTTCCGTTTTTCCAATCTAAGAGGTACGTTAAAGTTATTTTTACTTCTGTTTATGCTGCTCCCCCTGTGATAGTTTTTCTGTAGTTGTAGTTTAGATAAAACTGGCCTGCTATTCAGAGTTTTGATCACAGAAATATGAAAAATTAAGCCTTCTTTAGACTAATTATGGTTCGCCATTTTGGACACTTAAGCTTGGAAAGGAATTCTTCTCTAAATCAGATCAAATATGTACTGGGAAGCATCCTCAAGCATATATTGGGCTTTTATATTGATTTCTTTTAATGTTGGTCTTTTTTCCGAGAACGGTTACTCGAATTAACGCGTAAGTTTCAAACACAAGATAGTTAATTTCTTCAGACACCCTGAATCATTAATTAGTGCTATAGGGCTAATAATCTTTGAGCTTGACTACCGTTCAATAACAGAAAAAGCACTATAGCTACACGTTTACAAACAGTCTTCGAAGGAATGAAATATCAATGACTCTTGATGAGACTTAGGGGGTCTTTCTGCAGGTACCGGAAAGTTTTGTATTTTTGGTCACTTGGGATTAGTCTTTATTTGGAATTGTTTTGTTTCCCGTCTTTTATTTCTTTTGTATTACGTAATCTGTGCTCCGGTACTCACAGAAGGAACCGACTTAGGTCATTATATTGTTCTCTCAATTTTAAAGTCACTTTATTAACAATAGAGGTCTGTGAAGCAAACTAGTATCTGTTGGGTATTCCTTAGTATAGGAAATTAACGGTACACTTCAAAAATGTGGAATTTTGCATTCAGGGTATTTTCATTTACTGTAAGCTAGATTATTAAGTTCACTTACCTATTAACTATTTTGTGGCCTTGTGTGATTTAATGGTGTTTGATTTGATTTGATCCTGGTCGATTGTCTTTTTGAAGACTTTACACATCAGTAATATTAATTATTGGGTTTTGGGTGGATCTTCGTTTTTGAGGGGGTCTTTGTTTTCAAGGGGATCTTTGGTCTTCGGTCTTTGTTTTAGGGGTCTTCATTTTCATTACTACCATTTCCTTTACATCTAACCAGCCCCATATCTTTGTTGATAGTGCTCACAAATCAGCGACACTGTGATTCACTTGCTGAGCGCTGTTTGCCATTAAATGAGTGGCCATCATCTTTAACTGCTTGCTTTGATTCTGGCAAACCCAGACATTGTTAAAAGATTTTCAGCTTGATTTACACAAACATCACGATTCCTTATTTTTTATATCCTTTAGAAATATGGTTTGCAATGTAATGTAATGTTTGGAATGCAATGTAATGTTCGCAATGTATGCAACTTGCTCTGAGTACAGTTATGTGCAATTTCATTGTTTAGATCTCAACTTGTGATTGGCTAATTTCAAAATTTGTCTGAAAGTTTTGTCTGGGTGACCTCAGTTTGTGTAGTCACACTGTAATGCCTGGAGGGTGACAAAAAGTAAGTGTGTGTGTGCTGAAGTGTTTCAGTTGGCTCGTAGTGGGTTTTGATGTCCATGATGGACCAAGATGGATTTTTCTGTGAATCTCTCACCTCTTTTAAAAGAGAAAGATAATGATTTTGTTCTCTGCTATTTTGGCTGTGATGTTCTTATCATGGGGTTGAATGTATTAGTGAGCTTGTTCTATAAATAGATTTCCTTTTTTCAATAAATTATTATTGTCCTTTTAAAAGGGAGAAAACATCATTGAAAGATATTTGCTATTCATAATTATCTTTGTATTACTTTGCCTAATAAAACTTTCTTTGATCTCTGCCATGAGGATGATTGCAAAAGACAATGCCCATTGTGACACTATGGTAACAGAGATACCTTGAAACCCAGTTAATGTAGACACTAGGGCCTGGTTCCTGGAAAGCCAATTATCTGTAATCCAGGATTAAGTATCGTTAATCGCAGAATAAATTTTATCCGACGATTAGATTCTGTTCCTGAAAGCACAATTAAGACTAATCTAGGAACAAACTGAGCGTTAAATTTAACCCATCTAGGAAGGACAATTAACTCTCTAATCGGGGGAAAAAGTTTGTCAAGACAAACAAAATGGCGGACTTACTGTTCCCTTTAATTGACCCCGCCACAAATACACCAATGAAAGTTCCAACAGCGAGAAATTGACCTCAACCGACTAACAGACGAAGAACTTGACAGAAGATATAGGTTTGGCCGAGAGTCAATCAAATATCTAGTAGAAATCCTTAAAGACAATCTCCAAAGGCAGAGGAAAAGAAACCACGTGCTTTCGCCAACTCTACAAGTTCTCGTAGCGTTGTTTTCTTCACGGAATCACCGGCCCCTCAATCCGCACCAATTTTTCACGGCATATTTTTATTAGAAGCAGGGGGTTGAAAGACTCATTAAACAGGTTTATTTAACCACTTATCTGGGATTAGTCAATTGCAGGATAATTTTGCTTTCAGGAACAACTTTTTAACCCACGATTAGTTATCCGGGGAATAAGAAATTTAATCATGGATTAACTGTCAATCGGAGGATAGATTAATCAGCTTTTCAGGAATTGGGGCCAGAGGGATATGCCATAGTGTCTGTATTATCCAGGTGTCCATGTTACAATTGCCTGCGTCGCAGACGCTCTAATCCTTCTGTATAGAGCGTCTGCAAATTAGTGCACAATATCGTGTTCGAATCCCGCAGAGTCGCAAGGACATATGTCGGCATTTTTGATTGGCTAGTTTTTTATGCGGTTTGTGATTAGTACGATTTGAATTAAGTGCTGACAGGCAAAACAAGACCTTAGTCTCTTTGGTTTTCTCCTAAGTGCCTGGACCTGAACAGCTAAATGTGTGTAGTTTTGATTTTTTTGGCCGTGAATATTATGATTTCCTACTTTGTTTTGACGCTAGAACTGCTCTTTCATTGTTTACTGTAAACGATCCTTGCCAACTCTCCTGTGAATTTCGACATGTCACTGCGCTCAACCGTCACGCACACGTACGAATTAGGCAAATCGTGAGGCGCATACTGAAACCCGCCTATCAGGAACGCTCACATATGTTCTTGCGACGCTGCAGGACATTGGCACGAGTTTTTGTGCACTAATTCGCGGACGGACTATATTTACGAATACGTGGGCCGGCTGCAACGCAGGCTAATGTTAAAAATGTTAAATTATCGGGGCAAAAGAAACTGTTCTTTTAATAAGGGTGTCTGTATTAAGCAGGTGTCCTTAGAGCAGGGCTACTGAACACTACTCTGTCGAGTTTGACTCCTATGACAGAATTGATCTATTGAAAGAAAACTATCTCAAGGGCAGGGGGTTCATAATTTTTGGGCTCATGGTTTGGGGAGGGTCAAGTTTTTTGGGACAAAAATTTGAAGAAGGGTGACATTTCTGGGCCCTCATTTTTTAATTTTTCATCCCTCTTCCCCCCAGTAATTGATGACCACTCCCTTAAAAGCACATTTAGCAAAATCACATAATCAGTCCTGTTGTTGAAAGATGGCCAGTGTGGCTGAAAAATGCCTGTACTATTAAAATTAGTAGCAGGCTACACAGAGGGGTGATGATTAATTGGGGATCGATAGAGAAAATTGTGAGAGAGGGAATTTACTTTGACCTTAAAATGTAAAACATTTGTTTTCAATAGATATTCTTTGGGAGATGCCATGAATATATCAGAAGATCAGAAGCGATGGGTGGTTATTGGGATTGCTTTCAACAAGCTGGTGCCTCATATCCGACCATTTGTAGAACAGTCTTTACAGGCAGAGTACCAGAGCTTGAAGTCCAGCCATAACATTCACATCCAAACTCCACCTGGGATTCTCAAGAATCATCCCAAACATCTGAAGTATGAAAACATCAATAGTAACAGCAGTCACAAACTCTCTCCTTTCAAGTTTGACTTTTCAAAATTTGACTATAAGGTAACAAGTCATGTTGACTTTGCCAAGCTCTACCTTCAGCCTTTCATGACCAAGTTCAATGCATTTGATGGTGAGTGTGATGGGTCTGCTGTTCTTCTACTACTTGGCGAAGTACCTGTGTTTTCACCTGCAATACAGTCATCAGCTAGGACAGTAAGAGATCATGTAAGAAATGAGTGGGCTCACTGTAACTTTACAGACTGGGACGCAGTGAAGTTTCAGTGCTGTTTTAAAGAGATGCAGCAGCTTGTCCAATCCCTGGGCCTGCTCCCAGCAGATGAAACTAAAATCCTATCCGAGCTAAATGACTGAGAGAACAAAGGTAGTTTAATTGTATCTTTTTTCAACTTTGTTGTTGAAACATAAAAAACCCTCTTTTCCATTGCTTTTTTAACAGAAGAAAATTGGTGATTGCAATTTGGAATTTGTTTACCCATGGAGCATGTAGGAGTGTTCCTTGTGCATTCCTGATCTAATTGGAATTTGGAAGTGTTGGTTTTTTATGAGAGGGGGAAACTTGATTCTCCGGAGAGAATCCTCTCGGAGCAAGGGAGAGATCCAACAACAAACTCAACCCACATACGGCATTTACACCTGGATTCGAACCTGGGCCAGATCGACTATTGTGAAAAAAATCAATTTGAAAATATTATGTATTTTTTTGCAGTGGTCTATAGTTGGGGAGCGAGTGCTCTCACCACATGTTAATACACCATTTTAAATGCATTCTTGATACACTTTAATAACCCTACTTAAAGTACCTACCTCTCATCACTGCGCCACTCCTGCTCTTACTCTTTGAAGAGCCAAGGAGCCTGAAAAAGAGCCTGATCCGTGCAACGGTTACCCTAGTAGCTTGCTCAGTTATCTGTTCGAAGTTGTCTGCTTTAGCGTAGCCTAAAAAGGATTTTTTGTGACAGTGTTTTCGTGTCATCATATTATTTCTTTAGCTCGGTTACCAGCCTTCTTGGGAGGAGGATGCAAGCTTTACTCCTCAAACGGCCGGAAATTGAGCCTTGTGGTTGCCACTATTGGTAATAGACACTAGTAGTTAGTAATTAAGCCAAAAATTAAACGTTATATGATTTCGAACTGTTTTTATCGGACGTTGAAATATTTTTCACGTATTTGCATCAAAACGTTGAGCCAGAAATTCAGCGTCTGAAATGGATGTGAAAAATGGAGGTATGCAGTGTTTTGTCGTGTTGTCATGACTGTGTTAAACAAGTAGGGCCCGTTAAGGCGTTTCAGAAAGAGGAATAGCTCAATGAAATAACTTTTGAAACGACAAGTCATCTGAGAATTGCTTGCACAAATAATTTAAACGTTGGGCACATTTAGGAATATAAAACTAAATAGCAGTTTTTAAGAGTGTTAAAATGTTCTATTTACAGGCGTAACGTTCTGTGGGAACTCTCCAGTAGATCCTTCCCTATTAAGCTTGGTTCAAAATGAAGTGTTGCAACTTTCCTGCAATTTGGATGATTCTGTTTGCCAATACAAAGAACAGAGCGACCTGTTAAAATCACAGCTCTGCGAGGTGCAGCAAAACCTCAAACAGCTACTACCACTACCTCAGAAAGTTGAACAAGTAGAACACAAGGTGGAAACCTTGGAAGAAAGGGTAGAAGATCTTAGTTGCAGACTAGCGAGACGTCAAGAAAGTGCCAACCCTCCATCGTTCTTTGGAGCGCTGGACAGAAATGAGTATTTTACAGGCCGGAAAGAAGAGTTGGAATCATTGGACAAAGCTTTTGAAGAAGTTAACACTACAAGAGCTGGCCTTGGAAGCGGTAAGAGAAAGGCTAAAGTTCATGGTATTTGTGGACTCGGAGGCTGCGGGAAGTCGTCTCTTGCTTTTGAATATGCTTGGCGCAATCTGGATCGTTACGCTGGAGGTGTTTTCGTGATAAATGGAGAAAGTGATGACTTGTTGCGAGCGTCTCTTCAAGAAATCCATAGAGAGTATATACACAAGACCCAACCTAACAAGCACGAGGAGGCGACACAATTTAATCATTTAATTGCTGAAACTCTTTCGTGGCTGGGTAATCTAAGAGAAAAGTGGCTTTTAATTGTAGACAACATGGATCAAAAGGAACTAAGCTCCTGCGCACGAAAAATTTTTTTTGGCCAGTGGAAAAACAAAACTACAGGTAACATTCTCGTTACTTCCCGTAGAAGTTCTGAAGCGCTGTTTGAGGACCTAGATCTTCCTCCTGAAAACTGTCTTGAGTTGAGTGCTTTTACTCTCGAAGAATCAACAGAATTCCTAAAGAAACGCACCGGATTAGCATCCTGCGGTGACGATCAAGAGCAAGAAGTAAAACAACTTGCCCATGAGCTCGGTGGATTGCCTTTGGCTTTAGAGCAAGCCGCTGCTTACGTAAAAGCATTAAAGTGCTCAATTCAGTCATACCTTGAGCAGTATCGTTCTCAAAAGTCGACCCTGTTGAAAAGAAAAAGAGCTAAACCATGTTCAGAGATCTATAGTGCGGAGCGTCTTGCGGTGCAAACTACATGGCTTCTCAATTTCAGTTATATAGAAAGTGACGAAAAAGATGAAGGACTTGGAAAGGCCTCTTCTTTCTTCATGCAAATTGCCAGTTATCTGTTCCCAGACGACATTCCTATCGAAATCTTAAATGTAGGCGCTCCAGAGATTGAACATAAGTACCTGAAGGACCGCTTAAAAATGCCAGTCGGTGCAGAACAAATTGTTGATTTGTTGCTTAGGTTTTCGCTGTTCAAGCGTAAGTCCGGTGACAGCTTAAGTATCCATCGACTTGTTCAAGAGACGTTGAAACAATATTATGATGTGGAAGGTCGAAATGATGGTGAGGTTGTTTCCTCTGCTATAAGAATGTTGCACCACGTATTCCTCAATTGTGTTGGGGGGACGGACTTCCTTTACGATTTGCATAAGAGACTGGATTCTCGGAAAGCTCATGCACTGAGTGGCATAGCTCATTTGCATCCGGCCATCAGCTTAAGTTTAAATGAGGCCAAACTCGAGGTTCGACGGTGGAAAAAGCTTTCATTTAATGCATTTTCCCTACTTAACACTCTGTGGAGAAATGTTTTCTTAAACCCTGACTATCTCCGCACCGAAGGAGCTGCCAGGTTATCTTGCGAAGCAGCCTTCTTTTGCTATTTTTTGGGAATGAACAGTGTAGGATACCGCTTACAACAGTTGGTTTTAGACATTTTATGCGCAGTGAAAGAGCCCATTTGTTTTTACAAAGCCGACGAGCTAATGAAAGTAACAAGGATCTTAATACCCTTCCTGGATCCTTGTCTCCTTCAACAAAAGGTAATGACACTTATGGAAAACGTTGCTGATAAAGCAGGCTATCAAGTAGACAACAATCAAAGCAACGAACTGTTAGAAGGGATTGAAGTGATAGAGCCAAAGGCAAGCGCCGCTTTCGCCAAGGGCGATTTTCAAACTTCTTTTGACTTGTACTCTGAAATTATTAAACTGTCAATTGGAGTAAATGAACCGAGCCCTTGTTCTCTGGGGAAATTTCTTTGTAACCGTGGCAGTGCAAATTTGAAATTGGAAAACATTGAAGCGGCTGTTGACGACTTCAATGCTTCTATCAACGTAGACAATGAGCATTACCCTGGTTACTGCTGGAAGGCATACGCACTCTGTAAACTCGTTGAAAATGGAAGAACAGAGTTCACCAGCAGAGCTCAAGCAGCGGTGGCAGTACTTCATTTCAAATTTGCAGATTCCAAACCAGGTAATATTCAGAAGTTGCAACGTACATTCAAAAACGTTGCAGGACTGCTAGATCGAATTGAGTACAAATTCATCGACCAAGTTAACCAGCTGAAAGAGCTAGAGAGTGAACTCTCTGGAAGCCAGGTTTCAAGTGATTCGTTTACTGTCATTCTAGCTGGTGGGAATTATAATTTCAAAGAGATGGTTATTTCAGGAGGACGTTATTATTTTGTTTCTCTTCCTGGAAGTTTCGCGATGCTTACCTCTAGCAAAGGGTTCTATTTCTCTAATGGCTCTTTTCTATTTGAAAATATTCATTTCGAGAATCCTTTACATTCAGTCGGCGATCAGCTTCTTTCGGTAAAGTTAGGAAGATCGCATCAAGCTAATACGGAAGTGAACGCCGGTAGAGAACTCAAGCTTAGTGCCTTGGTGGAAGCTTATGATGTTAACTCATTAGTGATGGAGCACTGTGTTATCGCTGGTTCTGTTAGTTCAGGGATAATGGTGAAGTCACATCAGCTTAAAAAAATGACCGTTTCATTGAGGTCGTGCAAGATAACAAGTTGTATGGGGTCTGGGGTTGAAATAGAAGGAGGTACAACTGAAAGCCACCTAAGTATTTGTAAGAGTACCATTGCTCACAATATTTACGGTGTTTTTATAAATTCTGCAGCCCATTTTTACATGGAAAATAACGAAATTTATTCCAACTGTCTCTCGGGTCTTGTGGCCACTGGAGGATGTAACGGAGTATTACTGAAAAACAATTTGGCTTCGAATAAACGCCACGGAATTTTTTTGCGAAACGCAAACGCATCAGTGAAAGAAAACTTCATTTTCCGAAATTTATGCTGGGGAATTTTGTGTTGTGCTGGAAGCAAACTAATATGCAAAGACAGCCTGCTTGAAAGCAATTACTGTGGAGGACTTCGTATCATGTTCAATGGTAAAGAGAATGTTTTGGTTGAGAAATGCGAATTCCGAGAGAATGTTGGCCCCGATGTTTTTCCCGCTAGTGCAAAAGAAATTTGCCCTTTGGAGAAGAAATGGAAGCAGTTATTTGTAAGGACCCGGAAATCTCCCTGGATATTTTACTTATTCAATTTTCTCAGTTTAACCAAAGTGTATATAGCTGAATTTGCCAAAGAGTTCAAGAACCCTTTCCTTTCAGACAACAAATTTTTGGATGTTCCCGACAAGTTATTTCAACGCTCTCCACCGACAGTGTGCTCTGGTTGCTGGCAAGATCTACAGTCGAATGGTGATTGGATCGAATGTCCCAGTTGCTATGTTGCAAGATATTGCAGCCGGCAGTGTTTTGACACCGCGAAAGCTATGCATTCTGCGGTTTGTAACTCCATTCTTGAAGCCAACAAAGAATCTGAACCGATGTGGCCTCTGGTCAACCCATCAGTAAAAGTGAGTGATCAAGTTGAAGCGGGATGTTCTTTGTGTGTTAGTGCCGCGGTAAATGTGTTTACAGTAAATGAAGATGACACGACAAAGGGTTTAGCTCGCGTCTGTCTCTTGACTTGTCCAGAGCGGAATTTCTTTACGGTGCTTCGTTCCGTAAAAATCCACGATCTCATAATGATTCATGGAAGTCCTATCAAAGAAAGCATGATGGATATCAAGGCGGCTAGTATTTTGGCAAGCGTTGATTCTAAATCTGATACTGTCACTGTCCACACCCATCGCATTTTCTCTGTTGACAAGGTTCCAGATGGTTGGAATTGGGTGAAAAAGGCATTAAATTTGTTTTGTGAACGATTTTTACAAAGAGGTATGCCATAAAGCTGAGATGGCAGTCTGTTTCGCCTAAGTAGTGGAATTTGTACATTTTTTTGAATAATTGTTTGTACCTGCGTCTGAATAATTTAACTCTGTGTCTCAAGAGAGTTATTTAGCAGTCTTTTATTAGAAATATCTGGACAATTTTCAAGTCATTCAGACGTCGAAAGCGGTTAAATTCAAAGCTAAGCATTTTGCTAGGCTGTTAGCGGTTGGAACATTTAAAGTTCGAATTCTACATCGAGCCTAAACGTGAAATCTTTGAGAACGAACTAGAATTTGTTAAATGTTTGTAGTTTTGGCCGTAAATTTTCTCAAAATCTGTATTCGCTGGGTCCGCACTCAGGCGGGAAATGTCTCACAAGTCAGGTTAGAGTCCGATTGTATGAAGAATCTCAGCCCTGACTAACCGATACGAGATTTCAGCTCCTCCTAAATTAATCACCTAAAAATGACGCGATTACATAAAGAGAGTTAAATTTTAAACCTCCTGTAAGGGCATTCAGATTTCAGCAAGGCCTGAAATATGAACATGCACCACTTGACTTGGGAATGCGAAACTATTTTCCCAGAAATTTTTTCTGCTAATTATAAATATTTCACCCGGGTCAACCGGTGGGCAGAGCGAAATTTCCTCCTGGGGCCCGTTTCTCGAAAGTCCCGGTAATAAACCGGCCCGGTATGCTGTCTCCGTTTGCATTAAAGATCGAGGGTTCAATAGTTTTGCATCTAACATGATAAAACTATCAGTTAATGAATCAAAATGGAGTAGTTTGCCTGCCAGGACCCGCGCTTTTATTCTTTATATTTCGATTTGAATATTTGATTTCGGGCCCGAAAAGTTACCGGGACTTTCGAGAAACGGGCCCCTGGGCTGTAATTAGTTCGTCATGTAATCGGCCCCTTCGTCGACCTGGGGACAAGTCTATCTTGGTTTTGCATTATTAACAGAATTTTAAATAGCGCACGTTCGATATATAAAAAAATTCTAACACCACTCGGAGGCTTTCTGGTTATTTTTCTATATTTGATTTGGTTTTCTTTGTGCTCAAGTCTCTTTTGGAAATTGCGAGACAATGGAGTCGTAAAAAATGTGAAATTTTGTCCCTAAAGCCTCGAAGTCATGTTAGAATTTTAACATAACGAACGTGGGCTATTGCCCACAATTTTGTCAAATGCGCTTTCACATATATATTTATTTGGTCTTAAGATGTTATTTTGCTTTTTGAGGACGGACCAACATTAAAAAACTGTAAACTGTTGAGTTCTTCAATTTTGATACCTCGGGAGATCAGGGTAGGCCCGATTTCCGCCTCTCTTTTGGGTCCGCCCCTCTCTCGGAGGAGGAGGAAGGGCTCGTTTCCCGAACTGCGGCTGGTAATCGAGCCTTGAGATCAGGGTACGTCCTGGGTACGTCCTACGTAACTAACAAACTATTCTCAATATTCTGGAAAAACTAAAAGCAAAGGTAAGAGTGCGCATTTGCGTTGGAGTCATTGCGTTATGATCGGGTGAAAACCTGACCGAATTCCCATTGTGCTTAGAACTCCATCGCTCACGCTCTAGAGAAAGCATTGTCAGTCATTGTCGTAGTCGTTACGTATTAAGCCGAAGTGGATGACTAACGCAATCACAACATGGAAACGGGCATTGTGATGGGTTTATTCTCCTGCTTCAGACTCCATCAATACGGTTTTTACCAGGTCACGAGCGACGATGTTTTTGAAGCAGTTTTAATCATATCAAGCCGTTGTGGGAGCGTACATTTGGGCGTCGATGTACTATGTGTGTATGAAGTTTTTTATGTTTATTAGGAGATGTGTGAGAAGTGCAGAAGCGTTGTATATTTTAGGGGTTGGTTGAGATGTTACATTGGACATGGATGGATTGGTAAGAAAATGGCTGTAGTTTGTTAATCAGTGAAACTGGTTTCTCATAGAATTTATTATGAATTAACAAAAAATGATCTATTTTGGAAGATGAAAGTGATTTTGGTGTTGCAGTGAGGTAGTTGTCGGAGTGCTAATTTGGTTATGAAGGGATAGTGCAGTTACGGTCTGTTGAAATAAAGCGCTGGTTGTGAAAGATCTTATCTATAGTAGAAAACATGCTTGTACTTATTTTCAACATTGCTAGGCTTTCTGTTTAGGATTGTTTATCGGTTATTTTTGATAACGTTTGTATGGAGGGAACGTGGATAAGGGAAAGTTCATTTAATATAGCGAAGGAAGTATGAAGATAATGAGGGGATGGCGCTGAAATTTTGTATGTGTGTGTTTCGGGGCTTTGAAAACTCGGTAATGTCAAGGGGGAAGGCGTAAAATCTCGCTATAAAACTAAGGACCTGACTACATCAGCCGGGGCTTGCTCGCTTTGCAGAGATCTCGGCACCTTAGTTAAATGCAGCAAAAATGAACTTTGCGATTATATGACAACCAAGCAAGCCCGACTAGCAAGGGTCCCAGCATTGTGATGCCGGGATCCTGGGTGGCGGTTTTCCAAGCAAACACAAGTGCAGGGCGGCCTGACGAATGAACCAAGCGAGAAACAGGACAGCGGGTAACACACTGCTCGTGCGCATTGCTTCCATTCTATACATAAAAATGGCGGCTCCGGTCTGGCCCTTTTCATGTAATACCAGGATAACAGACACTTAGGCAGAGCTAGCCAGCCCGGCTCATGTAATCAGGCCATTACTGTGAGTTGTATTGTCACGCAGTTTGCACGTGAAAGCTTTTGAACTTGTCGCTTTCGTGGTTCGTGTACAAGAGGGGACTTAAATCTAACTGTCACGAATGCGGTTTGTACGTGAAGTTGCTTACGAGATCATTTTGCGCAATAAGATTTTAAGAAACCACCTCCATTCCGAAAATCTGCAATGAAATTATGCTTCATTCAATGATACCCTTATTTATCTCATGTACGATGAAGGAATTTTGCGTGACATCTTCTTTGGCTCTCGAAAACTGAGGGCATAAATAATGTCAAACGCTTGGCAATAAGCCATTACTGGCAATAAATAGTCTGTACAATAAAAAAGGGCAATGACCGGTACCTATGGTCCGCGGTAATAACACTCACGCCGTGTGCTGCGAGGACAATTATTTTCCAAAGGGAAAATTTAAATTAAACAATAGTTTCTTTCGCTCGGTGTACCTTGTTTTTTTTTAATACGTTTGTTTTCTATTGCCGATCTGTTTGCCTTGCATTGGCTGTGGGATAAATGCTGTGTCGTGACACATCATGACATCATGGGCAGACATTCGCGTCGCTAAGGTCGCTTGGCTTGTTTACGTTCGCACGTATTTCGTGCCTACTGCTATTTTGATTACTCTAGTTGGGCGACGCCCAAATAATTAGTGTAAGAAAATGGAAATGCCAATTCTTCGACTCTGATTCTATCAGCAGTGCTCTTTGTTGTTTTCTTTTTTATTTTATTTTATACGATAATGTTACTCAAAACACATTTGTTCCAGCTCCTCTATTATTAGCCTTATAACGCCCTCGGTTTTCTATCTTTTAATTTAGGATAGACCATAAAACTTCCAGTTGTTTAATAATTCGCTTTGCTCGCGTAATAAACTGCTTTTAGTAACGCTTTTAAAACAGCAGTAACGACCAGTGAGCTAAGAGTTCGCTCTCACAGTTGGAAGTACTTTTTGACCAAATTAGTTTGGTCGCTTTCGGTACCAACGCGGGAAATCTCGAGCGGGCTAGGTGGGTCCATCAGGCCCGCTCGGGTAGCCAATAAGAACGCAGGATTCGCTTCATGTTGCCCTCTGGCGGATTCGGCCATACAATAGAGTATAAACTTAAGAGGTTGCTCAAGGCTAAAGAGTTGGACATTTTTCTTGTCACGAAAAACATTATAGAAGTAAGGCGGTATTAAGATGTAGTCGTCTCATCGAGATAGAGGACGCTATGTTTCTTGTAATATCTTGATTAGGAATGAAATGAAGGGTTTTCAGCTCCACTCTGTGTAATAACACAGCGAGCCACACGTTCAAGCGGTTACTGAACAGACATTTTAATCTCTATCAAGTGCCCCGAAGGTACAAACGAAAACTGAATATATAATGAGTCTAGCAGCACGTGCAAATGAAATTCAACACAGGACGTGAAAATTACAATATTATAGCACTCTGTCTGTGTTATGTCCCTAAGTGAAAAAGATACTTGTTGAATACATTCGAGCCCTTTTGTGTGTTAGGCCTCTTTTTTGTTCATATGATTGACCTCAAGTATTGATGATATAAACCAATCAAAAAGGCTTATGTCTCATCTTTTGACGTTGAGTGGCTTCTAAGAATATTGTAAAATATCCGGCATTTCTTAGAACTGAGTTCAGGGTGGGTACGTTTCCCTGACCTTTATTCACCTGTTTCACAAAACAAAAACACTGATTTTTCTTTTAACGGATTTTCATCAACTCGAGACAAGTACAATACTGGCCAAGAAGTTTTGGAACAGTTTCCTTTTTTCAAGTGCTTTTGTTTGCAATTTGCAGCTAGCCAGAAATACAGATTCATTAACACAGCCTTACCAAGGTTTCTCCCCAACCTCCCCCGCCTTCTGCAGATCAAGTTTCCCAAATTAATGAAACTTTGACCTTGAATGCAAACACGGAAAACATAAAACAGCTTTCCGGGCCCGTAAAGTTACCGGGACTTTCGAGAAACGGACCCCCGGGTACCAAAATAACCTAGTACATTAAACTTTCTGTAAGGCCGAACTTTGGAACCAGCACAATGTTCATCTTAGAGAGGTGTCCGTCTTATAAAGGGTCAAAGCATGAGGCCATAAGCTGCAGACACAAACTTGGGTGTCCATTATATAGAAATGTCTGTTAAGAGAGAGGCTGTTCTAGATGGATACAAGACTTAAGTAGCGGCCTACAAGTTTGAAAGAAAACAGAAAAAACTTACACTGGCTTCTAGTAGAGAAGATGATTGAATTTAAGACTCTCCTCTTAGACCACAGAACG
This sequence comes from Porites divaricata, assembly GCA_038088405.1. Lineage (NCBI taxonomy): Eukaryota > Metazoa > Cnidaria > Anthozoa > Scleractinia > Poritidae > Porites > Porites divaricata. Next base: position 9,716,402 of record JBBMOI010000006.1, read on the forward strand.
CTGAATTGTGTTGGTACTGTAAGCAAAATGGCTCAATCACGCCACTGCTTTAAAAATATGGATAACTCAGTTTACGATGTTTATGTATTTCTTCTTAAGTACATGTTCACTGAAGGCGTTCTTTAACGCGTCTACAGTTAAATAGAAATGATGATGGCGTCAGTTCTCCATAAAGAACAAGAATACAAGGAAAAACTCAAGTACAAGAGGTTTTAGGTCAAGCAGCCGAGGATCAGAATCTAAGACGAACTTCCAGTTGGTAAATAAACCTTCCCGGATCAGTCCACACGAGCGTTTATGGTCCTGATTGATTAATACAGACTATCATTTATTAGTGAAGAATAATTAGGGTTGGGGAGGGGGCTTATTAGAGAGGGGGGGGGGGGGCTTATTAACTTTTTCCCCTGAACAGGGGGTGGGGGCATATTAGAGGGAGGGGATTTATTTGAGAGGGGGGGGGGCTTAATAGAGGATTTACGGTATTCAGATCTCCTAGTTTATTCATTTGCGGGACTGGCCACGATAGCGAGTGAGCTACACGGGCATTCTGCTCTAGCGTGACTTCTCACGATACCCTCCGAATGAAGGCTAGACGAGAACATTCGTTTGTCACTGTGATTTGACTATTTTCCATTTAGAGTTTGTATACTGCCTCTCAAATGGCCTTTACAGCTTTTATGGTAGTATTAATGCAGGTCTTGGCAATATGGCACAGTGCATACTGGAAACAAAATAGCGTGACTCTGAATCCGCCAACACTGAGAATTGCGTGATTATAGGACCTTCCAAACGCGTAATGACTCATGGGATAGCGAATCTTTTCTCTGCCATTTTTGCAGGCACTTTCACTTTCTGAATTTTCGTTTATCATTTTCTACTAAAGAAGGCCAAGATTCTTGAGGTGTGTTGAAGGTATTTTTACTTCTGTTTGTACTTGTCTTTGTGTGCGTAGTTTTTCTGCCATTTTGGGTTTAGAAAACAGATTGGTGAACAAGGAAATAGAATTATGGGTCACCATTTTGGCCATTTTGAATTGGGAAGGCATTCTTCTGTACTTAATGTACTGTACATCAGGTCAAATGTGTGCTGCGAAGCATAGTCAAGCACAAAGTGGCCTTTTCATGTTGTTTTCTTTTAACTTTGGCCTTTTTTCCGTGAACAGTTGCTAGTTTAACGTGTAAGTTTAATTTCAGACACAGGAAACCGTTAATATCTTAGACATCATGAATTGTTAATATTGTTAGGGCTAATAATTTTTAGCCACCTGTTTATAATCTGTCTTGAATGAAATGCCGTGAATATTGATCTCATTAATATGAATCTAAACACTAATAACGGAGAGGTCTGGGTTGGGGGCAGGCAGTTGTACATTGTATAGGAGTCGTCCTAATTTAGCAATATATTGTATGAGAGTCATAAGACCATACTGATAACCAATTGTAATACACCACGCTAGCTTGTACTCTATTGCTTAATTTTTGATATTATTACACAAAGTCTTAAGAGCGAATGCACAGAAAAATCGAGCAAACCGTGGCCACAGCTCAAAACCTAACCTACCCTCATTTTCAGTCTGTAATAAGGTTTTGATGAGTTTATAACATTGCTGAGGTTTAAATTTCAAAATGCGGACGAGTTTGGGAATTATTTGAGATTTTCGATTTCAACGGTCTGCGGGCCTAAAATTAGCCGCCGAACACAGGAATATAGCCCAGTGACAGAAGTGAGCTGACTTTCATAAATGAGCGAATATATTGGCAATCTTCCACTTAAATTTCACAAAACAGATATCTAACAATTTCTAAAAGGCACATTTTTTAGATTTAGAGAATAAAATATCGACGAATGAGCACAATTTTGAAACGTAATTTGCATAATGCTCATAAATACAACAATTTACCGCTAAAACCAAAATCGAATTTTCTATATGGGGGAATTCTCCAAATCAGCCCAAATCCCGGTTACTACCCAATGAGTTATAGTACTTCAACATGATCTGAAAGTTAGTCTGGTGTTCTTGCAAACGCTTGTAAAATAGATTGATTATTTTGAGGTTATTTTGCCCCAAACAACGGCTAATTGACCCCAGGGTCAATTGACACGTGCACGTCACCTTAGTTTTATGCGTCGATTTGAGCTCGTTAAAAGGGAGAAACTAACAAGAGTAGTTATAAGAGGATGCTTTACCATTCAATTTCGCCCCTGATTAATTTCTGTCATTTCCTGATTAACTCTGTCATCCAACCACTTAGTACAAAAATGACAGAAATTAATCAGGGTTTTTTTCATTTTTTCCCAAATATACTGCTTCAAAAAAATTAAAAACCATGATTAATTTTGTAAACTGTGGAAATTGTGGAAAATACAGAAATTAATGGCTCGCCACTGCGTGGCTCGCGGAAATGACAGAAATTAATCAGGGGCGAAATTGAATGGGAAGTCATCCTCTTATAACTACTATAGATAAACATTGAGATAGCCTAGACAGTGGCGAGGAGGAAGGGGAGGTGATTTCAGACGATTCATCTTTTATCGGTTTGGGGGGGTGGGTGGGTCGGGGATAGCTTCTTGAAAGTTCTGAAAAAATTTTAGCTAAAAAAATAAAAACTTGAAATAAAAGATGGCACCCTATTTGTATACAAGGTCTAGAGTAAGAAACGGAATGATACCTTTTGTTTACAATAGAGATATAACTAAAGATAAAAAATATTATAAAATGATAGGTAATAGATTTTGCTCACCGGCAAAAATAATAAAAAGATATCTTAAACGTATTTTTGAGTCTGTTTACGGCGAACTAAAAAATAATAAATACAAAGAACTTAATGATTTAGAAGAAATAGATATTTTTTTTGACAGCAGCGATTATAATTGTATATTTAATCCTGTAGTATACTCAGAAGTTTTAGATTTGTATTTAGTTTATTTATCGCTGTATAAAAAGTATGGATTTACTAAAGAATATTTAGACAAAGTTATTTTAAAAGACACAGATTATAAAAATTCAAAACCCAAATTTAACTATTTTGACTCAAGTGGGGTTAAATGGAAAAAAAGAATCAAATTATCTCCCACAGACAGAAATATAATACTTTTGAGAGAAATTCCTTTTTTTATTGAAGATTTTTTCATCGAAGCATTAGAAAATCCACTAAGCCAAGAAATTGTTTATATGTTTTCTTTCTTTTATTTGTATTGTTTGGTTGATTATGAATTTATGTTAAGTAACAATGAAACAATATCTGGCCAAGAAAGTCTTTTTAAAGACTCACAAAATTTGATTTTTAAAAATTTTTTTGATTATATAATAGAAAAAAATCATAAAGATTGTTTAAAAAAATATACTATAAATGAAGAAATTATGAGTCTTTTAAGAACTGAATTATTTTTTTTAGAACCAGTTTTATCTGAAAATATTTATTTAGACTTTGTAGATTATAATATGGTGGAAGAAGTATTTAAAAAGTACAATATTACCAATTTTAAATATAACAAAAAATCGGAATTGGGGTTCGTTAGTTTTATTTATGAAACTGTTAAAGAAAAGTTTGGAGAATTAAGTGAAATAGTTGACAAAATATTAAGAGATTTTTTAGTTTTTATAGATTCAGAGAAAATAGTTTACTTAACATATTCAACACATAGATATTGTGACTTTATGGGTTTGGCGGGTATTTTGGGTTTTATGGCTTATATGGGACCTACGGGTTTTGTGGGTTTTAATAGTAAATATGATAGATTTTTTGGTTTTAGTGGTTATAGATTTTCACGTTTAAGAGATCAAGACAATCAACTAAAAAAAAGAAGATTTGAAGATATTAAGTTATCAAGGTTATACCTAACTTTTTGTTAAAAATAAGTTTTGTACCAAGTGGGTGGTTATGAAGAAAAAAAATTAAATGATGAATAATTTTGATTTAAAAAATAATATTTTCTTATAATAAAAATGCAGTTGTCAAGTTACGATCGTCTCACTCCAGAAAATATTATTTTCAATGAAGCCAAAGAATTCAAAGTAAAGGATAGCAAAATCAAATACAAAAGAATCCCAATTGAAATCAAGTACCCAAATGGAAAGAAAGGTGCTCTTGTAATTGAAACTCCATTTCTTTTTTCTTTTGGAGTAAATGAAAAGGAAAATCAAGAAAATAACAAACTTGTTGGCTACAGTATTCCAGTTTGCCTCTGGGGAAAAGATAGTGAACCAAATACAGAGGAAAAAGCATTTTTTGATACCTTGAATAATTTAAGAGAAATGTGTTGCAAACATCTTGAAAGTGAATACGGTCCCGATCAAGCATCATCAATGTCTTCTCCCCTTTATTACAAACAGGTTGAATATACTGATAAAAAAGGTAAAAAGAAAACACGAAAAGATGAGACAGCTGCTCCAGTTTTATATGCAAAACTTATTTACTCTGAGAAGTCAAAGAAAATACTTTCTATATTCAAGACCAAGGCGAAAAAAAGTTTGAATCCTTTTAAATATATTGATCAGTATTGCAATGTCAAAATGGCATTGATAGTTGAAGGAATATTCATAAGCAAGACTGTTACATCTCTTCAAATAAAAGTTCATGAGTGCTATGTTAAACCATTGAAACCTCGAGAATCTTTACTAACTATAACCGAGGAAGAAGGTGATAGTGAAAGTGATAGTGAGACTGTTGAGGTTGGCGATATTGAAGATTTAATTATTTCTGATAAGGAGGAAGAAACTGATTAAGATTTTTAATACAAAATTTGTATTAAAAATTAACCAAATCCTTGAAACTCACCCATGAGTTAAATTTATCAGGATATCCACTCCATTTTACTAATGCCATCTTTTTCTTGTTATCTCTTCTGATAACTTTTTCTATTCTAAAAGTCTGCTGTTTTGCTTTCTGTAATTCTTGTTCGTAAAAAGATCCCCTGATCGATTCCGACATCAGATCAACAATAGAATATGTAACAGGTTTTGTTGGAATAATTTTATCAATCACAAATATTTCCTCTGTCCAGTTTGGTGTGTAACCTTTATCAAATACCTTTCTTTTATACTTTGAAATTCTAACATGATCTCCAATCTTAAACTTTGGTTTACCCGGTTTCAAGTAAATAGATTCGCCATACAAATTAGACCAAACTTTTTTCTCATTCTTCTTTTTACTTGCTTCAACAGGAGTCATCTTAATACTAGAATGTCTCGTATTATTATAATCATTAACCAGTTTATCTATCTTATCCACATAAACAGTGTTGTTATTTACAGTAAACATCTTCCACATCTTGTTTTTCATTGTTTTATTCCATCTTTCAACAACACTAGATTTCTCTTCATTTTCAGTGTGATAAAGTTTAATACCTTTGCTTTTCAGAAAATCTTTGAAATGTTTGCTGATAAACTCAGAACCTTTATCAGTCCACAACATCTTTGGTTTACGCCCTCTTTCAAAAATATCATCAAATGCTTTACTAACAGTTTCAGTTTTTTTGTCTTTTAATCCTCTTATCCAACCATACTTACTAAACACATCAATAACCATCAGCAAATATTTAATCCCCCTGTTCCACTTAGCAAACTTTTGCATTTCAACCAAATCAGCAGCCCAGATATCATCACGGGCGTTTGAGATGACTGATCTCTTTTGAAAGTTTCTTGTGATTGGTTTGTGAAGTTCGTCGGCTAATTGTTGAGACCAATCACTACTCAACGCCGACTCGCGTTTTTTTGAAGCCCAAGTCCAAGTTTTTGTTTTGTGTTAATCATTGTTCTAGCCAAAGTATGACCCCATTGTCTCTGTTTCCAAGGAATTGCATCTAATGATTTTATCATTTTTCTATCAGCTTCATTTTTACATTTTACTTGTTCACTGGTTGGTTTGTTACCACAGACAGAGTAATCAACATCGTGTTGCATACTTACAGCATCTGTTCGTCCAGTTGGTTGCTCATAGATTTCCAATATCTCTCCAGTTTGAGGATCATATCTCAATTGAGATTCCAATGGATTACCGGGGCCAGTATACTTATGACCAGGAAGTGTAAATCCTTTGCGTGGTGCGACTTTAAGAATGGCTTTATGAATATCAACTCCACTTCCAAAACTTGTCAGAGGATTATTTTCCCAGAAGTGTTCATCAATAATAATCTGATATTTGGTTCTTAATATCTGAGGCCATGTATCAGGATTAGATGAAATAATGTTATTCATATCTGCCAGAGCTTCTGGATTATTTTCAAAAAATCTTGACTTTTTCATTCTTCTTGAAGGTTTTTCAAATTTAAAAAATAATTCAGGATTAGAACCTTTTTTTATTATTCCCATCTTGGCTTCTTCAGCTGCTGTTGGTCGTCTCCAGAATTTTCCAGAAGTCACACCATGATCCGATCCAAAAGCTGATTTCATGATATCACCAGATTTATATCGATCATAAACTGGTTTCAAAGATGGTATTAATTCTTGAGTTGTTTTCATAGCAATATCTGGTGCTTTTTTTACAACAGTCATTGGGTCAATTCCAGCTCCATCCAAATCAGGTCTGTTAGTTTTATATCTTTTCTTTGGCCTAACTTTGGTTGATAGTTGATCCATTGCCGATCCAACACTATCTTGAATAAAAGGAGTCAATTTATTGATCCCATAATTTACAGCCTTTTTTTGTAGTTTTTTATTTCTCATTAATTCACTTGCTCCATACCGTCCCATTTCGACTGCCTTTTTCCCCATCCAAGGAAGAGCATGTTCAACGAATGCATCTGTAGCTGTCCCAACAACAGTGTCAAATAAATCTCCTCCAGCTTGTTTGCCTGCCTTCTCAGACGGGCTAATTAGTTTTTTGACTTTACATATCTTACTTTTTTAATTCCACAAACAGCACAATGACAAAAGAATTGTGTTCTTCCTCTTTTATCAGTTTGGTAACCACTTGGCTCAGTGCAAGGAGTTACTCTTTTATCTTTAATGCAATATGATTCTTTCATTTAGTATAATGTTTAGATAAAATGTCAGCGAGGGCTAATTTTGTAAAAAGTGAACTTGAGAAGATTTATAATAAGTTAAATGAGAGTTATGAATATGCCAGTATTGCAAGATTGGAGAATGATAATCGATTCTTTAAAGTATTTGAGTTGATTGCAGAGTTATCTGAGAAATCAAATAATCTAAAACAGGTTGTAAGGGGGAGTTTAGTATAAACTAAAGATAAATGGAATCTAAATTCTTTTCCGAGATAGAGAAAAAAATGGATGTTAAAACTATCAAAGATTTTGAGAAAGAAATAAGGACAAAAATAAATGATGAGTTAGAGACACTCCGGAATAAAAATGCAGATCTTTCAAGAGTTTTAATGGCTGGTGAATGTGAGATGTGGGAAAAAATAAGAAGAGGAGATTATTCTTGGTTGAAAATAAAGTCTGATAAAAAGAAGAAACTTTTTAGACTTATAGATATTTACACAAAATTTGATTCCATAGTTGATACTGTTAAAGAATTGGAAAGAAAAGTTGAGAAGGTTAAAAAGATGAAGGATTCACCAGTGGATTCAGATTAAATTATATAAACATTATATAAAAATGGAAGAATTTAAAGAATATGTAAAAATGGATGAAGAATATTTAAAAATGGAAGAAGTTAAAGAATATGTAAATAAGTATTTAAAAGAGAAAAATTATGAAACTTTAGATAATTTAAAATCTTTAGAAAATGTAGAAGTTTTAACAGATGAAAAAAGAAGATTAATAAATTATAGAATGTTTTTAATTTACAAGAAAATTGATGAAAGTATAGAAACTTTAGATTTTTCTAAACGTTGTTTGGCATTTGATTATGTTGCAAATAATGAATTTGCAGATAGATTGTATAAAAAAATTAGTGAGGTGGAAGATAAAGTAATAGATTTGACATCTATGTTACAAGCAGCACAGAATGGTATTAGGCCTTATGATAAAATACAATAAAAAGTCCTTTTGAGTTTATTTAAGATTAAATATAAGTTATATTTAATCTTGAAAAATAATATTACAAATTGTTATTCAAGGAATCTTTTTTATATATAAAAAACTTTTATTTAATTTATATTTTGTAATAATCTTTATCTATCCTCCAAAGTATTCTTTTATAAAATCACTATTATCATTATCAAAATGAGGATTGTGTATTACATCAAGAATACTTTTTTCATTCTGTCTCTCAAACAAATAGTAAAGACACCAATAACCACAGAGAACAGTGTTTCGATTTTGAATTTCATCTATTGAATAAACAATATGTTTTCCAGATGTATTAAAATACTTCAAAGCCTCATTCGGCATTATCAGACCAAATGGGTCAAAATACTCAACAACTGAATCCAAGTTTCTATAACAAACCCAATGTGTGCCAGGTCCTTGGATATCATCAAGATTTATTATTCCGCATTCTTTTTTTATCTTTTGTGGTAGTTGGTCTCGACTGTAAATTCCTCTGAAATGTCTCAGGCCAAGTTTTTTCACCCATTCCATCAAGTCAAAGTTTGAAAGGGGTTTAATTATAAAATGGAGCCTATTATGGGAATTGAGTTGAATGGGCTGTTTTTTCCCAGTAGCAAACCTTTGCCTTTGGGGGTTTTTTTTGCCCCCATTCCTATTGTATTTCCCCATTTACCATAAATTGGAGGTGAGAAATACGGATGACCCTCACCTTGTGTGGATATTGGTGAAACATAAACATTTCTTGTGACATTAGAAGATCCTCTATCAACCTGTAAACCAGATCCAAATAACTTTGGAAGCAGACTAATTGCCATTGGAATTCCAATAGATGCAAGTGTTCCCAGGAATCCTCCTTCTATTTGTTGTCGAGTTGGTTTGATAACAAGTCGACCTCCTGTTTGAAAAATTTTGTTAATCTGATCTATTTGTGCTTGGGTAAACTCATTAGCAATAGGAGGTAAAAGTGGGAAAAACCTTTTTGGAATTGAAATACCTCGTCCAAACAGTTTTTTTATTCCAATGTCTCCAAGCGCAGTTGCAGCTCCAGTAGCAAGTGCAGGAGCAACTTTTGAAACTCCCTTTATTGCATAAGGAAGAAGTTTTGAACCAAGTCTTATTAAACTAGTAAATAAGTTTCCACCATGTTTTACTAAACTTCTAATCTGTGTTTGGCTTATATTTATATCTGATCCTGTTCCATTTGCAAGTGATTTTTTTATTTTTGCGAACTGTCTTTGGGTCAACATTAAATCATCAGGTCCTTGAAGATGAGAATGTTTTAATCGAAGTTTTATTGCTGATCTTTTTTGAATTGCTCTTAACAGTTTTGATTTTTGTCCATCTGTAAGAGTTACACCATATTCAATATAAGTAGCCATTTTATATAATATGTTATATTAATTTTTTTCTCAAGCTCTAAGAAGTAGTTTTCCACTTTGCTGTTCTATTTCTGCTTCTCACTCGTGAAGTACAAGAGCGTAAATATTATAATTTGTGGCAGTAGCACCTGACAACTCATAATGAAAAGATAGTTTTGTAACTCCATCCTTTATGTCTAATTTCTGCTTTGTCAAATCAAAATACACAAATGGGAAAATATTCTCAAAATTTTGTCTATTAAGAAGTGTTCCGCCTTGAAAATCATTGTTGGCATATACATAAGACATCACATCTCTAAAAACTCTTGAAGGATCTGATGAAGGTTTATAAGCAATATCAGGGTATTCATTTCCATTTCCAACTTCAAGATAACATCTATTCAAAGTTCGAGGATTTGTGGAAACGCTGAAAGTATTGTATAAAAATGGATTTGCTGTCTGTGATTCAATATTTGGAGTATTGATAATAAAAACAAATACATGCCGAGGTTTTGAAATTCCGTTTGTAATTCTAAAATTACCAACAGCTTGGTTACCAGCAAGGTTAGATTCAACAACTTCATTGAGATAAGTCCATTTGTATGGTTTGAGATACTCACTCATATAAATCTTATTTCCTTCTGAATTGAATATTAATCGAGGCACAAACAGTTGAAGACGGGTAATGACTACTCGGCATCGATTTCCGCCGTCTCTCCATATAAGATTATCGTCTTTTTCAGTCTCAAAGTTTATTTCGATTTTAGTGTTTGGAAGTAATTTGTCTTCAAGTGCCTCAAAGAAAGAATATCTATTGAGAGGAATTTCACAGTGTACTATGCTTGAAGTTCCAAGGAGAGCTTTTCGAGTTGCAAATCCTTCATTATATGTTGCAGGAGTGTTATCTATCATAAGACCTGCTTCATCTCCTCCAGGGTTAGCTCCATTTTGCCTATGAGTAACATTTCGTCTAGTAAATCTATTTTTATTAGCACTTGTTGATGTATCAAGAAAATAAAATTCATTTGTTGCTACACTATCAGCATATGATTTATTATATTCAAGCAAATTTTTTATATTTACACTATGATTGGCGTAATTACACTGATAAAGTTCCTTTCCATTTGCCAGCACAGATAATCTTGAAATAAAAGAATTAGCGCCATTTACTATTCCCATTTGGTCATTTTAGTAAGCAATAATTTGCGCTAATCTAGCAGCAGTAAGACTATCATCATTTACATTAGCGCCAATAACAAAATCAGTTCCATCATGTTGCTCAACTTTAAAGTCTAGTGCTATTCTAGCATTATACCAATCAAATGGAGTGACTTCACCTGTATTGTCAGCAATGAATTTAAGATTATTTCTAACTTGAACGGTGTTATTTGCTGGGGCAATATTAAGAGGTTGTTCAAGGTCAAAAACAACATCTTCATATCTTTCAAGATATTTTGGGTTTCTAAAAGACTTCATTTTAATAATTAGATTATATTATTTTTTCTTTCCAGATCCAGTCATAATTTGTAGCACTCTATTATTGATTTCTTGCTGTGTCATTTTACGAGATGGTGTATTTTCTCCAGTAAGCATTTTTACTATTTTGTCACCAGCCTTTTTATTTGTAGTGGGGGTTGGTTTGGGAGGAGGAGCAAATTGTACCTTTTTTCTAGTTGGTTTTTTACCAAGAAAAGATTTTATGTTATCAATTATTCCTTCTCCGTATATATGTTTTCTTGAAAACTTTCCTGTTATAGGATCATATTTTTTTTTAAACTCTGATTGTCGCATCATTTTATTTATATAATTATACAACATTGCTATCTTCAGTACGGCGAAGCAACAGTGTCATAAACCAATCAATACCATTCAAGTCAATAGGTTGACTGAGTGAATCATTTACTGTTATATGCATTTCAGAAATATTATTAGAACTTACAGGACAGTACAGTGTCCTCCTTGGTTCAAAAGTAAAAGGATACGACCTTGTCAAATTATCCGTTGGAATAACAGCAATTGTGTTTGTATTAACTCCATTTACAACAGAATCTTTTATAGCACTTACGTTTATGTTAAGGGAATCAATCGATTTTGTAATATTAGGAAGTTTAGTTCCATACTCAGTTTTAGTCACCAGTTTCTTTTCAAATCCGATGAGGTCTCCAAAATCTGTTCCTCTCAGATCAAGTTGATAACTTCCCTCAAGTTCTACCAGTACTCGATAAGTAGAGAGAATGAAAGACAGATTTATTGAGTAATTCTTCACACCCTTGGAGTCTGTTGTGTGATGCGACTTTTGTTCCATGTACTGATGAATGTAATCATTCAAATCAGAGTAAGAATACATTCCATCTGAAAAGGTGATAGTCTGCCATGTTGTTCCATCATGGGTGTATTTGATTTTGTTGTTTCCATAACTACTTCTGATGTTGTACCAAGAATAAGTCATTGACAACCTATCCAAGGCGAGAAAATGCCTGAATTGGGGGTCAAGTTTCAAAGGAGGATTAAATTTAACCAAGAAATCATGAGGTTTGTTTACTCCTATTTTTTCTCTTTTAACAGATGAAATATGAATAGCACTTTCATTCATTTATAATATATCTAGATAACTTTTCTAAGGAGTGTATTAAGTTGGTTATTAGACAGGATCCCGAGATCCCTAAGTCGATGAGCTATTTGAATGTATTCAGGCAGCACACCATTGTTTCCTGCAACAAGTGATCCATTGAGTAACTCAAATCTATGAAGTAGTTCTTGGGGGGAGAAGTAAAGACCCTGCCCTACTTTATATTCAAGTGATTTAAAATAATCTTTAATTATATTTCTATATTTCATTAGTGTTACTTTTTGTTCTTCTTTTAGAAGAGTAATAGCTAAATATTCTTCATCAGGAAATTTAGTTCTTTTTCTTCCGTTAATCTGACCAGTTAATGTTTTTATATCAGAGTTTACATCTCTTAATTCTTTTTGTAAATCTTCAATATTAGAATCATAAAAATCATTTGGTCTTGTATAATTAAATTCTTCTAATGTAAAAATATCATTTTTATCAAAATTTTTTTCTAAGTCTAATTTTACTATTGGAGTTTTATCCTCTTTTGGTAAAGGAGCTCGAGCTTGATCGTCTTTATCATCTTCTCCATCTTCAATAGCTTCTACTCCTGGCAACTCTTGCATATCAGCCAATCTCTCAAACTGACTAAATCCATCTGTAATGGCTTTTTGATTGGCTTTGAGACCTTCCGTAAGAGCCAACTGATTTTGCAACATTTTTTGGTTTTGAGTAAATATATTTTGTGTTTTGGAGTCCTTACCAGGATCTTCAAACTGAGAAATCAGAGGCCGGAATGTTTCACTAAATCCTTCTCTCAGATTCTGTTTTTCCCAAGTAGTTTCTTTTATTCGTTGTCTCACCTGTTTAATAAGATCATCAGCTTCAATCTTATTTTTAGAATATTTTTTCATTTCTTCAATATCCATTTATATATTTATTATATAAAATGGAGATACCAAATTATGATAGCACTGATAACAGAGATAAAAAATTCAAGCAGTTGTTTCCTTACATGCCATCGGATACATTTAGAATGTTGATTTGTGGAAATAGTGGAAGTGGTAAAACTAATTTGCTTTATCACATGTTAATGAAACCATTACTCTATTATGATGAGATTTATCTTTATGCTCGAAATTTGGAGCAGGAAAAGTATAAGAGATTAATGCAAAAAATGAGAGAGATGTCACATAAGCTCGGCTATGAAATACTTAATGTGAGTAATGATGAAATAACTCCAGTAAAAGAAATGGATTATGAAGACAATCAAAAACTTGTGATATTTGATGATTATGTCTGTGATAAAAATCAGAGACAAATCATAGATTATTTTATTCAAGGTCGACATAAGAATTGCTCAGTGATTTATCTGAGTCAATCATTTTATAAAACTCCAAACGATATTTGATTGAATTGTTCACACTACTGTTTATATGAATTTCCATCTTCCAGAGAAGCAAACAGAATATCATCTGAATTAGGGGTTGATAAAAATGTGTATAAAGAGGCAACTAAAAAACCATTCTCATTTCTTTATGTCAATAAACCAAAGAAAACCATATCAAAAAACTTTACTGGGATTATATAAACAATAAATAAGATGGGAATATTTAATGAACACTCTTCTAATCATTATCAATTTGCAAAAGGAGTTCAAGGAGCTCCAGGTATTGGGTTTAATCTCACTGCAGATGGAAATTATGATATGGTTGGTAAAAAACTGACAAATGTTGGAGCACCAACATCAGACACTGATTCAGCAACCAAGAAATATGTGGACGACTCCAAAGTTGATGGAAGTGTCTTTTTAAAATTGGATGGAACAAGACAAATGACTGGAGATTTGAACATGAATAACAATCAAATATTCAATATTCCAAATCCAACTGGTTCCAAACAACCAATACCATTAGCTTATGGTGATTTAGCTTATCTCCACGTTGATGGATCAAATATGATGACTAATCATATGAACATGAATAATAAAAAAATAACCCACTTACAAACACCAACAAATAACACAGATGCTGCAACCAAAAAGTATGTGGATGATAAATCAAAACCCCAAGATCTCAGTCCCTTCTTTAAGAAAGATGGGAGCGCCCCAATGACAGGAAATCTTAATATTAATGGTAATAAAATAATTAATATTGAAGATCCAGCTTCAGATAATGATGCAGTAAATAAAAAGTATGTTGATGGCCATCGGCACCAATCCCAAGTTCAACCAAGTCATTACAAAGATGAGTTTGCTTTTTTGATGTCAAGTCCATCTCAATGGACAGATGAAATAGATAATAGAACTAGTTTTATTCCAAAAAAGATAGCAGACCTTTCAACCAAAAAAGGAAACTTTCACGACTACAATCATAAAGTTCTTTATACATCTATACTTAAGAATTTTCAAGATGGTTATAAGTATAAGATGGGACTTAATTTTTACAGGTTAGTTGGAGGAGCTGACTATACCCTTTGTTTAGAAATACTTAACATTGATTATCAACTATGGCATAAAACTCAGGTAAGTGTTGACGACAACTCATCACAAGGATTACAACTTGGAAATGTTAGTGTAAAAAAACTTCAACATAGATTCATCGATTCATTAAATCACACACAATTTATGTATTACCATAGAGTCATAATTAACTTTAAGAAGTTAACAACTGGTAGCAGATTCTTTATTCACATTTTGGTTAATATTCCAAATAATGGAAATGATCTGGCTGTATATCCAATGCAGTTTTCCGGTGTTTACATAATTGCTTATGGTATTATGAGCAAAGTTAGCAATATCGACCCAGATAAAGTTTATGACTATCATACAGCATTTGATATTAAACCAACACAAGTAGAATACAATGTTGACATTAACGCAAATAATAAAAAAATATTAAACATTGCTCTCGATAGAAACAGGGCTACTAGTGCAGCAACAGTTGGAATGGTAAAAGAATTAATTCCTTTTACTAACGACTATGTTTATAGGTATTATTTTGAAGAATTTTATGACTTTTCTGATGCGCATAATTATAGATTAATTAAGTCATCATCTGGTGTTGTTTTTAATTCTCTTGTTCAAAATATTACTTTTCCCAATAAATACTTAAGTGATATAAGAAAAGAAGGATTAAATGTTAATAATTACACTATTACTTTTACCCCCCATGTTAATTTTACTAATTATACCCTATGCATGGTTTTTTATCATTGGTCAAATAGAAATTTTGCTTTATTTAAAAAAAATTCAGACAGTAATCAAAGTTTATTAAATTTAACTTTTACTAAAGCTGCTGGTTATTTAACTTTACTTTCCAATAGTATAAGAGATTCTTTTACTTTACCAAGTAATTTTGATGGAAAAAAAATTGTTTTATGGTTGACTCAGAGTGTTGATACAATTGTTACAAAAGTTAACATAAGTAACCACTCCTCAACATTAACTTTACCAAACGCTAATTACTCAAATAATCAAACTTTTGACTTTACAACTGAAGATGGAGTTTTGAGTAAAATTATGTTTTCTCCAAATTTTTACGACTTTGATTCTGAGCAATTTCACAGAGTAATATTACAAGAGAAACTAAATGGTAGTTATGTAATATAATCTACTAATTTAAATAAAATGAAGGACTTATTTGAATTTAATCACATTGATAACTCACTATCAGAATCAGACATCAAAACTCTCAAAGATTTCTATAAACATTATCACAAGAAATTCTGGTGTTTTAAGAAATCTTTTAAACGATACAAAATTCTTGATGAATCACTTACTCTGTCTGGAGGAGGATTAGTTGTGATAGGAACTATTGCTGGAGGAATAACACTCAATCCAATAATCCTGGGTGTTATCAATGGTCTTGGAGTGATTGTGAGTAGTATTTCAAAAATGAAGAATTACAAGAAAAAGATTGAAATGACACAAATAGCATTTACAACTTATGAGAAAGTATTGGTTGAACTGCGATCAGCTTTGCGGGGTGATGAGTTTAACAAGCAAGAATTTATTGATCGAATGAAACTAATAGATGAAATGATAATTGATCAGTCTCCTATTGCAGATAGATTTTCAAAGAAATACAATAAAAAATATTTGAAAAAGATTATTACATAATATAAATAAAAAATGTTATTTTTTACTTAAAAATAAAATTGATTAAATATAAATTGTAATAATCTTTTTCAATGACCAGATATTCACATCCATCTTATTCTAATTTTTACACAACTGATAATGGTGGTGTTTATAACTCCAGAACAGGAAAAGAACTTGGTACACCATCCAAAAATGGTTACATTAGAATCTCAATCAGACCTCGAGGAGAAAACCCAATTAGCTTGCTAGCGCATGTATTTATCTGGGGAGCCTATAATGGTGAGGAAACAGATAAATACTTTAAAATAATTCACATTGATGGAGATAAGCTAAATAACAGACCAGATAACTTAAAAAGAGTTATTAATGAATCCTCTAATCCAGTATGCCAATCCAGAAAAATAATAGCAACTAATCTGGCAACTGGTGATAATAAATTTTTTAACTCGATATATCAGGCATCCAAATCACTTCAAATCAATAGTGGCTCGATTAAACTGATCGCAGAAGAAAAGAGAAAAACAGCAACATCAAAATTAAACGGTAATAAATACTCTTTTAAATATTCTAATCCAAATGATTTAAATATAGTAAAAGTAATCAAAGATAAAATAAAAAATAATATAGAAAAAGGTATATACAAATTATAATTTATAATTTGTAATAATCTTTTTCTATAACTTAGATAGAAGATGCTAAAATCAATAAATATAGAAAAAGGTATATACAAAATATAATTTATAAAAAGTTTTTTTATATATAAAAAAGATTTTATTTTAAATAATTTGTATAAATATTTTTCATCTTCTATCTACTCTATAGATAGAAGATGTTAGAATCGATTGTAGCATATGTGAATTTTTACTTTTCATCTCATAAAACAAAATTTTACAATGATAACTTTATTAAAGCTTGTCTTGTTTACCAGTATTTGTATATAAAGTATTTCACACAAAGATTAAACTTGGATCAAATTATTTACAAACTATCTGACTTCAGACATAACTGTAAATCAAACTCATCAATACTATCAAATCATCTTATATTTAATCTTGCTTTTCGAGAATTTTGGAAACATTACCATCTTGGCCGAGGTTGTTTTTATACTATCAATTCTCCGTTTAAATCTGAAGTACTTGGCTATTTAACTGGAATTATTTACTGGTGTTTTCACAGAGGAGTTACTGATTGATTTATAACTTTTCCACCACTTTTCATAATTCACCAGAGTTTGGTCTCCAATATTCAGATCAAGTAATTTATGCTTGACATTTCCCATTTCTTCCAGTATTTTTTTTATTAAATATACAATACTAATCATTCTCTTTCGACAAAATTGTTTGTTAAGAATTTCCATGATTTTGTTAATTATCTATTGCCATTAGTTTATTATACAAATCATATTTTTCATCTTCAGTAAGTTTCAGTCTTTTTGAGATTTGATTGACTTTCTTTTCGTAATGATACTTTCTTTGATAAATACTCTTCTTTCTAAAAAGTAATCGATCTTGATCTCTTTTATCAAAATAGCCAAGAACATGTTCATTTTGGCACCCGCAATTCTCACAGATTTTGAAACCTGAAACCAAATCGAATTCAGACTCTTTGCAGTTCCAACAACGGGTCTTTTGACCGGTTTCCTTTTCTATAGATTTTGTGAAATTATGTAATATTGCCATATATTTTTGTATTTCTTCCTCTGAATAGATCATTTTATTATTTAAATTTTATTATCTTAGTGCCCGCGTATTTACCTTATCCTCTAAGACCTTTCTCTTATCATCTTCACTTCCCAAAGCCACCTTGTTTACTTCCTTACTATAAATTTCATGTTTCTCGCTTTTTATTATATTCATCTTTCTCATCTGTTTTTCGCCCGTAAACAAACAGTCAACGTAATCCTCAAACTCAATCTGTTTTTTAACAACTGCCTTTTTAACTCCCTTGCATTTCTTGGCAGTACTCGATTCTTCAACTTTGAAAGAATACAATTTAGGTCTAAGACCCACAAAATGTGTTATCTGCCGACCAGCTACTTCATCTTTAAACATCCCAATTACTTTTTTATTTACTCCAGTTAATATACCAGACTCATGCCCCTGCGGGTAATCCGATGTGTCAAACTTGTTTCTGATATCATCTCTTATATCATCATAAAAATCGTCAGTGTTTATCTCATACATTAGAGAGTCCGTATCCGTAAATAACAACTTTGCTCGTTTATATGAATATTTCCTTTGTATGTAATTATAGTGAAAGTCGAACATCAACAGCTTTGATAGATCCAATATTGCCTGACCAACATACACTGGTTTATTGAAATATACCTCGGTCTTTTTTAAGTGAATTGCAATTAGATTTCGATCAAATATTGTTGCTCTATCGAAGTTTGGTCGGCATGTTAATTTTGCAGCTTTTGCACGATTATCAACCAGAAACACATTCTGTCTTTTCCGGATGTTTTCAATCGTCTTTCCAAACACAGAATTATTCATCAACTTGAAAAAGTCTTTCTCAAAGCTGTTAGTCGCTGTTTTGCGAAGTTCAGTATTCTTTCTTATGTAAGGCTCCATCCAAGGTGACTGTTCAAAAGATATTCCTCGATGAACAGCTGACAACCTCAAACCTAATTCAAGACACTGCCTCAGATTTCGATAATGCAAAACATATTTTTTATGAGGTTTAAAATGACTAATAAGTTTCTCCACTCCACCTACTTTCATCTTCTCTGGAGCCAAAGGATAATCATCATGTGATTCCCAAAGTTCTTTGGAATATTCCAAATCTACTTCAAATATATAACCTCTCTTGACTGAGTTATTCATACTGCTATTTGCTTTCTCAAGAATATCCATCACCTTTTCTTTTGTCAAATTATTCATCCATTTAAATCCATTAGTGGGAAGTGATTGAGACATTGCCCAGCCATATAGATTATTAGCATCCAAATATTGAATGTATTTAGAAGGTTTATCAGGATTGTAATCTTTCATATATTTATTATTCGCTTCTGAGTATCTTTTTGCTATATGTGTTATTCCACCTCTGATGCCTCTTTCAAACATCATCAACATATCGTAATCATGAAGCAATTCAAGTTGTTGACCCGTTTCTTTGAGACAAGCATCCCAAGCCAGACCAGGAGATGTGTAGTAATGCGCTGGATCCAAATTGTAGTGTTTCAAGCAAGTTTTTCGAAAGTTTTCAAATACATCTGCCAGAAGCAATACATCTGATTTGAGATAAAGATCGTGATAATCTCTGATTGTTTGGCATTTGAATGTATTCCATACATTTTGAGCATGTTGGTAATCTTCATCTGAAATGTCTTCATCGTTCAGTTTTGAATAGAATTGCTCTTTGGGAGGAAGTTGTGTTTCTGATAGTTTTTCTATTGAGGAAACATAATCATAAGGATAAACACCTTTTCGAGTAAGAAGATCTACATTATCTTTCATTATTTCACTGGTATTATGAAAATCATCTGGTTGTAAGTTTCCAACAAGATTCGCAAGACTAGTTTGGAGAAACTTAAATGAATCAATAAATCTTATTTCAAAATTCAAAGAAACCATCTCTCCAGTTCGCTTGGATCTGTACTCATCAACTTTTATCTTTTTGGAAAATGAGATATACTTTTCCTCAGTTGATGGAATACAGTTAAGCTCACCTTGGATACCTGAAAGTTGTTTTATAAACAAATGCGCATCATATCCTTGAAGATTGTGAAATACTACAGGCAATATCAATGGTTTTCGACACTGTAGATTACATCTGTTATGTGCAGCTCCTCGATATTGACCGGTGAAATGGCAATGATCACGAACTCTATCATCATCAAAAACACCTGAACAAATATGACAGATCTTAGCTTCTTTGAAAGATTTTTGTTCTTCTTCTGTTAATCTTAGAGGTTGTGGATGACGATAAAAATCATCGTAAAGTTTTTGGGCTATTTTTGCAAGTTTTGAAACAAATATTTCAGCAACATTATCACTTTCTTTCTGTTTTGTAAAAGTGATTGGTTTAAAAATATTAGAAACTATTCCTTTTATGTAAAAACAAAATCCTGACGGTTCATGTTTCTGGTAACCAAGTGTATATGAACCTGCTGGGTTAGGTTTGCAATTTTCTATTGTCTGGGTAAAACATTCAAAATCAGCATAAACTACAAAAGGTATTGGAAGCTGTTTGAAGTAATTAATAAATCCTAATTTTGAATTTCTTGTCGGCATTTTTACAACAACTGGTTCATTGGATGAACAATATTCAATATGACGCTGAAATAATTCTTCCTTGAAAAAAGGGGAAAAGCATCTTTTGCAAATGTGTATTTTCCCATTCGTTCTAGAAGTTATTTGAGATCGGAATAATCTTGAAAAACTTTTGATAAGAGAATAATGGTATTTGCCATCTTCCCCAAAGAGAAACAGATCGATTGTTTTCTGAGGATCTCTCTGTGCCATTCGAAGTGGGTAAAACTTGTTTCTCTCATTGACTGAAAACACGTTTATCCCTGGGAGATCTGGATTGAGTTTTTCGAATTTTGAAATGTCTTTTACTCTGACAGGAAAAGCAATTCCTTTTGTATTCAAACTATTTTCATATTGCTTCAAATCTGTCAATCGAAAATCATTACGGTCTCTTGGATGAAGGTATCTCAATACACACCATAATAAGCATTTCTCATCTTTGTTTCGAATGCTTACTATCGCTTTCTTTCGCATTAACCAATCTGGAAGGGGAATATAAGATGAACCCCTCATTGGATTGAAATCGACAATATGAATCTCAAGATGAACTATTTCCTTAAAATACCATCCACTTCCATTCTTCTGATAAATTGCAATCTTTTCAATTATGGAGCGAATAACTTTAGTTAGTATTTCTTTTACATCAGTTGATTCAAGATTGATATGTGTTTCAGAATTAAAATATGCTTTATCTTGAATGGTAAGACTTAACTTTCCATCACTTGACTTTCCCATTTGTTCCATAATACAAACTAATACAAATCTGACTTTAATGTTTCGATGATTTCTGAGAAACTCTTTTAAATAAGCAGCCTTGGATTTGAAAAACTCGAATGGCGTAATATCAGTTTTGCCTTTTACTACGTATTTATTAGCAAATCCTTCCAAAGATGATTTCTCTTTTTCTATTCCTTGGTCATATTCCTTGAGAGCTCTCTCAAGTGCTTTGCGCAGATAAGATGGAGTATCTGGAGGTATTGTTTTATTCTTGATACAATCCTGAAAATACTCTTCAAATGATTTGGGTTTGGGTTTGGATTTGGGTTTGAATTTAATTTTGTCTCTTACTTTTTGTAGTTTATTTATATCATCAATCAACTTTTTCTTATAATCAGCTTTGATTTCTTTTTTATATCTTTTTTTATTTTTTTTAGCTCTGAAATAGAAAGATTAGTTAGATCAGTGGCCATCTTTATTTATTGGTTTTTTTATTTTTTTAAATTTTAATTTTATTTTTCTGATTCACATTAGTAAAGTCTTGAAACAAAATTGTTTTAAGACTTAAAACTCACCCGGACGAATACCACTATACCATAACTTATCTGAAATAGAAATAAATCTTTCTTTGATATACTCTGGAATTCTACTTGATAACTCATCTTCTTTGCAATTAATAAAATCACATGCTTCATATAAAAAATCTACTATTCCAGGAAACTCTTGATTAAAAGCTGCATCATCTGTTTCTTCAATAGTGACTTCGTCATAATCTTCATTAAATCTATCAAAATATTTTTCAACCTTATCAAGAATAGCATTGAATTCTTCAACATCATCTCTAGCAGAAGAATATCTTATTGTTGGCCACAAACTTCCTGAAGGCGCTGGTGAATAAAGTAATTCTAGTTTACTATTAATTTTCTTAACAGTTAAATAAATTTTTTTAAAAGGAAATATTAAATTATTAAATCGATATCCTCTTCTTCCACTTTGCGTTGTTGTCTTAAATCCCATTTTTATTATTATTTTGAAACCTTTAAACATTAAATTCAATTTTTATTTTTCTAGCTCAAATATTCTACTTCCCCGACCAAAGCAGGTTAACACTCCAAAAATTTGCCGATTCGGGATTTTCATAAGTCAACTCGCCTTTCTTATTCTTTATCTTCATTGCCCGAGAAAGATATTTTTCTTTTCGCTCGTTATCTTTGTGAATTAAAAAGTCTGGATATTGCGACGAGCCAAAATGCAAATTCTTTCCACTTGGCAGCTTGACCACGTATTTGTTATTTTTCCGCTTTGAATAATCAAGAGATTCGGCGCCGAGTTTTTTTGCCTTTTTGCTTAATTTCTGAAAATCTTTTCCTTTCACAACATATTTATCATCATCAGATGATGATTCCTCTTTCTCAGGAACATAATCAGGATCTTCATCATGTTTATAGCCATCATCAACAATAAAATCTTTGTCCTCAGGGCTTAGATATTCCATTTTAGTATTTGTTTAGATTATTTTTGTAGGGAAATACCCCACATCTATGTTATTCAACTTCTGGTCTGGTCAAAAAATGAGCTTACGCGTAAGTCGTTGTATCTTAGTCACATTTTCGACTTACGCGTAAGCCGTTGTATCTTAGTCACATTTTCGACTTACGCGTAAGCCGTTGTATCTTAGTCACATTTTCGACTTACGCGTAAGCCGTTTGCGAGAAAATAATATAATCCCTTAAATTTAAAATGATTACCCGTGAGTAGTTATAAGAGGATGATTTACCATTCAATTTCGCCCCTGATTAATTTCTGTCATTTCCGCGAGCCACGCAGTGGCGAGCCATTAATTTCTGTATTTTCCACAATTTCCACAGTTTACAAAATTAATCATGGTTTTTAATTTTTTTGAAGCAGTATATTTGGGAAAAAATGAAAAAAACCCTGATTAATTTCTGTCATTTTTGTAC
Source organism: Porites divaricata (assembly GCA_038088405.1). NCBI lineage: Eukaryota > Metazoa > Cnidaria > Anthozoa > Scleractinia > Poritidae > Porites > Porites divaricata. Next base: position 9,739,300 of record JBBMOI010000006.1, read on the forward strand.
TAAGTGGTTGGATGACAGAGTTAATCAGGAAATGACAGAAATTAATCAGGGGCGAAATTGAATGGTAAAGCATCCTCTTATAACTACTAACAAGATTCTTTTCATATGTACCTGTTTTAATGAAATGCATGCAATCTTCAAGGAGAGGCCGTTCAATGGGTAATTTCTGTTGTTGAGATCTTGTAGATTGTAGCATGCCGTCTGCGAGCGGACCTGAGTCTACGTCTGTTTTTCCGTGACTGCGAAATCAGAATAACATCATGAAATAATCCTCGTTCGAACCTTCGTAAATGAATCATCTTTGCAGTGCCTTACCCGAGATACAAAGAGGGCCGAATAGGAAAACATTCTAGCGCAATTTGGATCCTTTGCAGCACGTAGTGTATTTGCTAAGCGGCGTAGTTACTCACCTCCGATTGCGTGACCAGGCAATTATCGATTGTCTCCTGCGAAAAGTAAGTGCACGGGAAACCAAAGCTTTCGAGATACAGAAAATTTATTTTACCCCGGAGTGTTCAGAAGATATATTAAATTTTAAGGTTCAAGGCGGTTTTAAGGCATGGGCTACCAATGGATTAGTCAGACCTGTCATAAGGTGCATTGCACAGAAAATTGCAGGCATGATATCATGCAGTAAACATTTTGACTTTTTTACGCCAAAAGTTTTTCCGTTCGATTCTTACAGATCCAAACTTTAATAGTTAAATTTCTATAATTTGTTGTTATTAAAATGCAATTCTGCAAACAACTAAGTGAAAGTTACTACAAAAACTACATGAAATTGTACTGTTTAGCCGTAAATCATTAAAAAGAGAAAGCATCATGCTTTCTCTTTTCAAGTCTAGTAGGACTTAAGCAATGGCATTGCTTAAGTCCTACTAGTTGTTATCCATGTCTGCTAAGGAGGAAACAGTTTGCTCTTTTCCAGAAATTGTTCTTGCCCATTGCGGTTTCAAACCAAGGATAGCAGCAAGTCTGTCGTGGTCGTATACCGCTACTTCAGTACAAGCGAAGCATAGGCGCACAAGTCAGCGCTTTCGTTTTGTCAGGTCCCAAAAATGAAGTGGAAACTTAACCCCAAGGGCGTCCATGTTCGCTCCGGCTCGAAAAGGTGGAATCCAAGATAGTAAAGCAGTTGTGTAGTAAAAAGTATAGGAGTGTAACGATACATCGAAATATCGATGTATCGCGATAGCGAGTGTCCCGATAGCAACGCATCGATTGCAAATCCAACTATCAATAACAATTGCGATAGTTTCGACAACTATCGATAGTTTCGATAGTTTTTGAATAAATCAAAATAGTCCACTGTAGCTTTCTTCTTTAACCGAGAAACACGTCAGAATCTATGTTCGCTGCTTGTTTGCGCTGTCACAACAAAAGGAGCACGAAATATATAAACTTTAAACTTCTCCGCCATGTTTGTTTTGAAGAAAACAAGATGCTGTACCCCCTCTAGGATAATTGACTGCTTAAATGACGTCATTCTCCTATTTCCTAAAGGGGGTACAGAGCAATGATTGTTGCTGTTCAACAAAGATGGCGGATAAGAGCCAACTGGAGTGTTTTGAAATCGTTTCTAACAGAAAAAAATTCTGACCAGTACTATCACAATAGTATCGCAATAGTATCCCTACTATCGCAATACTATCGCAATAGTGTTTCAACTATCGCAATACTATTGCAATAGTCAAAATGACCTCAATAGTCACCTCTAAAAAAGTAATGCGAAAAACCTGCGGGACTGGGGAAAGAAAGGCATCTTATTTTTCTTTGGGTTGTTCTATTTTCGCAACGTGGTACAGGCTACGAAATACTGACAAGCTCAGTATATGTCTTCACCACCGAGAGTCACTTGCCCTTGGCCGGACAAGCCGTCACGTATCATATTTCGTTCCTAAAGTTATTTCAAAGTACAGCACCAAACCTACTCAGCGGCAGAAGGCAGAAATGGGGGATGAGCAAACGAATGTCACATCATATTTTGCAAGAAACCGGTATCCTTGTGCTTACCGGCTCAGGAACGATTGATTAATACTAGAATATCAGGGTCAGAATTTGAGTGCTAGAATGGGAGGGAAGGAAGAGAAGGAAACCGCCGCGCACACCTGTTAAGTCTTTTATAAATGTCTCGTCCTGACGGCTTCAAAGAAGGGCATTGTGGCTGCTATTTAATTTACAGTGTCTGTAGCAGGTGTGGAATTAATCTTACAGCAACTGGAAACGTGGCCACGCCTGCTGAAACTGAGATTGCTTGTAGGATGAACGGCTATAGGTTTGGTATATTCACAAAGGCGTTTTGTCCAGTGAACTGAGTTCGTAGTTTTTCTTAACAAAGGGATGGGGTGGGTCGAGTGAATAGTTCGGGGAAAGTTTTCTCTCTTTAGGGAGGGGGGGGGGTGGGGGTGGGTTATATTTGTTGATATCAGGAGTTCTGGCCTGGATAGAGTCGTTGTAAAGCTATTTTTTCTTTGGGGTATCGGTTTACCGGAAGCTGAACAAGGAAAAGTCAATGGTGCATTTATGGAGTAATAGAGATTCTCATGATCTGGCAACGATCAAGGCCCGCATTAGAATTCATGATAATTGAAGGTCATGATGTGGAAAAAGAGAGTCAAATGGTAGATGCCATGCAATCCTCGCAGGTGTGGGCGGCGTACCTGACCTTAACGGTTGCCCCTGCGACCGAAGGCAAGCATGCCAAGATTGTCCAGGGGTAATGCTAATGAACCGTCCCTTTCTTAGTACCCGTTCCTTGTCTTAGACCCGGGAAAATTTCGCGAGATTGCACCATCATTTTGGGCCTAAGGCTTGCAAAGTCCAACCATAATAGCGCATGTTTGCGACGGTATTTTTAAGTCAGTCAAGTTCTTAAACCAGACCTAAACGACCAGTTTTATGTGTCGATAACAGTTTAAAGGCATACAAGCCTCATGCAAAAGACAGTGGGAAGGAAGTGCACATCGGTGATGGGGAAAAAGGAGTAGCCCACAGTTTTTTTAGGGGTGGATCTTTCGAAACGTTCTTATACTCTTGGACAGATATGCATTGTTTAAGGTTTTAGACAAACCAGGTGTAAACTATAGTAACAAACTGTTAAATATACATCAGCAAGATTTTTGCGAATCTTATTTTTCGCTTGAGACTATCGTTTACTGGCTGGTCACGCAATCAAAGGTAACGTACTTTCCCAGGTTTATTTACTCACCTTTCGCTCAGCAATACACTGTGTTTTCCTATTCGGCCCACTTTTTATCTTTGGTAAGGCACTGCAAAGATGATTCACTTACGAAGATTCGAGGGAGAATTATTTCTTGATGTTATTCTGATTTCGGAGTCACGGGAAAACAGACCTAGACTCGGGTCCACTCGCAGACGCCATGCTGCGATCTGCAAGATCTCAAGAACAGAAATTACCCATTGAACGGCCTCTCCTTTTGAAGATTGCATTCATTTCATTAAAACAGGTACATATAAAAAGAATCTTGTTAGTTTCTCCCTTTTAACGAGCTCAAATCGACGTATAAAACGAAGGTGACGTGCACGTGTCAATTGACCCTGGGGTCAATTAGCCGTTGTTTGGGGCAAAATAACCTCAAAATAATCAATCTATTTTACAAGCGTTTGCAAGAACACCAGACTAACTTTCAGATAATGTTGAAGTACTATATCTCATTGGGTAGTAACCAGGATTTGGGCTGATTTGGAGAATTCCCCCATATAGAAAATTCGATTTTGGTTTTAGCGGTAAATTGTTGTATTTATGAGCATTATGCAAATTACGTTTCAAAATTGTGCTCGTTCGTCGATATTTTATTCTCTAAATCTAAAAAATGTGCCTTTTAGAAATTCTTAGATACCTGTTTTTTGAGATTTAAGTGGAAGATTGCCAATATATTCGCTCGTTTATGAAAGTCAGCTCACTTCTGTCACTGGGCTATATTCCTGTGTTCGGCGGCTAATTTTAGGCCCGCAGACCGTTGAAATCGAAAATCTCAAATAATTCCCAATTTCGGCCGCATTTTGAAATTTAAAACTCGGCAGTGTTATAAACTCATCAAAACCTTATTACAGACAGAAAATGAGGGTAGGTTAGGGTTTGAGCTGTGGCCACGATTTGCCGATTTTGCTCGATTTTTCTGTGCATCCGCTCTTAAAATTTTAGTGCACTCTCAGAAAGAAAGCAAGATTATGCATCAGTCAATTCCACCTGCGCCCAGCCCCCCCCCCCCCCGGGCTAACCCCCGGGAATTAGCCTTTTTTTTCTCATGGATGCAAATTCCCGGGGGCTGGAGCACTTAAGCTGTCAAATGCCCGGCGGTGGGGACGAAAGTAGAGGGCGAATGCGCCGCCCTCGGGATCGTTTTAATCTCAGTTTTCATTTTCGTACGCTGCAATAGATCGCAAAGTTGTTCTAGCAAAGAAATAAAGCGTGTTTTGAGGCCCAATTCACGTTTTCTGGAATTAGAAGGTCGCAAAATGAGTTGAATGAGTTGGCAGCAGTTGCAGACCGATGATAAAAAGCCATCCAGGCACAAAAGCACCGCTAAAATTGTGGCCTGATGTGAAACGTGTAAATATTTTCTAACACAGACGTTTTTAATTATACATATTGTAGTCCTTGATTTCAAATTTGCAAGCTTTTAAAATTTCCAAAAGCCGGAATTTTATTAATTACCATATAGAATGAATCAAATGCAGCCTGTTGCGAAAAACGCGACAATTCATTCACGCTCTTGCTATTTGCTTTGAAATTATGGCTTTTTAGATTACAGTACATATTGAAATTTAAAAAAACATATCTTTAAAAACGTCGACAAGTTTTTCTAGCCCTTGCTGGACAAGCCAATCTGCCACAAACTGCTGATCTTTATCTCGGAAATTCTCCATGTCGACCACGTTTTAAAGTTAACAACGTGCGTGTCAAAAGCCCGGGGGCGCCCCCGGGGTTGGCCAATGCCCGGCCCCCGGGTCGCGCTAAATTAGCTAAAGCCCCTCCCCCGGGACTGACAAGGCTGGCAAATGCCCCGCGGTTGCCCGGGGGGGGGGGGCTGGGCGCAGGTGGAATTGACTGATGCATTAAGCTTGAATATCATTGCTGTCCTGTAGAAAGAACTCGGCCTGCCTAACCCACTGCTCAATAGGTTATCATTAGATCCCATCGACTGTAGCCCCTTTCGGACACCTCATGAAATTTATGCAACGTAGCTTTCCCCTTTACTAATTAGGGTGAAAGGGGCTGTGTCACTGCAGTCCAGTTCATTTTGTTTAATTTTGCAAATTACTTGCCCTCAATCGCTATGGAACTTAAAGTAAGCAAAGAAATTACATGTAAATGACAAAATCAGAGATCCTTGACAAACAAATATGTCTCCTGAGAATTATTTTTGAAGTTGCAAGCAGCAGGGATCAACTTTGAAAAACTGTTAGGCTAAACACTTTTCAAAAACCCTGATTTCAATCTGTTTCAATCTTCTTCAGTTTTCCCATCTGTGGCATCTGTTGTTTTTGTCATGTTACTTTAACCTTCCTTTAAAGATTTAAGCAGTTATCTTTATGTTTCTCCTAATTTAACGTGCATTTTGTAATTTCCAAATTTGGATGAATTTCGTGACACAGCTCCCCCCACTTTACTGTTACAGATTAGGGTTAGGCACTACCTTTACAGATTAGGGTTAAGCACTGCGTCTACTGATTAGTGTTAAGCAGTGCCTTTATTGATTAGGGTTAAACACTGTTTCGAAACTGGTTAGGTTCTTTTTTTGGGGTTGGGGTTGATGCCATATGTACTTATTTCAACACTGTCCAGCAAATCCTCAGTGTTTTAGTGGGTAGCATAGCATACTGCACCATCTGGGTTGTGGGTTTGAATCTCACTATCTTTTGTATCAAAATTTTTTTTTCTTTCAAATTGGAGAGACTTGCACTTTTGTGAACATTTCCAGCTTGAAATATCATGTAAGTCTGATATAATAGCAGAAAACAATTCTGCTTTGTGTAAATTTCATGAGGGGAGATAGGGGCTATGGCCGATGGGATCCAGTAATGCTCACCTGCTCAATAAATGGCTGCTTAAGTCCCAGTTGACTGACATTAATTGATCGAAGGGGTTAACAAAAAATCAAAAGCAACCAATTACAGAATACACCAGTTATGCTTTTACAACTTCATTATTGATCGACTTGACCTGGGTAACAGTGCAGATGCTTCATTCTGGGCTATTTGTTTAGTTGCCTTCTATGGCATGTTCTGTAAATCCCATTTGTTACCCTTGTTGACTTCATCATTTGATCTTTGCAAGTAGTTGACTAAAACTGATTTTAAAATCTTTCCCTGGGGGTACTCATCACTATTCGTTGGAGTAACAACATACAATTTCTTGAACGTATTGTAGAAATTCCACTCTCTTGCATTCCCTGTTCCAAACTATGTCCCACAGCAGCCATCACAAATGCCTTTCGCTTTACGGCTGCATCATCTGCTTTTAACTCTCAAGCGTTCGACTGGGTAGAACAAAAGCAGTGTGTAAAAATTTTTACCTATGGCTCGTTTGTGTCAGCCCTGAGAATTCATCTTACATCCCTTGGTTTCAACCCCAAGCTGTTTGCTGGGAACTCTTTTTGCAGGGGTGGGGTGTCCTTTGCATGCCAAGCCAGCATTCTGCTAACATGTTTAGTAAAGCTATCCTTTCACATACTCCACACCATTTTCACAACACTAACCTTTCCACTACGTCTACCTCTGGGTTTGGACTATAGTTTTATTGTATCAAATGTGAACTTTGATTAGATATCTAGTGGATTATGTGAGTAGGAATTAATGATAATAGAATAAACTGCCTGTTCCCAAAACAAGAGTCTTAGTCTGTTTTGGTATTTAGACAGAAACAAAAATTATTCTGACAAATAAAAAATGTAACAAACTTATACAAATCTTACTGTTACTTCATATTAAAACACAATAATATGTAAGTTAGGCCTACCTTCAGGGATCAGTCAAAGTTTGGGAAGGAGATTAAGTTTTCCTGTGTAGCTATAACTGGACAGGTCACATTTCTCAGGTCAAAATGCATGACCAGGCCAGGGCTATTAGACACTTAGGCTCCTTTTAATCCTTTTAGTTTTTTTGGTATCTGGGATGTACAGACTTAAGTTTAAGTGTGCTGGTATTTTGAACTAAGGGATTGGTTCATTATTATTGGGTAAGAGGGCTGACAAATGTTGTGGGGAGGGTTAAGATTTTTCAGGCTCTGAGTTTGGGAGGGTGAGGGTGGCAAGGATCTAGGATAAATGCTGACCAATTTCCTAAACTGCCCATAATTTTGTACTCAGAGCCAGTTCAACTTAAACATTGCAAACCATTTTTCTAAAGAATAATATTATAAGAAATAAGGAATCGTGACGTGTGTGTAAAAAAGCTGAAAATGTTTTAACAAGATCTGGGTTTGCTGGAATCAAAGCCAGCAGTAAAGAAATTTTGGGCAATCCAAACTAAAGACAATGGCCACTCATTTCACAGCAAATGGCACTCAGCAAGTGAATTACAGTGTTGCTGTTTTGCAAGTGCTATCAGCAAAAATATGGGGGTGGTTACATGTAATGCAAATGGTAGTATCGAAAACAAAGACCGCTAAAATGAAGACCAACGACCAAAGACCCCCTTGAAAATGAAGACCCACTCGAAAACGAAGACCCCCTCAAAAACAACGACCCCCTCAACAATGAATACCCACGTGAAAGCCCAATCGATGCATAAAGTCTTGAAAAGACAATTGACCAGGATCAAATCAAATCAAACACCATTAAATCACACAAGACCACAAAATAGTTAATGGTAAATGAACTTTTAAAATAATCCAGCTAACAGTTAATGATCATACCCTGGATGTAAAATTCCACCTTTTTTGAAGTGTATCATTAATTTCCTATAATAAGGGATACCCAATGGATACTAGTTTGCTTCATAGACCCTCTGTTTTCTCTTAGATCATCGGGTCTTTTCACGACTTTACGCATCAATTGGGTTTTTGCGTGGGTCTTTGTTTTTGAGTGGGTCTTCGTTTTCGAGGGGGTCTTTGGTCTTCGTTTTTGATACCACCATTGCATTTCATGTAACCAGTCCCATATCTTTGTTGAGAGCACTTGCAAATCAGCAACACTGTGATTCACTCGCTCAGGGGCATAGCTATGCCTGTCTGAGATACTACTTACCTTTTTGGCTTGATTTATAATTGCCATTGATTGCTTTAGTCAATGAACCCAAAAAGGCGACAAAAACTACGTAAATTACGTAAGTCAGTTCATAGACAGCAAAAATGCTTAAGTTTTATACTATAGGCTCTTGTTTCTCCAATAAAATTCTCCACCATAACGCTCCATTGTTTCCACTAAGATGCCTCTCCCCCAAAAAGTCACTAAAATGTTCAATAGTGCTCATCTGTAACAAAAGATGCATAAAATTAATAGTGTAAAAATAACCTATATAAGTTATAGTTTTAATACAGCAAAACACAATCCTATAAACGGCTGTATTATGGTTATGTTTGGCATTTATTTTTAATTTTGCCTCTTCACTTTCTCTGAAAAAAATTTTAATATTTGTTTTCTCTGAAAAAAGTTACAGTTTCCCAGGCAAATGCCACTAAAATGTTCAAATAATGCTTTATGCTTTTTCATGCCTTTTTAAAATGCCTTGGAAAAAATGCTAGCATAATGTACAAAAGCCTAGCCTACAAACCTTTAATCAAGGCAAAGATTGTTGATTTGAGGGAGGGAGGGAGATTTGAAAAATTGTATGTACCTCTGAAAAAATTCTGGCTACTCCCCTGTCGCTGAGTGCCATTTGCCGTGAAATGCGCAGCCGTCATTTTTAGTTTGGATTGCGCAAAATTTCTTTACTGGTGGCTTTGATTCCGACAAACCCAGACGTTGTTAAAACATTTTCAGCTTGATTTACACAAACATCACAATAACCCTTATTTTTTAAATCCTTTAGAAAAATGGTTCACAACTTATTTGAACTGGCTTGAGTACAATTATGGGCAATTTCATTGTTTAGATCTCCACTTGTGATTGGCTAATTTCAAAATTTGTCTCAAAATTTTGTCTGGGTGGCCTCGGTTGGTTTAATCGTACTGTAATGCCTGGGGGATGGCAAAAGGTAAAGTGTGTGTGCTAAAAGGTTTAAGTTGGCTTGTAGTGGGTTTTGATGTCCATGATAGACCAAGATGGATTGTTTTTTGAATCTGTCACCTCTATTTAAAGGGAAAGTTACTGATTTTGTTCTCTGATATTTTTGCTGTGATGTTTTATCGTGGGGTTGAATGTATTAATGAGCTTGTTCATTTAAATAGATATCCTTTATTTCAATTACCAGGGGTATTATTGTCCTTTTAAAAGGGAGAAAACTTCATTGAAAGTTATTTCTTATTCATAATTATCTTAGTTTGTTTTACTTTGCTTAATAAAACTTGCTTTGATCTCTGCCATGAAGATGATTGCAAAAGACAATGCCCATTGTGACACTATGGTAACAGAGATACAGTGGAACCCGGTTAATACAGACACCAGAGGGATATGCCATGGTGTCTATATTATCTAGGTGGTCATGTTATAAATATTAAATTATATGAACTTATCATCAGGGCAAATGAAGCTGTCAAAGCTTTTGTGAGGGTGTTTGTATTAAGCGGGTGTCCATAGAGCAGGGCTATTGAACACTTCTGTGTCGGGATTGTTTCGTATGACAGAATTGATTGATTGAAAGGAAACTATCTCAAGGGTAGGGGGGGGGGGGGTCATAATTTTTGGGCTGATGGTTTGGAAAGGGTCAAGATTTTTTAGACAGAAATTGGAGGAAGGGCCACATTTCTGAGCCCTCATTTGTAAATTTTTTCAGCCCTCTTCCCCTCAGTAATTGATGACCACTCCCTTAAAAACACATTTAGCAAAATCAAGTAATCAATCCTGTTGTTGAAAGAAGGCCAGTGTGGCTGAAAAATGCCTGTAATATTAAAATTAATAGCAGGCTACACAAAGGGGGTTATGATTAAGTGGGGATCAATAGAAAAAATTGTCAGAGAGGGAATTTACAGTGACCTGAAAATGTAAAACGTTAAAATTTTTTGTTTTCAATAGACATTCTTTAGGAGATGCCATGAATATATCAGAAGATCAAAAGAGATGGGTGGTTATTGGGATTGCTTTCAACAAGCTGGTGCCTCATATTCGACCATTTGTAGAACAGTCTTTACAGGCAGAGTACCAGAGCTTGAAGTCCAGCCATAACATTCACATCCAAACTCCACCTGGGATTCTCAAGAATCATCCCAAACATCTGAAGTATGAAAACATCAATTGTAACAGCGGTCACAAACTCTCTCCTTTCAAGTTTGACTTTTCGAAATTTGACTATAAGGTATCAAGTCATGTTGACTTTGCCAAGCTTTACCTTCAGCCATTCATGGCCAAGTTCAGTGCATTTGATGGAAAGTGTGATGGGTCCGCTGTTCTTTCATTACTTGTTGAAGTGCCTGTTTTTTCGAATGCAACACAGTCCTCAGCTAAGACAGTAAGAGAGGATGTCAGAAATGAGTGGGCTCACTGTAACTTTATAGACTGGGATGCAGTTAAGTTCCAAGGTTGTTTTCAGGAAATGCGAGAGCTTGTCCATTCCTTCGCACTTCCTACAGCAGATGAAACCACACTATTATCTGAACTAAATGACTGGGAAACCAAAGGTATTTTTCTAAAATTATATTACCTTAAATGTTTATTATTTAACAATTAGTCGCCGAAAGCGACGTGAATATCGGCGAATAGTCACCGAGACGAAGTCGAGGTGACTATTCGCCAACATTCACGCCGCCTGAGGCGACTAATTGTTTTAGTATAATTACATTGATGATTATTCGAGAAAATAAAATTATTGATCAATTTCCAACCCCGAAACATCAAAAAATCTGGCTGCCATTTTGAAAACTGCTAGCCTTCAATGCTATAATCACCGCGCGGTGATTATAGCGGGATAGTGCGAAGCTCCTAGCCAATCACAGCGCTCTATTTTCGATAGTCATCAATGTAATTATACTTAACATGTGTAGTGTTCGTTTCGTTTGGTAAGCAAAACTATTTAAGACGTTACCGAACTGGGCGTTGGCAAAACGGCGCGTTTTTGAGATGACCAGTCACCGTCATGAGATTGAAAAAACCCCGTTACACATATAGCCTTTAGCAGAACTGTTGAGTTCTGTAGAGATCTGATGAGAAACGATTTTTTGGACGTCTGTTGGCCATAAAAACAATAACAGAAACGAAGCATCTCGTTATTACAGTAATGGAAATTCATGATCTGGGCCCAGTTGTTCGAAGGTCGATTAGCGCTTAACCCGGGGTTAAATTTAACCCGGGTTTCTCTTTCTTGTGCTCAAAAGCATTTTCTCAGATAATTTTCTCTGTTATATTTAGAGCTTTCAATCATCAACTTGTACACAAAAAGAATTAAAACTGAAATTCTTATTAAGCTTTGAAATCTGGATTCAAATCTCGCACTAACCCTGGGTTATCTTAACCCGGCTTTGAACAACTCGGCCCTGGAGTTAAGTAGTACATGTACGGCCAAATATAGCTAGTCATCGAATATGCCATAATTTTAAGGGCCTGTTTACATGAACTAGATAAGGTAACATGTGTCGGGTCATCCCAACTATCTTGTAAACGTGATCAAATTAAAATGAGAGATTATATGGACAGGCGGGTTACCCCACCTGAGCGGGTTTCCTCACCTACCTGGGGTCTCCCGCCTCCATGTAAACAGGCCCTAAGTGACTTAAAATTGATTCCCTGAACGCTAGCTAGGGTTTTAAGAATGCTATCACGTATTCCAGTTTCAAAGTTTCATTAAAACAAATTTGTTTTCAATGCGAAGATTCCGAAAAGGGTACTGTTATGGGATTTTTTTAAGTTCAAATTTGAAAATCGATTATCCATAAATATACACAATGTAGTCGCCAGCTCTGTACGACCCTTTTTATGCACTATTCCTACTGTAGCAAATGGAATTCTGGGGGAAGGTGGTTTTGACATTTAAGTAGGCTAGGCTAGTCCATAAGTTGCATTATTATCCATTCATAATATTTCCCCGATTCTGATTGGCTAAAAGTACACTCATAATTCACCATAACCAGCTACTGATGACCAAATTGGAAGAATTTTGCGATTAATCAGCCGATGACGTCAAAAGTGCAGCTTCCTTTCTGGTTAATGCACCGTTAACTGAGAGGACCTGGGGACGAGGTTCAGTTGTTTTGGTTGTGAAAACAAAAATGACGGACTGTTCACTCGTTTCAAGAGTAAAACACGAACAGCAAGAAGACAACTCGAAGGGCGAGATCTGCCATTTGGAGAATATTTGCGGAGCTGAACAACCCTGAACGATTGAAGATGAACTTAACATCGATGGTGGTAAGCATGTTTTAGCTATGTTTTTAAAATAGGAATTATTTTGAATTATGGAGATCTCGGAGGGTGTCATCACCCTCCTCGATCTCCATAATTCTTAAGATACTCAGCCTCATTCATTAATTATTAAATACCATTATCAGGAATAAGATTGCGGGCGAGCGAAAGCAAGTTTGGGAAAAAACATGTTTAATTATGTGACTAATAGCTATTAACAGGTGACCGTATTAACGAGGGTTTTTTACAAGAAAATGTATGGCCGTTTTGTCGGGGAGCCAAAAAAGTGGCCGTAATAACGAGGTGACCGTATTACCGAGGTGCCCTTAGGCGGGGTTTCACTGTAGTTATATGACCGCACAAAGGTACGAATTTTGAGGTATTTTTCAACACGAGAAGAGAAAATTCGTATCTCCAAGCGGCCACGAAATGTTCTTTTTTGTGAACACTAATGAAATGCCAAACAATTTCACTTATAATAATTTTTTTTCTGCGAAAGATGCGATTTGTTATGCAATCAAAGAGACGGTTATCTTTTGACGTGTGAGGACATCATATTTTCGTGCGAACACTGACCTAGTGTTTCATTGGTGTGTACAGAATAAATGGAACACAGATTTAATCAAAGTCGTTTCCTTCTGCAAAAAATTTACATTTGTCACAAACGTCTATATTTATGATAACGTCATTGAGGTCTTTGAGTTGTTCTGTTGACAGGAACTACGTTCTGTGGTAACTGCCCTGTAGACCCTGTCCTGTTAAGCTTGGTACACAGTGAAGTGTTGCAGCTTTCCTCCAGTTTGGAAGATTTTGTTTGCCAGGTTAAGGAACAGAACGACGTACTGAAATCGCAAGTCTTTGAAGTAAAGCAAAATCTAGAAGAGCTACTGGAACTTCCCCAGAAATTTAAACATATGGAGCGTGACATGGAAACCTTGAAACAACGAGTGGAAGATTTCAGTTGCAGTGCTACGAAACGTCAACAGAGTGTCAACCCTCCATCGTTCTTTGGAGCGCTAGAGAGAAATGAATATTTTTCAGGCCGCAAAAAAGAGTTGGAATCATTGGACAAAGCTTTTCAAGACGTCACGAGCACGAAAGATGTTCTAAAAGGGTGTAAAAAGAGGACTAAAGTTCATGGTATTTGCGGGCTTGGGGGCTGCGGGAAGTCATCTCTTGCCTTCGAATATGCTTGGCGAAACCTGGAATGTTACTCCGGAGGCGTTTACGTTATAAATGGAGAAAGTGACGAACTGTTGCGATCATCTGTTCAAGGAATCCATGGACAATTCGTATACAAGTCTCAGCCTAACAGGCACGAAGAAGCAAAACAGTTTGATCAGCTAATGACGGAAACTCTTTCTTGGCTTGGTAGTCTGAGGCACAAGTGGCTTTTGCTTGTAGACAATATGGATCAAAAGAAACTTAGCTCCTACACACGAAAACTGTTTTTTGGCCAGTGGAAATACAAAACTTTAGGGGACATTCTTGTCACTTCTCGTAGAAGTCCTCAAGCGTTGTGTGAGGACCTAGATCTTCGTCCTGAAAACTGTCTTGAGCTGGATGCTTTTTCTGTCGATGAATCTATTGAATTCCTAAAGAAACGCACCGGATTAGCATTCGCTTTTGAAAATCAAGAGGAAGGAGTAAAAGAACTTGCTCAGGAGCTTGGTGGATTACCTTTGGCCTTAGAACAAGCTGCTGCTTACATCAGTGCGTTAAAGTGCTCGGCTCGGTCGTACCTTGAGCAGTATCGTGAACAAAAGTCGATTCTTTTGAACAGGAAAAGCGCTAAACCATGCTCGGAGGTCTACAGTGAGGCACGCCTGGCAGTACAAACTACATGGCGTCTGAATTTCAGTTATATAGAAAATGACGAAACGGACGAAGGACTTGGAAAGGCCTCTTCTTTCTTCATGAAACTTGCCACATATCTGTACCCAGATGAGATACCCATTGAGATTTTAAATGTGGGCGCCCCAGAGATCGAACATGAGTACCTGAAGGATCGCTTGAAAATGCCCATCGGTGCAGAACAAATTGTTGATTTAATGCTTAGGTTTTCACTTTTCAAACGCAAGTCAGATGATAGCTTGAGTATCCATCGACTCGTTCAAGAGACATTGAAAGAGCGTTATAGTAATGAAGGCGAAACTGAAAAAGCTTTTTCTTCTGCCTTAAGAATGTTGCACCATGCATTTCTCGACTGTGTTGGAGGGACAGACTTCCTTCACGAATTGAGATCGATACACGATTATCTGAAAGATGAAACAGTGAGTCGCAAAGACTTGTTGCGTCAGAATCTCGCAAGTATAAAGGAGGCCAAACTGGAGAGTCAACGATGGAAAGTGCTCTCTGTGAATGCTTTTCACCTCCTTTTTCATCTCTTGAAAAATTCATGCTTGAAACCTGATTACCTGTTCCGTGAGGAGACTGCCAGAATATTTTGCGAAGCAGCCTTCTATTGCTATTCTTTGGGAATAAACAGTGAAGGATACCGCTTACAACAATATGTGTTCGACATTTTGTGCGCAGTGAAAAAGTCCATTTGTTTTTACAAAGGCGACGAACTAGTGAAAGTAACAAGAGTTCTAACGCCCTTCAAGGACCGTAGCGCTGTTGTAATAAAGTTATTTGTTCCGTCAAAAGAAACTACTGAAAATGCCATTAGTCGAAGTGTCAAGATAGGCACCAATCAAACCAACGAATTGTTAGAAGGGATTGAAATGATAGAACAAAAGGCGAGAGAAGCTTTCTCCAGGGGCGATTATCAAGCCTCGTCTGATCTGTACACTGAGATTATTAACCTACCAATTGCAGTAAATCAACCTCGCGCTCGTCCTCTTGGAACAATTTTTTGTAACCGTGGTATTGCGAATATGCAATTGAAAGACATTGAGACAGCTTTGGAAGACTTCAATGCTTCTATTTACGTAGACACTGAGCTTTATCGTGGGTATTTTTGGAAGGCATACGCACTTTGTAAACTCGTTGAAACTGGTAGAACCGAGTTCATCAGCAGAGCTCAAGCTGCAGCAGCAATACTTCATTACAAGTTTGCAGGTTCTAAAACAGGTGATATTCGAAAACTGCAACATAAATTTCAGAAAGTTTCTGGATTGCTTGATAGAATCAACTACAGTTTTGTCACCAATGTTAACCAGCTCAAGGAACTAGAGAGTCAGCTCTCTGAAGAACGAGATTCAAATGATTCATTTACAGTCATTCTAGCAGAAGGGAAATTCGATTTGAATAAGATTGTTTTATTGGACGGATGTTATTATTTTGTCTGTCTTCCTGGAAGTTCCGCTGTGCTTAATTTCAGCGAAGGTTTGTTTTTGACAGAGGCGTCCTTTTTTTTTGAAAATGTTCATTTTGAGAATTCTTTGCCCTCAGCAAACCGCGATCAACCGTTGTCGCCTGAAGCAGCTTGTAGTACTGCAGAGAGAGAAACGCTACTTTCAATAACGTTAGGAAAATCACACCTGATTAAGAAGGAAGTGACCGCCGACAGTGAACGCGAACTTGATGCTCTGATTGAGGCTAATGACGTTAAGTCATTGGTCATGGATCACTGTTCTGTCAGTTTTTCAAATCGTGCAGGATTATTGGTGAAGGCACATCAGCGTCAGCAAGTAATTGTTTCAGTGAGGTCTACTGAAATTCAAATGAGTGGTGGGCCTGGGATCGTTATTCGAGGAGGAACAGCTGATTCCCACATAAGTATTTGTAACAGTCAGGTAACACATAATTTGTGTGGTATTTTAATGGTTACCCCAGCACGTTTTTACTTGGAAAATAATTGGATTTCTCATAACTTGTTCAGTGGTATTGTGGCCGGCGGAGGTTGTAATGGAGGATTATTGAGAAATCTTGTGGAAGTTTCACCTCGTGGCATTGTGTTAAAAGGAGCAAACGCGGCAATAGAAGAAAACGTTATTTCCCATAATTTTGGTTGGGGAATAGTGTGTTGTCTCGGAAGCAACTTAACATGCAAACAAACATCGTTTAAAAACAACTATTGTGGAGGACTTCGTATCATGTTAAATGGCCAAGGAAATGTTTTGGTTGAGAAATGCGAGTTCAGGAATAATCTTGGTCCGGTTGTTTTTCCCTCTAATGCAGGAGAAATTTGCCCATGTGAGTTGCAATGTAGAGAGATGTTCACAAGTTCCCAGGAATCTCCCTTTATGTTTTACTTACGTCATTTCCTTCAACTAGTGAAAACTGACATGTTTGCATACGCCGATGAATTCAAGAGCCCCTTACTTCTGGAAAACAGATTTTCGGAAGTTGATGATATTCTCCCTTGGGAACAGCGTGAAAGATGCTCTGGGTGCTGGAAAGATCTACGGTCCGTTGGTGATTTTATCGAATGTTCCAGTTGCCTTGTTGCAAGGTACTGTAGCAAGCAGTGCTCTGACACATCAAGAGATGTTCATTCTTTTGTCTGTAACTCTATTCTTGAAGCAAATAAGGAATGCCACCCTTTGCAGCTACTGTCCAGCTCGCCAATAAAAGCGGATTGTCAACGTAAAGCAGGCACCTGTTTGTGTGTTATTACTGCTCTATTCATTGCGCTTGGTCCAGCAGAATCTCGCGGGCGTATCTGTATATTAACTTGTCCACAGCGCAACCTTCATACTGTGCTAAAATCCGCAGAGTTGCACAGTTTTGTAATGGTTCATGGGGTTCTCATCAAAGAAAGCATGATGGACATCAAGGCAGCCAGTATTTTGGCAAACTTTGATCCTGAATCCCATACCGTCACTGTTTACTGGCATCGCATTTTCCCTGTCGACAAAGTACCAAATGGTTGGAACTGGGTGAACAGATCATTAGATTTGTTTGCAAAATCCTGTTCAAGGGAAGGCCCGTCTTAAGAGGTGACAAGGATTGTCCAACTTTAAGGAAGGCTTGTTTTGACTCTTTCGATGGATGGCCATCGATGACGTGTAAAGAGACCAGCTAAGAAAGAACACGAAGCTTAGGAGGACTTTATCGTCTATTGCTTTCCCCAAACAGATACTTTGACATTCTTTTGATACTTAAATACGATTCATCGTGAGAACTAAATGCGCGTACAATGACAAAAACAATTGAATTGTGATTATGTAAAGCAACTGAATTTTCGCTGACACTCCTGCAGTTTTTGCAGGCTCGTCAACAGAGAGGTTAAGTATCACGTTTACGTTAAACGACAAACGCGAATTTGTACCACGTGACCAAGTATTCTCTTTACTTGTCGTTTACTGTTCATTATCTCTACACCTAAATTAGTAGTATCACGCAATTACTTAGCCATGAGAATTGTTATGAGCTGGTTTTTTCTGCTCATTTTCCTATTTTGAGAAATTCTCAGCTTGAGTCTTCCGTTTGCCGTATAGAGTGTTTTCACTCACGTGGCCAGCATCTATGCAAATTTATTGGAACAAAAGAGAGCGTTTACATAAGAAAAGAATTCAACTCCCACAGGACTAGTTTGGGACACCAACATGGCCGCCGTTTTATTGTTTTGGGACACCAATATGGCCGCCGCGACGTCATGTGAAAACACTCTATACGTAAATTCAACTATACAGTTTTCAAATGCGCCGTACAATTAAAAGTTACACGAATGAATAATTATCTAGTCTATAAATTACGACATTATATCAGAAAAGGCTTTTTTAAAAAGGTGAGTCTTCCAATTACGTTTAAAATCTTCAAAATCGGACGTGCATCTAAGAGCTAACGGAAGATTATTCCACAGTTTTGGTGCGGCGGCTACAAAGGCTCGGTCACTAAGAGTAGGGAGAGTCCTGAAGTTTGGTTTTGAAAGCAGATATTTGTTATTAGATCTAAGACTGTAGGAAGAATTAGGTCTAAAGTCAACGAGAGATGATAAATAATTAGGAGCTTTTCCATGGATAGCTTTGTGAGTGATTATAATAATCTTAAAATCTTAAACGTAAGAGGCGGTCAGTGTAATTCGTATAATATTGGTGTGATGTGGCAATACCTGTGGTGCTAGATATAGAACTCTTGCAGCTGCGTTTTGAACACGCTGCAGTTTAGTGAGAGCGCAGTGAGGTAGTTCGTATAAAAGTGAGTTACAACAGTCCAATCTGCTTGTGAAGAAAGCGTGGACTAATTTCTCGGCAGATTCTATGCTTAGATATTTTCTGACGTGTCTAATATTGTGTAGATGAAAAAAATGCACTCCTGCAAGTTTTGGTTATGTTAAAATTCAGGTTGAAATGGCAGTCGAACCAGCCCCCTAAGTTTTTAAGAGCGGCTGTCTGTAAATATCGACCAGGGGTGGGAAAAATAAAAATTTCGAGAAATCCCAAAAAAATTCAGTGGACTACCCAAGGTACCCTAGTAATGAAAATATAAATTTTACTGTCATCAGTTAAATATTTTTGCAATACAGCGAGTGTAAAGATTGACCGCTTCACGGCTTCCACAGGGCCTCTTTTTCGGGACGTGCGACAGGTTAACGAAAAAAGCTCGATTTTAGTCTACTTCAAACATCATTCAATTCACAGTGCTTCTCATCGTATTAAAGGGATTTCAAAATACATTTTGAGTGGTAATATGCTTCAATTGATTGCAACCAGAATATTTTACGGATTTTAAGATATTTGAATAATAGGCCATTTCCGAGTTCCAAAAAATCTCACTTGCAAAACGAGGCTAAGTGCGAAACCTTTTTTGTGAAAATGAGTTTTATTTGCATAATAATTGAAAATTATTTTCATATCAATGGCTTCCCACTTAGCCTCGTTTTGAAAGTGAGATTTTTTGGAACTCGGAAATGGCCTATTTTGAGGATTTCAACCGAGCAAAATTTTGTCGAAATTCGAAGGCCTAAAATTCAACCCGATACATCGTATTAAGAAGAAATAGATATCTGACATTAAAAAGCAATCTTTAAGCTTTCGAAAACTTTGGGCAACATGTGAAATGAATTTTTGGGAAAGCGAAATTCAGGGAGCACTTGAGCGAAATTTGACCTCTCTGACTTGACAGTTATGAGGTTCGGCGCGACACGGTGAATTCTAAAACAAATCGTTCAGCCCAGGTACGTTTAATTCAGGCGATTCCAAGTCCCACAGTGATACACACGCAATTGAAAAAAAGTAAGATGGAAAATTGTACCTCAATGTTTAGCCAAAAAGCAGGTCAAATCCCGGCTTTCTATCGTAACCTGTAGCTTAACACTAATGTCCACATGAAGGTCAAGTCCTCGTATCACGACACAGCAAAATGTTCAAACTTTACACCAAATATCCATCTTTTCTAGTAAATATGAGGTCGGCAATATTTTTGTTTGTACCTTATGTCCTTGCTTGTATTCATGACCGCTGAGGCAAACTGCAGCGAAACCCCCGCGCACTCGACGTGTGTCAGGGACTAGTGCTGTTACGTGAGTCGAGAATGCGTTACATAAAAGGACACACCAAGAGATTTTTTCTTTCTTCGTAAAAAAAATGCCATCTCTTATGAACATGTTATAACTATACTATTTTTTTTCTCCCCATTTACCTCGCAGCTTTACGATCGCAAACATGTGAACCCAAACGTCATGAAACGTGTCAAATAGTATTATTTCATTTGCGTTACGTAAATACAATTTTTTTTTGCTTGTTTGGTTTATTAAGTGAAATGTTACTTTTCCATTCTGAGAAGAGAAGGAGACCGCTTTCGCAATACCTTATTTTTAGTGAGAACGTCTCCCGGAGTCATCGATTTCTTGATAGCGCGGTTTTCATTAGAAATAAAGTTTTCGGTAGGGAGAGCCCGGCTATAGCAGACGTCTACTACTCACTGATGTGCGACCACACAAAGTGTGAATATGGAGCGCTGGTTGGGAGTGAGTGTGGTTCAAGTGCCAGATACTTGAGCACAGAGAACCTACCCATCAGGGAATGTAGCCGATCATGATCAATTGAGCGCCTAGACTGTTCACAGTCCTCTATTTTTCCGTAAACCCCCCGTCATGTTAAAAAGAGAAGGAGGAAAGAAAGGACGCTTTCCTTTGCGCAGTCAAAGTGATCTACAGCCTTACGATGATACTTGCTTGTACCAGTTGGATCTCGTAAGTATAGTACCCTAAGTTATGATGGCGCTTTTGAACGAAGCTAAAATATTTAGTACTGTATACTTTAATTAGTCAAATATCTATGTCTACTCTGTGCCTTTTCGAATTATCATTGATACTTTTTGGCGTGTACATTTGTCATTAGCAAGAAAATTCCAAGAAAAAAGTTCTTGGGAGGAAAAGACAAAGAGAGTAATGGAAAATCATAACTAACAATGGCTGCGGCCGCGCTAGGGGACTTAACAGAGTTATTTCCAATTAACTAATTAAAGTTAACTGGTTTAAAATATCAGCGAGTGCGGCCGGGTTGTATTCAGCCTTAACCGAGTTTTAACCTGGTTATGCAAATTAAGCAAGAACAATAGATTTTCTTAACCAGGTTAGGGTTTTTTAAACCACCTCGCGAGGTAGTTTAACGCAGGTAGTTTCTCCGCCTACGCGTGAGAATGTTCCAAATTTTGGCTTTATCATGCACGAAAGCACAACCGTTTCGAAAATTACTTCTTTTGCCCCAAGTTCAGCTTTTTACCGGGGCCAGCCGAAGGCGGGCACCGGTCTTAAAATGCAGACGATTTCTGTCGTTTTTTCAACGTTACATTGTTAGGGATATATCGCTGACTGCGATATATCGCTGGCTCGTTACTTTGGCTCGCTCATTGAAATCTTATCCGCCATTTTAAAAAGCACTGGAGGGCAGGCATGGAGGACATTCAAGAGAAAGATTGTAGCTTTTTGTTCCCCAACCTTTACTATGGACTAGTTTATGAGCGAAAATTTAAGAGTGAATATTTGGAGAGACAAATTTACGAGCGATCACTTAAGAGTGAATCTTCCATCGTGAAATTTATCGAGAATCAAAGCGAACACTTATCAAAGCTAACTTTATATCATCTTAAAAAACGTGCTACAAGGCGATCTAGACGTGCTCGTGAACCGAGCAGAATTCCAGAAGAGGTCCCAACAAGAAGAATAGCTTGTTGAAGAAATTTGTCTTCAAAAAGATTTCAACGATTGAGATACCGAAGTCTTCAAAGCTCCATCGCTATGTTAATAAGGTGAGAAAACTTTCAGTCATGCACGATATAAATGTAATAACAAACGCGATCCAAAGATAATTAACTTAAATAAAATGGCTATACCCAAGAAAGCTTATTTGTTGTCTTTCTTTAGCAGGCATGCATTATCACACGATGATGAAACTAAAAGTAAAGCACATCGATATTTATCATTGTTTTCTTGCAATTGTGTGAGTCATATGTGAATTTCAAACTAAGTAAAGATGTTGAGAAGAATCCAGGACCTACTCAATACAACACTGATCATCATGAAGTAATAATTAGACCTTTTATGCAAAAATCACAGCTCAACAATGCAGTTGACCTCTCCTATTTCCTCTGAGAATTTGATACAGTCAAGATTAGGTGAACTTGGTTTACAATCAATAGATGTTGGCGGTGCGGGTGATTGTTTCTTTAGATCTGTATCAAAGAATTGGCATAAAATCTAAATGAAAAGGCTGCTTCTTACAACGATATCCAAAAGAAGTAAATTTAATTTGGTCATGTTAACAATTTTTAAACACGCGGGTACCCTGTGCTATTGTCAGAATTTGAAGTAGGGAGCAACAACTGTAACCATATAAATATTAATTCGATTAGTTTGCACACGGAATGGTTTAATGCGACTATATTTACCACTTATCAATAAATGAGATCCCTGTGTATTGCAAAATATAGTTACAGAATTCATCCTAGCGAGTTTTCATCAGTCTAAAGAATATTTGCAATAAAAAAGATTTTCATGTCGCCCCACAAACTTGTTGATGGAAACTACCCTTCCCCGTGGCCCCGGTAAAATTCACGAAGTGATTCTTGTCTTTCTTAAAACAAAATTGAGTTAAAACTTTTAAGAAGTCAAGCTCTTTTTATCAGTGATACGGGGTCAAATTTTGTCAGTCACTCTGAGGCGAGCGTTATGAGGGACCCAAGCGAGTGAAAAAACAAAACCGCGCAACATTGACTAACTTTGTGAAAGTCTAAATTGAGTCCGGCTGGTGATAAAAATTAACCCGGTTAACCTCTTTTAACCAGGTTACGTTCCGAAGAATTTTTTACCGGGTTTTTCAAAAACTAACCCAGTTAACTTGCCAAGTGCGGCCGCAGCCATTAATATCAAGCAAAAAAAAAGGAAAAGTGAGTTTTTAAAAGATATATGTGTACGATCATGTGTCAAACTTACCCGCCCTGGCTAATAACACAGCTCTGCTTCAGTTTTTAAACCACAGTTGGCAAAACTGGCTTGCAGTGTTTCTGTAATGTGGCGCTCAATTGATCGGCTACATTCCCTGATGGGTAGGTTCTCTGTGCTCAAGTACACACTCACCCCCAACCAGCGAGCAGTCAGACGTCTGCTATAGCCGGGCTCTCGCTACGGAAAACTTTATTTCTAACGAAAACCGCGCTATCAAGAAATCGATGACTCCGGGAGACGTTCTCACTAAAAGTAAAGTGTTGCGAAAGCGGTCTCCGTCTCTTCGCAATCGTTATAAATTAGAACTAATATGGGAATGGAAAAATAACATTTCACGCAAATGAAATAATACTATTTGACACGTGTCATGACGTTTGGGTTCACATGTTTGCGATCGTAAAGCTGCGAGGTAAATGGGGAGAAAAAAAATAGTATAGTTATAACATGTTCATAAGAGATGGCATTTTTTTACGACGAAAGAAAAAATCTCTTGGTGTGTCATGTTATGTAACGCATTCTCGACGCACGTAACAGAATTCCTTGACACACGTCGAGTGCGTGGGGGTTTCGCTGCAATTTGCCTCAGTTTTTGCGGTCATGAAGACAAGCAAGGACATAAGGTACAAACAAAAATATTGCCGACCTCATATTTACTAGAAAGGATAGATATTTGGTGTAAAGTTTGAACACTTTGATATGTCGTGATACGAGTACTTGACCTTCATGTTTACATTAGTTTTAAGCTACTGGTTACGATAAAAAGCCGGGATTTGACCTTCTTTTTGGCTAAACATTGAGGTACAGTTTTCCATCTTACTTTTTTTCAATTGCGTGTGTATCACTGTGGGACTTGGAATCGCCTGAATTAAACGTACCTGGGCTGAACGATTTGTGAATTCACCGTGTCGCGCCGAACCTCATAACTGTCAAGTCAGAGAGGTCAAATTTCACTCAAGTGCTCCCTGAATTTCGCTTTCCCAAAAATTCATTTCACATGTTGCCCAAAGTTTTGAACCCATATTTCGAAAGCTTAAAGATTGCTTTTTAATGTCAAATATCTATTTCTCCTTAAAAACGATGTATCGGGTTGAATTTTAGGCCTTCGAATTTCGCCAAAATTTTGCTCTGGTGAAATCCTCAAAATTATTCAAGTATCTTAAAATCCGTAAAATATTCTGGTTGCAGTCAATTGAAGCATATTACCACTCAAAATATATTTTGAAATCCCTTTAATACGATGAGAAGCATTGTGAATTGAATGATGTTTGAAGTAGACTAAAATCGAGCTTTTTTCGTCCCGAAAAAGAGGCCCTGTGAAGGCCGTGAAGCGGTCAATCTTTACACTCGCTGTATTGCAAAAATATTAAGGTACCTAGGGTAGTCCACTGAATTTTTTTTGGATTATTCGAAATTTTTATTTTTCCCACCCCTGGTCGATATTTACAGACAGCCGCTCTTAAGGGGTTCCGTGCTGGGAGAGATGATGGATTCGCCAATAGTTAGAGTAGCGCTTTTGGTTTTCTGTAGCTGCGCTTTCGTCCCAATGAGAATAAACTCCGTCTTGGAATAATTGATCATGAGTTACGTTAAGCTCTTAAACTTTCTAACAGCAAACTTGTTTTCAATATAAGGAATTTCTTCAACGTGAAAGACCCTTTCCCGTAGGGGCTCCGCACGTGCGTAGCTTAAGGTACGGAAAAATGGGCAACAAAAAACGTGCAACTTGTTTTGCAACATTGCAAACGCGCAACATCGCTTTTCAACTCGTTTTGCAGCAATGTTGCAAAACAAGTTGCACGATTTTGTTGCCCGTTTATCCGTACTTTAACAAGTTTAAAGGTGGAAGCTGTAATTCTTGCTACGTTGGTGAGACGAGGCGACATTATCACACACCCGAGCTCCTTGCGTCTGATAAACCTTCACACGTTTTTAAACATTAACAGGGTTCGGAGTATTGTCGCCTGTATTCTTGACAAATTTTATGTTTAGGACTCAGCAGTCACTCGGTGGTAGGTTAAACTAAAGTAGTCTGTGCGTATCAAACACTTTAATCAGAAGCATATAAGGGGTTATATGCTTCTTCTTTAATTTGTAATATTCGCTTTGTTTGTTTGTAATCGTTACT
This sequence comes from Porites divaricata, assembly GCA_038088405.1. Lineage (NCBI taxonomy): Eukaryota > Metazoa > Cnidaria > Anthozoa > Scleractinia > Poritidae > Porites > Porites divaricata. The sequence goes on from JBBMOI010000006.1 coordinate 9,764,216, forward strand.
TAGCACTTTCTGTCCAATCATCTTTTACATAATTTTTGCTTGCAAAGCGCAGATTTGTTGCCTATACACTCGCGTTATTGATCAAGCTTGTTCGGCTGGCTTATGTTAGCTAGGTTATTTTTTGCGTTTTTAAGGACCATGACGAAGGCGAGGTCTACAAAAACACACAAAAAGAGGACAATATCCAGCCATCTTGACGGAACAAGCTTGGTCAATAAAGGATTTATTATATAGCCAAAAAGAGAACCTTTTCTTGCGTAACCAATCATTTGTGCGGGAAATCTAGATAGACCCATTTTGGCTGCTCGGGGAGCAAATAAGAACACAGGAGTTGCATGACATTACCCGCTCTTTAATGATGTACAAATTTTAGCCAAATTATTAACAGTTACACTGAAGATGAAGATGAAGATGAAGTCCTTCGAAACACGTTTGTAAAAAATTTGTATTCAATTTGTTTGTACTCTCAAGACTTTTTTTAGCTTTTGACGAAGACCCTGTAAGGAGTATCCATGGACAATTTTGTTCTGTTACCAAACGATTAGCAAGAACAGCAACGTAGCAAGAATTACAGCTTGCACCGTTAAACGCCATTGTTTTGCGTACACCTTTTGGTTGTTGGCTCACTGGGCAATATTTGGCATGACTGAGAGATGCTCCCGACGTCAACCGTTAAGGAACCCGAAGGTACATTTACAGCTGTTTCGAGAAAAGTTGTCGGAAAAAGTGCAAGCGACAATCCCGAAAGGTATTGTGGGTGGTTTTGTCTGCCCTGTTCTCCAAAGAAAATTGAAAGAATGGCACGAAAAGCCAAGGGCATATGTTCGCGAGTGCTAATGGAAAGCAACAAAAGTAGGTTCGACAGCTACAGTCGCCAGGAACAGTGTATCGATCATATCCCATTGCTGGTTTTCAGTGTCACGCCATTCAAAGTAGATCAAAATCAAAATCAAAACCGTTCAATAGATAAAGTCCAGAATCTGGGAAATGAAAGGAGGTACGTATACAAAGACCCTCGCCAAGATTCAGGTCAGAGGAATATTTCGCATACGAGATATCCGAAGAAATGTTTTACCCAAACTTATAGAGATTTGTATGGAGACTCCGTGCTGGTGCTCACCTGGATGAGCTCCAACATGGCGAACGGAAACCAACAGAAACATCATTCTGTTACCGAGTTTTTCTACAAAAGCGTGAATTTATTCTTCGAGAAACTCATAAACATTAAAGTAATACTTTTTCTAATACATGAACTGTTTAGATAGCAAAATGTCCTGAAATAAGTCATTTTTTTAACGTACATGACAGCCCTCTTGGCCGTCATGTAAATGCCGCGTCACGCAAAGCTTAGAAATTCAATCGTACTCTATCACAAAACCAAGAACCCTTTTGAAGCGAAAATTTGTATGAAAATTAGTTTTCAGCTGCCCTAATGCATCGTGCGAGTAAAATCTCAGTAGGATCGATAGTTTTTTTGTTTGAATTTTAGTGACGTCATGTGAAAACCAACAATATTACCGGGTGTGGACAAAACCTGGGCCTAGGCCCATGGGCCACCCTATGTGCCACCCTATGGGCTACCCCCAGAAAAACAAAAAATAAAAAATATACATAAAAAATATCAAAATAAAGGGAAAAATAATTTAAGTAAGAAAAAAATAATTATTATTATAAAATAAAATAATTAAAAGCTAATTACATCTTAATCTATAAAAAGGGTGAATCATAAAAAATATCTAATTTTTGTCGTCACACAACGAGCGTAGAATCTGCAGTCCATCACCTACACTACTATGCCAGAAGCTAACCTTTATCAGTTACACTAGTAAACAGCACGCGTACACGTGTGCTGCTCACTAGTGCAAAAACTTAAAAATAAATCTAATTTTATTGCTGCGTTTCATTGCTTCTCCCAGTTAATGACTGTGACAGGTTGATCACATACAGTGCTTTTACGTGTCCAGTTTATCCTTGCATTCTGCTCTTTATCGGAAGTACCATGTATGGATGACTTACATTGCAACGCTGCGCTCACATGTCTTATTGCTGAAAGTTCCTAAAAAAACATGCATTTTTTTTGTTGTTTTCTTGTTGTTTCCATGAATTCAAAGCCATAATCAAGCAAAAAAAAAAGAAGGATTTACCAGTACGGTGCTTTTAGACATCATACCACATAGGGCGCTGTACGTGCTCAAATTTGCCGTTATCTGGTTTTTGTCCATGGTACCAATGAGTGAGAAATAAATCTGACAGAGCTCATGTGAGTGACGAAGGGGTTATTATACACGTATTGTATAGGACAGGCCCCAAGAGAAAAACAAAAGGAAAGGAAAACTTGTTGCTTGTTCCGTGGTCCCAACGCTCTTTTTTGGGGGGTTGGGGAGGTTGGGGGTCGCCCCCAGTTGACTCTTCCAAAAAACTGGCAACCGGACGCAAGTATGCTTCTAGCCCTAGAAAACAAGAGGCAGCATTTCGAGGAGGATCATTGTGTGACGCCAAAATTAATTGCTGCGTGAGGAGACTACCACGTGCTAGTGTTGTTTGGGATCTCACAAACAAAAAAATTGTCTCTCTCTCGCTACAAAGGGGTTTACGTGACAAACACGAGTGCTAGCTGTTTTTTTTTTTTTTTTTTTATGCAAACACACCACTCTCGAAGAAAGAAAGGTCAGGTGATCGATTGATCGAAACACCCCCTCCTCCTCCTCCTCCTCTTCTCATACTTGGCCAATGTTTGGGTACAGGGGTGCCGCTCACCCTGACCTAACCCTAACTTTCTTTTATAAAATTAGATAACGTTAACTTTAATGATTAGCTTTTATTTTTATTAGTATTTGATATTTTATTTTATTTTATTTTATTTATTGCTGGTTTTCAGTGTCACGCCATTCAAAATAGATCAAATCAAAAATCAAAACCGTTCAATAGATAAAGTCAATAATCTGGGAAATGAAAGGAGGTACATATACAAAGACCCTCGCCAAGATTCAGATCAGAGGAATATTTCGTATTCGAGATATCCGAAGAAATATTTTACCCAAACGTATAGAGATTTGTATGGAGACGCCATGCTGGTGCTCACCTGGATGAGCTCCAACATGGCAGAGGGAAACCAACAGAAACATCCGTTACCGAGTTTTGCTACAAAAGCGTGAATTTGTTCTTCGAGAAACTCATGAACATTAAAGTAATTCTTTTTCTAATACATGAACTGTTTAGATAGCAAAATTTCCTGAAATAAGTCATTTTTTTAACCTACATGACAGCTCTCTTGGCCGTCATGTAAATGTCACGTCACGCAAAAGCTTAGAAATTCAAGCGTGCTCTATCACAAAACCAAGAACTCTTTTGAAGAGAAAATTTGTATGAAAATAAGTTTTCAGCTGCTCTAATGCATCGTGCAAGTAAAATCTCGGTAGGATCGATAGTTTTTTAGTTTGAATTTTAGTGACGTCATGTGAAAACCGAGTTCTATTGTACTTCCTCTTATTTTAATATATTTTTATTTTTTGTTTTTCTGGGGGTAGCCCATAAGGTGGCCCATAGGGTGGCCCATGGGCTAGCCCATGGGCCTAGGCCCAGGTTTTGTCCACACCCAATATTACCTTTCGGGATTGTCGCGTTCGCATTTTTTCCGACAACCTTTCTCGAAATAGCTGTATACTATGTCAACACTAGATATCCCTTGCGCGGCATAAAAATCATATCGGAATTAGGGCAATTGTTTACACATAACGATACTATTTTTTGAGCGGTGTCTGTAGCGGGAGGAATGCTGCTTTGCGCCGATCTTAAAATGGATCGTCATGTTTAAAATGGGCTTCTGTGCCACTCTTGTGACATTCAAAAATGATAGGAATGCTATTGGACGTTGTGCACGGTCTGGTCCAAAAAAGCTAACAAAAACCTATAACAAAGGGTTTCCCAACCATTCCAACCTAATTTTAATTAATTTTAATAGCATTCCTATCATAGTTAAAACTATGATGAGACGAACCAGGACTTAGTGAGTCAAGTTCTTGAAAAGTTTTAAGTCTGGCTCAGTTACGCCCAGCCCAAACGTCGAACTTTTTACGAGACAAAGCAAACTTAGTGGTGAAAAGGACGATGCCTGGCTCAGTCAAGTTCGTCTGAATGAGTATGGATTGTCTAACACGTTCTGCGTTCTACGGATAGCACGTCTGAGGATCGTCTCCGGGACAAACATCGATCTTCACATGCGACGAACTAAACTAATACATTAAAAATTTGTATGATAATGTAAATTTAGCCTCGTTCGAGAAAAAAATTATTAAAATTGTATTTTGGTCTGATTCGGTTGGTTTAGTCCTAACTTTGGCGTATAAGGGCCTGCGGAGCAGTTTTCAAAGTGCGGGGGTCGATCCACCTCTTTTGAAGTGTGGTTGGTGGTGGCGGGGGGGGGGGGGGGGAGGTTGTGGACTTTTAAAATGGTTTACCTGGTGCCGACTCAATATTTTTTAATACAGTTACAACTGAAAGATTCTTTTTATTAGAAAATGTGTATTTCTTACTTTAATTTTTTTCTGAAAAAGTGGGTTGGGGGGGGGGGGGGCTGGCTCCCCCAGCCCCTCCCCCTTCGCGGGCCCTGCGTATGACTCAACAGACGAACTTCGTTATGTGTAGGGGTCGACCCAAATAAGAGTTTAGTTCGTTTCCTGAAAAATTCGACGCTACCACCAATTTCCATTGTTTTCACGCCGAGAAAATAAATGGCAAATTTAACAAGAATTGTGAGTATACAGGTAAAATTTTAAAAAATTTCGTGTGTAAGATATCATTTTGCACCCTGAACGCAGAGTCTCCTTCGATCTTCGTAGATAAGTCGGCTTATCTAGGAAGATCGAAGGAGACTCTGCGTGCAGGCAGGGTGCAGGGTAATCATTTTATGAAATTTGACATTTATTTTCTTGGGCTCCCATTAAAAAAAAATTCTTTGGTTTTATTACAGATGACTAATCACATCTTTAGCCCTTGAAAAATGTAAAAAAGAATGCAATATTCTTTAAATTATTCTGGTATAACGTTTTTGCCCACTGAAAATTAAAATTACTCAATTTCCTGGTGGATTCCGTGTTAACTGTTTTAACGCCACAACCACCACCGACACTACATTTCAATTGTTTTCACGCCACCGTCACCACCACAAACGTCACATTTTAATTGTTTTCACGTCACCGACACCATATTTCCATTGTTTTCACGCCACCACCAACACCAGCATCATTTTTCCACCGTTTTTACAGACAATAATTATCATGACACCATACAGGCAAGTTCAGGATACCTTAAGATACCTTAAGATACTTGTATCACCAAAAATTAAGTAATCAACACGAATTGAGACATTATACTGTTGTAAGGTGTAATAATAATATTATTCACCATAATCAGTGATAGGTACAACAGACTAACCAGATCTGTACGGGTATTTACAATGGCTGGTGTATGGTCCACCACTGAAATGTCCATACAGATAAGTTCTTTTGAGGTCATGACATATAAAACAGGTCAAAAAGTGTGGGTCAGTGTTAACATCTTTTATGACTTCATTGTTGATTTAGCCATCAAACAGTAGATCGAAGGAAAATTTGTATTTAAATAAGGGCCACTCAGAATCAAGATTTCCAGGCATTCCTTACTGACAGTCCTTACACAGATTCTATTAATAATTCAAATAATTGGGGATAAGAAAACATATAAATTAATGCCACATACAAATCTACGCGTTAAAGTGGAGGGGGACAGGGGGGCGGGAGCCCGGGAGAACAGGGGGCAGGAGGGGTACGGGAGACGGGAGAAGAAAGGGCGGGAGGCGGGATCTCCACGATGGCGGGAAGCGGGAGAGAAATTCAAAAAGTCAAGCTTTTTTTATTTGTTACTGCTTACTTCCAGTCAAAGAAACGAACCCAACAACGTTTCTTGACTTCCATTTAACGTTTTCCGAGGCTTACAGCAAAATTTTATACACGAGAAAAGTCAAAAAACGAAAATTCGTGCTCGGGATAAAAAAAAACGGCATTACTTCCTGTGAAATTGGAAACCTTTCCAAGTCGCTTACATCATAGGACATGAATGAGATAGCATGGCATATGTACACGTGTGTCGACTGTGTCAGTCGTGTCGGTGGCTCGTCTGTCTCGCTAGCTATCGAAATTCTCCGTAAGAACGACAAAGCGAGTCAGGTCAAATGTCGTTAAAGACCATTTTGATCGGTCTTAGTATTTTTCGGTTTGGTGGGGAAAAATCCGTCCATGGAAGACCTTCCTGGGAGCTCGCTCCTTACGACTGTAGCTCACAAAACACTGTCAGTGAAGATTTTGCCGCGCGGTGTAAACTTGTGTCGAAGGAATGCCGCTTCAATGACCGGGCTGGAAAGTGCGGAGTGGTTCGATTTCAAAAGTAGGTTGAATTTGATCGTCCGGGTGAACGTAGTCCTGAATAGGACTGTTGTTGTTGACAATGACTGCCGTTTCGACAACCTTAGACTGCGCGCAGACGAAATTAAACTCTGGTTAACTCCGTCTGCGAATTGAAACAGCGCCGAAATCCTTGTTCTGGACTTCCAGCTGTGTGCCCAGATTTGAGTACGCGCGACGATTGGCCAGTTAAAAAAGGCCTTTGTTTTGTTTGTCGTGATCGCCAATCAGGTTGAAGGGAAATTCGAAACGCACTTCCGGTAATTCGTTGAGTCCGTTGGGGGTCCAGAACAAGGATCTCTGCGCTGCTTCGCAGACGGTACTAATCAAAGTTTAGTTATCGTCTGCGCGCAGGCTACGACAACCTGTACGGTAGTCATCTTCAGAGTCAAATTGAGTTGTATCACGTCAGTTGATGGTATTATACTCTGGTTATTGATCTGATTTATCAATTACGTCACGATGTTATTGGCTATGAAGACTCGTAATCAGTAATTGGTGCGTTTCGATCCGTCTATTGTCACAGTTAAACAGTCGTCTGTCGTTAGTCAGAATGTCAGTTCTCCAGTCGTTCTCTCGTAGTTAGTTCTGCTTGATCTCGTCAATAAGTTGTTTGTACGGCGCTGGTAACTGTTGGCTACGATTCAGTGGCGTTTGTTCTAAGTTAGTAAACCAGCTTTCTAAAGCAAGACGTTGATAGTAGTCTGAGTCCCAGTCAATTTGATGTTTCGTCTGTAAATGATGCTCTGCAATGTAATTGTTGACGTCACCATTCCTCGTCGCTTTTTTGTGTTCGGTCAGTCGCGTGCTAAGGTTTCTGCCGGTTTCACCAATGTAAGAAGCCTGGCAGTCGCAGCATTTGATCTTGTATACTGCTCCCTGTTTGTCCTCCGGTTTGTCTTTGTCCTTGACATTAGTAAGCAGACGTCGTAAGGTGGTTATGGGTTTGTGTGCAACACGTATATTGCAATAATATAGGTGCCTCTAAAGTACGGTAAAGTCGCTGTCGTAACAGGGCCAGGGTTGACGTTCATCTGAGTGTTGGAATTACAACACGATTTTTTATTTTGGACAAGGCCAAAGCACTCCTAATAGAATCTGAATAGGGAGTCAAACAGCGTGATTTACATGATAACAGGAGAAACACAATAAAGGGCGGGAGTCGGGAGACAAAGGGACAAAAAGGTACGGGAGGCGGGAGAACGGGGTACGGGAAGCGGGAGATTGTGACCCTCCTGTCCCCCCCCACGTTAAAGGTCTTCCAGTATTCACTGTCACTGATAATCATGTTTCACCAACAGCCAGGGGCACCCAACGAGAATATAGTTTAAAACCACTTAAACATTGCATTGTTGAAGGTATTTTAGTATTTAAACGGTGTATATAGGCATATTTTTATCCCCTACAAATTTTTCATCTATTCGGATTTCCTAGCTGAAAGTCTAGTAATCCGAAATATATAGGGATCAAAACTTACCTTTTCGAAAATTTCAGCCAGAAAAAAGGTTCCGGAAAATTCTAGGTGACCTTTTTAGGGTAAAAATCCGTTAAAAATGGGCCATTATACCATTTTTCAGATGTTAGAAAATCCTAGGAGAGGCAAGCAAACAAGAAATTTTACAAGAAATGCTCCGAAAATTCTAGATCTCAAATCGTCTTCCGAACAGATATTTTCCAAATATTTGCGTTGGGTGCCCCTGAACAGCTGGTTTGACATTGTATCAAAACACTTATGTGCAGTTTTTTTTTGCCTCTTCACATTTGCTAGTTCGTGTTGCCCCAGAGGATAAATGTTATAGTTAAATTTTTGTCTCAAGTAATTTTTGTTTGTTTTTGGGTATGGAAATGTATGCTAATGAAGTTAAACAAAAGAAAAATAAATATTACTTGAGATAAAAAATTAACTACAACATATACATTACTCCCCATGTGGGGTTTTTGGTGCCCTGCTCCCCTTCGGAATTTCCAGTTTAATCTCGCTATTACCTTAAATATGTTCCCTGGGAATTTCGAATAACGCTGCATGGAGTGAGTATGGATACATGTTCTGGAACCACACATTTTGATGGAGTCTGCGAAGACAGCCGTCTAACCTTACTCTTCCCTGCTAGGGATGTTTCTTCTGCGAGATGTCCTTAGCGGAGAAAAGAGACCGCTGTTTTCGCAGGCTAACTTTGATGTACTTCACATCTACTTATGGCCACTGCATCCTCTAAAACAAACAATGTTGTTACCTCAAAACACCAACACAACAATAATGTTTAACATCCACAATTTATATCCCGACCTCATACTGTACAAAAAAAGCAGCTCACATATGTGATAAAAAATATTTTGGCTTTTCTCATTTTACTTATCCTGACCTCAGATTTAAGCACCAGCTGAACAAATCATAGCCTGCGAAGCACAGACGTAGTTCCGGTCGTCGCCTCTCTCCTCGGAGGGAGAGAAGCGACGACCGGAAATACGTCTTCGCTTCGCAGGCTAAACAAATCAAGGATAATAAAAAAAACACAACAAAAATGCAAAAACAATTATTTACTGGCAGCATAAACGTGCGAGCCTCTCAGCAGATAAAATTACTTAAGTTGTGGATTCCTCACAGTCAGCTTGATCCCATTCACCCCAATGCTAAATTGGAGATTACATGTATTGGTCATTAAAACCGTGGTCAAAACACCTTGGGACACTTGAGGAAATTAGGCATGAAGAGGCACTCTGATAAATGACCTCATATTCTACCTCTTAAAAAAGCTTGGGAATGTTGTTATAAGAGCCTATTTCTGCTATCCCCCTCCCCCCTAAGCAGTGTTGATCCTGTTGAAACAAAACTTGAATGCAGAACGTCAATACTGCACCGGAGGGGAGGGGAGAGAGAAATGCCTCATTTTGACGAGCTATAGCATTTTGTGTCCCAAGAGTTTTGACCAGGGTTGTAGCTATAACTTTTATAGCTGTCATCAAAATCCTATAATGGTGTTACCATTCAAATGAAACCTCTTTGACAGACCTTTGGCATAGTACTATTTTATTTTTCAGAATTTTACAAAAGAGTTTGAATTTCTGGATTTTTTCCTCTGGCTATTATCTAGAGTGAAAAGGTCAAGCAACAATCCAAGCTTTCTACTGACCAGCATAAGAAACCTTAATTTGACACTGGCATGCAAATGATAGAAAAGCTGACAACATCCCCATGGTCTCCATGGTACCTATAACTTTTGTGACAACTCAAGTGACAATTATGATAGAAAACCAACAAAAGATTTGGTCTGGTCCTTTAATTTGTAAAATAACTTAAAGTGAAAACATACTTTTTGAGTTTTCTTTGATGTTCAGTGGTATAATTTACACGACAAGTTTTCTGCCAGTCAGAACATGTGTTGAGTATCACAATTATTTCAGACATAAAAAATGCCAACCAGGGAATTGAAGAGAGAGAAATGGCAAAAGAAGGAGTGTAGTATGGTAAAAAATTTGAGACTCTGAGATGCAATTCACCCGAAACGAGATTTCGAGACAAATGCTTCAGAGATTTCATGATCAGGCCAAAATTTTCCCAGACTCACGTTGTCTGAAAAACCATTCTATACCCCTAAAAGAGGTTTAATTACTCCAGTACATGAGGCAATTAAAATACTTTGTTGCCCAAGTGCAATTATTTACTTCAATACCTAGTGAACAACCAAATCAAAAGAAAACATTAAAACTTGCATTGAAAAAAATCACTGCTACAAAGATTTGAGGGACTACTCTGTACCAAGTTAAGAAGTTGATGCCTACAGAGAAGCTCACGTATGAAGCATAACGAACAAAATTTCTCTTAAGCTCATTCAGGTTTTGACCGGTTTCTACATCACAGATTCTATCTTCTTAACATTACATCTGCAAATCACTGTCGAGGATAATACATGTCCAAATATTTCAGCTGGGAGCACCCTCATTTTACAGCCAACTCTCTCTAAGAGGGACACCTTTGGGGTCAGCACTATGTGTTTGTCTTAGAGAAATGTCTGTCTTACAGAGAGTCAACTAAAAGGAGAGAGGGAAGGCAGGGACCAACTTTAGGTGTCCATTTTAGCGAGGTGTCCGTTAAGAGAGAGTTGACAGTAAAAAAAGTTTAAAAGCAAATACCTTATTTTAAGGCCACAAAACAGGATGCCTTTTGTGGACTTGAGGGATCTGTGTCACACCTGAACTCTGGTCTGACATCAGTACCCTCTCAGAGCAGATATACTTTGTCAAGTCCACTAAAAATCTCACTTTAAACAGATAAATCTGATGCACTTCATATAATAATGTCTTTCTCTTTCAACAGCAAAGAATATAAACTTTGCTTCATTGTGGATCCTTCCATATTGACCACCAGGTCAATATATACTTGTTATTTATTATTATCAGAAGCCATGATATAAATAACCTACAATGTTAAGGTTTTGTTACATTTCTTTACGTAAAACCTAACTGTTTTGTGGGGCATTACAATGCCACTACAGATAGAGTAATAAATTCATAAGAGGTAACATTAGATACTTTAATCTAATAATGATTTCTTGTCACAAAAGCAGTTGTTTTTTTATGGTTAAAATCTCTTGAATGGTCAAGAACTTTGGTTATGGAAATATAGTACAAGGCATTCAACCCAGTGTCCTTGAAATTAATGTTTGTGATTGGAACAAAGCCAGGTTAATCCATCATATAAGCCATCACCAGATGTAGCACATGATGGTTGCACATACCAGTTTCTATCTCTTAGTTTTGCAAGATGTAATCTTTCTTGGACTTCATGTGGTTTGATAGCTGAAAAGTAAAATAATTATTATTTCAGGAATTCTGATTGAGGGTCACAAATAAAAAACTACTGGTATCATTACAGGGGGTTCATTGAGGGCCGGGCACCGGGCAAATTGACCGGCTGTGAACACGACTTTGCCCGACTGCTTTACATCTCAAAGAACTTCTTTTTAATACAAGGAACAATCAAAAACAGTTTTAAGTTACAATCGTGCCCTTTTCTTGATGAATCTCGAGTGTAAAACATACTTTGCCTTGCAATTTCCATTGTATTACACGCGGCATGAAATCCCTTCGTTCGTTATGTGTTAAAACCAAGAATCGCCCCATAACACATTGCGAAAAGAACTGTGCTTCATAAACGACCACCTGAAATGTATCCGTGTTGCGAGCACGTGAGCATGGCCGCCCAGAAAAGAACGCATTCAATAGCGGATTATTTTTCGGCTTCAACCAAAGGGCCTCCAGTAGAGAAAAGGCCAAGAGGTAGTAAACTTCTTTGTGATTTAACCTTTTACTTGCCTGTATATAATGAATGGCTTAATCATCATGTTCAACGAAGCGAAGGGTGATTTTTTATTCGTCTTATGGTTTACGCCAATTAATTAATTTTTGGTGCACTCACGTTAAAACAGTGGTGGGTATTGGTATCAAATCATGATTAAATTGTTTAGAAAAGTTATCTTTTATTCGTTGTTGAAAGTCATTGTCTGCAGCTTCAAAATGCTGGAAAACACATCCCTCTGACTACAGAATTTCAAAATTTTCCAGGGCAGCATGCCCCCGGGCCCCCCTAGGGGGCAAGGCCCGGAGGGCCTTGCCAATTCTTTGCCCAGGTGTCAAACTCAGTTGCCCTCCTGTTCAAAACCTTAATGAACCCCCTGCATTAACAGGTGCTTAGAATGCTTAGAAGCCCCACCCTACCCAACCCCACCCCCCCCGCCCAAGTTATTGGCCTAACGACCTGTAACCTTCCCTCCCAAATATAGCTCCCTCCAAATGTAATGAAATGAATTAGATTTACTATGAAGTTTTGAACTTCAAGGTGAATTAAAAAACCAGTAAACATAAAACACGTTTTGATCAGCACTGCTATAGCTTGTTTTGAAGCACTTTTTCTGGTCTGGTTATAAGCCCCTTCACATTCAAGCCCTTCTGTTTATAAGCTCTCCTAAAACCCCTTATAAAGTTGTACAAGCCCAGGGCTTATAAGAGTTGCATTTCAGAACAAGTAAAACATTAAACAGAGCTGGTAACCTACTTATTCAAGGAATCTTTGATTTATACCAGTTTTCACAAGTTTTCATGAAATGCTGCATTATCGCTGGGAAGAAGTGGCCCTATTTGCCCTTCAGTACAGCAGTTATTTGGAGTATTGCTCGGTGGAGTATGTGCTTACAGTATTAAGAAAGATGGAAGGATCTCTGCTGGGAGTTTAAGGCAAAATGCAAACTTGCAAACAATCAGAACATCTCTGAATGGCTCTTACATTTTTAATTCATATAAATGATTTACTGGCTGTTGCCACCCACATTATTGGTGAAAACTGAGCAAGAAAATTAGGAAGAAGTAATGTAAGAGATTCTATATCAACATAAATGTTTTCAAAATTACTAACCATCTGGTAAATCTTGTTTATTGGCAAATATTAAAATAAGGGCATCCTTCATCTCCCTGTCATTTACTATCCGGTGAAGTTCTGTTCTTGCTTCATCAATACGATCAAGATCAGCACAGTCAACTACAAATATCAAGCCCTGGGTTCCATTGTAATAATGACGCCATAAAGGACGGATTTTGTCTTGTCCTCCAACATCCTAAAAAATCAATATCCACTTACTGTGAAACTCACAAAACCATAAACCATAAACACTAGAAATTAACTTCTGGAATATATCTATTAGGTTCACTGGGATGAAACTTTACAATTACTCACATTATGATTTTTCATAAGAACACTTGACAAGGATAAAGTACATAACATTAATAAATTCCTGTCATTGAATCCACTGTCATTAAGACAGTCCACATGAAGCCAGTGCTTCAAACTTGACCTTTTTCAAACTCACCTTTCTAAGAGTGAACATAACTTTAGATAACAGTCACCAGAAAAAAGACACTTTGTGCAATATAACTTGAAGGATTGTAGACATACCATACAAGACGTGTATGAGACAAGCCTGGACAAGAGTTTACACATAAGATTTCTATGAACTTGTAACTACAGTATTTGCTGTGTAAACTATAAACTACTGTATAAATGAAGTGTTCTTGGTGTTGTAGAAACTGTAGAGCTCTTTGGCTTACAAGTACGTTTTGTATCCCTGTGCAGGTTATGTAATAATACTTTAGAGAACTGTTTCTTTCTATTTTCTATTTTCTATTCTATGTTTCTTTTTATTTTCCCTCACTGAGAATGACTGGGAAGGTGTCTTTATTAAATTAATGTCATTTTGGTCTCTCTTAAGTTAAAGTAAGGCCCGGTTCAAACACCGATCTTTTCCTGAGCCGAACCTAATACATTGAATTAAGTACATGAAAAGTTCAGCGTCTGAATCAATTAGGAATGCCTATTTCAATTTGGAACAGCTCAGCGTTCTCCACGCCTAGCCTGGGCGGGAATTTGGACTGTGGAACGACTTTGGAATGGCTTTGATCAGATGCCGAACTTTTCCTGTACTAAACCTAATGCATAAATTATAATAACGTATTTTGCAAGCAGTTTGACCTAAATGAGCATTTTTCTCCTTTTGAATTTAGTTCGGCTTGAATTAACATCGGCGTCTGAATCAATTCAGGCGGTCTAAATAGTTTGGGTTGGCCTCAATTCGAATTAGGCTCGGCTCATGAAAAGTTCGGCGTCTGAACCGGGCCTAAGATAAAAATTAGCATCAAAAGATAATTTTAGACTCTGTGGATTTTTCACTGTGTCTTGAGATACCAACTTTTTATGACTGGTAACCATGCATTTAAATTTTTTGTCAAACAGAAGGTGACGTTCAAAAAGGTTAAACATAGAGCACCATAATACCTACCCAAACATTGAATTTAACATTCTTGTACGAGACAGTCTCCACATTAAAACCTACAGTTGGTATAGTTGTGACTGATTGTCCCAGCTTAAGTTTGTATAAAATTGCTAACTTCAGGTCAAGGATTTAATAAATTTACAAAAGTTACATGTTAATTGCAAAATGCTAGTTCAGGGGTTTCAAAATGTTTTGAAGTAGGCCACCGACTATGGAAAAATAGGCAGCTGTGACAATTGAGAGGCTGCAAGGCCCCTGAAACTAGGGGGGTCTAGAGTAGCCGGCAACATACGATGAAGTAGCTGGCAGAACTTTGGCGGTCACCGGCTTGTTTGAAACCACTGCTAGTTTTAACATCCTGCATTACTAAGCTAACCAGTTCTTTTCTTGAATACCTAAAAAAGCCTTAAAATTGGCAAACCTGTGTCTACAAATACTGTAAACTGCCTCTTATAAGCCTCCCCCCACTTAAAAGACCCACCAGTCATAGGTTCATCTACCTTAAAACAAAAAAAAAGCATCAGATAATAAACTCCCTCCCCCACCAGATATAAGCTCCCATCTAGCTTGTATTAAAACAAATTAGTTTGAAGCTTAAATGAAAACCAGTGTAAGTAACACATATTTTGATCAGCACTGCTGTACAGTGTGCATTGGATAGCACTGCTATACAGTGTACATTGTAGCTTGTTTTGAAGCGATTTTTCTGTTCCAGTTATCAGCTCATCAGATATAACCCGTCTATTGATAAGACCTCCTACGTGTAAAACCCCTTACAAAGATGTACCTGTATAAGGCCAAGGCTTGTAAGCCACAGTTTATGATGTTGCATTTATACAGTTTTCACAAGTTTTCATGAAATGCTGCTGTTTATGGCATGACAGAAAATCAAGAAGTAACACTTATAAACCGTTAAATATGTAGACTTTGGTAATCTGACCAATGAGGTAGTATGGGTTAAGTTGAACATTTATCCATCTGCCCTGGTTATCCTGAGGTAAGATCCAGTTTGTTGGGTATAGATTTTTATATTTTACAGTCCAGTTTTAAAGTTGTCCTTATTTTCCTCAAACATAGCAGAGGCAGCAAGTTGTGCAAGCGCAAGTGAAAACTGCTGCCCACAGGTAAGGTGATGTGACTCCAAGTACCCCCTTTTCTCATGGGTGGTGACTTTCACGCTACTTATGTGATTTGTCACTCTAAAATCCCTTAAGAAAATGAGGGACTAGGGAGAGGCACTGCTACTAGTAGCAGAGCTGTCATTAAGGGCTGTAACTCGTAACACTTGTTACGGCTGACCTCACTTGATGTTACGGGTTTTCAAATTGGAAGGCTAAAGGTGACCCTTTGTGATACATTACGGGTAAATCTTCAGTGGATGCAACTATTTCAAAGCTTAATGACAGCCCTGACAGTAGTCTACGCATCAACAGATACTTCAAAATTTTTCCAACAGTTTACATTGCACCACTCTGATAATCATTACTTATTGATACATTGAAATTATTCTTGAATCATACATAAATACTGTACTAGGCACAACAAGTAATATATAAAAGATACTAGTTTTTCCAGCAGCATCAAGACCCAACATCAGAATTCTCATTTCCCTATTGCCAAATATTTTTGATAATAGCTTCCCCATGTTGTCACTTCTATAGCCTAAAACACAAAGGGAAGAAAAAAAGGAAAAAAATTAAACAAAATTGAAAAACAAAATAATGCACCAAAACCTCCCCTAAATGGACACCAAACCACAGCCCTGGTAATTTTACGCAAAAACATGATATCTTCACATGTGAAAATAACATTACTTTTTCACATGTGAAAAGATCACCATTGCTATGGCTACATAATAAATTGCACCTTTTGCAGCAAAAAAATATTTAAGTGAAATGGTTTGGCATTTCATTGGTATTTATATAATACCGTATTTATTCGGCTAGAAGCCGAGACCCCAAACTTTGAACTTGTAGACTCGGAATAACGAGGACCAAAAATAAATCGAAAACACCCGGCTATAAGCCGAGACCCATTCATTATTACAAGACTGAATTGTTAACTACGGGAAAATCTAACATTTTCGGAAAACGATTACACGGATTGTCATAAATGAGGCTTAGACGACAACACACACGCGCGTATACAAGAGATACAATGGCGATTTAATATGCAAAGGACGAAAAAGCTTCCCTCTTAGAAAACACACGCGAATTAATAAATATTACCCGTAACTAACTATTCAATTGAAAAGCAACGAAAATATGGCATCAGAATATGGCATCAGTGAGTCCATGGTCCATCGCTGGAGGAAAGATCAAGCGAACCTTTTTAATGGTGAGATTAAATTGTCAGCAAAACGGAAGACAATGTTATGCTTCACGCTGAATCTGCCGAAGTATCTGGAGCTCGATCACAGAATACTGGGATGGTTTACAGAGCAGAGAAACCAAGGTAAGTTTTCTGTCGAGCACTGATTTTGTATTTTAAAACAACAGAAACACGATCACCAAATAAATCAATCAGCTGATTGCAGAGTGAATGTGAGTTGAATGTGTGACTCTCAAAACTATCATAGTATCATGTGACAACATTGTGTATGAGAGATTCTCATTGGCCAGTTTTCCCAAGCATCAAAACAAATTCATCACATCATCAAATTTTATCCTTTTGATCGTTTAGTAACATTCTCACTTCGTTTCGCATAGGAATAGCTGTTAGTGGATTGATGCTACGTCTAAAGGCAAAAGAATTCAGCGAGGATCCTGAGTTTAAAGCATCCCTTGGTTGGTACCAGAAATGAAAGCGCCGCCATTCCGTCAGCCTTCGCACCAAAACAACACTCGCTCAGCATCTCCCAGAAGATTTGGAGCAGCAAACAGTCAAGTTTCATCGATTTGTAACCACATCTCGTCAGCGTCACAGTTATTCCCTATCAAGAATCTTTAACATGGACGAGATACTGATGCCGTTCAAACTACCATCCAGTCGCACTCTTGAATTCAGCAATGATTGCATATTGTGTTTCTTTACTTTAGCTCGGCTTATAAGTAAATACATACCGATTTAGTAGAGTTTCCATGTGCTGGAAAAAACTTTTTCTCAAAAACTTTTGGCTATAAGCCAAGACTCCCTCTAGAGCCCAAATTTTAATTCACTTCAGTTTTAATTTGTGTAAAAATCACTTGGCTTACAGTCAAATAAATACAGTAAATAGAACATTACATGGCCGATTGGAGATACGAAATATTGACTCTTCTTGTGTTGAAAAATATTTCATGAGTGAGTGCACTCAAAGAGAAATTTCGTATCTCCGCACGGCCATGTAATATCCACTGTTTATTATATAAACACCAATGAAATACCAGGTGAGCTTTCGCGTGCAAACTTGATATCTTGACATATTCTACTATTTCAAACTTCACTGATTTTGTTCAATTTCATTTAATTTGGGAAATCTTGGCAAAATTTTCTTTGGGACCGTGGGGTCATTATCTAAGTTTAGAAAAGAAAGCGATAATTTTTGTGTTGTATTCACCTACACCATAAAACAGGCTTGTGAAATTAGGAAATTCCATGTCGTGGTGGTGCAACAATGGCAAAGAAACGTACAAAATAGTGTGATGCACGTGCGAAGTTGTTGTTTGTTATTATAAACATATTATGTTTTGCCGTTCTCATTGCCATCGCCATTGTCACTGGTTTTGTTGTCATCCAGAAATAGTGCTACCATGGTAACGTGACATCACACTTCTCCTCTCTATGGCACTTGAGGTTCATCCAACCTCCAATGAGCTGACAGTTCCCACTTAACTAGCTAGGTGTCAACATCTGTGACATTAGACTACTGTCAGTTTCCTAAACAATTTGATTGCATTGATGACAAGAAAGCAGTGACTCTTTGTTTGTTTGTATGTTTGCTATTATTGCTTTGCATACGTAGAAACCTCCAGGTACCATTTAAAATGGAATCTTGTTCCTGATTAATGGTTAATTTTTTTTCAAGTGGAATTACACAACCTGGATTTCTATTTTAATATAGTTAACAATCATGAGAGTCTCTTTAAATTTCTTGCACATATTTAGCTTGGTGCCTACTTTGATTTTCAAGACACCACAGATGTCCCTTGTAGGGTGCATGACCTCATCAATGGAATACACTATCATTAGAAAAATTTGTCTCAAACCTACAGCATTTACCAGACTCTCTTAAAATTGTCTCTTCTTCATTTTCACTTTTGTCCTAATATTTAGCATGTTGCTACTCATAAGGTCCAGCTGCAGCTTTCCAAAAGTGTAAAAATAATTAATTTACAAAATACAATAAAATAAGCAATCAGAAAAGCTCACTATTTGCAGGTAAAATGAAATTTTTTTACATATCAATAAGCATTTTTTCTTTTACCCAGATTAAACTGGAAAAGGGTGAAAATGGGCTCTTAAGGTTTGCTCTATTATTATTCAAGACTGAAGAAATTATTTAGAAAAATTATTGACTTCCAAAATGCAACAGTAGCAGCTAAGTTATAGAATATAGAGTAATCTTCATTTGCAAAATGCATTCAAATACACAAGAAAATTTTCTAATATTCAGGAAAAAAAATTTACAAAACAATTTAGCTTAAAATGCATCAAGACTTAACTGCAATTTCAAAGGAATTCTCATCATTCCAAAACATTCACACATTCTGCATTTTATTCATTGCCGGCAACCCCTTCGGCTCAAGTAAAATCTACTTCCAATATTGCAAATTTTTTTAGAGTAAGGTGTATGTTATCTGTCCTTCAACAGAAAGAACGAAGTTTCACAAAGGGATAGATGCGATAGTTTTCCGGGTTTTAGCTCAAGAAATGAGATAGTTTTTTACGGCATAGCTGCGATGAAATTTCAAATTCGTATTAGCTAATATCGATAATGAAGAGGAACCTCGGCACACTGCATTGAATTTATAATTCTTTCGTCAAATAAAAATGTCAGTTGCAGGGAGATGTTCGCTGAAAAAGTGGATCAGTACTCTAATAAAATCAGCTAGATTTCCGGGAAAACACGAAATTGCTCTTCTTAGTTTGGAAAATGTATAATTTACGAATTTACATACAATCGAAACAATGTCAAACACTGCTACAGACTGCAAAAATCAACTACAACACGAGATTTGTGCGACTCCGTGTCATATTTGATTGGGAAAAAAGGGACAGCGAAACTGAATTACAGCCTTAAAAGGCTTAATCACGAAGCTGGAAATTTTCAGCTAAAAAATCTACACTTAAATGCTTTAAAGTTAAATAAAAGTATAAATAAACAAGGTTTAAATTATAAGTTTTACGATTTACACAAAGAAATGGCGTTGTCTGAACAGTGTAGCTTGCAACTAAGCGCGTTAAAAGTACTTAATACCGAGACAAAAGCACCTTAATTAAACGATAGGGTACCTTGATGCTTAGTCCGCAAATCAGGGTCAGTTGTAGAAGAACAAATAGCTTTAAAGCTTTGAAAATCTCGTTACTGTACTGCAGTATGCTCCGCCATTTTAGAAATAGAAACACACCTTGGCTAACAGCATCCTAGAGCCCAGCCTTCTTCAAGACCACGGCGAACAGCACTGTGGGAAACATTCGCACTAATGGTCACGCAACTAACAATCTACTTTGCTTGCGGTATATTAAAAAAATGCTCTAATTTCCAAGCTATCGTAGCAAATCCTGTTGTGACTTTGGTGCCCATAAAGAGGGAATTTATCGCGTTTCGAGATCATATTTTCTTTAGAAGAATGCCTCCACTTTGTATAGCCCAAGTCCGCACGTGATCAATATGCAGCATAGACGTTCATTCAAGACGTTTGGTGTATTGACCGTTTCGCTGTCACCTAACTTGATGAGAACAACAGCAACTCTCTCCCTTTCCAACTCAATCCCTTCGCTATCCCTTTCAAGATCTTTGAAGGATATCGACCATCCACTCTCGAGTTCGAGTTTTAGGTTGAATTATACGACAGCTATCCCAATCTCTCTCCTTGTCTTTTAGTAGCCTGTGTAATGCGAGTAACGGCTCCCGTCTCGCGCGGCGGACTCGATGCTGTCCCCATACGAAGGAGCCAACGCTGGTTACCGCCCCAATCTTCAGTGGCGGATCCAGAGCTTGAGATAAGGGGGGGGGGGGGGGGAGGGGGCAGTCATTCAGACCCTGAGATAAGGGGGGGCGGTCTCAAAAAAAAGGAAAACTTTTCGCCCTTCGGCCCTCATTTTAGTCTAAAGATAGGGGGCCGGGCCCCCGGGCCACTCCCCTGGATCCGCCACTGATCTTGCAGAAACAGCTCGACGCAGGAATAGATCCCTGGGTAGCTGACATAAGCAAGAGGAGTTGCCGTTATTGACCGTTATTAGCGCCTTACATAAAATCTGCAATGAGATCTGGCATCCACAGCCAACCTGAACACAGTCATAGAGAACCCCTACAACAAAGCCTCCAGTGCAGTCTACCTTACTGGCGGCCGTAAGGGCAGAAAGAGACTGTCTCAGAATGATGTGTCGGAGTCAGACAAGACTGTTTTACGCTCACCGACTCTTTTCGACATCTTTCTGGAGAGAAGTACGATTGACGCACTGAAAGATCACAAAAGAAAAGTCAGGCTCGAAGGCAGAACAATTACCAACTTGCGTTTTTCCCATAACATGGATGGCTTTGCAGGAAAAGAGGAGGAACTAGCCTCTTTGGTGGATCGCCCACAGAAGACCGATCTCTTCTGCCTTTGCCATGGAAATTAGCGCAATGAGAAGTCCAAACTGATGACCAAGGAGAAGTAATAGGTTGACAAAATAAGAATAAGTTCTCTGATTGAACAGGGTTGAGGTTTTGCGACACCATAAAAGAAAATGAAAACAAAGTCAAATTGAGAAAAACGGTTAGACTAGATCCGTGGCGCGCCAACTGTTATCATGACTACGGGATATGTGCAAAATGAATATTAATTTTCTTATAATTTTTTTCTCAGCATATTTTGTGTACTTCTTTATCGTTTTGCCATTGGCATTAGTCGGCTGCAGTTTATAAATTTTGCATCCACGCTTTTTACTGATCCCTGGTGGACTTTCATCACGTGCACTCCGGTTTGTCGCTGAGGTCTGGAGCTCTTTAATGCGACAGGCCATTTTAAGATGCTCAAGGAGTGGCACTTCAAAATCCCAAAGTTAGTAAGGTCATAAGATCCCTTCTATCTTTTTTCGTCTTCAGGGCCATTCTGGGGGTGTGAGAGTTGGGAATAGTCTGACAAAGTAAGGATACAGCCGTGATATATTGTCATGTGATTCTTTACCTAACTTCACACTTCAAGTTAATTTAAAGGACGGGATGAAAGTGCGACGTTATCCTTACTTCGTCTGACTAGTGACTGATATAGAAACTCTGGATGTCCCCGATATCAAGGCCAATACTGGAGTGAATTAGTAGCTGTCCATGTGTGGACTTCTAATTTTAATTTTGTTTGCTTTACCACGGAGAAGATTATCGCAGTTATTTACGCAACCGAAATCTTTGCAAAAAGAAAGACTGATGATTACAATAATTTTGTGAACGAAACAGTATTAAAACACAGATTAAAAGAGAATTGAGCACGGCCGGCGCCGTTACGCCGTGTTTTCGAACGCGACAATATAACATAGAGGGGAGTACTCTTGGAAATTCTTCGTGGGGGTGTCCCGCCCGGTTCTTCAAATCCTGACCCGATTTCAGACCAAAAAATGTAATTTTCCACACCCGTTTTCAGACCAGACCTCTAAAATCCATACCCTTTTTCAGACCTGGCCTGCAGGCAGAAATTATGTTATTATTGCTTAGATTAGAGCGCAAACAAAACAATCATTCAAATCCATTTCGAATTCGCATATTTCTCTTTCTTTCTTACGGATTTGGAATTGAAAAGATAAGTTCAGTCATACACTCCGTAGTTCCCTCGAAAACCATACCCGATTGTAGACCAAAATGAGCAAATTTCAGACCAAAACGGAGCAAAAACCCTACCCGATGGGGCGGCCATACCTATATCGCTTATATAAGGGAGTCTATCGAAACGGAACCAAAAACCCCCCATTTTGTTTTTCATTTTTCGATAATCGATTTAGAGGGCTATGTACTGCTGTAGAGTTATGAAGCAGGTAGCAAAAACGTTCATCAAGGAGCAATGACCATAAATTTTTCTGATGATTTTTTAAAGCATAGCATACTTAACAAGAAAATGTTGTCCAAACGTTTTCAAGTTTGAATCCATGTTCATCCTCGCCATCCGTTGCAACAGACGACCGGAAACAGTTTCAATACCTGAATATAGTAATAAAACTGGACCATTATTATTTTTCGGAATTCAATTGATGCGAAAAAGGTTTTAAGCTTTTATAAAGATAGCAAATAGCGTGACATAGCCTCTCGAACAGTTTGCGTTTTAATAGATGATCACGTCTCTTGGGTTCGTACAGATTTTAGATCCAACATTTAAGACTTTTTCCAGACTCAAGGTTATCAAATAGCAACCTCGTTCCCAGGTTCTCTCTGGTAGGGCGGGTAAAAACGCAGGAATAAAGCTTCTTTCATGACGGCGTTGCAAACTTACAGGTGAGATTGAATAAGAAACAAATTTCACTTACAAAGCAGACTTTTTTCAGGTTTGGAAAATTGCCGGGCAAATTTCAAGACTTTTTCAAGAATTCAAGACTGTACAAACCCTAGGATAAATGATCGGTTCCATAACTGGAGAGCTTGCTCGCAGGCTAAAAATCTTTCGGAATGTTCAACAAGAAGCAGAGTGACTGTTTAGAGACGAAACTTTATTGACCAGGGAGACTTCTTCAGAAAATAAAGTTTACTTGACCTCGAATAAGAAAGGGTGCGCTAATTCGAGGAAACATGGTTTACTAAATTAATTTTCTGTATTACCAATACATGCTATCCAACAGTCTACCAATAAAATAATTGCACATATATAATGAATGGCGTACAATAAAACACGGGGCTTGTTCTAAGTGTAGGAATTTGGGATTATTCTATGTTATTTTACTCCATACACGAAAAATACCATATTAGAGTAGTCTGTTACCATATTAAAGGCCATTTTTAAAAAGAAATGAACTAAGACGTAGATGAAAATAGTATCAAGCACACAATCTACGAGAGATTTACCTCGCAATTTTTTTTTACTTTATGTCTATTTAAAAATGAGACAGCCCTGAAAATTATCGAGTTGCCCAACACCAAAAATTTCATAAAAAATGTTCTCATGCTTTGTGTATTCCACAAGCATTTATTTAAATTAGAAACTAGTATTTAAGCATATTTCAAGATAAAGTACTGGAAAGAAATTTTGTCATGTGTGACTAATCCATTAATATTATTTTGAAATTTTTCATTCTTTGTGAAGCGTTAATTTTCTTATTAATGTTATTGTTGTACAGTGCTTTTCACTAGCAAAATTTCTATCCAGCAAACAAGTAATTTGTCCTGGAAATAGCTTTATCTACCTTATAAAGCAGATGAGTTCTGATGAATAAGGATGAATTTACATTATTTATAATACAACAATCTGAAAGTCAAATCAAATTACATTTCAATTTTACCCAGCAATGTTGTGACAAAATAAAATCAAGGTTAATAGTACCTTTAAAGTGCTAAATAAAAATACAAACTATTTTAAACAAGCAAAAACAGGTACCTTAATATAATACAATTACAAT
The DNA here is from genome assembly GCA_038088405.1 of Porites divaricata. Taxonomy (NCBI): domain Eukaryota; kingdom Metazoa; phylum Cnidaria; class Anthozoa; order Scleractinia; family Poritidae; genus Porites; species Porites divaricata. The sequence continues at coordinate 9,788,193 of JBBMOI010000006.1, forward strand.
TCTGGCAACACATAAAAGCAAACCCCATTCATTCTTACAAAATCCAAAATTGGCCCTTAATTTTTCTTTCTAAAAAACACTCAATCATTTCCTTCTACGTAGTTACTAAAGGAACCTTCCTTAGTTAAAGATATCCTGTATCCTAACAAGGTTTGATTAACATTCCTGACCAATGCTGTAAAAACATTTGTGATAAAATATTACCTGAACCAAGACGTCCTCAGGTATCTACTCCATGGACAGTTAATGGATAGTCGTAGTTTGAGAAAGGAATTTTAATTATTAAAATAAAGTATTTGTTGTGGTTGAATTTTTTCCTTGGATGAAATTTTGCTTTTTCCTTGTTTTTAAACTGCATTGTCATAAATTAACATTCCTCTTAAAAAAGAAATAAAATTTACCAAGGATAAAACTGAACAACAACATACAGCTATTTCAACTAAACTTGTCTGACTTAATGCCTCACATCAAATGCAGAATGACAGCAAAGTCATGTGGCTGGCTGAAAATCCTCTTGTACTTCAGTTATAACTTTGCAGTGTTTTCATGCTACTAATGGATAAAATACAACAAAAGTTTGACTTTGGGTTTTATGACTGATGGGTTGCTGGTCAATTATTATTATGAAATTGCCCATATTGCTACGAAGTCACGTTGTGTAGGCTTTCCAACAATGTTAATTAAAAAAGCTATATACATGTAGATTTCCATAGGAAGACCAGACAGTAATGTGGATGCAAGTTGTCCTAAAGGCATTTCCAAACTAATTAGAACTGAATGACTTACACCTTAAGTTTTGTCTGGAAAACCAACAGTTCAAGACTTTTTCACTTGTACTGGTTGGCTTTCAGGTGCTTTGGGAATGACTCACTGCTCTAAATGTTAAATGGAATTAGTAAATTCCAAAAAATGAACAATGAAAAGCTCTGCAAGAGTCTACACAATGTACATAGATAAACAATATACACATACCATAAAATTCCGAAAATAAGCCCCAGGGCTTACATTTTCCAAAGGCCCTTTTTGAGGGGCTTATCTACGGAGGGAAATTTGCGCCTCAAAATCGATTGGGCTAGCCTTATAGTTGGAAGGAAATTTACCCTTTTTGCTGTGTTTTACTTTGTATTTGAGGGCAATTTCCAAGTACAAGCCCCCTGGGGGGGGCTTATAATTATTTGGAGGGGCAATTTAATGGTGGGTTTTTTGCATTACAAGTTTGGGGGGGCTTATATATGGAGGGGCTTATACATGGAGGGGCTTATTTTCAGAATTTTACGGTACTCTGCTATAGCCAGCATTGCGGACATAATCTAAAATTGTGCATGTAATAATAACGACTGTTAAGCAGTGCCAAGATCCCTATTTTGGGCCCCCAACAGACTCAATGAATTACCAAAAGTCCATTTTGAATTGCCCTTTAACCTGATTGGCCAACTGAACAATGGCTTTTTAAACAAACCAATCATGGGATGTACTCAAGTCCTGATACACAGCTGTGGGCCAACAACAAGGATTTAGGCCCTGGCTTGCAGACAGACTTAACAGCCAATAACCAGACGTTAGTTTTGACCATGGTGCACGCTAACTCTACTACATCAACTTTGAAAATATAATTCTTTAACCATCTACTGCTTCTAATACAGTTTCACAACTTCAGAGAAAGTAAATCTCTTACTTTCTCCAGTAACATTGCAACAGCTGCACACCTTATAAAAAAGTATCTAATAAAAACCCCCAAAAAAGTAGCAGCAATATCAAGTCCATTTCAGGATAAAACTGCTGTGAGTTTCAACAATGTTCAAATAATA
>JBBMOI010000006.1:9797500-9962500 GCA_038088405.1 Porites divaricata
TTGGTTGGTACAAGAAATGGAAGCGCCACCATTCCATCAGCCTTTGCATCAAAACAACCCTTGCTCAGCGTCTCCCAGATTTGGAGCAGCAAATATTCGCGTTCCATCGATTTGCAATCACATCCCGTCAGCGTCACAGTTATTCCCTATCAAGAATCTTTAACATGGACGAGACACCGATGCGGTTCGAACTACCATCCAGTCGCACTCTCGAATTCAGCAATGATTGCATATTGTGTTTCTTTACTTTAGCTCGGCTTATAAGTAAATACATCCCGATTGTTACGCGGGTAATCTTTTAGAGGACGGGTAGCTTGTAAACTAAACTGAACGCAGGGTTCTCGGAACAGCAACAAGAAGATTTATTCCAAAAATGAACCTAGTTTCCACGAAGTAAAACTCCACAACAGCACTTAACTCGATAAACTCACACGGCCTGCGCCAACTTGAATAAACACTACTTCAGTCAAACTTGACTAAACACGACCAACGTCAAACTCTCTTCGCTTGTGGTAAACTAGTTGAAACTTCATTCGGACTCGCTTACTTAAATACGTTTACAATAATAATCTAGAAGTTTCTAAATAGTCTAATAATAGAAAGATTACAAAAAGATTACAAAATATACCGTTTTAGAAACGCTTACACAAGATCCTAAAATAAATAAATTACGAACTCTCGCGAAGCTTCTAGAAAGTCACGCTAGTCACGCGATACAGTTTTTCGTAACATAACCCCCTTTCAGTAGAAATTTCCTAAATTTCTCCTAGACACGAAAAATTGCTAAATGTGAGGCAGTTCAATGTCAATAAACTTATTCTCAGCTCGACTTAAGTAATCCGCTCCAACGTTCTCTGAGCCTTTAATGGCTTCAACTCTGAATGTATAACTTTGCAAAAACATAGCCCAATGCATAAGACGTCCGTTCGCAAACTTAGCACTGTTCATATACTTTAAGGGTTCATGATCCGTCTGCAGAACAAAGGAAACTCCGTACAAGTAAAGATGAAATCTCTTGATACCCCAGACTACTGCTAGGCACTCTTTCTCAATTGTAGAATAGTTCCTCTCAGCGCTTGACAATTTCTTGCTTGCATAGCAAACGGGGAACAGCTTCTCATCATGTTTCTGCATTAAACGTGCAAACAACTCTTGGAGGGCTTTAATATGCTCTTCCCAATGTGCGTGTATGAACCAATATATCATCCCAGTAAAAATCGACGTTGTCTAAATCCGCAATTAATTTCTTCATAGCTCTCTTCAGGGTTGCTGCAGAGTTAATCATTCCAAACGGCATCTTTAAGAACTCGTAGGAACCATCGGTGTTACAAACGCAGTCTTCGGAATATCCTCCTCAGGTATGGTAATTTGCCAATAGCCTTTACTAAGGTCAATCTTTGTGAAAAACTTATCACCACTTAGCTTCTGGAACAGGTGTTCCGCGGTCGGCATGGGTTCAGGATCAATAACAGTCAGCTTATTTAGCTTCCGATAGTCAACACAAACTCGATTGGTGTTGTCTTTCTTCTTCACTACAACAACCGGCGACGCATAGGGTGAATCAGACTCCCTGATAACTCTCATTTTAATCATGTCGGCGATATCTTTCTTCAACGACTCCCTCATGCTGTAAGGAACTGGATATGGTCTTGACCCAACAAGCTCATCTGAGGTAAGTTTGATGTGATGCTGGGCGGGGTCCGTAGTACCTGGTGCCTCGGTAAATAGACTTGCAAACTGATTTGCTAGGCCCATAAACTCAGAACGCTGTTCGTCAGTAAGATTTGACCTGGTGGCCACATCTGCAACAGATTCCTTAGCATCATAGCGACCGATCTCTAGGAAATCAACATTATCATCATCCTCCGCATCCTTTATTTCGCATTCTTCCACTTCACAGGGCATATCTTCCTCAAAATGATCTTCTGCTTTTACCACTGCTACTGCTCCTTCTGTTGTAGCTTCATCTCTGTCCCAGTACTTCCGCAAACTCTCATCTTCACTCTGCATCTGTTTAAGATTCTGTTTATCTACAATAGGGCTCTCTTGGTAACTTGGTACTTTTAAAGGGCTAACTACGCCGTCTTTCTTAGCTTGACTTCTCGTGGTTACAGCACATGCTTCTTGCCAAGTTGGGTCTGGTTCATCAGCGGGTCTAGCTCCAAGAACATTACCTATTATGAGGTCGTAAATGGCATCTGGGAGACACTGCGCTTCCACTTGCCCCTTGAGATAAGGTGTATCAACCGTAATTCTTGCGATGGGTACCTTCCTCGCTGTATTGTCAATGAGCAGCATAACATTAAAATCACCAGTAAACTGATCCTCAGACACAAGATTCTTCTTAACCACTATTCCACTACAGCCGGTGTCTCTCAAGACATCCACCGTTTTCTCTCCCACTCTTCCTTTTACAACAGGCATTTTCAACCGATTGCCAGATAGTGGTTCAAGGCAGGCATTGCTTACTATTGGGATCTTCTTACCACTGGCTAACAACAGTTTATCATCCTTGATACAGGCTCTAACTTCTTTTTCTGTAGGTTAAACCTCGGGTGGCTTAACTAAACAACCGGCACTCACTTGCCCACGCTGCACAGGGCGACCATTTCTATTTTGTCCTCCTGACCTCTGTTTACCTGAGTGGCAGTTTTTTAGCTTCATGTCCTTGCTTGCCACACATGAAACATTTCTTGATCAGAGATGGGCAGTTGACAGCCCTGTGGCCACGAGCGTTACACTTGAAACACACTACTATCGTTGAATCATTCTGCTGATTCTTTGTCTCTTCTTTCTGAGGTAGTACCACAGGTTTCCTGCTCGCGGGACTGAACAAATGTTTTCCGTGCGCTTCTAAGTACTGATCGGCAATCTTGGCTATCTGGACAAGCGTTTCCGGGGCTCTTTCACGAAGGTGAATAGCCAACTCCTTTGGACAAGAGTCAATAAACTGTTCTTTCACAATTAGATCTTTCAGGCCTTCAAAAGAACGCTCAGTGTTCGACAGCTCTAACCAACGCAACAAGTATCTATCCAGTCTTACTATAAACTGTTCAGGACTTTCGTCAACTTCCGGCTTTGATGCTCTAAATTTACGACGATAGCCGTCCTCTGTAAGGTCATATCTCTTCATCAAAGCTAACTTCACTCGGTCATAATCTTGGGCTGCTTCCTCGGATAACCGCTAATAAACCTCTAGGGCACGTCCAGACAAAAGAGCACTAAGTTTCGAGGCCCATCCTGTCTTCTCCCATTTAGCTGTAGTTGCGAACCTCTCAAATCGTTGTAGGTAAGCATCCAAGTCGTCCCTACCATCAACAAATGAGGGGAGCTTGGGTACCTTAGCCCTATCCTCTCTTAATTCGGCGCGTTCGGCGACGTTAAGGCCTTGTCCTAGACGGGCGAGCTCTAATTCATGCTCTCTCTTAGCGGCTTCAATAGCTTCTTTCTGCTTCAATAGTTCTGCTTCCATCTCCAATTTTCTCAGTTCGCGTTCTTGCCGCCTATTTTCTCTCTCTTCGTCTTCTCTTCTCCTGTCTTCCTCAAGCATTCGACGTTTCTCTTCCTTTTGTTCTTCTAATAGTCTACGCTTTTCTTCTTTTTCTTCTTCCAATTGTCTACGTTTTTCTTCTCTCTCTTCTTCTAATTGTCTACGTTTTTCTTCTCTCTCTTCTTCTAACTTTTGTTGTTTCTCTACAAACTCGAGCAACTTTTCTCCTTCCAATCCAAATTCTTTCCCTATCTGCAAAAGCTTTTCCATTTCCATAGCAGTAGTTCACAGCAAACACTCAATATCTTCTTCTTCGTAACAGTTCTTGTTACTTTCGCTATGACTCCTTTTCCTTGAACTGTCCTTTCCTGGTTACTGTAGTCAGCAAACAGTTGAATTCCTCTCCCGAGACAGGCCCCCAATGTTACACGGGTAATCTTTTAGAGGACGGGTAGCTTGTAAACTAAACTGAACGCAGGGTTCTCGGAACAGCAACAAGAAGATTTATTCCAAAAATGAACCTAGTTTCCACGAAGTAAAACTCCACAACAGCACTTAACTCGATAAACTCACACGGCCTCCGCCAACTTGAATAAACACTACTTCAGTCACACTTGACTAAACACGACCAACGTCAAACTCTCTTCGCTTGTGGTAAACTAGTTGAAACTTCATTCGGACTCGCTTACTTATATACGTTTACAATAATAATCTAGGAGTTTCTAAATAGTCTAATAATAGAAAGATTACAAAAAGATTACAAAATATACCGTTTTAGAAACGCTTACACAAGATCCTAAAATAAATAAATTACGAACTCTCGCGAAGCTTCTAGAAAGTCACGCTAGTCACGCGATACAGTTTTTCGTAACACCGATTTAGTGGAGTTTCCATGCGCTGGAAAAAAATTTTTTTCAAAAACTTTCGGCTACAAGCCGAGACCCCTTCTAGAGCCCAAATTTTAATTCACTTCAGTTTTAATTTGTGTAAAAATCGCTCGGCTTATAGTCGAATAAATACGGTAGGTACAATCTACATGGCTATGAATTTCGTATGAATGGGAAGAAGCAGGAAGTTTGCTATTTAATGCCAAAGCTTACCAAATTAACATCTTGCATGTTTCAATTCTGAAAGAGTGTTAAACCCATTTTGCTCCTGAATGTACAATGATCATCTACAACTGACAGTGAAATGTGGTAGCAACTGATTTTGTTCATTACAAGTTAAAATCAATAATGTCAAGAGCTGACAGGTAGAGTGCTAGCCAATCATCAGGGCACTGACAAAGTGCTTCAAGTTTAAGACAACAGAAACTGAAAGCTACATGTACATGTATTGGCCAATTAAATTAACTTGATTGTCAAACAATATACAGAGAAACCACTAGACTGTGGCTTATGGTTCCACTTGAGTTTTAAACATTAATTTTTTGCCATCATTTCTTAGAGTATATCGCTCCGAACAAATGTACGAGTCAACAATATTATTTAACAGATTCAAGATAGAACATTATGATAGAACATACCCAAACATTGAATTTAACATTCTTGTAGGACACTGTTTCCACATTAAAACCTACAGTTGGTATAGTTGTGACTGACTGCCCAAGTTTAAGCTTGTACAATACAGCTGCTTGGTGTTAAGGGTCAACAAATATTTTTTTGAAAACTCTATGTCTGTAAATGCAACTTTGTAACAAGGAACATTGCAGAAACCTATTTACAGTCACAGGAAAGTTACAGATCCTGCTCATCAAAAACGTTTTCAGGATAGTTGGAATGTCTCTTGGGCTAGCAAATACTAGCTACAGAATACCCAAATACATGTACCAAGCAGTAAAATGGACTTTTTAGCACCCTGATAATGCAAGCTGTGTTTTCCATTTTTAACCCTAAGTTTACAGCTGTTATAAACAGTAAATATTTGGTAATAATAAGCCTAGTTTTTTTTCAAACTGCACTAAGAAATGAGGAGATCTGATGTCAACAGTAGAAAATGTACATTGAACATTGATGAGAAACATGTTGGATGAAACTTACACTTTCATCCCTTTGGAAGAGATCTCTTTAACTTTATGTTTTGCTTTCCTAGTGCAGGCCATGTGATATGCTTGAGGGAATTTCCTCTTTGTCTTTTTACAGTTTGCACGTACATCATGTACGTATGCATGTGAATCAGACAAAACTTGAAAAAGATATCACATGTAAATAGGAAAAACAAGGGACAACACTCTAAGAGGTTAAAGCAACTAGATAGCTATCTCTAGAGAAATCAGGAAATTGAAACCTCGGGAGATTTTTTTTTCTTTTCCTCAGCCCCCATGCAGCCCTCAGCGGCTGCTTAGTCAATCTTGTTAGATGGTCATATCTAGTTAAATTACTACTGTATAGTGTGCCCTTCTCCATTCTCAATATTTTCTACCTTACCTTATGTATACATAGTTTAAACAACCTTCTATTAATTATTAGTATAATTACATTGATTATCGAAAATAGAGCGCTATGATTGGCTAGGAGCTTCGCTTTACCTCGCTATAATCACCGCGCGGTGATTATTGCATCTAAGGCTAGCAGTTTTCAAAATGGCAGCCAGAAGTTTTGATGTTTCGGGGTCGGAAATTGATCGATAATTCTATTTTCTCGAATAATCATCAATGTAATTATACTAAAACAATTTGTCGCCTCAGGCGCCGATATTCATGTCGCCTTCGATGACTAATTGTTAAATATTGTACAACTGAAGTATTATCTATAGAATCAGGATGCAAAGAAGATCATTTTTACAGCTTGCCATTCGGGCAAGCTGCAGCTAGAATTTACTAGCCCAGACGTCATTTTAACTAGCCCCCAAAACGTTTTGATGAGCAGAATTGATTTCACAGTTCTTCTGTTATTCAAATAATTTCCTGAAAAAACATCACTTGCCCGTCGGGCAAGTTAAAAACAGAATTCACTAGCCTGATAGCAAAATCCACTAGCCCCAGGCTATCAGACACTACTTTCTTTGCAAGCTGAGAATGGAGTAGAAAACAAATTACAAATAGTAAAATATTGTCCATTGCAATGTACTTCACCTCATCACAGTTTAAATAAATTGCACGCTGTAGTTCACTTTTTCCCTTGGTTCAAATTTTATTTTCCTTTCTTTTACAAACTCATAATCTACAAAACCACTCCCCAAAACAAAGGAAAATAAAATTTAAACCAAGGATAAAAGGCGAGACATTTCTTGCTATTAATGTGTGACTGCGTGATGCAGTCAGACTGACTGTGTGTGTTGCTTGTGATGGACTGTGTGACTGCGTGATGCGGTTTGCAAGTCTAACCCACTAAAATGACCCTTGCTCGCCAATGAGTCCTCAGTAGCTCAGAGGTTAGTGCATCCGATCTAGAACACGGAGGGTCGTAGGTTTGAATCCCATTTGGGGCTCAGACTTTTTCTGTGTCCTCTTATGGTTGATTCTTTACGTCTCCCTTTATTTCCTTTATAATACTAATAATATCAGTGGCATAGGTTGATAAAACTGAACCATGACATAACTATACATCAGGGCTTGAAATAAGTCCTGTCCAGTAGTCCAGGACAGGTAGAGTTTCCTGCTGAGCAAGTCACTTTTAAAGCTAACTTGCCCAAAGGGCAAAGGTCCAGACAATTCAACCTCCAACAAAATCATTAACTTTGACGAGCAAGAAGCGGCCTTGGGCAAGTAAAATGTTAAAGCTGCTTACCCAAAGGACAAGCTGGAATTCAAGTTCTTTTTCAGTCCTGAAACATACATTGTAGCCACCTGTAAGCTCAGTCACTAGGTTAAGTTAGGTTACATTTCCAGGGTGCAAAGAAAGTCATTTTTACAGCTTGCCATTTGGGCAAGGTGAAGCTAACATTAACTAGCCCAAATGTCATTTTAACTGGCCCCAAAAACATTTTGATGAGCAAAATTGATTCCACAGTTCTTCTGTAATTTGAATCCCGCAAAAAAACTTCACTTGCCTGTCAGGCAAGTCAAGAATAGAATTTACTAGCCCGATAGCAAAATCCACTAGCCCCGGGCTATCGGACACTACTTTCTTTGCATACTGCATATCTGTACTGTACAGTACCGCAAATGATCCCCAACCGCATATGATCCCAAGACCGAATAGAATATATACTAAATATACCAAAAAAGCAATTACATAGCGAGTCACATTTCACCTGAGATACAACCATGGTCTGTTGCCCTGTTTTCAAAACTATATTATGAGAGCATTTTATACACTGTAGCAAGGGGTAGGAATTTAGAAGGTTGAGAGAAAAAAAATTGTTGCAAGTATTGACAACATGGGTAAACAAATTATCATTATATAATTTGCAAGTTCTCAACCCTCTAAATTCCTGAATAACAGTACAACTTTCAATTCAAACACATATTAACCAAGCTAAGGTACCAGATACTTGAACAAAATCACATTAAAAAATTAATGCAAAGATAAGTCTCTCATTATTCAATGCATTATTAGCTCATGCACTTCTATTTTATTTAAAAGGATACTAGTTTTTCCAGCAGCATCAAGCCCCAACATCAAAATTCTCATTTCTTTGTTTCCAAATATTTTTGATAACAGCTTCCCCATGTTGAAACTTCGGCAAAGCCTGTAGAGATAAGAATAATCCATGGCATTAATGGATTAAAAAAGATGTACCAAATAAGCCCTTTCTTCCAAGAAATATTCCATGACAGTACTAGTTAATGAAAAAACACAGTTTGCAAAAAATTGATATAAAGCTGCAAAAACAAACAAACATGTATGTGTACTATACGACCAGTTTACATATAATAGCAATGACCAACTCAACAGCTTATACAGTGCATGTTCAAAGTGCGGGCTAAATTGGTGACAATGCGATTTTTTATAAAATTAATATATTATAGATTATAAACATTATTCTCATCTATTTTATGTTAATCTGTTCCACAATTAATTTTTGTAAAACTAAGGTCTTGAAATTATACTGAAAAAAAAAACCAACTTATTTAAATGCAACATTTCTGCATTCATCAGTAGCTTCAAGGTGACTAATTAAAAAACAAGAAAATGAACAAAAAATAACATATATGGTTTTGGTTGCAAATTTAGTTGGAAAATTAAAGATTATGTTAAAGTGCATACATTAAACACAAAATTGTGTCGCCAAAGGAAAAATTATTTCACAGTATTCATTACCAACTTGAAATGTCAAGTTTCAGTATTTCATGGACTTTTGAAAAGAACTCTTAAATGTTCTTTTCAAACTGGATTAAAAATATAGGCTGAACTGTCATCCAATTGATACCTACATCAATATTTTAGTTTGTAAACTTCTGGAAAAATCTTTGGACTTTCACTAGTAACTATGAGCCAAAATAATTATCTGCAACTCCAGCTGCATTGTATTAATATTGAAAACATATCCTATCATATTTGGTCTAAAAGAATGATAAGAAAATATTACCGTATTTCAGCCCAAAAATATGAAAACAACAGAGAGATTGCTTGAGTTAAAGCTTTGTCTAGGTAGAATATGTAAGCTTATTGGTTTCAAATAAAATATCTCCAACGTTGCCAATATTTACTCGGCCTAGATGACGTCAACCCTTCCAAACTCGCCGTTGCTTGCAAGAACTGTGTTAACGTCTATATATGGAAACAATTCAGGAAGAAATATAAAAACCACATATTAAGTATTCGAGGTTTAGATTCCGCAAGACGCGACGGTAAAAACACCAAATCAAAGACCAGTAGATCAATGAGAATGTTGCACAAATATTTAGCCCCAAACGACCCCAACTGAATTGCCATTACGAACCGAACACACTCAACTCAGCAAACATTTAGTTTAGAAATTAGTCAGTGGGACAAATGGATCATTCAAATGTCATGATTACACACTTAAATATGCCTGGTATTTCAGTGCTTGCAACAGAAGAATATGCTAAAGACGTCTGTAGCTAAAACATTTCAGAATCATCTCGAAAACACAAGCTCACCGATGCGGTATGATGCGGGAACTTGCTCGTCCCAGAACACGACTATCCTCAGTTTTCTCGCTATCTTCAGTAGCTAAAGATCTTGACAATGTCCCATCCGTTTATACCGGTACATAAGTATGAGATTGAAATTACAATAATCACGGCGTATTGCTTGTTTTAGAAGCCGTACCACTGAGGGCGTGCCGACTGCTAAAACACAACATGGCCGTTATGCTCGGTGATTACCGAAAGGCCTCTGCCTGGCTACCAAGCGTAATCCGATTGATCATCGATTGAAATCAGTTACGACTAAACTGGGGCTTAAAGAAAGAGAAGATGGCTGCTGCAAGCGCACCAAAACGGCAAAACGAGAATTCTGACGCTCCTGCCGCGAAGAAGATTAAACTGCCAGAAGAAACTACCGATGATAGCAGTAGTCTTCAGTCCTTTGGTGGTTTTAAGGTGGTCAAGGTCCTTAACGAAAATGCACAAACGAAATCCATATGTATTCACGGTGAGCTACAAAAATTCTTCATGATTTTTAATGAGGTTATTCAGCTGGGTTAAGCTTACTTATGTTTGGTAAGCTTAATTTAAGCTTATTTGCGTACCGCTAAACCTCCGAATACGCGGACACGTTTTGCACCGGTCTCGTTGAATGTCATCCTCGGAGACCCAGGGGCAGATAGTGGGGACGAGGAAAAGTCTAAACGGGCAGAAAAATATATGGCACGAAGAAAAGTAAAGAACGGCGAGAAGAGCCCCTGGGGACAATGTCTTACCAGACCAGTTCCAAACGGTCGCTGCCATTCTGGCTTCTGGCTTCTGGCTTCTGGCTAAATGTGCAGATGCTGGTTAGAAGTCGCTACACAACATGTCTGCCTGCCATTCACGTAGTACAAAACCGGCATGTTGGGAAAAGTTGCACTGGCAGGACAAGACAAACAAAGGAAATTACCATTTAAAATTGTGTATGCCTTTTGTTGGCCTTGCCCCAGTGTGACTACACTGCACGCAGAGTCTCCTTCGATCTTCCTAGATAAGTCGGGAAGAGGAAGGAGACTGCTCACGGCCTGCACTTTCTTTGATCTGCTGATCATCCAAAAAAATGGATGAGTCAGTCCAGTTTTGAACCGGTCATACCAGTTTTCACCTGGTGCGCATGCTTAATCGTAAGAATCGCTGACTTTTTCCGCGCCCACGGGATATGTTTACAATCGATCGCAAACATGGCAGCTGCTTCGCTTTCATACAAAGTCTTCGAAAACACCGTGAAATGTGCTATCACAAAAGTTGAAATCGGAGAGATTTCTAGCCTCACGGAACCGCAATCAAGGTCTTTGTTTAATTTTCTTTGTGGCAACGATACGTTTGTCTCGCTTCCTACTGGACATGGAAAATCTCTGATTTACCAAATCTGCCCTGCGGTCGCAAGAGAACTTGCATCAACAGATAACCAGTTCCCATGTGAACCAGTGGTGGTTGTTATCTCTCCCCTAATTTCCCTTATCGCCGATCAAATAAGTTTCTGCGAGAGGATAGGGATTAAAGTCTGCAAAGTTGATATGGAGAGTGCAGATTCTCTAAAAAAGGGATGCGACTTAGACATCCGCTTCACAGTGATGGCACTCTTTCGACAAGCCAAATAGTATTCTCCACGAAGCTCTCGAATTTGCTCCATGGCGACTTGATATTTCTTATTCAGGGATTTGATCCTTCGGCCACAAGGCCTACATACACGGCTAGAATAAACATTGCAGTCGACAGTCTCCTCCAAAATGGATTCTAAATGTACATCGTTCGCCAATTACGCAAATTCCACATAAGAGAAAAATTGTGTCTTTCGTTTTCGATGTCGACTTCTTCACGGGAGTTTTCGGACATCTTAAAACACCGGTCAAATCCACAATAGAATTGCCCGGGGTTGAAAGCATTTTGAAATTTTAAAAAAAAATCACATTTCTGCCATGTACAAAACATCAAGGAAATGACAGGGCTAGTACACGCGCAAACAAAACATAGTTGTGTCAAATTTCAAGATTTAATGAGTAACTCATCTTGAAAGCGAGGCCGCCCAAGGCTCGGTTACATTTGAATTTGGAGCATGCTCAATAGGAATTGTGCAGGCCGCGAGCAGAGTCTCCTTCCTCTTCCCGACTTATCTAGGAAGATCGAAGGAGACTCTGCATGCAGGGTACAGTGTGACTTTCGCGTCCCAACATAGCGGTTTTGTATCACGTAAATGGAAAGCTGCAAAGAGCCTATAACTCGAACCTTCAAGGGAAATCGAAAAAAGTTGGAGTTATCGGGAGAGCTCATGCAAATAGCCGGAAGTAAAACAAAATTAAAAAGTTTTATTGTATAGTGAACATGTTAAGCACATTTGATTGTAGAAATGTCAAGTGAAAATGGAACGATGCTTCTAGATTATAAATCAGAATGTAACTTAACAAAACATAGCTCAAATAGTGCATATGCAGGGTTGTCAAAAAGTTTTTAATTAGCAGGCTGATAATGAATATAAGGCAGCTGTGGAACTCGCACAAAGAATGTTGGGATTTGGTAAACCAATCGATCATGACGAATTTTGAAATCCATAACAAGTAGGACGAAAATGTGGGAGAAGTTCTATATTTCATAGAGTAAGTTGTACTCAAGCAATGCTAAGTCGTGTATTTCGTAGGTGAGTTATAAAAACTGCCGTAAGTCAAAGATGTTAACAACACGTTGTAAATTGCAAAACAACCTTGATGTCTACAAGTTAAAAGTTGTGTGAATAGATCGATAAGTAGTTTGTTTGACAAACAAGTTGTGCATATTTTGTTAGAAGTCAAGTAAATGAAGCTGAAAGTTGTAGACCTAACAGCAAAGTTGTAAATGTATTGTAGGAAGTTATCTTCGACAAGGATAAGTTGTGTATATTAAATTTATACAAGTTGTACACAAATTCACACAAGTATTTTTGTCCCCTATGGCGCGTCATACTAATGCCTTTGCAGATTGGTTGTCTGAGGGGCAACTACTCTGCACAAATTGGTTGCCCCATTGATGATTTTGGTTGTCCGGGACAACCGGACAACCGCTAATTTCGAACCCTGGGCTGTGGCATCTGGGGACATATTGAAATTTAGAGTCTCGGAAATGCCAGTTCTAGGGGTTTTCAAGAGGTATTTTTCACTGCGGACGCCATGTTGTTTTGTCCGAATATATGCAAGACTGGCAACAAGTGCTGTCAAAATTTCCTATGCGTTCCATGACATTGCACAGTTCGAATGTTTCACAGAACTGATCTAAAACTGTTTAAATACTCGTTCAATGTCATTCAATACTGGGAAGTGGATGCTTTGCAATTGTATTTGATGGTGCTTGTGTTTTTGTTGGCAGTTATGGTAGAAGGGGATGAAAGTAGCCGGCTAAGGATGGCTAACTAGCTGGTGGTTTTGGCCAGTTACCAGCCCTTATTGACAGCCCTGATGTGTTTTACTGTTTTGAGAAGAAAAGCTGTTTCGCATTAGATTTGTACTCCAAAACATCAACCTCCACAAACAAACAAGTCGATCAATGAGAAATTCAGTGTTTTGACTGCAGTATAATGTTTTTTCCCTGGCTTACTTGGCATGTGCTCAAAACATGGTTTGAGTTATCGAGGGTAAAATTATATAGAAGGGGAAACAAAAATCACTTTGAGTTGTTACTTATTCAGGGTTTGAGTTACCGAGTGTAAAATTACAGCAAATGTAAATCCAGGGGAAATCGATTTTGGTTTGAGTTAACGTGGGGTTTGAGTTAGCAAGGTTCAAGTTATCAGGAATCAACTGTAGTTATGTTATGTGGGGGGCTTGGACAGAGAAATACTCTTGAGGTCCAGTTACGTGTAGAACTGGAACTCATCATTTGGACTTTAACCAAAAATGCTCTCCAAATTTGTTCTTCCATTTGCACTTTTTGTACTTTACTTTTTTCTCTTTAAATATGACTCCAGTTTAGAGTTTTCAAAGCCCCAGATTTGAACATACAGTTTACTGCACAAGTTAGAATGTATTTAGCATCCCAAAAGTGATCAACATCAACTTTCTCCCATGGAAAACAATATCAATACAGAGTCAAAAGGAAAATGCTTTGATCTTAAAACAAATTCTCTCGATTAGGTCATTAAGAAAATGTATGGATATCAGTCTAGAGAATTTGTATGTGGATATTGGGCAGGAGTCACTTAGGGCCTACATAGAGCCTATTAGTAGCTCAACCAATCAGAAAGCAGCATTGATAATAGACCACTAGTTGGATTTTACTACGTACTTATTATCCTATTTTCTTTACAGGGAAATTTGACAATTCTGATCATGATGCTGTTGTTCTACTGGAAAAAACCCCTTTTTCGGAGACCACCTTGCCTCAAATGCTGTCAAGAGAAACCAGTTTAGCTAGGGAGTTCAACAATGACATTTATAGCCAGTACTTATGTCATCCGCCACCAAGTTTAAACACCTTGAAGAGCACAGTCATCTACCCAGCCACTGCTAGACACTTGGAAAAATATTCTGCGCAAGATGTGCATTTTATTTATGAAACACCATCTGATTATGAAACAATCACTCTACCATTTATTGAAGAACAATCTTTCAATATTCAGGTATGTCTAGAAGTGACTAGGCTGTGGATCGTGTTTGGATTGTGAGTTCAGTACAAAATGTATTAAGTTGTAAACAGTTATTTAAATGACGTAGAGAACTGCTCCAAATGGTCGAGTCAGCAGCAAAACGGCAGAAATTTTTGAAAATAATGCGACTTTTTAAATTTTTAACAAACATATTTTGACTGTACATCCGTCATCGTCAGTGTGACGGTTATGAAAGTTTACAGCTGATAAAACATGCCTGTTACAGTGTACAGTATACGTTACATTGCACTGGAAAACAATATGCTACATAAATTTAAAGTTAACAAAATTAACAGATGCCTGTGCATGCATCTATAGAGAAAGCGTCAGATTGATGTGTTTGACCTGTTGATTAATGTCAGGCTTTTCCCACTTAATGTACACATATTCCTTAAGCTTAACCTGATAAGTTACAGGAGGTACAACAAGACTCTGAAGCCTGTAAGTGCTTATAAACGTGAGACGATCTGTCCGATGACATGTGCTGGTGCACGCACGTGGAAAAGTGTTGGCTTGTTTCGCCAACGTAACGAGCGCTACAGCTTGCACAGGAAAATTTGTAGATGATACTCGTACAAAGCCATAAGGCATAAAGGCATAAAACAAACAAACAAGCAAATGACCCTTTTAGGTGGTAAAAGTTAATAATTATCAAGTATCATTTTCCAAAAGTGCTAAGGCCAGACCCTTATACATGTAAAAACTTCTTTTTTTGGTGCTCGTGCTATGGCAAAATAAAACTCAAACCCATTCTTCTTGCTTAAATCTTCACATATTGGCCATGTACACTGTGAGTGGTTGTCCTTTTTCCTTCAGAGCCTCGTGCGGCAAACGATAAAGTGAATGTTTTTTATAACTGCAAATATGATCTCAGAAGAAAAAATAATTTGTTTTACCCTCCTCAAGCCTACATGTACCTCGAACTTTCTAATAAAATCAGTCAGGTATAGTGTGGCTGAACTATGGAATGAGCTGCCCAATGAGATCAGGGTGAAGCAAAGTTTAGCCGCCTTCAAGGAGGAGCTTAAAAAGTGATAATTCAGATGTAAATATTGTAAATAGAAATTAGATATTGCAAAAATTAATAGAAATGTAAAGATTGGAACATTATAAAAAGAAAACTGTAGATAAAAACCTGTATATAGTAAAATGTAAATAATTTCGTGCAAAGTCAGCCTGTAAATGTTTTTAGTTTTTTTTTCCTTATTTACTATTTATTCAGTTTGAGTTTAACATATAATACACATCCACATCAGCTATGCTGTATGTAAAATTATTGTGTTTAAATAAGAGATGTTGTTGTTGTTGTTGTTGTTGTTGTTGTTGTTGTGCCCTCAAACGACTTTGACTCAAAAGAAAAATAAGAGACTGATGGCAGTCTGTCGGTTAGGGATCCTTTACGTGCAAAATTAACTGCTTTTCTCCAAGTCACTTTTGTTTGTCTTGTTTTCAGTGGGTATACAACATTCTGGAAAAGAAAGCTGAAGAGGAGCGTGTTGTGTTTGAGGACCCAGATCCTGTTACTGGATTTGTTTTGTTGCCAGATTTGAAATGGGATCGAAAGCAGTTGGAAAACCTGTATCTAGTGGCTATTTGCCATGCACATGGGATCAAATCACTTAGAGATCTCACCAAATCAAACCTGCCTTTATTAAAGAATATCTTGTTGAAAGGACAGGTAAAATTTTTCCTTTTCTTCTTCAGTACTATATTATATAATAAACAATGTACATCTTCCGAATAGCATGACATGGTGGTGATGTCACTCTCTCTCTCCCCCCCCCCCCCCCCTCCCCATCTATCAATGTGGTACCATTGTGGGTTTTTTTTTTTTTTTTTGCGATATGGCCAGTACCTTACACATGCTTACAAGCATATCACCCCGGTAATGGCAGCCATGGACAGCTGTTTCATCATCATTAGGACTCATCAGCATGGCATAGCCCCAGGCAAGAGGTCTCACTTGCGATCATCCATCCCGCTTGTTACTACCGAGACGAGTGCACATATGCAGTGCTAATATTGGTATTGTCTTTTTTGCTCCAGTAGTTTTTTTCAGCTACTGATCTCCAGTTTAATGTAAGCTGACGTCTCCTGTTGATAGTAAATTAATGCGCCAACCAGAAGCGCATTGGTTCTTGAAACAAAGGATTCTTTTGTTTCAGTCGTGACAAATTTTGAACAACAAAAACAATGTTTTTAAACAGTGATGTCTCCGATAAGTACCGCCCCTGAAAAATTATTAAGTACCGGGGCGGTTATTTGAGTAAATATGATAATTTAAAATTATACTGTAATCTTACCTCTCATTTTTTCTGTCAAAACGAGTTCATTTTGTTAGGAGATGCGTGAAATAAGTGATAATGCCTGCTTAGGTGAAACTGCCCACCTGCTCCTCCCCTGAGCCAACATTTGCCCTAAGTGAGAAGT
Organism: Porites divaricata; assembly: GCA_038088405.1. Taxonomy (NCBI): domain Eukaryota; kingdom Metazoa; phylum Cnidaria; class Anthozoa; order Scleractinia; family Poritidae; genus Porites; species Porites divaricata. The sequence goes on from JBBMOI010000006.1 coordinate 9,814,070, forward strand.
AAGTGATAATGTCTGCTTAGGTGATGGGTAGGTGGGCAGTTTCCCAGAAACCTTAATTGATCCAACAAAAGGATCAAAATACAGTCGTTTACATGAAGATGTCCTCTTAAGCCTCGACCTTGTTTCATTGGTTTTGCTCACAGTCGGGCAGTGCAGGAATTTCTCTTTTCTATCACCCCATGCGAGCTCATTTTATTTCTAAGTTTGTCTCATTTTGATCCATTTTTTTCCATTTATGTATTTATTTTTTTGGTTATTTATTTTCTTTTAGGAAGCAGTAAAGGAGAAGTACGGTGTTGCCTCGGATCATCTGCGGATTTACGTGCATTATCAGCCTTCATATTATCACTTTCATGTACATTTTACACACCTGAGATACGAAGCTCCTGGTTGCGGAACAGGCAGAGCGCATCTTTTACAAGATGTAATTGACAACATCGAGAACATTGATTCAGATTATTACTCGAAGAAAACGCTGGCGTCTGTTCATAAAGCAAACGATAAACTTTATAAAAGGTTTCAGTCTGTTAAAGGTGTTCAAGATGAAGACGGTGGGAGAGATGTTAAGAGCGAAAATTTTGTATAAAAAGTTAGTGTTGATTCGTAATTGTTAATATTTTTATTTAAATAGAAAGTAACGGAAATAATAACCTGTGTTTTTCGTTTGGCTATTAACGCTTTCATGCAGGGCACGTAAAAAAGAGGTATCCCAACCTTTCAAAGGCCGAAATATAGTACGTCAAACACTGGTGCGCCAAAGACAATGATTGTAGCTGCACTTAGCCTTTCCCCGGGGTTTAAGACCTTTTCCCTTGGCAGAAGTACGAAATACAACTGCGCCTGTGATCTCGTCTTCCGGAATCAATTTACTTTGTGACTTAACCAAAAGTCATTCAAATGGACTACCGAGCTGGTTTGTCTCAGGTTTCTGAGCGAGTCCCACTCTAAAACGAGTGGCTATATAAATTTCCCGCGTATAAGGCCTAAGCCAAACGAACTTTTCGTGAGACGAATCAAACTTACCGTAGTTAAGTTCATAAAAGTTTGACGTCTGGCTCAGTTAAGTTCGTCTGAATGAGTTTGGATTGTCCAACACGCTCTATCCATCTACTTCAGACGGATAGAACAGCTGAAGATCGTCTTCGGGACAAACTTCGATCTTTCCATGAGACGAACTGAACTGTTAAATTAAATGTATGATATGATAACTCAGTTTAGCCTCGTGCAGGAAAAGGTTCCAAAAATCGCTTTTTGGTCTGATTCAGTTGAAAGGTTCGACGTCCGACCCAGCAGACGATCTTAACTTAATATCAGAGGTTGGTTCGCCTCATGAAAAGCTCGACGTTTGGCCTAAGACACTGAACACGGCGACTACCGCGGAAAACTAGATTACGAGTAGTCCCCGATTTTTGCTCAGGGATAGTAGAGCAAGCGAAACGCGAGCGCGCGTGAAAATCATCGCCTTTTCTCACGTGGGGTGATTTTCACGCGCGCTCGCGTTTTGCTCGCTCTACCATCGCTGAGAAAAAATGGGGGACTACTCGTAGTCTACGGAAAACAACCGTACGCGTGTTTACGGCAAACGGCGATGCTTACCACGTGACCAAGTTTTTCCTTGCTCTTCGTTTACTATTCGTTGTACTGATAGGTAGTTTCATTTTGGTTTTACTTATGAGAATTACATGTACCAATATTTTGCACAGGTTTTATCTTCTCATTGTCTGATTTGAAAAGCTGTTCACTTGAATCTGACATTTGCCGTAAAATAACAAATCTCACCAATGTCGAGTGCGACTGCTTTACACCGGTGTGTATACCCCTGAAGATTAAGTAAAATTGCATTGACCCCTGAAGACTTCCATAAATTATGGTTCCTGACCCTGAAGAATATGAGTCTGCCCCTGAAGAATTTCGTGAAAATTAAAGCTTCACCCCCAAAGAATTCTATATCTTTTTACTCTACCCCTAAAGAGATCCTCAATTTTTATAATTTACCCTCAAGAATTATATGGGTCCTCATCCGGGGTAGAGGAGGCGAAGGGGACGGATATTAAATGCACTAGCCTAATAGCCAATGGATGAAGCCTTGGCGTCAAACACAGTCCCATAGTGCGATTCGACACAACACCGACCCAGCCAAAAGGCCTTTTGCATTAGTTGATCACGTGATCAACTTTCGGTAAGCACGAAAACAGTTCGCTTTCGAAAAGTTTTGTTAGCACGAGCTGAAAGAGTTCATTGCACTTCCATTGCAGTAAGCTGTAAATTTTCAACCGTGTATCTCAAAGTAGCGATCGCAACGGCTGCTAGTCTGCTACATAGCCGTTTTTAGTGTCGCCATGCAACGTTCCTCGTTGTGGGGAGAAGCGTTGCGTGACGACACTAAAACCGGCTGTGTAGCAGACTTAGCAGCTGCCGAAATTTTATTAGAAGGATTTGTATGAGAAAAACAACTTTTGCCACCCAGTCACTACTAACGTCTTAAAATGGTTTTATGACTAAAACATTCAACAAAGTATTTATTTGTATCAATGATATCATGAACAAACACGAGATTTTATTTGTCTTCAAAATAAACACTTGCTAGTATGAATGTGTATGTGTAACATGCAGAGATTCGTTTCAGTATAAACAAGCAATGTGATTCGTCTGTGACACAATCAAACACAGGAAAACCAGCTTCCTTGCACAGGAATACCTTAGAAAAGAGTGCAATACCAATATAACGGGAAATGTCAGAGTGGAGCTGTGAGGTAGCCTCATAACTCCATAGTAAACCTAGCAACTACTACAGGCCGTTATTTCAAGGTTGACTGAAAGAATTCAGATTGTGCTATCCAGAGTGTGAATTCGTAGGAAAGGTTTTCAAGGCTACAGAGAGAAGGAAAATTACTATGAAGTCATCAGATCATTATACACAAAAACTTCTATGGGCCATTTCCGAGGGAGGTGCTGAAATATTTAATAATAAGTTCCCATGAAATGACGGTCAGTTTGATATGAAAGATTTTGTACTGGGACTCATTTTGTAAGTTAGGTTTTTGGAAACTTGAAACTGCATGTTCATTTGAGGTGTTTTTTTGCAGGGAGTGGCAAAGAAGTGACCCAAAATGTATAAAAAGCGTGCGGACGGGCATATTTTCCTCGCTCACATTGTCCTTTTCTGCGAAATGTTCGCTGGAGTCATCGTCGTATGCTTAAATTTGAACATTACTGACGACAAAACGAAAAAGGCTCCCCCGTATAACTTGGTTCATCCACACGACATGGCAAAAAATGAAATCCCTTATGCCACCTGCTATTGTGGACGCGAAAGAAACAAAAATACCGTAAAATTCCGAAAATAAGCCCCGGGGCTTATATTTTTCAAAGCCCTTTTGAGGGGCTTAATTTTGGAGGGGATTATATTCGGAGGAGCTTATCTATAGAGGGCAATTTGCGTTTCAAAATCCATTGGGCTGGCCTCATAGTTGGAAGGAAATTTACTGTATTTTCTTTGTTTTACTTCACATTTCAGGGCAATTTCCAAGTACAAGCCCCTGGGGGGCTTATATTTGGAGGGGCGAATTAACGGAGGATTTTTTGCGTTATGAGTTTGGGGGGCTTATATTTGGAGGGGCTTATACACGTTTGGGCTTCTTTTCGGAATTTTACGGTATAAATTTCAACGGCTGCCTACCACTGAAATGTTGTTTAATTAGGCAATTTCGAGAAAGGGCCTGAAAAAAATTCGGGACTTCAAAGGGATTTAAAATATATTTCTCAGTTCCAATTCATACGTTCGGGAGGGGATAGCTTTTGGTATTGTCAACCAGGCTGTAGGACTCTGAGGAAACCTCTCCGGTGAATCAAACTCATCGATACTACATGAAAAAAAAAAAAGAAAGAGTTCACAACCCAGAATAAGTTATAGTGAAACCCTTCGCAAGCTAGTCTCTCAATAACCACTCAGCTACCAATCTGACCCGTAACGCGGTGTGATACCATTGCTGAATGAAATAATGAAACTTTAATTTGTAAATAACGCATGATGAATACCATTTTACTGTACATGGTGTTCATATAAATTTGTTTTAAAAACGGGCACAAATGAAAACACGTTACATTGGAATTGCACTGAACGACCCTCTTAACGTAAAATTCATTCCATTCCTGATGGCTCTCTCTACTATGTAACTTAAAACTTTTGTACGCTAAAAAAATGAGAAAAAAGAAAACTTAGCCTTTTTCATTATCTGAAATCATTATTTGGGTTGCTATAAACTATTTTCTTACAAAATTCTTCTTTCAAAATCAGCACGCCTTTATCAGTTTCGAAAAAGCTTATCAAATAAACTATTCCATTGTAAGAGACGCGAATGCGATAAATAAAACGCTAATAATACAAATACATTATGAATTCTTGCATACATGGTATGTTGAGGATAAGTTAGATATTGCAAATAAATATTAACTTCAACTGAATTGTTCTTTATATTACAAATATTCTACAGAATAAAATACGAGATTACGGCATGTTTCTCTGCACATGATTGAAAATCAAGTTCTTCGAACAAGTAAGTATCTACAAAAATCCTTTTTTTAGAATCGTATCCTAGTTTGCTTCTTATCAAAAGCAAAACCAAGTAAACCGCAACCTCAGTCCCGGGGCATTTCTCAGGGGACGAAGTTGTTTTCGAAGAACCGAGTATTTGGAGTTGATTTATAGCTTAGAATTTAGTATCAAAATGCTGTCCCCTATTTTCGCAAACCCTCGCAGCAGAACTGAGCCAAATCTGATTACCACCTTCCTATCGCGTCAGTGTTGCCGATTTTCGCGCCACGTTTCTCAAACGACGCGCACATCCGCTGCACCAGCTTTATCGTATTTCCTGGCTCAACAGGAACATTGGTACATTCGTCTACGGGCAACAGTTTAGTTTCTTCTTGTTTTTACCATCTCCTTCGGTCAGAGTTAGCCCACGGCTCTCTTCTACTGCAGTGTCTTCGATTTTTCTGAGCAATCTAAAATAAAACACACCAACAAACTGGTGAAATTAATGCTAATTCTACCCTATTCCCGGCTTTGGTAAAAGTAGCCTATTCTAGGATCCAGCTAGGATCCGATATTGTCGGGTCCGCGAATCATGAGCTCATATTGTTGCGTGCCTTTCACTCAGTTTCGCGTCATTCACACTATCTGAGAACCTGGAACAGGTAAAAGGATCTGTGAGTGAAATGATTTTCATTTCGCAAAACATAGCTCACAAGAACGCAACACTCACCTTCCCAGTTCAATACAGGCTTCTGTGATATTCTTGTTCTCTTTCGAGCTTGTTTCGATAAACAATGCACCATACTCCTACAATATAAAACAGAAAACACATCAGCTGTCACATAAAGCACAATACGATCGCATGACAGACATGGTCGTTTACGAGAGGCAGTCGCACATAGAGGTTCGACTGCACTCAGCTTTACTGTGCCTTGCCCGTTTTTTACCTATCGCAAGTAATTCTAGTCGTCTAAGAAATCAAGGTCCGACAAATGACCTCCGACTTCTACCTGTATAACTTCTTTAATATGAAGTCGTTTGGCGTCAAACTCGAGCCTGTCAGATAGTGGAGTTAAGGCGCTAAAATGAAGCGAGCAAAAATGGAGGGGGATTGGGGAGAGAAGCGCAGGCTGGTCAAACCCACACGCTGTTGAAAACCAGTTTACATGGTTAGACGCCCCTAAAGGGATGTAAGGTACTGCTCAGAATGGAGATCTTGAGCAACCACACAAGATTACGACAGCGAGGGGAACCGCACGAAACGATACGTCAAGTAACCAAATTGGAGGGTTCGTGGACAAACGGGACTCAAGACGACTGATGCGGCAACTCTATCTAAACTTGCAATGCGTCCTTGAAAATTGCTTTACTGGACAGTTCAGTCGTATGATTATGTATGACGACAGATAAAACAAAGAGAGCGAATATAGTATTTTCAAATCAAGAAGTTCACATGTAGCCTTACTTTTGCTAATTTCTCTCCGTTCTCCGTAGGAATAACCGTCTTGCCTTCTTCAGCATATGATTCGCGTAAATCTGTCTTGTTACCGCATAGCATTATGGGGATGGGTTTCGATGTACTGTCCTGTAAAAAGGAAGAAAAACTGTTAAGCGACAACACAAAAATACAAAAAACAAAACATTCACGGTAAAAGGTAGTTTTTTCTTTTGAAACTATTGTCAATTTAGGCAATTTTTCTCAAAACTTGTCTCGCAATAATTGCGACATAACTTGCAAGAAAATTTATCTGAGAGTATCACCGCTGGAATGAACATGTCTCACAATGTGTTTCCTACGAGGGTTGCTACTTTTTGCAAAGGCTGCTGAAACACAGACATCGCGAGACATGGTCATTTCGAAGGTGCTACTATGTCTAGTGTAAACTTGTGTCGGAAACAAACACAAGCCATTTAAAAGCCTCCTCTATCTTCTCAAGGTTTACAAGTTTAAAAAAATAGTTGTTTCGACTTACTCCTTAGATGCAAAAGGACCTTAGGACCGCAAAAGTCAGCTGGGGAACTCATGTGCGACATGGCGAATAACAGCGTGAAACAAAAAAGCGTAACGATAAATTTATCACTTTACCTCTATGGCTTCCACCCAGTCACGGACATCGATAAATGAGGTCTCACAAGTGACGTCATACAACAGTAACACACCATCAGCTTTACGGAAGTAAGACTTGGCGATACTCCGGAACCTACCGTAAAGGAGTCTGATAAGTATGGAATTTTATATTTGAGGAGAGGAGTTTGCGCAGCGGTGAAGGAGCCCGCCTGCTTGCCCATGGGAAGTGACAGGCGAGGAAAAAAACGCGATTTACCTTTCTTGGCCTGCAGTGTCCCAAAGTTGAAGCGCAATAGTTTTGCCATCGACACACAGATTCTTCATCTGAAAATCGACTCCTGAAACAAAAAATTGGTACGGACAAGGAACGAATCAGCATACTCTGGAACTTAATTCTTCGATAAAAGGAAAGAGTTGCAAATTATTAAAAACTTGGAATTAATACGAAACTGGGAAAAACTCAACTTGCTTTACTTGAAAGCTACATTTCTTAGTAACCTGCGAACAAGCCATGTACACTACAGTTATACCTACCAAGTGTTGAGTTCAAAGCGTTATGGAATCTGTTGCGACAGAGTCTGAGAATGAAGCTCGATTTGCCGACTGCGGCGTCTCCGGCTAAAACCAGTTTGTACATGCGCTCTGGAACACTGTTCTCTGATGTCGACACCTGTAAAAGATATTGATCAATGATATAATACTTTGAAGGGAAGATGAGAACCTTTCGCTAGATAAACTTACACAGTACAATGGACACCTCTAATCAATGGTCACCTCTCATTGGGGCACCCCTGTTCTGGGGACAACTCTATTCAAGGGACACCTCTATTCAGGAGACACCTCTATTTAAGGAACACCTGTATTCAGGGACACCTCTGTTCAAAGGACACCTCTGTTCAAAGGACACCTCTGTTCAAGGAATACCTTTATTCAGAGGACATAAAGTTGGTTATGGAAAAGTGTTCACATAATCTTCGTTTGAAGGGACACCTATATTCAGAGGAAAGGGACACTTTCTCTGGGTCCCGAGACCTGGGTTAAACATCCATTCAGGGGACAGCTTAATCCTAAAAAATTGAGTGACTACAAAAATCGTCGACAAGTTTTAGTGTTCAGTTGTCATAACAGCGATAGCATTCAAAACAAGAACTCTCACTTACGTCGATGCACTGCACTTGTGAAAATTAAACACATCAACGCAGATATGAATAAATAAATGAATGATTTTAAACACACTATCTAATCCTGATTTTTTGTACATTATCTAGCTGCGTGAAGTAATGAGTGCAGCAGATTCCGAGGCAAAATAAAAGAAAAATATTTTACTTGTTGGTTAATAATTAAACTCCAGCCTAACCTACATTCAGAGGACACTTACCTTGGTCCCCAGGGTGTCTCCTGAATAGAAGTTCCACTGTACTTAATTAAATCAGCGACACACTGCATAGCCTAATTAGTAATATGGGGTTTCCATCTACATGACCGCGCATAAATCTCTTTAAAGCACTCGAGTTTATAGCGGCGATTATTTAAGAATTTCAAAGTAGCCATGTAAAACCGCGAGTATCTATTCTCAAAATGGAAATCTGTTTACTTTTGGTTTTTAAGAACAAGACTAAATAATTATATTTTTGTAATAAAACCTCGTCGTGTGGTAAGTTGTTTAAGAAGCGCCACTCATGAATTTGCAACACCCTCAACTTAAGGAGCACCACGTACAAAATGTAACATGGAAAAACAAGGTATTCTTATTGCAACGGCGCTCATTTGAGTGAAGAGAGTAAGGTTTGAGACAGCTGCAATACAGTTTGGCGGGGAAATAACTGTGACTTACATGCATTGGGGTGTTGGTAGATGCCTCAGAAGTAGAATCTGAACCAACAGCCGCACCTCTCTCCCCCTCGGGCGGTTCTGTCTCGGTATCTGTGTCTTCTTCAGAATCCGTAAGAGCCGTTGCTATAGCAACCAAACGCGCCAACTCCTCATCACCTACGTCATCCTCATCGATATCTTCATCGTCTTCTTCGATTACGCTTTTGAACTGTTGTTGAAAAGCAACAGATTGAATTTTCAGACTATTGCTGCAGCCATTTCAAGCCATTTTTGGGCGATCAGTGTCGATGAAAATACAGACTTTTAAATAGGTTAGTCACAACTGTCGAGATTAATCTACATTATAGCTCTTTTTAACCGTTACTTCAAAGCAGCAATTCACTAGTAGCTGCGTCATGCACTTCTTTTTACGCATTCAAGTTTGATTTTTGTCTCGAACAACTTTCTTAGCACAAAAATATTATTTGGTGTTAACAACTAGTTTAAAGGCTACGCTTAAAGGAAGTATAATTTGTTCAAATTCTATGGAACGTTGTGAAGGTAGTAGTAAAATGCTCGAGAAATTCTAAATATTACCTCAAAGTTTTTTTATTCAACTGGTTAATTTCCCACCGCTTGTTGCACAAGCTTGATATGATAAACCTACTCGTTATTCCATTCTTTTGTTTTTCATATCTTAATGTTTTTTTCCAAACCTTCGTCCCTCATTTTTTCATTTGCACTTGATAATGGTGAGATGTCGCCGCCAAAAACGTCATGTTTTTATAGCGTTACTCTTTATGCTTAAATTTTTAAGATAATGTTTAGAAATGTTATAGTTTCAAATCATTTAGCTTGTTTCACCTGAGCTTCAAGTTCTGCACTCAGCTGAGCATCTGTGGCTCGGCTGGTTTCTGATTCGGGAAGAGAGTCGGTCTGTTGGTTGATCAAACAATGTTATAGCGTGTTAACAATGTGTTTTGTAGCTTTATGATAGCGACAGCTAGCAAGACTGGAACAGTTTATGATTGCCTGGTATTAAATCGCGTCTATCCAATCACAGAGCAAATACTTGCTAAACGCTTTTTCGCAGAGATTAGAAAGATGTGAACAGAGGAAGAAAGCGAATACTAAGAGTTTTAATTACTCGATCTCCACTATTTTTAAGTAATCTTTTGTGGTGTCAGTGATAGGTACGTTTATAGGATTTTGACCAAAATAAAACTTTTAAAAATACTTGTCAAGCAACACTACAGACAAGATAAAAAAAAACGTTTTACTTAAAGAGGTTACAGTTTACCACTTTTTTAATAGGATACGATATTCTTTGAATTTAGTGAAGAAAAGGCGATAACATCAGTCATAAATGTCGTACTTGATGATTACTGCCCGATTTTAGCGGGACATCGTCGTATGTATGGTTAAGTTAATCACTCAAATTTATGATTTCTTTACTTAAAGAATTTTATTGTTTTTAATCTTTATCTTTACTTAACTGTTTACCTGCAGACCATTTTACTTTTAAAATTCAGAATTACAACTGAATTACGCTGCAGCATCAAATGCAGGAAATTTAGATTATGTTTACAATAGCGTTTATCGTTGTGATGTTTTTTATTTAAGATTTACAGCCTCAAGAACGTTGTGAAGAGTTCAAACGTTTTACGAGTGTTTGAAATTCAATAAATAATACACATTACAGGTTAAGTTTACGTTCACAAAAGGTTTACCTTAGCCCTGCTGCGTTTTATTACCAGAGAGTTACTTCTTTTGAGATCACATCCATCAGTGCGACTATCAGGAAACACTTTGTTCTCTTCACTACTGACCAATCTCTTGGAGATAGTGTCTTCGCTGATTTTTCTTTGTCTTGGACTTAGATCCGGTCTCGTGACGAAACGATTCAAGTCTTCGGGATGAACAGTTTCTATTTCAGTGTTTAAATTCCGTATCACTCTCATCACGGGCGCATGGTTATGCGAACTCGTAACAATACTGCCTTTATAATCGTCTTTTCTGTCCGAAATACTCTCTCTACTAGAACGTAGAGATTTAAGTTTCTCCGAAAGCTGCCAAACACCAACTCCTTTACCAAAGTTTGTCCCCTCCTCGCTCTGCGCGCGCGAAGTAGGCAGGGATCTAGTCCTTTCACCAATAAAATCATTTCTCCGTCTCACTTGCTCCAAGCTATTCCATTTGCCCGCCCGCGCGATTGCGGGCCATGCGGATCTGTCACCTTTACTATTCGATTTGCTAAATAAGTGTTCTAGGCTTTTATGTCTACAAGGTTTTCTCAGATGACTATTTCTATCAAACGGTGAGTGTGATTTTGGTAAATTGTTCGCCTTTCTTTCCACATTTGTTTGTTGCGCTGTTGGTTGTGTGGGGTCTGGTTCGTGTTCCGCGTCACTTTCCCACATGACGTCATTAGTGTGCTCCTGGAGGGTCACGTGACGATCACGAGGCGTAGCCGCAAGTTTAGAAAGTTTAGGAGTGGCTTCAAAATGATGCGCATTTATCTGAGTGTTTGATTTAAGAATAGCGTCTTTAGTTGTGTTTAAATTTAAAGATTTAAAACCCTGGACAGAGGTCATGGGGTCAGTTACAATTTTAGACGCAAAAGCATCCATGTAGAAAAGATAGCATTTTATATTAATCCACCTTTTGTGTTCAATACTATTGCTTTCTATCGGGAAAGAACTTTCCCCATGACATTTGTCCAGAATAACATTTAAAATTTTACAAACAGTCAACTTCACATGGTTAGTTTATCAATTTTTTCTTCTAAGCTAAAAATAATGTTCAAGTTTAAATTTTAATTGTTACTGGATCTCAAGTTGTTTTTGTTTAATGAATAACAGTTTATTATTATTATTTTAAAGTTAGGCATTAACATAGAACACATTCAAAAGCTAATTCCTGAAGGGAACTGAACAGTTGCAAAAAGGTCAAATTTTAATTTGGAATTAAAAAGACTGACGGCTGACTGACGGCTTCACTGTCTACACGATTGCCATCATGTTTTTAGACTGAATAACTGACTGTTAGACTGACGGACTAAAGAGATTGGCCAAGCTTTCTATTTGAGTTTCGTGAGAGAAAGGGACATTTAACAGTCTTTCCCGGCTAGCTCGCACGTGATCTTCGACTCTCCTGAGCCAACTCGTGGGCAAGACTCAACACAGTGACCGTGGTATCTTTTTGTATAGTGTACAGGTAATGCAATAGATGACATTGGCGGGAAAGCATGCCGAGGTCAGTGATTCCCTGAAATTGTTTTTGTCCCAAAATTGTGTCCATGCTGAAAACGGCAAGGTCGAGTCATTAGGTTGCATGCGCATTCTTTAAAGTTTCAGGTTAATTGTCGCATTTTAGAGCGCTTGAAATAAGTGGAGTTGTGACTGACTGTAACTAATTGCTTAGCAGTCAATCAGTTCCACCATCTCTACCAACCGACCAATTAACAAAGGTTAAATATGACTGGCGGTGACTGATTTTCTGGTTATCAAGCAGTCGCACAAACCTTACCAAATCTATAAACCAATTAACTTAGGTTAACTGGCAGTGACTGATTTTCTGGCTGTCAAGCAGTCCGCATCATCTCTACCAATAGACCAATCAACTAAGGCTATATAGACTGACTAATTGTCTAGAATATGACTGTCTAGCTGGAGGAAAGTCACAACATGCAAAGAACACAAGCTGTATGGTATACAAAACAAAGCAACTAAATATAGGACAGGTACCGTCATGGTGTTGACATCAGACTCTGGTTCATATCCAGACAATTCGTCAGGTTCATGATCCACAGCTTCTGCGCCATCACCCATATCATCCTCAGACTTGGGACCCTGAAGACTAAACATTCCGTTGAGAATGATTACAATGACTTTAAAAGGTTTGATCTCAGGGGTTATTTCATAAGTAAGTGGAACATGATTGTCCGGGTGAGTGTAGTCACTGTCAACAACAGTTCTGTTCAGGACTACTCCCACTGGCGGAGTGACTGGTTTATGTGTATACCGTAAAATTCCGAACATAAGCCCCGCCATGTATAAGCCCCCCAAACTCGTAACGCAAAAAACCCTCCGTTAAATCGCCCCTCCAAATATAACCTCAAATACAAAGTAAAACTAAGCAAAAACGGCAAATTTCCTTCTAACTAAAAGGCTAGCCCAATCGATTTTCAAACGCAAATTTCCCTCCGTAGATAAGCCCCTACGAATGTAAGCCCTTCCAAGAATAAGCCCCTAAAAAAGGGCCTTTGAAAAATATAAGCCCCGGGGCTTATATTCGGAATTTTACGGTACCTTTTCTACCCAGATTTATTTCCTTTCCAAATCAACATCATTTCCCAAAAAAATCAACCGTAATGCCCCCTTAAAATGGGCCTAGTGTCAGGCTACTGTAGATCATGATTGGCAAGTCACAAACAATGTATTAGTTATTGCCACCTCAGTATTGATTGGGAATTGATTAAAAAACAGTCGAAGGACGACGAAAAAGATATTGGCCTTAAAGGGCCACACCAACACACATGCATTTCAACTTACTGGTTTGGAGTAATGCTGCGACTTGATATGGAGCCATAATCGCTGTGTATGCTGGGGTTCCTGTAGCATTTCTCACCACTCCTGCGAGCCTGAAAAGGAAAGTCAAACTATTTAACAATTAGTCGCCCAAGGCGACGTGAACATCAGCGAATAGTCGCCGATATTCACGTCGCCTGAGTCGACTAATTGTTTTAGTATAATTACATTGATAATTATTCGAGAAAATAAAAGTATTGATCAATTTCCGACTCCGAAACATCAAAAAATCTGGCTGCCATTTTGAAAACTGCTAGCCTTCAATGTTAAATTCACTGCGCGGTGATTATAGCGGGATAAAGCGAAGCGCCTAGCCAATCACAGCGCTCTATTTTCGATAATCATCAATGTAATTATACTAATTTCTGAGAGAAGCTTGAGAACAAGGGTTCACTGGCAAAGCCATTTACCGTAAGGCAATTAACCCTTTAAGCCCCAGTATCCACATACAAATTCTCCAAACTGATCTCCATACATTTCCTTAAAGAATTAGTTGAGAGAATTTGTTCAAAGATCAAAGTATTTTCTCTTGGGTAATCATTTTATTGATTCTCATAACTTATCTCTTTACAGTGTATGGATAATTGTAAGGAGAAACTTGATCTTGGACACTATTGGAACTTAAAGGGTTAATAAAGTTGCGGAGAGTGGCAATTAATTATCAGAACATTTGATGTCTCTTACTCGCCGCTGAATCAGTAAGCTTTATATATGAAGCTTGGTCATTTAAAAAATGTAACCTGATCTATTAGTGTCCTGACAAACAAAATTGTTGTGATATGGTGAAGCGATTCTTTGGTAGATTTACGGCAGCACTATAATGTGTGCATTATTCTACGATTTCTTGTACGTACCTTGGGTGATTTCATTGATATTCTTTTACTAGTCAAGGCCTACAAACCAATCAATCCACAGTTAGCATAATGACAATACGCAAGGAAAATGTAGATTTATTACAAACTGACAATAAAAGGGGAAAATGAAGAAAAGAAGGAAACGAAACAACAAAAAAGACAGCTCTTGTACCTCAAGAGCCGCACGTAGGTTCTCATTGCTTTCACACAAAGTCTTGTTGGTCTCTCTGAAAACAAATTCATTTAACGTAAATTTTACAAAAATTAATCTTACAAGTATATCTTCGAATTAAACCTGTTAATAGCACTCTGTCGCTGAGCATAATAGGTTGGGGGGGGGGGGGGGGGGAGGGGAATAACTGGTACTTGAAGCAAGGCTGGAAAGCTGCCCCATTTTTGACACTACACTGTTTTGCTTGCATTTTCTAAGGTATTGATGAGGAAATTCATTTGACAATCTAGATATTTTGTTTTACTGAGTAAATCCTTTAGCCTCGCAAGTTTATTGTTTGATTACGCAGTGTTATTGTGGCGAGGAAATAAGATGCTAGTAACTCTAAGAGAGTCCATGACGTACTGTAAGATATCCAACTGTTCCGACCAAGTTTTTCTCTCTGATGATTTCATCGTACTGTACGCTTCATCTTCTTCTGCTAATTCCCGATGAAAGTTCTGTAATGATTAGCGTATAAAGAAACATAATTGTAAAACTGCTTTACACCGTGTGGGGTTAAATAACCTACATGTGTGTTGTGGTCAATTTTTTAACTCTGGTAATGTTTCTTTTTCTTTTGTTTTAATGCCATTAGCATACATTACCATACCCAAACACAAAAGAAAAACAAAAATTACTGAGATAAAAAATTAATTGCAACAAATAGTTTTTTACATCTTCTCAGTGAATGTAGAATATGAATACATACAGGGTGGGCAATTGAAGAATTGGCTTTGAACTCTCTGTGTCCCAATTCCCAACCCCCTCCCAGGCCGGGCCATCAAATAAACTCCGAGGCACTGTCCTTTTCGACTACTTTTTATTCTCTTACTAAGGGTTTGAGAACTGAAATTTCTCATGAACTCTGGTTTTCTTTGACAGGTGTATTTGCCAAGTCTCCAATCAGTATATCGTCCTGGTCAGTCATATTGCTAAACTAAAACACCACGATCGATCTAGCCCATTCAAAACTGTTCACTGTGATTAACAGTCTAAATTTATGATATTTGCTACCGTGTTAAGCTAACATGATCGTGCTTAGTTTCTTCTAAATTGAAGATTTAGTTTAAACTGCGTTTTAATTTTAGTTTTAAAAATAATTTAAGATTTACTCAGTTATGAAGTCATTTATATTTCAATAGGCCATTTCCGAGTTTCAAAGACCCTCCGTTTGAAAACGAGAGTGAAAACCTTCCTAGTTATAATTGGTTTCATATGCATGAGATTTTTAAAAAAATCATTGTAGTATCATTAGGGACCTAAAGATGAGACGAAGGCGACGGCAACGGGAACGTCAAAAAAGCAATAGGTTAAGTAAGATCAGCAAAACAACAACTTTGCACGTGCATCACGCTTTTTTGTACATTCTTTGCCGTCACACCACGACTACGACGTGAAAATGCCTAATTTCAGGTGTTACAGCGGACGTAAACAAGCTTCTCTTTCTGAACTTGGATATGGTTTTTAGGAATTTAACTCCAGGAGAGTTCGCCTACATCTGACGAAGTAAGCGAGTTGGAACTGTCGGGAAGCAGACTGAATGAACGCGAATTCACTTTTTAGGCGATGCTTTCGCTGCAGTCGCCGTCCTCGAATCTTAAGGTCCATTATGACTTCGCACTAAGCCTCACTTTGAAACAGAGGTTTGAGGGAACTCGGAAATGACCATATTAAGGATAGTGTTATCGTCGTACCGTTTGTACCTCTTGCGTAGTGCTATCAGTGTCTGATGTTTCACTCGTCATAACATGTCGTTTTTGTAAATAAGAAAGTGGCAGTGTCCTTTTGTTTAACAAGTTCTTTGTCTTTTGTGAAGTTTGCGAGTGTCTATTGTCAGAGGAGCAAGTCACGGTAGAGGAGAAAGTCACCGATGGATTCTTACGCAGTTTACTCTTCGCTCCAACTTGAGTCTTACTTCTCCTGCTACCAGCACCGTCAAGGAACTGTTGCCCAGCTTCTTCAGAATCGGAATCAAAGCCCGGAGTTATTGACTTTATTTTTCCACGTCCTGGATTAGTATCTCTTTCAAGGCTTTCCTCAGTACTTTCCAATTTGCTGCTTACATTTCCGTCACCTCTTCTTTTCAAATAGTTCTTTCCCTTTTTTCCTTCATTCTTTTTTAATCCAACATCTTTTGAATCATTCTTTTTCAGCGCAGAGTTTCCAGCTTCGCCCTTTTTCACCGCGATATTTCTGGGTTCACTCTTTCTGAAACCAGTGTTCAAAAGTTTCACCGCACCTTCCTTCATTTTCTCGTTCATTTTGCTTTCTCCTCTGTTCTTTGCACTCTTCGATAGTTTGCCAAAGTACTTTCCAAATCGAGAGCTGAACCTCTTGCTCTCTCTCAACAGCGTGTCTGTGTCTCTGGAAGCGTCTGATTGTTCAGTATCGTCTGACGTCACACTTGCGGTACAGTCTGTTGTCAGTTTTGGTTTATTCTGTTAGGTTTGAAATTTTTTTCAGGTTTATATGTTTTAAATAGCGTTTAACAGTTTTATGTGATTTCATTTATGTTTAAGACTTGTGCAAGAGAAGTTTCACCCAAGACTTAGAATCGTTTTTCTCCGTCTCCAAAAGAATATTTTAGAACTTGAACATTGGAGGCGCAAAATTGCTTTTATAATTGCGTACACTCTTTTTCAAGCCTCGATCCTATATTTCATATTTTCAATGGATTCAGTTTAGAGTAAAGAACAATTATCTCCTATTTACGTCATTGGTCTTGTCTTAAGAAAAAAATACTAATTTTTGCACATTCTTTCAACTTTTGACCGAAATAACCAATTACAGTCACAATGCAATAACTTTTTGTCTTCATTAATTATATTTCCTTCTCGGCAGTAACACGTTCAAAACACTGAACACGCAATTTTCCAGCGGAAGAAAACTTTGTCAAAAAAGATTTGACGTCAGTAAGATATCGAGGCTTGGGTAACACCAAATTTTGCACAAGTTGGGTTTATATCATCTATAAAGTTTAATTGATTTAAGTTTGGATTTAAACATCCTACCATAGTACAATAACCCAGTATAACCGGTTCATCATCAAATAAGCTCTTGTCTTCAGCCGAGACAGGATCATCAACTTCACAAGTCTGTTTAGCTGGGGGAATCAGATGATGTATCTGACCGGTCTCCCGGCTGTTCAGAATGCCTGCATTGTTGTTATAGTCTAATTCTTTTTCGCCCTCTTCTTCTGCTATATCTTCAGGTACCTGGAAGTTTGCTTGTTTATAAGTTTATGAACTGCTACTAACAGCAAGGATATTAAATGGTCGAGGTGAAAAAAAGAGAAAGTTAAGAGCTCACGAATTATGAAAAATCTTTGGCCGAGTTGTTCGAAGCCCGGTTAACGATAATCTTGGTTAACTACAAACAGAGCACAATAACGAGTTGGTAATGGTCATTAATTGGAATGACTGGAGTCCAATTTGGTCTGTAATCCTGTATATGTAATTAAACAAATGCAGGAGAGATCGATTTGCTTTTAAACAAATCTGTCTACGAGTCTGATTACAGCCCGAACTGGACGACACAAAGTGGTAATTTGAACTTTTATAAAATCAAAACACAACATCTTCCGCGAGTTTTTGCTAGACGTGGAAAAAACCCCATTCAAGAGCGCGCGTTATAAATCAGGCCCCAGTTGTTTAATGGATAGCGCTATCCTCGCCAATTCACTGGATATCACCTCTATTCAGTGGTTAACGCTATTGCTTTTCCTGATACGTATCCATTTGATAGTGACTTCTCCGGTGGACAGCTCTGTCCACTTTTTGATCGACTGGCGCCAGGGTTGTCGATCGCCAATCAGATTGGAGATTTAAGTTAAAGTTGTGCTTAACACTGAAATCGGGACTGCCGATCATGGACACTCACATTAGAGAGTAACTAGCACAGGATTTGCGCTTATCGTCTTTCGAACGACTCGACCCTGAATGAAATTTTATAATTTAACTTCAAATGAAATGTTTATGTTTAAAGTTTAAGAACAATTATTTATAAAGTGTTTTAAAAAGAGATTTAAAATTTATTTTGTTAAGTTTTATATTTTTGTCATTGATAAATGTTTTATATTGTATTTTCTCTTATCTATTTGATGAGGGTATATTCAATTTTATCATTTAGGGTTTCACTGTGTTCAATACGCAAAGAATATCTATGTCAAAAAGCTTTACAACAGTATCACTACTTGTCAAATTCGCTAATTCGTCTCGCCGCATCTTAGCAAAGTCCAAAACTTGCACCTTCGGAGGGGGAAGCTTAAAAGAACGAGAAGTACATTAAAAGATTAAGGGAATACTTTCAGTAGTTTACAGAGAGTAATATGTAGCGAATTTGTTGTGAACTAGGACATAGCGAATTTGACAAGTAGCGAACCGGTTGTTACCATCAAAACTAAGGCAATGTTGACACTATACCGGATAGCTCTTGCGCCAACACGGAATCAATACCGGCCATGAGGGCTTCTCTTCACACGTAAAACGGTGACTTCGGCACAATTTCTGTAACGGAGCGAAGCTGCGCCCAGCCTATATTCAAACTTGATCGTCATAGGTTTCTGCCACTTTTCGCCATAGTGTAAACAGGTATTAGAACCGTACCGGAAGTAAATGAGTAACAGCGCGACCTAGAACCCATTGAGACGGAAGTAGATATTCAAACCTGTGGATTGGGATTTAGTGCACGAAGCCCTCTCGGCCAACTTCTCCGGTGCGATGTTCGATGTGTGTGAACGACTTACTCCAGTTCTGTGCAGTATTGGATGGATAAATATTCATGTCGACACGGAAAGCTAACCGGCATAGTATAGACAACCTGAAAATTCTTGTACCCACACGTGCAACAAATAAAGATATTTAGCAAGTGATATTTTGACGGGATATACTTACCGATAGCTGTTGAACCTGCATAAATTCCGTCATAAGTGAATTTTCATTCATGATAGCCTCATCATCAACCTCACAGCTTTGTTGGGTTGGAAGCAAAGCTGATCCCCTCCTTGAACTCCCAGCACTGTAGTGTGTTGGTGTTAGTACAGTTCTCAGTGGTGTTGCCTGTTCAGGCTTGCCATCCACACTCTCAGCAGGTGTCAAGTCTTCAGCAAAACCTGGCGAGCACCAACTTAATGGAAGAAAAGATCAGAACAGCTATGAGCCACTAAATTTAGAAAATTAACTGCCGTAAAATCCCGGTTGTAAGCCCATCTAAACAAATGTAACCAGAAGATTTATATAAGTTGAAAGTCCTTCCCCAATCTGTGAGTATCTGTACTTGTATAAATAATTTATTTAATATCTTGTTTTGTTAGGTTCTCATAGTTTTGAACATTTCTTGGAGTAAAATTAACCGGGAGTCATTATCCCCTTGTTTCAAGACATTTTTATTTATCCCTTTTTATCCCCTTTCTACCTCTCCAGCTCTTGAAACGCTCTCGAGGATATAAGCCTACCCAAAACCCCTTATAGCATTCTACATTAAGTCCAGTATCAGTTAGGAATTCACCAACACTGCTTGATGTTAATGGTCTTCTTTCTAATCCTTTCTAATACTCCCTAACATACTGTAGGATTGGTAAATGGTAAAATCGGTGATATACTGAGATGTCAAGACCTTGAATAAAAATTCACGATTTGAGGCAAAAAGGGAAAAAACCCGAGTCTTAAGACAGCTCACATGATAGAGACTTTGACACACCTCAAAACTATTTCAAGCTACGTATAAAAAGTTAAAAGACAAAATTCATTCTAATTACCACACGAAAGCTCTAGACACTGATACTTTGAAAGAAATGACTGATCTCACATATAAGAAGTATCCACACAAAAATGTTTACAGAAATCAGTTGCCTTTACCTGTTTGCAGGAGACTTTGCACTTCGTGTTAAACTTGATGTTGGTGAATACAGTGTTGATATTGAATGCCTTTTGCTTGGTGATGGACTTCTTTTGTCTCCATTTTTTCTCACCTGAATAACATTAGGTTAAAGAAAAGGTTTATTATTTACACAACAGCATTACCCCTATAGTGGAAGTTGGCAATGCATCAGTATAAGCTAATTCCACATACAAATGTCTTCAATTCAGTGACTGACTTAGCACTGAGCTTTTTGAAGAATATCACCATGGTCAGTTTCATAGAAGTATTATTGGTAAAGCCTTCCCTTAAACGTAAAGTAATTAATTGCTTGTAACTATTAAATCCATTTATCTGCATGCAAAACCTGCCAAACCTTGTCTTCTAAGAAGTACAATGACAACTGAGAATAGATGCCAGCAAATTCAAAATTTGCGTGAGCCAAACATTATTAATTATTATTGACATTATTAATATTGAAAGTGGAAATGACCCTTGCAGTTAAATGAACAAGAAGCAGTTCAAAAAGAATCTGGAAACTATTTCATCTTTTTTTTTTCAGGTTCTTTATCAACGGCTTAGGTTGTTCATTTAAATGTGAGGATCTTTTCCACTTTCATTTATTTATCCGCAGTTCAAACTATGAGTCATTTCATATACATGTTTTTCCATTCATCATTTATATTATTATTTATTTTATACCTACCTCTAATGCTGCTCGCAAATCATCATTCGTATCATGCAATTTCTTGTTGGCTTCACTGAAAAATTAATTTATAAGTTTACACAAAGCAATTCAATGTTATAATAAACCAGTTTAATTTCTCAAAAATATCAACCCAAGTGAGAAAAAGGAAAGTGAAAACTAAATTTGCATATATTTTCAAAATTGGTGACTACAGAGTATTTACTCACATGGTCAGCATTTATGTGAATTTATTGGAACAAAAGAAAGCCTTTGCATAAGACAAGAGTTCAACTCCCAAAGGATTGGTTTGGAACACCAACATGGCCGCCGTCTCTTTGTTTTGGAACACTAATATCATGGCCACAGTGACATCATGTGAAAACGTTCTTAGACTATTGTTTTCTAAAACATCACGACCTTAAGATTTGCCTATCCATCGAAAAGTTACAACTGGTATTTACAAAATTTGTGATTTATAACAAGAGTACAGAGGTTTCATGCACTATTTTTCACTACAGTCCTGAATACCCTTCCTCCACAACCTTTTTCAAGTTTTTTTAAGTCAAGTTTGTAGGATGGTTTACTTACTGAAGTAATTGGAGCTGTCTTGTTAAACTTTCTTGTTCTTGAACACACTCCATTACCGTTCTCTTCTCCCTAAACAAAATTTAGTGAAAATATTGAAGGAGTGTCTAAATCAAGCAAAAGAAAAGATGACTTTGTTGAAATTTTCAACATGTGACATGGCTCACATTATGGGTTGAGAAATAGCATGTCTCAAGTATTCTATTGTACTAAGTCCCAAAGAACTGGGTAACTATTGTTTGAATGAAAGGTACTATAAAGTTTAAAAACAAACTGGGTACTACATCGATAGGTGTGAAATCAAATACAAAACATTTGTTTTGTCAAGTGAGTCAATATTTAAGTATGTACATGTACAATTACCACCAAAAAAATAGAAAAGGTGATACAAGCCCCTTGTTCTGATGAAGGGTTATTAATACTGCTTTAACTGAAGTTGAGGAAATAAAATTAACCTGGCCAGGGATTTGGCATTTTCTTGAGTTGTCAACAAACAAGCCAAATCAAGAGCTGAACCTCTTGCTATTTCTCAATGTTCATCCCAAGTACCATGAGCTCACAATATTTAAGTAGCCAGGCAAATCTCTGGTCCCTACGGACAGCCATAATCAAATCAACGCTAAGTTTAGTCTGTTTCCTACATGCATGTATAAATACTTCACACACTTACGCCACTAGTTGAGCTTCCTGTTCTTCATAGTCACTTCTTAGCTGAGCAAGTTCACTTCGCAGCACTGCAAGATTAGTCTGCGCATCTGTGAGCTGACTTCGCAGAAATCGAATCTCCTGCACATAAAACAAGTCACAACATTAGGCCCTGTTCACAAGTAGAGAAGGTAACCCTTGTGCTAGGGTTACCCTAGCAAGAGGGTTACCCTAGCACTCGCACATTCCTTCTTTTTCTACACGACATGTTTACAAGGGAGGTAAGGTTACCCTAGGACTAGGGTAACCCTACCTGAGTGCTAAGGTTACCCTAGCAGGAGGGTTACCCTACCTGCCTTGTACACACTCTGCTAGGGATAACTCGCCTATCTGGGACATTTTTCCTCCATCATGTGTGACCAGTAATCTTGACAATTTGAATGGAATTATCCAATTTCTGAACTTAATTATAAACATCCGAACAATGTAAGGTATTTTCTGTATATGGTGAAAATGTTTTCCTGTTTTTTCGTGAATTTAATGTGTTTTCCTTAGAGAACTTCAAGTTTTATTTCAAATCTTGGATTTACAAAGAATGTCACGCATGAAGAAACACGTCAGTCAGAGTGGTAAAGGTGACCCGGATGATAGGTTAACACTACACTGTTCCTGTGAAATTTGCTTGTAAACAAGAGCTAACTTTAACCTGCTTGCTAGGGTAACCCTAGCACAAGGGTAACCCTCTCTTCTTGTAAACGGGATCTTAATAGTACCAGTATTGGAAAAAAATAAAACTTTCAATACGGGAATTTTAAGCAAATGCAAACATAATGTACAGAAAACCAACCTGAACTTTCTCATCCACTTCCTCTTTGATTTTTTGCTCTTCAGGTTCTTTTCTTTTCAGCCTTCCCTCAAGCTGTAGTCAACATGTATTCAATAAATTAATAAAAAGAAAAGAAATAACAAAAGCACTTTAACAATGCAGCAAGAATGAAAGATAACTAATTATCATGATTTAAGCTCATAATAAAATGCAAGGGAATACAATGTATGCACAACAGCAAAAAATAACTCTACAAACCTTCTGTATTCTTGCAGTTAAAGTTTGTATCTCCTTTGTTTTATTTTCCAGTTGCCAGACAATATCCAAATTGGACCTTTCTTGCTTGCTCCTTTCCTGCAAAAGAAAATTGAGCAGGAAATTATTAAAATAGTAATATTTATAATTAATGGAATAATGGCCAGTGATAGCCTGCCAGAGGTGCACTGTACAAACATCATAAATTTGTCAGTTTCTTAATCTATTCAGTATTTTCATGAAAATGAGTTACAGAATTCCAAACCCCAGATAAAAGATCACTAACACATGGATACGGTGAGCTGCAATTACTAAATAAAAATACTGTACACATTTGCCATGTACTGTTAAGAACAGTTTCAGTCCAAGTGGACCATCTCTAATAATTTCCCAGTAATATAAGGCTAGTGAATTCTCACTTAATGCCTATTTCTTAGGGGAACATTCCAAAAGTTAGAACTGGGCTGCTGGACCATGGCCGGACCAGTTACGTTGACAATGAAATAGGTTTCTTCGAAGAGTTTTTGCTGAAAAACCATCATGCATACTTTGAGGATTTGACCAATCTGGCTGGATAGTTTTGATTAAAAGTGAAATCTTCACTCAGCATGAATGGTCTGGCCAGTCAGTTCTAACAAGTGGAAAGAGCCCTAAGCCAATGAATTGTCCAACATGCTTTAACTGAATAAAGTACTAGCAAACCCAAGTGTGTGTTGAAACAAACCTCTTGTCTGATACGTGTTTCCATTCGTTGTATGTGCTGTTCCATTTCACTATCAAGCTGATCCATATGCTCTGTATGCTTTTCACATGTCCTTAAAAGACAAAGGCAAAAATGTTTATACATGTCATGCACTTGATATTTTTATAGTATTTGCTCATTACCAAGAAAACAGAGGCACAATTTATTTTGATTTAGTCATGAAAACTATCTCCTGTGCATGTCCACTGCTCTTTAACTTTCAATATTGGATAATGCCTGAGCTCCGAGTACAGAATCATGTTGCAGATAAACAAGGGGAATTGAACAAGATCACCTAATCATGTCTGGCTTGGGCAAGGATAAACTTATAGAAAAGCCAAGCAGGCTTATTTATAAGTCAGCATGAAGGCTTTTAATAATAATTAACCTTGAAGTTAAAAACTTCCCCATCTCATTATTTTCCAAAGAAGTTTGGGCTGGTTATAGGCTCTCTTTCACCCAGTCACGGAAATTCACTGACAGCTGTCTTTTAACGAAAGATATCCTAGCTTCCCTGCTAGGTGCCACCAGCATGTTCCTTTTTCAATCAGATACATATATTAGACTTTAAGGCATTTATTCTAATATAAAGGACATGATTTTCCAGCAAGTTAGAATGTCTGAATGGAGGTTAAACCAGGGTTTGCGGAAGCCACAAATAGTGTCCCTTTTCCCTGAAACAGAGGTGTCCCTACAATAGAGGTAACAAATACAAAGATTATGTGAACATTTTTCCGGGATCAAAATTTGGAGGTGTCCATTGAATAGAGGTGTCCCAAATGAGAGGTTCCACTGTATTGGATTTGCCATTTTTCTCTTCCATGTTACAGTTTCAACCCGATCTTTGTGTCACTTATTCTCACCATTTTAGCTTTCTTATGTCAATGTATGTACTGTTTCAAGGCCATCATAAAAATTATTTGACCCTAACAGCACCTCACTATAGGGTCAATAACTCACTGGGTTTTGGTTGGGTTGTCCTTCCACACCCACTACTGATACAGTACCTCACATAAGTGATGACTGCTGATTACTATAAATAATAGTTATCAAGGTAAGGGAAAGTTTCCCGTGAAACAGCTGTTTCTCCTCGCTCCTCACTGCTGGAGACATTTTGCAAGGAGGAAAGTCTGCCACTCAGTGACAGAAATTCCATACTGATGACGTAAATCAATGTTTACAATAAATCACGTAGTCATGGGGTTCCAAAGGCAAATTTGTTCAATTTTATGCTCCTCCTGGTCGATTTTGGTATAAAAGTGTTGTGTTCATGTGTGAATGAGTTCCACAAAACTCAAATGCTTCTTCTAGAGAAGAATATATTTCACAAATATTGACTGTTTTGTTCTAGATTCATCATGCTTACATTTGACCTTTGTAGCCATTTGTCTTTTGTCTGTCATTCCTAAACAATAGCTAAGACAATGTAACTACCCTGTCATCCAATCAGCACTTATGACCAGATTCTGGACAGATTTTATGTCATCGGTATGGAATTTCTGGCGCTGAGTCCCAGACGTTCCTCCTCGAGAAACATCCCCAGCTGTGAGGAGCAAGGAGAGACAGCAGTTTTTGCAAGTTAAAGGGAAAGTAAAGCAAGGGACTACAAACCTCTTGAGGGCTTCTTCCAGTCTTTGGTTTTCAGATGCATAATGTTTAACATCTCTTACAACACTGAACAGAAGGCTTTCCAGTAACGCTAACAGCTGTGGTGAGTCAGTGGAGCTGTGCAAGTAGTGGAACAACTCAGAAACATACTCCTGTCTGTTGAGAAAAAAAATAATAAGATATAAGATTAATAATTGAATGAAAAAATTTTATTGACAACAATGCTAACTATTAAAATCCTAAGATTAATAATAATAATAATAATAATAACGATTATAAATAACTTTATTAATGTGTCAACAAAGGTTTAGCTGTTAATAATCCTAAAACAAGTTACAATATATCAGTTTCTGAAACAACAGGTAAATTAAATAAAGAGAAAAAAACAAGAACTACAAGGTTATTAGCACAAACTTGATCAAAAGATTAAGTAAAATCTACGAAGGTCAAGTTAGCGTACACGTAAGCTTTTCATTCTGGCTGCCGCCATTTTGCCCCAATTTGAATCTCGAAAACAAAGCTAAGTTAAGGTTCCCATCGGGTCAAAATGAACGTGACTTTACCATTTACAGCTTTGATACTCAAAACCACCCACTTTCTGCAAATCAATGATTCTCCTTCAAATTTTACAAGTACTTCCCTTTAATATTTATACACTTTTCGTAGCGCCCCCGCGAAATAAGTTACATTAGAACCCACTCTTCTTGCCGCGTGAAAATTCTCGACCGACAGTTTTCTTGCGCTCAATATTCGATATCAGTAACTTAAACGCCTGTAATTTGAAAAGGTTAAATGAAAATCCACAGTGACATAGATTAAAGCCATAAAGCCATATAAACCAAACGGTCCATAACTCGCATTGTCGCTGACAAATAAGCATGAATTCATGGGTGAATTACCTTATCCCTGCCTGCTTCAGAATCGACTCTATTTTATGAAAATCCATGGCAGTTAAAAGGCCACTAAACTATATGGCTTCCGCTAGCTCTGATGGTTTGATCTTATCGAAACAAGGAAGCAGAAAGATAAGGTTAAATATTAACCCTCTTTCTCCCCATCGAATATGACCTACTTCACACTTTGGTTTCCCACGTTACAAAAATCGTACCGCGTCATTTTCAAAGGCTTTTTCTGTGATTTTCGACATTCCAACGTAAAGACGAAAAAAAATTGTAAGCACGAGGAATAATAGTATTCACGCTAATATTTACCCGGACAATAGCCCTCGAACTCCAAGCGCATCAAGAAGTTTGTCAAACTTTCTGGCCTGATCCTTTGCCTCTGTATTTAAAGGTTCGTACTCCGCTTGAAACAACGAACAAACACGTTGAAAGCTATTAGAAAAATCCAGTAGACTTATTAGGTCATCTCGGTCAACATCAAGTTCTTTGAACAAGGTGTCCAATTGCTCACTTGTGAGATTTAACTCAGAACAACACGATGCTAATTCTTTCTTGTCAATAAAACCGTTTTCGTCCAAGTCCCATGCGTGAAAAATTTCTTTAACATCGTAGTCTATATTTTCGATTCCTTCGGACGCCATACTATTACTAATTCATCGTCGAGGGAAAATTAAATAAAACTACTGTAAGATCAAGTATGTGCGACAATTGAACTAAACAAATCATAACGCGTCGCCAACAAATATTTTCTCGAAAGCGATCACTGGTTTTGCATAAGAATAGGTTATCCTGCAAATGAGAACCTTTTTCATGGGCAGTTGATTAAGTGCACGTCACTCCATCGAGTTAAATTTTTGTCAGTCTCATCGGAAAAATATTACGGCCGTAAAATTGAAATCTACTTAGAAAAAGTTTCAGATATTTTCTCCTCAACATAATTTCAACACTGGCAATAAATTATGATAACTGGAAAATTATTTTCAGGTTAAAAGTAACTACATTTTCTCCATTCCTATAGACAAACGTCACACAAAATTGGGGTTATCAGGTCAATTAACTTTTAAGAAGTTGAAATCATGTGAAACTTTAGATGCAGATTTTTATCCATCATTTCTTCTGTCGTCGGCTGTTCAGAACAGAGCATATGCATGAAGTTATGAGTCAGTCTAGCAACGTACGCTAACTATTAACCGAGTATAGATTTCTTCTAATAGACCGAGTAAACCTCGATGATATTGTACAACTGAAATCCTCCAGGGGGTAAAAAGACTCATATGTCTTTTTGCCCATAAAAGTTTCCAAAGAACAAGAATAAATTTATCACCGTGTTCTATGAAGTAAAAAACAATGACAAAACAATAAACTGCGAAGTATGGGATCTTTCATAAGTTTCAGAATTGGCAGCGTTCACTTTGGTAGCCACCCACGTGATGTGGAAAGACGTCATAGATAGGTGTATTTCTTGCGAATGCAGGCACAATATATATGCTCAGCATTCCGGTTAATAAAAGTTTTCTCCGGCTCCGTTCGCTTTATACTTGTATCTTTCGGCGCGAAACACCACGGACTAGAGTGGTCAGCTGATCAATTTACGCGGTTAATTTGCTTTCGCGCCTGATTGCAACAACTATGGAATTGATATAATTTAACAATAGGCTTTAGTCGGCCTCAACAGTCTTTTTAATCCCTTTAGACTTGAATGCAAGCCGATTAACAAAAACAAAATTCTTGCTTGCTTCGTTGTAGCTCAACTACGACGGTGTTGGTGTATCTTACGAGTGCGAAATAGAAAGGATATGAAACAAGTATCATCGAGCCTGGATATCTTTTTCAGATTGGTTCTTTTTGCTTTAGACTGCAGATAATCTTAGAAAGCTGCCGACTATGTCTACTGCAAACAATAAAAGGCGTTAGTATCAAAACAAGTTCAGGATGAACAATCCAGGTAGCATCTTAGTTAACAGGCCGACCTGTCTTGCAGTCGAGGAGCCGGCTAGACAGAATTTAAGAAAGCTAGACAGTGTAACCAAACCAAGTATATGAGTTAATGCCTCAAGGTGCAGGTTGACTTGCCTTTTTTCCGGTTTCATGCTTGCCTACAAGTTAAAAAGTTACTGCCCTGCAATGATTACCGCAGATCTAAACCCCCCATCACTACCGCTCATTCAGTCTTGTTGGCAGCCTGCATAGCAAGCGTTTCGGCGTACAGTTTCATCTTTCCCAATCGCGGATTCAGCCGTATAACTATTAACAATTATTGTATAAGGCTGAGTATGATGTGAACAACATGTTTAAATGCTGCGGCCCGTCCCCTCACGTACTCAAAGAAATACGATGAAAGAACCACATTTGTTGCCCGCCAAGTCAAGGATTGAGTTCAAGATTTTAATTTTGACTTTTAAATCATATCACGAAGTTGGACCTAAATATTTAACAGACTCTTTAAGTAAATATACACTTAGCAGATACCCTGGGTACCAGACGTTTTTTTCTCGCGTGTGACGAGGAGCTTCCTCGGCTTTTCGCGTGGGTCACTTTTTTTAAGACTTGACCGAAACCGGAAACCGCGCGTGAAAGGCCTCTGGCACCCACGGTACCTAGCAGAACACTTCGCTCCACCAACAAGGGATTGCTAGTAGTCCCTAAGTATAATCTTGAGTTCTATGGAGTGCGCCTTTCTCCGGCATTGCCCCTTCACTCTGGAACAATTTACCAGACCAAATAAGAACTACACCGTGCTTGAGTTCTTTTAAGAATATAGTTAAGACCTTTTTATTTAGCCGTTCCTTTTAGATTGTTCTTATGTTTTTATTAACTTTTTAGACTTTTTTCACAAGAAGTAACCTTCGTGTGAACGACTTCTGTAAAAAAATAAGCGGTTTCAAAACTACCTGGATTCGTGTGGACAGGGCTTAAGACACTGAGTCCGGACGCTTAAAATACTTAAAATATAACAGTTTTTTTCACTAAACCAGGAAACACTTTCATGGTAATTTCATTCCCGTACAGCTGTATATAGCTATTCTGAAAAACCGAAGTAGCGTCAATACTTGAAGTATTGTTATTTTGCAGTTCATTATGCACCATTCAAACGCTACTCTTTTTGTCTGGTAATACTGCAGTCATAGGCGGGTCATTCCACGATAATGTGAAACTAGACATTGTTTTTTAAAAAGTAGCCAACTAGTCTAATATTACCTAAAAACTAAAAGCGAAATGTCCAAAGTTGACATTTTAAGCACTATATATCACACCATTCCCAGGTCATATTTTTGCAAAAATTGTAATTTATTCTGCATGTGTTGCCAAAAGCCGTTGCGGAGAAGACAAATTCATTTTTGACTTATTTGAAAAGCTAAAAACTTTTTTTAAAAATCCGCTCTGTCTTCAATATTTTAAACATGGTCTATACGATATACGTACCTAGCTTGAGTAATTAAAAACGAGTGCAAAGAATAAGACTTTCCAAAGTCAAAATGTCTTCTCCGCAACGATTTCACTACTAAGAGTTTTGATTGCAATAAGGAAAATCGGCCAAAAAGTTTAAATTTTTTAAATGTTCTGATTCATAGTCAGTGTAACCTTTCTATATTGAACATTCATCAAAATAGATAAAACTTCAACGGAAATTTAGTGTTTTATTTTTGTTGCGGAGAAGACAGCTACGAAAGCGAGGCTTGTTTTTATTGGCCAGATTTATGGTTCTTGCCCTCAGGGACAAGCAGAAAACATTGAGCATGAGCAGTAAACTGTTGCACAACTGTGGTTCACTGAACAACTGTGGGTGCAATATATCCATTCCGCCACCTTGGACACTGTGTCCAGTTCTCTCTTGTCATTTAGTACTATCTGATCCACGTTTTACCCTTTAACAAGACAGGGTTTTTTACAGCGAGCCCTTTTGTCTTCTCCGCAACGTCTTCTCCGCAACAGGACCGCATCAAATCATTGCAAAATTTCGAGTACATAAAAAAGGAATAACTAAATATTTTTTTTGTTTGACAATTAATTATAAAGAACTCTTTCTTTGCAAGGAAAGAGTCATTTTAAAAGATGCCCGAATTCGAAAGAATCTAACCTTGAATTGAAAGAATAATAATTCGCGCAAGTTCTTGCGAGTCTTCTCCGAAACGGGAAATCATTCGTAGATTATATCTCTCCGTAAAGTGGAGTAGATTTGTCTTGTGTTATAGATAAACTTAGCTCACATCTACCTAGAAAAATATAAAAGGTGTACTTCTACTTTTAGCAGTTTACAGACGATCGATTTTTTGTTTCTAAAGTGTCTTCTTTGCAACGACAGATTACCGTGGAATGACCCAGGCTTTGGAAGTCTACCCCGGGCAAAGCAAGCCAGTACATCGTTTCATACAAGGAAGCAGATATCGTGTTATTATTTTAAGTAAAGAGAAAATGGCAAATATAACCCAACCGACATGTGAAAACGAGCTCCGCGTACCTGGTCACTTGCCGACAGAAGCAGAGAGTCAGTTGGTATTCGCCGACAGAAAAATAAATTAAATATAAAATGCCATTTCGGTAATTTCATACGCCTACCTCAAAGAAATGAATTGAAAATGAACAGTATCACCACAATAATTATTGTGGAGGTAAACTCGTAGATATTTAATACCCATGCATGAACCAAAGAAGACAAAGATAGAATCATTTTCCACACCATATCCATTGACATTAGGCCCAATTTTTTGCAAATGACTGATTCAAACTCGAAAGCGTTGCCAGGCCCGTATTTTCTTCATTTCGAGACAACTATTAAATAAATTCTTATCTAAAGAAAAATTTTCAAAGGTTTCTCTGTACTAACACGCATGGCCATGGCCGGGATAATATTGGTGCATTTTATTTGATACCAACAACTCTGTATAATTCGTGTTTTCAAGCAGTCCTGTTCAGTGGTGAAGTCGTTCCTTAAGAAGATGATAAATGGATAGGCTTGCAACAGCTGTGGACAGCAGTACTTCATGTGTCTCATAATATTTTTTGCTTTTTTCAGTATTAAAGGCCTGGTATTTAAGCATGCAAATCGGACGGTTTCAATCGAGCAAAGAGCTGATACTTCTTGAAAAAAGTTTTTAAGACCATTAGTAACGGCTGCTACAAGAGTGGATCGCGGAGGGCCTGAATCGTATAAGCACTTTAGCATGTTAAAAGTAAAATCTTTTACAATTAAAGGATATGTTGAAACTATATTGGATACCGTAGCTTTTACGCCGGCACGAAACCATCCCGGATAGGGATTCTGTGGAGACATAAGAACAGTGCTTTCCGCACGATTTCGGCACTGTAACGAAAGCGAATCATGAAGCCGCGCCATGTTGTTCTCTAATGTGGAGAGTCACATGTATCGTGTCGGTCCGAAAAGCCATCCAGTATACTGTAAAATATATGTAGCCTGATTTCTCTGAAATCGCGAAATTTCCTTATGAGGTATCTTTTGTATACTCCTCAACCTGTAAGCAAGCCGAATAATTTATTAATTAAAAAATTAATACATTTCGCACTTTCTGAATCCCCTGTAGTTTAATAACAGCTGTGGCTTAAAAATGCATGGCCGCGAACGACTGGAGTTCTTAGATATATGTCAAAAGAAAAAGAGAAACAATGCACAACATTGGAACGGTAAATATTAACTGAGCGATTGGACATTTGCTAAAACAAAATTTATTTTGGAAAATACAGTTCTGATAAGGTCGCTGCGTGAAATATACTAAATGGATCTCTACATTACGGGTCGGCAAGTTCACACATGTTTTTAACAAAAGTTGAAACATGTTTTGACGTTTGATTCTTTGCTGGTTTTGTATAACATTTTAACGATCAAACTTTATGGGTTAAATACAGAACAATATTTGCAACTGCAATATTTTAATATAAAGTATGTTACTTTAAGTTCTTATTCCCAGGGCTTGACTGATACGTTTGTCGCTTTTCATTTGCTTTAACGATAAAAAAGGCTAAGTTTATACAGGGCCCACGGTTTTAATAAATTGTTTCACATGATTATTTACAACACCCGAAAAATTTCATTTCCGCGGTCAATTCTGGAAACAGGGCAGGGTGAATTTAGTTAAATAAGTTTTTATGGGCTGACCCCCTATGTTAAATAAGACCTCTTACATGCATTAGTTTCATGTGGTTCCCATATGAGCTGTTTTCAGTTTTGTCCAAAAACAATTTTGGGGGTTTCTCGATTTATGATCCTCGGCCCGGGGGATACTTTTGGAGAACACTTCAACGGTATTCAATCCCAAAAAAACAGACACGAACGAAATGTTATATGCTTAATACTGACAAGGAGAAAGATCTGTTTGATGATGCATAATTTGAAGATAAGGAATTTTGTTTTCATATAAATTACTGATATTAAGTAGTGTTTAACACCCAAAAAAAAAAAGTGATCCTTTCACAGCATATATATTGTTCCAGGTGCAAAAAAGTGCCGAAAAGGTTAGAAATGTTTCCTGATTAATACTCTTGATGACTTGGGGAGACGCCAGGAAAGGAGAGGTGAAATATATCGGGAATTCCTCGTATTGGGCCCGGGCAAAGGATAGTTGTTGCCTAAATAATTATATCATTCATTGCATTGCTAATCTTCGTCCTCTGTTAAGATCGGCCTCCTATCCAGACATTTTGCACCTCGCTGTTCAATTCAACACCGCATTCTTATATAAAAGAATCGTCTTCTTAGAAACAAAGTAAACTAACGCATTTAAAATATCGAAATAGTAACGACTTCCTTTTTCTGAAGAAATATTCAAGGAATTGGGATGAATCTCTGTGCACTTAGTAAGTAAGGTCTTTTTTAATCTTCAAAGAATGAGGATATTGGCGATTTTTGAGTCTTGCTGAATATTGCAAAATGTGTTTCTATGCTACTAACGTACTCGAAAAACATCCATTTTAATTACTAAAAACGTGAGTGTGGGTTGTTTCTATCTTTAAAAAAACCTTAATCTTTCGAAATAAGTTTGGGTTTGGTTAAAATCGTTCGGCTTCACAAGGGTTAATGAGGCAGCAATATTGTGTAATAAAAACAAGCAAACAAAAAGTGATATTTGCAGCAATATTCAGCAAAAAAAAACTTCAAATCTCATTTGAATAATGTTGACTTTACCGTGGAAACGACGTATGAATAATAAATACTATCATAAGAGATAATGTGATTGCTAAAAATAATCTCAAAATTTAAATCCAAGAGTTCTATTATTTTTTTCAAAACTCTTCGATAACTTACAAATAATTACTTTTTCAAATTAAGAAGCCAACGGAAACAAAATTGAGTTAAGTCATAAAATACAAAGCAGCGCTTTGCTCGCAAAAAAGAAACGAAAAGTAAAATGCGAGTAATGTTTGTGTCAGTGGAATATAGTAGTGTCCCAAATCGGGGATTCAGCTCTTTCCTTGATTTTGGCTCTATAGCGGGAATTTTCCTTATAAAATCTGAGCATCGTTTTTGTGGCTAGATTACTCTCTTCCTTTGAAAGCGATACTGGCCTTCATTGTAGATTTTTCACTGAATTGAGAAAATGAAACTCAATCACTGCTTCCTTTCGGAAGGACATAAACTAAGAGATGAAAGTTAATAATTAGACAGCTAAATGCTGCTATAGAGTATATTCTTGGAAACAACTTGCGAATGGGGTCTATGTACCAGTGCTATATTTGAACACCCACTATCGGAAATTCCCTTCTAAATTTGGTGAACCTTTACTAGCGCTGTATCTGACTTTTTAATTCCCACCTCCAATATACATCAAGCAGGTTAACTTAGCACACTTCGATAAGCAGCTGACAAACTATAAAAGAAGATGTCCAGCATTTGATGCTTACTAGAAGCCTATAAGCACGGAACTTAAGTCTTAAAAACATTAAATTATAGAAAGAATTCCGAGATTACGAACGCCGATGATAAAATCTCATATCCAAAACACCAGTGTTTCAGTTTGTTTTGCACGCAAATGGCCAAACTGGCAATATTGCTCCAACCCTAAAGCTTCCAACGTTTGAAGTTGTAAAATTCGCGGACAATTTATATACAAAAGAAGGAATTGAACTTCACTTTAATGCAATCCTGCTCAGTTATCAACCCGAAGATTTCCATGATAAATCTAAGTTGCTCTTTTTACCTTATAAGTGGTTGCATGGTTAATGGTCGGAAATCACTTAACACCGTCAACCAGGAAAATTGGAACTAAGTATTTTTGAATTACTTAGCCCAAATACGAACACAAGCGATTATTTTTGGAGATATAATTACAATTTGGTACTTTAACTGGATCTTCCACGATCACACGAGCGTTGTAGGAGAACTATTTCATGCGTGAACCGGCCTTGTTTTTGCCGGTGTCTGTCTGTATATATACATTTCAGTATCTGTTGTAATAACACGTAACTTGGATATCAAGGGAACGTGTCGCTTGACATTTTAAGTTCTCGTTCGTAGTTCTACTTGCAGAAAAAATCATTTATTTTATGATATAAGATGGCTTACCCACTTAGTAGATTAAACTGTTGTCCTAGCCTGTCTTTAAGGTCTTCAAATTCCCCATCGGAACACAAAGACAGCTCAGATTTTTTCCTCTTCACTCCGCTCACTACAGACTTGAACTTTTTAAAATTTTCCGAAAATTCTTCGATGCTGATTCGTCCATCTTTGTCCGCATCAAGCCTATCAAAGACTTCCGCCAAATCCTGAGCGTCTAAGTCGCAAACTGCGGCTAATTCGTCTCTGTCTATATACCCGCTCCCATCCAAGTCAACTGCTCCAAACAGGTCATGTGGTTTCACATTTTCCAAGCTTGTCATCATGCAATATTACTCCATGATACCGTTTACAAAGCGTCCATTCATCAATGCTACAAAAAGAATCCCTTTTAACGCTTCTCTTAGCTCGTCGCGTCCTGTATTTTTTCCCTTACGGGATTGCGTTTTGCGGTCGAGTAATTATTCCAGTGAATCGTCACTTGGACACACACAGCTGTTGTGAGTGGTTCGTTTTCTGCCACCCGCTCTTTTTTGGCGCGATTGTTAATTTCTGTCATTGTCCGCCAATCAAATCAAGGCCCTTAAGGAATAAATCAATATCGACCAGCCAGGAGGCTTCGTGAGTGGTCAGAATATTAATAGAAGCATTACTCTATTGTTTTTTCATATTAAATGTCAACTGTTTATCTTTCGCCCGTGAGGAAACTCCACAGGTCTCATCTTTACTCGCAGCTCGGTCAGCAATTGTTGAACCTACTTTGCCGCCATGCGCCACTGGACATCTTATTTTTTCTTCTTCAAGATTTTGTATAAGAGGCAGGCACAATGAAGGCTAAAATATTACTATTACTCTATATAGCAAAATCTTCTTAATATTATAATTTGTTACTGCTATTGTTATTATTTTAACTGTTATTTATACTTTCTCTTGATTTGATTTCAGTGCAAAATATATTCTTTAAAAAGCCAGGGCAATTTTGACAATTTGCAAATTCAGTGTGATTATTTCTATAGTGTGAGAAGATTGAAACTTGAACTAAAATCGCTGCACTTCATTACAAGACGTGATGTTCACTTCCTACATGGTCCCATATCTTTCTGTTTGAAAAGCGCCACTTAGAATAGCACAAGTCTACTTCTCCAAGGCAACAGGCACAAAACATCGGAGAATGACGTGACGGCTCATGATATGATTGCTGTGTCGCCTACGGGCTCATAAACTCACGCAAGCCTCATGTTGTCCAGTCACGAAAATTGAAGTCGCAAAAAAGCGCACAAAATGAAACATTTTATCTCATAAACGTCCACTGTTTTCTACTCTGTTCTATATCAGACACACGATAAAACCATACCGATTTGACCTAAAGGAGATTTCAAAGGGGCAGTAAATTCAACACTTTCAGTGTGCGCGATGTGTGATTTGTCATCTGATTTGTCTTCCGAGCTCAGCATTCCTTTCATTTTTCAGTGATTCTCGATATGGTGTAAAAAATAGAGAAAATGATCATTAGACATTATTTTCTAGGAATATTCCTTGAATTGATTTTGAGTCAATCGTCGTGAGCTGTATTTCTTCTTAAGTAAACTATCGCCCACTTTTGTATGACAGTATTTTCTGTACCTCGAAATGATACTCTGGAATACATTGTCCCGGCGTCAGTGAGTCGTCGCACTTTGCCTTATTTTTTCTTTTAGAAATTCATCGCCTACTAAATCTTCTTGGAACACTGAGAGCGAACTCAGTTCACAACTGGAATATTTATAGCAAATCATACAAATCACTCTTTAAACAATTCAAGTCGACAGATAAAAACTAAAAATAACATAATTGCAAAAGGACTAATCGAGACAAATATGACGAATCAAAAAAGATGTTGCGAAGAATAACGTCATAAATCACGTACTAATGAAACTGACTTCTTGATATGACGATTTGTAAATATTACCTGACAGACTACGATTGCACACCTGGTTGGTGAAAAAGAACCTTTACCATAAAAGAATTATCGTCACGGCACGTATTTCCTCGACGACTGAAAAAATATCTATCGCCTATCTATTTTCCAAAAAACGGCTCCCGGAGTAAAAGAGCTAACAACAAGTTGAGCTGAAAATTGAAAAGTTGGTAGATTTGTGTAACGTTATCATCGAGGACAGAGAAGGCTGCTTTATTCCCGATGGTGGAGAAGGAGGAGAAGCAGTAAGGACCTTAAGATCCGACCACGGCGAAGGCAACGAGGACGTCTAAAGCTACGAGCAAACGGACGCAACAACTCCCGACAATGTTGGGAGGTGTAAGGCTGCATGCAAACGGACGCAACAACTCCCAACATTGTTGCGCCAACAATGTTGGGAGTTGTTGCGTCCGTGTTGGCAGTGGTGTGCAAACGGATGCAACAACTCCCAACAATGTTGGGACTTACAGTGCATCGTGGGAAGGATACAACCCATAAGTCTTTGCAAACCATGCGTAATGAGCGTGCGTGGCCCCAACAATGTTGGAGGGGCTGTGCAAAGGGATCCAACATTGTTGCGCTACGCTTCGGCGATCACGGAACAAAAGAAATGTTGGGAGTTGTTGGCTGAAAATTTTGACCGGTTTCAAACTTTGCGCAAAAACACGCAACAACATCCAACAACATGCGACAGGGTGTGCAAACGGACGCAACATGTAACATCCAACAATGTTGGGAGTGGTTGGTCAACAATGTTGCGTCCGTTTGCACGCAGCCTAAGCCAACAGTGTTGCGTCCGTTTGGAAGGGGCTAATAGTTTGACCGGTTTCAAGCTTTGCGCAACAACTCCCAAGAACACGCAACAACATGCAACAGGGTGTGCAAACGGACACAACATCACGGTAGCATCCAGCAATGTTGGGAGTCTTGGCCAACAATGTTGCGTCCGTTTGCATGGGGCTTAAAAAGCAAGAGGTTTAAAATAAGTAAAACAACAACTTTGCACATGCAGCAGGCTTTCTAGTGTACATCTCCTTGCCGCCACTGTACGAAAGGCAACGTGAAAATGCCTAATTGCACGTTTAATAGGGGGAGGTAAACAAGGGAAGACGAAATTTGCTTTCTCTTTTTGAACTAGGATATGGTTCTTAGGAAATTCAACTCCAGGGCCCAGTTGCTCGAAGGCCGATTACCGCTTAACCGGGGGTTAAATTTAACCCGGGTTTCTCTTTTTTTTGTTCAAAAGCATTTTCTCGGATAATTTTCTCTGTTATATTTAGAGCTTTCAATCAACAACTTGTAGACAAAAAGAATTAAAACTGAAATTCTTTTTAAGCTTTGAAATCTGGATTCAAATCTCACACTAACCCTGGGTTATCTTAACCCGGCTTTGAACAACTCGGCCCAGGAGACTTCGCCTACATTTCACAAAGTAAGTGAGTAATAATCGCGATGATCATTGAAAGAAGGCGAATTCAATTTTTAATCAACACTTTCGCCATCATTAATATTTTTTTCCTCAAATCTCAAGGTATCTATAGACCTCTTTAGCTTGTATGCTTTGTTTTCCCAATACAGGTAATGTGATCAGTTGTGATAATACTCTAGAGAACTAGTTCTTTCAAATTTCGTCCTATTCACGTGCATGTCTATGCATAATTTATGAAGAGACCTGGTCCCTCTATACATTGAGAAAACAAAACATACAAGCTAAAGAGGTCTATTAGGGTGGCGACCGTTGGCGACAGTGACGCTCTGCTCGTCTTACGGAATACCAAGTAATTAGCAGTTGTCAAAATACTAGGCACTATGCAAACGAAGAAATATCGCACGTGCGCGAGTATAAAAATGCAACCAAAGCTGTTCAAACGCCAACAACAAATAAGTGTTGGTTGATATCAGGAGCCAATAAAACGCAATCATTAAAACCCATTAAAACTCAATCTGACATGCCTAACAAAATCCAGCCTCGCCCAACAAGGTATTCAAAAGGCCCGACATGTTCCAGAGAGAATAACATGTTGCATTCACTGAAAGAAGCTGGAACCCAAGGCTGGATCCATTAAGGGGACTTTATGTCGGCCTTAGACAAAACATTTTAGACGAACGTAAACGCACTGTTCAGGAATAATGGAACTCGAGCATTTTGCTTGGGATTTTTTATCTCTCTCTTGTTCTTAGCAATATAGAGTCTATTTCACCCTGCTTTCAAGATAGTAATATCATGTTGTTTTCGAACTTCTTTTCAGCCAGAAAGGCTTGATACAACATTACAGCTTCCTTTCAATTGTCATCAAGAATTACTAGCTCTCATATATTCATCTATTTATTATTATAAATTGTTTAAAAAAGGAATTATAGCTGACTTAAAGTGGGAACCTTCGGTAACGTCCAGCCTTCCGCACAAGACCTCCAAAGCCTTGACATAGACCATGCTAGACGAGGTATACCTGGCCCATGAAAGCATACCTTCGCCGAGATCTTTATTGATAAAGAAAGACGTCCAAATTGTTTTTCTCTATGTAAAATATTATTTTTTGGTTTCACAGTATTGAAAGAAGTTTGGCCTAATCTGCTTAAATGCTCGTAAATTTGCCATATCAAACTTTGCTTAGAAAAAAGCGACTAAAATGTGCAGCTCATCTTAACCAGCTACTGTCGACCACGTTTGGAAGAATTTTGCGATATGTGAAAATGACGTCATAGACCTTTGTCACGCGGCGGTCAATAAACCTTGGTCACACGGTCAGCACTTTTTAACATCTGTCGAAAGGCCCTTGGACACCTTATGAAGTTTACTCAACGCAGCATTCCTTATCGTTTTGGATTAGCCGGTTAAGCACTGCGTTTTACAGATTAGGGTTAAGCACTGCCTTTGCTGATTAGGGTTAAGCACTTCCTTTACTGATTAGGGTTGAGCACTGTTTCGAAACTGGTTAGGTTCCTTTTTTGGGTTGGGGTTGATGCCATGTGTACTTTAATCTACCTTGTGTAAACTTCATAAGGTGTCCAAGGGCCTTTCGACGGATGTTAACGAGTGCTGACCTGGTCACACGGGGGCCATCTTGTCTCAGGAGATTTAAAGCGCTTTGTTAAGTTTATGCACGGCTAGCCTCTTAGAGAGAACGAGGCTATCCGTGCATAAACATAGCTTTTAAAACCTCCTTAGACAAAATGGCCGCCGCATGACAAAGGTCTATTATGCAGCAAAATTGCCGAAAGCCAGAAAACTGAACAGTTAACCGAGAAGACTTGGGAACAAGGTTGAGTTGTTTTCATAGCAAGCACAAAAAGGCGGAACATTTCGCTCGGAAGAAATAGGCAAACTACTGGCTAAAAACATAGCACGAACTGCAAGAAGATAACTGGACAGACGACATTTGCTATTTCGAGAATATAAACAGTAGTATTGAATAACCCTTAATATTAAACTTGCCGATCGATAAACAGGCAATTGAAGATGAATTTAACATCTACAGAGGTAAGCATGTTTTCGCTTGTTTTTAAATTAGGAATTACCTTGGCCTGGGCGGATAGCACCCTCCTCGATCTCCATAAATCTTCAGATGATACGAAAGCCGAATTCAATAATTGCTAAACAGGTGCACTATGAATGCCGAAATGATATACACGAAAAATTTTATATTTCAGCTTAAGAAATTCAATATTATATTGTAAGTTTATTCCTTTTTCCTCTCACAACGCAAATTGTAAATTAACCTTGAAAAGCGCCTGTTTGTACAATCCATATTGGTGTGCCGAAAAACCATTAAATCATCAAAAACTTCTTTTGAAGAAATAACTTTGCAAAGAATGATTTGTATACGCCCATGGATAATCCATGTATACGCCACAGCCCGCACAGCTAGCGCAGATGACAGCATCAACAACGCTCGCCTCTTTTCCCTATCGATTAGAAAATTCAAAAGTTTTCTCTTGAATTTACGCTATAACACACATGGTTAACGCATCATCGTGTACTGTGGAATTATGTATGGTCTTGGGAGGATTGCTAAGCTCAAAAGAACTCGAGGTATAGTTTATTGACGTCATCAGCGTGCTCAATGGGAATGTGAAACACGCTCGCGCTATTGAATTTGAATAGGCGAATATTCTAGCTATGTTATATGGATGCAGTTTGACGCCAGGAAACAAGAAGGACTAGTCCTTAAGATCTGCCTTCGGCCACTTAAAAGACTTAACGCAAATCAGAAGAGCCGCCTTTATTCCTCCCCACTCAAGAAGACAATTGGAGGCTCTATTCGCAGGGTGAAGCAGTGCTTACTATCTATTAATACGTATGAGGTTACTGTTGCAGCATATCAAATAAAGTAGAAAAGAAAATGAATTCCTGCCATTGAAACTTTTGAGATTCAGTGAGCAACACTCTTTGAAGGTTAGTCAACCATTGGGAATTAGCGCTCTATAAATATTGTATATTATTATTATTATTATTATTATTATTCCCGGGCGAAAGGGAAAGAATGAAGGTCTGGAAAGAGAGGAAGACCTTGAAATCTTGGTAGGTGTTTTTAGCTTTAAGAACAGTAGGGAAAAAACATCTGAAATGCTATACAGACCAAGACTAGGGGGGTGTTTACATGACACCGGGGCGACTTTCGCGCCGCGACGAGTTCACTCCGGTTCCCTCTCATGGCTCTACATTTGTTTACATGATACCACCACAAAAAGTCATGCCGGCGCGAGTCGCCCCGGCGTGAGTTCACTCCGGTTGTCGCACCGGGGCGAGAATTTCACTCCAGTACGAAATCTCGCAACGGTATCATGTAAACACGAAACGACCACCCGTTTCAGTGTGAAATCGGTCTAATGTTCGCGATTTTGAATCATACCTGCATTTTATCAACATGAAGTGTACCTTCAAATAACGAGATCATATGTGAAATAACCCAGTCATCATGTAAACGCGATACGAAATCGAAAAGTCATGTCGGTATGAAACTCGCTCCGGTGCGAGTTTTCTCATGTAAACACCCCCTAGGATTCGGGTGACTTGCGCCATAGATGTCGACTCTTTTATGAAGCCTTAGATAAAATGAACTAAAACTAAAGATTCGGGACTCAGCGGTTTCAGTGAAAACATCGGTTTAGTGGTGGAGGTCATTATTCTTGAGATACTACGCTTACAAGGTTAGTTTCAGTAACTGGAGTCGTTCATCTTCTTTTTGTTATCGATGGATGGGTTTTTTTTGCGCCTCTTTTCAAATTTTACCCGTACATATCGCACGCTCAATGACAACAAGAACCACGGAAATGACTTTGTATTTAAAACTCAAAGCCACTCGTGCTAGCTCTCTTTTGTTTAGCGGTTGCGAGTTGAAGGAAAGTGTGCATTCGTGTATACTAAAAATTATGGACTTGTGCTTTAAATTATTGACTTGAAATTACTCGGAAAAAACGTTTTTTTCTCCACTTAGATATTGATTGCGACGTTTCGTCTGCGTACTGCAGGTCTTCATCAGGCGATAGTCTCGATTCACTGAATCGGGTTATTTGCACCATCGTGGTTGTTGGTGATTGGTGCATCACGAACCTCGTTCATGGAGGAGGAAACTGTTTCCTCAGCAGTCTGCTGATTGGTCTGATTTGTTTAGAGCGATTTTCGTACGACCTTGAAATGAAAACGCGCGAACAAAACAGAAACAACAAACGAACGGAAATAGAGCGATTTGATTGGTTTATCGAACGGATACAAACGCGCGTGGGTTTTGGTTGGTTAAGCGAACGCTCGCGAAAAAAAAACTTCATGCCCGAGAACTTTCTAGAAATCAATGGATCCTTCGCTTTGACGTCATACTGCAACACGATTGGCCAATCAAAAAATACCTTCTCCATGTTAGAGTTTTCTTTGGCGGGAAAACGAAGAGTCCATGTTTTGATCTTTTCATCCATTGGCTTATGAAACAGATGACGAACACTTACCGAAACCATTTTTCAAGGTCATACGAAAATCGCTCTAATGCTACTTTTCAGGCTTCAACGGTAGTCGTATTTACGGTTTTCTCATACCAACTGCTGTAGAAGTCATTTACACATCCCGTGCTGCAACGAGAGCGCAATTGGTGCGGAAAAAGGCCGCCAAATTGAGGCTGTGGCGCCACGAATAGTTATCCGGTATAGCATGAGCAATAACGGCCCGGGGAGGTGCAAGTCGTTCACGCACATTGAACATAGTGCCGGCAAGGTTGGCCGGGAGGGTTTGGTGCACTATTTCCAGTCCTCACTCCTGAATATTTTAGTACTTCCGTCTTTGTGGGTTCCAGTTCTCGCTACTACTTGAACCTAATGGCCTAAACCGCCGTGACGAATTATTGTAATCCATATCCTTATAATTTTTTCTTTTGTGTTGTACGTCATTTCCGCCTCTCCCTTTTAAACCATTTTTATTGCGACATTCTCCATCTATATAATACTGTGATTCCTACATAAGTTCAGTAACATCTGTAAGCCTGAAGAATGCTGGTATGGCCAGCCGAAATATTGTTATGAAAAAACAATACAGTTGTTCTGAATCAGCTTTGCAGTAGTCTTTTTGCCTGCGTCGCAGACGCTCTAAACCTTCTGTATAGAGCGTCTGCGAATTAGTGCACAATATCGTGTTCCAATCCCGCAGAGTCGCAAGGACATATGTCGGCGTTTTTGATTAGCTAGTTTCTTACGCGGTTTGTGATTAGTCCGATTTGAATTAAGTGTTGACAGGCCAAACACTGCCAATAGCTCGTGACAAGTGTCGGATCTAGCTTGTGATATTGTGGAACGTGACCTTAGAGTCAGCTTGAACAATAGAGGTTTTTCTTGCTCTCTTTTTGCGTAGTTTACGTAGAGCATGGAGTATTCTACACTTTGACTG
The DNA here is from genome assembly GCA_038088405.1 of Porites divaricata. Taxonomy (NCBI): domain Eukaryota; kingdom Metazoa; phylum Cnidaria; class Anthozoa; order Scleractinia; family Poritidae; genus Porites; species Porites divaricata. The sequence goes on from JBBMOI010000006.1 coordinate 9,857,582, forward strand.
AGCAAAATTTTTTGTCGCTTTGAGTCTCACATTTAGATGTTATAAAGCTGGTCTGTTCCATGCATATTGAATTATTAGTTACTGTTGTTTCGGCAAATGTTTTCAGACAGGATGTGATCACGGATGCAGTTTCTTTTACCTCTGTTCAAGCCTTAAGCTTCCTAAATGCCTGGACCTGAATAGCTAAATGTGTGTATTTTTGTTTTGGTCGTGAATATCATGATTTCCTACTTTGTTTTGACGCTAGAACTGCTCTTTCATTGTTTACTGCAAACGATCCTTGCCAACTCCCTTCTGTGAATTTTGACATGTCACTGCGCTCAACCGTCACGCACACGTACGAATTAGGCCAATCGTGAGGCCCATAAGAAACCCGCAAGAAACCCGCCTATCAGGAATGCTCACATATGTCCTTGCGACTCTGCAGGATATAAGAACGAGTTTTTGTGCACTAATTCGCAGACGGACTCATCCTCGAAGACCCAGGGGCAGATAGTGGGGACGAGGGAAAGTCTAAACGGGCGGAAAAATGTGGAGTTTTCTGGCACCAATCAGAAGCCAGAACGGCGGCGACCGTTTGGAACTGGCCTGGTAAGACATTGTCCCCAGGGGCTCTTCTCGCCGTTCTTTACTTTTCTTCGTTCCATATATATTTTTCCGCCCGTTTAGACTTTCCCTCGCCCCCTTTATCTGCCCCTGGGTCTCCGAGGATGAGACGGACTATATTTACGAATACGCGGGCCGGGTGCAACGCAGGCTATAGTCTTTGGACTTCTCGTTTTTGGTTCTTAATATTTTGGTTGATTAGATCACTTTTTACAACTAGCAGGATCTTCGTCCACGGTTTTTGCAGTTAATTTAATTCCTTTATCGAAATGTATATGTTTTCCAACGAAAACGCATTAGTGAGGAGGAGGAGGCCTAAATGAAATAAATCCGAAATTAGCTTCTTTGGATAAGTTTCCACAACTTTCGATGTGGTATTGTCAATGTTGTAACCGTGTATAGAATAAGAAGTAGAGGTCGAGTCTGCTCAAAATACTTGCAATTTTTTAAGAGTTTTTACCCTCCACCGTAGTCAAAAATCGATTCATTATTATACCTTTAACCTTTCGTCGGCCCTTTTCTAACGCGGTTCGTTCAAAGCAAAATTAGGCGTCTTGTTCAGCGGTTCTGCAAGAACTTTGACATTGTACTGGTTTTCTTCCACCATAAATTGTGGAATTTGTTCAGTGTGAAAGACAGTACAACAGTATTCTACCCTAGTCACTACCATCCCGTGTAGTTTATAAATTTTCAGTTCTTGCGCAGGCTGTGGTGCCTGCAATGTTATGTCGGCGAAACAAACCGGCACCTCGCTACACGAATCCGGTACTGAAGACCTTTCGACGGACAAGAGTTCCACATTTTTAACATCTTAGAAACTCGAATAATTGCCGAACTTTATGTTCTATTGATTGTTTTTCAATCTTTCACCGCCGACGCCGCTTCCACCCTATTACAACTTAAGACCAAGGAGGCGTTGCATTAACATTTATTTAGTAAAAGCGTTCTCTTAACAAGCAAATTCTTCATGTTAATATTTCAAAATTCATTTTCCCATAAAGTAACTTAAAACAGAGAACCGAAATACATCTACGTCGTACCATGACTATAGGCTTGGTTACCAAAGATGGCATCCACAGTTTTGCAGCGACTGTTTATGAATGAGAAATGGGCGTAGGCGACTGAAATATAAAAAAAAAAAGAAAGAAAAAAGGGCGCTAAAATGGAAAAGCGCAACCAATTCGTTAAAAATACTTCCTTTCCATAGAGACAATGCTGAGGGCAATAGTTGTGTCGTCGCTGTTGTGCATGCATGAAAGGCTGACAGCTGTGTCGTGATCGCTTCCATACATAGTGCTATAGTGCTGTATTGTATGAACAAGCTTGACGACGCATTAATATTTAAGCTTCATCGAATTCACTACTGTTAGTTACAGAAAATTGGCTTGATGCATGATGCACTAGAAATTCAAAGTTTGCAATTTACTTTCGAAATTCTCATTCGGTTCAGTTTATGAAAACGTGATGTGTTGTTGACGGAAATCCTGTGACAACGAAGACCATTCCAGAGTCAATTCTCTCCCAACGGACACCCCAGCCCTCAAGCGGGCAGTTAGAGTGTACACCTAGAATTGGCCCCTCTCTTTTTTTGCACCTTTTAGTTGACTCTCAATAAGACGGTAACAACCGGTCGCTATTTGTCGAATTCGCTACGTCTTAGATCGCAACAAATTCGCTACACATTACTTTCTGTAAACCACCTAGAAAAAAAACCTTTTAATATATTTCTCGTTCTTTTAAGCTTGCCCCTCCGAGAAGAGAGATTTGACAGCAGTCTACAAAACAAAAATTTCACGTCATTTCACGGGAAATGCTTTTTGGATGATATCTGTAGCTAAAGGTCTGGCCAAAGAACAGGCTTTCCGATGTAGAAGAGGAAATTATGACGGCATGGATTGTCTATAGACTCTCTTGCTAATCTCTTGTTCTTTTTTTTACATGCTTTAATTCCGGCCTTTTCAGAGGCCAGTTCGAAAGGAGAGGATTCTGTTATACTTTGTTATACTTCGTAGGTTCTAGAACGAAAATTGGTTGACGAAGTGAATATATTGAAACCATGTTACTTAAAATGTTATAGTCCAATAAAGAAGGGCAAAGGATTGTGCAAAAGCTCAGTAAAGGCATTGTTAATCAACTGACAGTTTATGGACTAAATGTACTGCTTAAGTGAACTACATACTCTGACATGATTATGTCAAAAGTAATTAAACATTCTTTGTTGCGCCAGATAAATTGTAAACATTCGTTCTGTTCCAGTTCGCCGTCCGTTCGTCTGCCGCCGGACAAAATTTCTTCTCGAGGTTTGCCTGTTAATTGGCCCGTTCGATCAAGAAACGAGTTCTTAAAATCAATGTAATTAACAGGTTTTTGATCTCAAGTGAATTTGTTTCTTTCATTTCTATTAATTATCCACCTTATGCTTGGCTTACATGATGCAAAGACAAAACGTAAAACTTAACAAACTAAACAAGTCAATTCATTAATTTCGCATTCTTCTGTTATGTTAAATTCCTTTAAGAGGCCTTATTTTGACACCTTAATTTGTTCCAAACACAAAAATGTTCAAAAGCTTCCTTCTTTTTCGTTTTGTTTCAGTGCGATCTTTTTTCTTTAGCATGTAATCATTATATCGTTTCTCGTAAAGACTGAAAAAGTGTCGCAGAGTTTAGAGTAACATCTTTCACAATGGAACTTGGCAAATTTAGATCAAGTACGAGGGATTATCAGTAATGTGGGCTATTGCGCAATAAACTTGTTTAATTGCTATTAGCGAAGGTTGCCTTATGTTTGAGCATTGAATATGTAAACGGAGAGATTATAACTTTTGTTTTTACGTTCAATACATTGAGGAGAATTGTTATCACAGATTTACGAATATCACTGATCTATTACAAAGTTTTTATTCGAAACGTCAAAAGGCCTGCAGGCTTTTTTTCGAAATTGAGTCATCTACATAACAATACCAACTGTCAGAGAGCTTTTCAAAGACGCTGTGGTTATTATGAATTCGAATTACTAGCCAGGTCTCCATTTTAATTGCCCACGGTTGGGGCCCTTGAAGCGTATTTTTTTATTTCCCGCCCTTAAACTATCGGGAAAAATTAAATTCCCTTTAATCTTATCTTACATTGACAACGAGAGAAGAATCACTATTGTCCCTTTGCCTCCTTCGAATTCCACTTATTCCAATATTCACTTAAATTGGGCATAAATATTAAAGCAAACACGTTATTAACTTTGAAATGATTAATCTCAGCCTTAAGAGTCCAGCTGCGAGGTAATGAAAATGAGGTTAACAAGTACCGAAACTTTTAAAGCCAAAAATGCGCTTAAGAAGATCGCTCAAAGAGACAGGCTCGAAGAAGCAGAGAAAATTGCACAAAGACACCTCAGAAAAACTACAGCAAAAGCAAGTGGAACGGAAAGCATCTCAGCAATAATTAATTATTCAAGTAAATATGTTGAATACTTGTTCTATTGTGTTTTGTTCTTTTGATGTTTGGAATGATTATGGTAATTAAAGATTTCTAAAAACTCTATTGTCCACATGCAACGCCAGAAATGTAAATAGCTTTGTTGAATATTACACTCGAAACCATAGCCTTGTTCCCAGTGAAGGGTCTGTTGACACTATAAGCTATTCAGTGGCTAGCCGAGTTGGACAAAGAGGTAGTGAAATTGTGTCAACCATGAGTAGTAAAGATCCAAATCATATTAAGAGACCTATGAACGCGTTTATGGTTTGGTCGAAAGAGAGAAGACGAAAAATGGCCCAGGAGAATCCTAAAATGCATAATTCTGAAATCAGCAAAATTTTGGGAGTCCGGTGGAAAGCTATGGGGGACGACGACAAAGCACCATTTATCGAGGAGGCAAAACGTTTACAACAGGAACATAGCCAAAAACATCCCGATTACAAGTACAAGCCTAGGAGGCGAAAACAGAAGCAGTTGATGAAGAAATCAACGTATTCCTTTCCGTACACGGGCGCAGAAAACGCTGTTCACCCTTCCACAATGAAGCTTTCAGCGTACCCGCCTACGATGGCGCCAGAATCTATGCACTATCCACAGTATTTTCAAATGCCTCCTCAACATGCCTCGTACTCGATGTATGATATGGCTGCCGTACACGCTCAAAGGCAAACGCACGCTTTTCCTCCGCCACCCAGCCATGCTAACAGTGTTCATACAGAACTTTCTTACCAAGGACGCCCGGGCGAAATGTTGGTATCTCCAACCGCGGGACCGCACGGGCATGTTAGCCATCTTTATAGCAGCGCCATGGAGCCAGGTCCAACGACGAGCGCCGTTTCCGCTTTTAGCACGGCCGCACAGAATCTTCACGTTCAACAAGTGACAGATACAGGATCTCCTTACCCGCAGATATACACTCAACGGCATGTATAGCTTAGACTGCTTTGTGTATCTAACGGTGCAAAGACAGCTTATCTTTCCAATTTATGTGTCACAAAGAATTTCTACTCAACACTTGACATTCAATTATTAGCTGAGTTTATATTTACTTTTTTGTGAAAAACCATTGTAAACACTATGAGTCTATAGGATTATAAAGATATGCTTTTGATGAATCCGTGATCTCTTAGCTTAGTTTAGTTTCGAGCGCGAATCTTTATGGAGTTTATTGATTAGTGAAAACCACAGGGACAGAAAAAGATAACAAATTGAATAAAATCTCTGACCGCTCCAATTCAATTTGGGCAGAAAATTATTTTGATGACTTATTTTCTTATCTAAATGATTTGCTGTTTGCACACTTCTAGCAGCTAAACGGCACTAATCGAGAGAGTAGTTCTTTGTTTGATTTATTTATTCAAGGATTTCGCACTTCACGCCGTCAAGATGGCGGATAAATGTTGCCGCCGTTTTTCGTTGTCGAATAGGTTTCTAATGCACTTATCATTTTTTATTGCTCGTATTTTGTACGCGAAGGGGTTAATCGTGTAAGAGTCAAAATTGGATTTTGTTTAAGACCATACACACAAAACACTCTCGACTGTTATCGCACTAATAAAGTATGAATATTCTGTTAAACTTTCTGCGTCAATTGTTTGCGAAAGATTTAATGTCAGTTACTCGCGCCGAGAAGGTCAAATACTAACCTGCTAAAATAACAGAGAACACTACAGCGATTATGCTTCATTAAATAAGAGAAAAGAAACATTTAATTCAAGCACAAGAGCTTCGAGGACTCGGTATCCAAAGGTAACGAAGTTATTATGGTAAGAACGTCTTTGTTTCAGAAAAATGTGAGTCGAATTTCCCGTCGTTTCATTTTCTGAGCTCCAAGTAATATATTTCGTCTTAAGCAGCCCAATTTAATCTATCTTTCCTCTCGAAAACCACGATAAGGAAACGCACTTTCAGTGTCTACCACGCATTGAAATCGTAGTTTGATATGTCTATTCTTTTGTTCTGCACCCATTCAACTCAAATTTAATGGAGAAATTACTCGCTGCCTGTACAAGAAGCTATCAAAACTATACAATAAAAGGGTTATGTCTTTTGAACAACACAATATTGTCATTTTCAAAAGTAAATTCAAAGGAATCGCTCAGGCTCAAATTTAGCACTGTCAATCTTTTGTAAGTAAAACCAAGGTGAATATAACTTCTCGTGGTGTGTATAAACACTTATTTGTCTGACTAAAATGGCGCCGACTTAAGAAAGAAAAAAACAAAGACTCCTTCTCAAGTTTATACTTATTTACGGCTCTTTAAAAACTTTAAACAGGGCGCTATTGCAATTTTGCTTTAAAGAGGTCATAAGAGATGAAATTATGGAGAAGCTTTGGCTTAAACTGGGCGATTAAGGATGAAAATTACATTCGTAAAACAGTAGCAACTGCCGTATAATTTAACGGAACGGTCGATTGAGTGCTAACACAAGAAAGTATAAAAGTTATAAGAGTAAGATCCGGTGAAACAAACAGGAAAGATTACAGAAGGGAGAAACAGATGTAAGTTTGTCTGGTGCACATTTTATAGCCAAGGTAAAAAATATGAAAAAATTAATACACCAAAATAGAGATGAGGCAAAAGCGGTATGAACATTGAGAGATGTCTGTTTTGACTAACACTTTTGGTGTTCGGAAATTTGCATTTGCCCTGAAGCAACGGATAATTGTGGTTAAGAATTGAAAACGCAGAACCCAATAAAAATAAATTGTCTCTGTTAAATAAACGGGGAGGATGGTGAAAAGTATTAAAAGTTAGTCACGGTGTATTTTTCGAAGCCTTTGTTAGTTGATCTCCAAACCAGCAATGGCGGTTGTGTATCGGGTTCTTTTAGAAAATTGTTGCATGAATTTAAGCCGCGACTGGGTACTTTTTCAAACCAAAACGAGAATTTACACCTGCTGTAACCTAGAAAACAGGAAACAGCTGAAAAAAAAGCTAAAGACTTTTTTAACGACAGTTTAATTTATAGATACTTTTTATACGGGTCGTTTAAAATGCTTGAATTAACTAGCTTCGAGAACGAGATCAAAGGTTGTAAAAATCAGAAGAGGGCTAGCTAGCAATGCATTATTAAGAATTTGCTCAACTATCCCATCTTAACATCATTTCTATCTCGACATGATACCGGAAAGGGCAAGAAGTAAGAAACAATTCTCTTCTGCTCGTTTCCTACAACCGTGTGAATGACACATGCAAAGAAACACACCAAGAACGATTGTCAACAAATCATCATGTTTTTTTTGTGAAAGTGAATAGGGATAAAGAATACGCCTTTTTATTTCTAGCAAGTTGGGAAGATACTAGACTAGAAAAAAAAAAAAAAGATTTGGAAAGAAATCGTATTTTGTTTGTTGAATTCTTTGTCTACCTCACTCGTACCTGGATTAGTTAGTGCGCTTTTGCGTGCATTTAGTTTTTCTTTCTCAAGAGAACAGCTTTGTCTCTCTGTTATATTTAAACCATGTTCGTCGAAAGAGTTCAAAAATTGTGGATGAAGGGGTGAAATTTGATGACGGTAAAGGAGCTTTTATGCTCAATGAGCTGTTTATACTTTTTGCTGGCGGTTTTTCACATGGTTTCGATCCCTCGGGCATTATACACAGTCTCCACCCACTAAAAATTGAGCAAGTTGAAGGTGCATATATTATTTAGACATGTCAATGACGCTAATCTGCCATCTTTTAATTAAAAAGACCTATTGATTTAGCCGACCGGAATAGTGATTTATATTTTTGTCTTTTATCTTGATCTCCCTGGCCGCCAAATAATAAGAATACTATCGATATTTACTGGTACGTAGTCCCATATCTCTTTTTCAGGAGGCCCTTCATTTTGAAATAATTCACTAATCTTATGATGTTTTTTTTTTTTCTGTTAACAAGACACTTACAACACGTGTTTATAAAATTCCGTTATTAATCATTCTGAGGGCTGATGTCTGACATAGACTTAACAACTCAAAGCATTAGTTTTCTTATGGTTTATTTTCCTGCTCTTAGACATCGTTTGTCAAATCATGAAACAATCACTACGCGTATAAGCGGAAAAATAAACGCCATGACGCCCACTAGAGTCGTTAATTCCCTTCGACTTCAAACAACCTGACCGGTGACTGAGTGAATACTATATGAGTGGGCAATTTGGATTTACTTATAATCCGGTGCGGAAAATATCTTTCGTTTTGTATCCACGGCCATGTAAAATTGATCCCACCCTCGAATAATAATTATAATAAAAAAATCAACAATACTTATACAAATAATAGCTTGCTTTTTATGACATTAGAAGTGGCCATCTCAGAGTCGAAAACAACACGCCACAAAAAAATTTGCATATGAATTTGCTGCGATTAAAAAATTTTCAAAAAAATATCTGTTGGTGCGTACCGCCGGCCAGCGATGTGTTTAAGAATGTTCTATCAACCGGTCAATTGCCCATACAAGAGTCGTGAGTTGCTTATAAATGTTGTATCTACTTTCATTTAAAAGATTTCTAAAGGGACTGACCCATTTTATGTTCTTTAAGGAACGGAACAACAGCCTTTTAATTGCGAATAGAATGACTACTATGGGAATAATGCCAGCAAGAGAATTAACCCCTAAGGACTTTTTAGCGTCAATTGCCTTTGTAATGAATTTTCGCTTGCAGTGAAAGAACAGGGTCAATCTACTTGAATACCGGTTCATAGCCGATCCACCCGCGACACGCTGGGTTTTGATTAGAAATGATTCGTACAAAGAGCAGCCCTACTGAGCCATGACAACAGACCTCGTTGTGCGAAGTGCTCATCCGAAGGCCACAGAGGAAGAAAGATACACGGAGGGTCGAATGAACTGTTCTTATGCCGAACACAAGCTAATCATAATCTCTCATTTACATCCACAATACCTCTTTTACTTGCCGAGAAATCCAAACTATAAGAATAAAAACTGTTAGTACATCATTTATCTTCCGGCTTTGAAAGCACTAAGATTTGACAAAACCACAACAAAGCAGTGCTTTACCTTTTAAAAACGTTTTCACTGTGCAGATAGAAACATTGTTGATAAACCTGATTCCATCCTACACTACATAGCCAAGGTAACGTTAACTTACTAGATAGCTTAAATTGTTTTTCGTTATTTTTCGGATATGAACACACAAATGAATTTTAACTGCAGGCTCTTGAAAATGCAGACCCGGCTGCGTCATGATACTGCTTCATGGATTTTCAACGTTCCTCTTTTTTTCCTGAAAATTTTTCTGGCACGACAAAGGAAGAAACCGGCGGTTTCAAAAAAACTCCCTCTTAATCTTTATGAAACTGGACCCGGTGTCGTTTTCATGGACACAAAAACTACAGAAAAATACTGTTCAGTTGCTGTTTTGGGAATGGCCTGATATAAACATCATTTTTTTATAAAACTACCCTTTACTCTACAGTACACAATTTTGTAAGAGTGTCCTTTGCTTGGACACACTTTAAGCCGTCCACACTATAAGGTCTTGTTCACTATTGCAAATTGGCTGTCGCAATCCTGGATCTTTTTCGTTCCTGTGAATTGAAAAATCTATTTTGTTTTCTTGTAAAGGACATGTGCTACAGTTTCTCTAAGAGACTGAATCTTTTTCTTTTTCGGTCTTTTGAATTCAGTTTAAATCTATAGTTTTTTTCTCTTAGAAGAAATGCGAGACAGTTTCAGCTAGGAAACTTTGCCATTAGCTTTTCATTATTATTTTTTTAAGTTCTTATTTAATTTCAGACCTCAGGTGGCACACGCACAAAATTAGGAGCCCATCACTTGGGCATCGTCACAGTCATGTTAGTGTGTACCGACCATTTTACGTGCGTGCTCAAGTAAATTTTAGGCGCATAAGTTAAATAAAAGCAATGTATGAAGTGTCGCGCGTAAAAGTTAAAGTTGAGTGAGTTTCAACTTATACGTTTAAGCGCGACCATATTCATACATTGCTTCTATCGTATTTACGCATGAAGTTTTACGCGCATTGCGCACGTAATTAAAAGCTGAATTAAGCGACAGTGGAAATCCACCTTTGGGACAATAAGTTTTCAAAAATTACAATCCGTTTCAATCTTTTTCAAGTTCGTCCATCGGTGCCTGCTTTTGTATTTACTGTGTTACTGTGTTTTCGCCTTTTTTCAACGTTCTTAGGGGTTAGTTTTAGGTTTACTCAGTTAGGGTGGCGGCTTCCACTGTTTGAATTTTGCTGAATTTCGTAACACGGCTCCTTTAACGCGAAGAGATTAAAGGAAATCTCCACTCCCCTGAAACTTAAGGGGTGACTGATTGACACAGATTAAGGACGACTTGTGATCGGCTGAAACAACATCATCTCGCGTCATTTTGGACCTAAGACAGAATTGTCACGTTAAATTAAGGTGTGAATTACTTCCAGACAGAAGAGAGACAAAAATTTCGATAGAATCTGAAAACTTTGACCGCAAACTTAACTGAGATCAAAGAAAATAAAATCCTGCTCCATTTTTCAGAAGAGCTTATAGTTTTACAAAGACGCCCTTCAATGAAAACGATTTAGAATTCTCCAGAAATCAGTCTACCTTTTTGGAATGAGGAAACGGAAGTAACAGACGCCTTTAGCAGTTGTAGTTGTAGCCAATATAAGTAATTTGCTGTTCTCAAAGGAACTCGTCCCTTCCTTGTCTCACGCGCACATATATATGCACGGGAATAAAACGAAAATTGAAAGAAAAGGTTCTCAAGAATTATAATGTCACAAGACCCACACTGCGAAAACAAAACGAACAAACTAAAGAGGTCAATTGTGGGAAACGGAAAAACACTTTTCATTTTCATAAAAACCGAAAACCGAGCGTTTGCACTGAAAGGAAAACCGACAACCGCTAACGAAACCGATAAACCCAATATTTCTGCTTTGCAACTTTCTGCTATATTGCTTCCATCAGCACATTTTGTATTATTCTAAAATTAAATTAAGTGGCGAGGGAAAGTTTTTTGGGGAGCAGATATGGCTTGAAATTTAAGATCCCTTTAAAAGTGTCTAAGTGCCCAACTAGAACAGAGCAACGATATTATAGTTCTATAAACTGGTATTGCTTTAGTATTGAAAACAAGTATTTCTCTCGGAAATCAACCATCTAAGTACGAATACAATTTGACCATTTGCCCATGCCAGAGATCGGTTTTATGTAGGATCTTGCTAATAAACATATGATATTTTAGAAAGAGTTATGATATATTAAGCGTGTTTCAAACGTCGTGCTACTGCCGTGCAAAGCTGGCTCGACTGTAGCTCGACTGCAGCACGACTTGGTTTCAGACGTCGAATTTAATTCAGTCGAATAGAACGGCTGTTGCCGAAAACAAAACACAATAATAAAGAAACGGTTCAGCAAACTTTTAAATGTATTCTAATGCATTTGTAATTTATGAATTGAGTTCGGCACGGCGATAGCACGACGTTTGAAGCCAAGTCGATCTACTGCCGTGTAGCACGGCAGTAGCACGACTTGGTTTCAAACGTTGTCCTAGTGCCGTGCTAAAGTCGAATTTAATTCGATCAATTGAGTTCGGCACGGCAGTAGCACGACGTTAACGCTTATATTCCATGTTCATTTCTGATAGGCTTAAATGCCATGGCCAACTCTTTACAACCAGAAATAGCGTTGTCTGCAGAGAGCATGAAAAACAGTTGGGGCATGCGCACAACCTATATTGGCCTATACGGGGAAGCTTCACCTGAAAGGGATAACTTCTTCACGTTTAGGTTTATGAAAGGGTAGGGATTTCACTAGTTGAAGTATAAAGAAGGGTAGGAAAATCTATCATTAATGTATTTTAGAAGGACTTAAATTAGAATGTTTCGAAAAGACGCGCCTTATTGCTATTAATATCCTTTCAATTTGTATTTAACTGTTGCACGAAAAGCGATTTATGTTATGTTATGTTATGCATGTATGTTAACGAGGTACCATTATACGAAAAGGGTACCTTTTCTGTCAAAAATGGTATATAAAAGGGTATGGGGCTGGACCTCCGAGCGGAGCTTCCCCGTATATAACTCTGTTGAGAGCCCCCCCCCCCCAAGGGCGGAGCTTAACCCTGCAGTACCATGGGGCACCTACTCCCCCCTAGACGGGTTGCTATTCTATCTCGCCGGTACCAAATGGAGCAGGAAATAACGAGACGGCAAGACTTGAACCCAGACAACGTGATCCAAAATTCTAGTTGTTAACCGCTCGCTCATCACATCTCCACCTTTCGCCCTGTAAAGTAGACTGCAAAACAGCCGTATTTTTGCTCTGGTCGATAATGCGAGCTCTCGCCAAACGAAAAGACTGGAGGGTGAAAACGTAGAGTACGAGTTAGCCTACGCTAAGTCTTATTCTACGTTTGTACTCTCTGCGTCTGGTCTTTATTGGTCACGGAGGTTGTTTACCATTTAAAAGATGTTACCAGAAAATCCTCTTGAAAATAAATAGAACACTACTTTCCGGGTCGTTCCAGTGGAAAATATCCAAAACAAACGAAACGTGTGGAAATGTGGTCCTATTTTAAGAGTCGGTCAGGCTTTCGACGCTGGGCTTTCATAGACTGTGCTGGCATAACTTTTCACTCATCATTCATAGGCATCCTTCAGTCTCGAAAGACTTTGGTGTCGCGCTCTGACTGGTGATTCCTGAACAGCGCCTTGTGTGGCTGGAAAGACCATTCGGGAATGACAGTCCTTTCCTCAGTGTGAGTAGATTTGGTCAGTTTCTGGTCTATCTCCCTGAATTCGGGCCTTCATCGTTTGTCTCTGTGTCTTAGCCTGTTCGGCAAGTGTCTCTTCAGACTCGGAGAGGCCTTACTGCAATGCTTGCCTCCAAGCTTAACGTTAATGACAATGGCCAAGACCTTCAGATCTTCTTGCGGACACCTTAAAGGCGTAATTGGGGCCTGCCAGTGAGGCGTTTTCCTTGAGCTAATTCTCCGTAAAGGAAATCCTTTGGGATCCGGCCGTCATCCATTCCCACAACATGCCCAAGCCAGCGCAAACGTCTGTCTCAGAAGAGTACACAAGCTGGGAACTTCAGCTCGTTCCAGGACTGTGTTGTTTGGAACTTTGTCTCGCCAGGTGATTTTGAATATGCATTGGAGACTGCACATGTGGAAAGTGTTAAGCTGCTTTTCCTGTCGTGCGTGAAGAGTCCAGGATTCGCTGCCGTACAGCACCGTGCTCAAAACGCAGGCTCCCTAGACTTGGATCTTTGTACTATCCGTCAGCTTCTTGGACCATTCTCTCAAGGGGCTGCCCAGCTGAAGACGGGCGGTAGCTGCCCAATCAAATGCAATAACCTCTCCCACCATCGGAAGCAACCGCTGGCGTCATGCTCCGCGCCAATCTAGCAGGAGACTTATAAACGGTAGGCTGCTACTTCCCGAGTTGTGCCGACGCTGCATAGCGAAGTTGGAGGGTCCTCTTAGGTGCGCGAAGCCTCGGTAGGGTAGATATGGAGTAGATACGTCGCTGAAATGGTCCAATGGAAAAGCAATAGCCAATACGGTTGGTTCCAACGCCGTAGCAGGAGTGGCCAGGGGCCCGTTTCTCGAAAGTCCCGGTAACTTTTCGGGCCCGAAATCAAATATTCAAATCGAAATATAAAGAATAAGAGCGCGGGTCCTGGCAGGCAAACTACTCCATTTTGATTCATTAACTGATAGTTTTATCGTGTTAGATGCAAAACTATTGAACCCTCGATCTTTAATGCAAACGGAGACAGCATACCGGCCCGTTAATTATCGGGACTTTCGAGAAAAGGGCCCCACAACATAACTGTATACATCCGCGGGCTGCCTTTCGGGACTCCGGCTCGGGATTTGTCCTCGAGGTAGACTCCTGAAGCCTTTTCCAGGACTGGATATGACCGCAAGGCAGCGGAGGTTTGAATTCAATGTTTTCCTTTTCCTAGATGAGCTGCCTTCCCAGGCTAACGAGTTCCATCTTCCTGAAGCAACTGGTTTTAAGGCGCCAGATAAAGCTCACCTTTGTTTCTTCTCCTGTCAGTAGAAGCAGGTTCGCCGTGCTTAGAAACTGAGCCTCACGAGCAGGCCAGGAGCTGGACTTGGTTGTCAGAGGCTATAAGTACGCACGCCGTATCGGAGCATTTTATAGGTAGCGGAAGCTTATCTCCGCAACCACCCCCCCCGGTTATGACAACCCTTGACACCAATTTTTCATTACGGGCATTACTTTCATCTATTTTCTGCGAAAAGCTCCGCTAGCATTATTTGCTCTTTTGGTTAGTTTTGCAGCACAAAGTTGTCACTTATTGCCGGTTATGCAAATATTTTTTTTGGCCCGAGATCAGTGTTACAGGCAAATTTAAGAAACAAAATATTTTTTGTTTGTCTGCTTTTTGTCACATTCATGGTACCTTAGTCCCAGTGCAGAGGAAGTGACCAAGGGTTCTTTCCACAGGACTCAGATGCAAGATGGCGTCTGCGTGCTAGCTGTTAATTGTCTGAGTTTTTGTAGTTGTCAGACAATAGATAAAGTTTCTAGATGTACAAACTGTAATAACAAAACAGCAAAGAACACAGCGACTTGAGTATTTCTGATATTTTGAACGGTCAAGCTGTTCTTCTACTTCGCGGGATTTATGATTTATCGAAGGAACTGAAAGTAGTTATAAATACATAAATATAGTTAAAAAGTGGTGCTAACAAAAACTGAATAAAATGATAATATATGAATAGGCCAATTGGAATAAACTCAACAATACAGTAACTGATATACGCCCAGGCTAGTTTATTATAGCAAAAAAATTAAACAAGGAAAAAAAAAATATATATATATATCATATCATATAATACATAAAATTGACTACAAACATAAACCACGAGGGACTGCACTGGACCGCAAACGAATATGCCGAAGAACGTAGGATCTGTGAAGACCTGATCAGCAAAAATAAAAATGTAGACATATAATTCTGCAAGCTGTCTATGGCTACAAACCCGCTATGTTTTGAGTTCTTTCGGTGTCTTGTTGATGTCTTGCAGAGTTAAATTTCACGTAGTACGATCAGCATTGCAGTATTCTGCTTGCAGAATTATATGTCTACATAAAATTGATGTAAGAAGTGTTAAAAAATATAATAAAATTAGATAAGAAAGAAAAATGGGAAATACAAAAGTAATAATATACACTAAAAAATTACTCAATTCTGATTGGCTGAGAAAGGAATGCAGTTCTCCTGTAACACGAGTGCAAATTTGTAACACGAATGCAAATTACAAAATATGGTTTCTGATTGGCTGAAAACACAAAAGAAACCAACGAGGACCAATCAGATTTGAGCTGTTTTAACACCAAATTTTAGAAAATGGACGTAGTTTTTGGCAAACAACAATTTGATGTTGCATGCAAAACAACAATAAAACAGTTAAAAAAGTATTCCAAAAACCTGAACACAGTAATAAGTACGTCTTTCTGGCTGAATGAGAGGAAAATAATGACAACAAAATCGAGGAAAATCAGAGCCAGAGAAACTAAACTTGCTACTTAAAACAGACTGCGCTGAAGTAAAAAAAAAGAACAAAAACGGTGACAACCACATGCAAGTCATGACAGCTACACTTGTTAGGTATTAATTAAATGAACAACGATACAAGTTTTCCATCATATTATAAACAACAGGGATTTAAAGCCACGTGTGTTGTCCGTTGGAGGAGAAAGGTGTCCGGTTTCTCTCTTTAAGTTTTTTGTCGAGCGAAGAGATCTATGAAAACATGTGATGGTCTGGTTCTTTCTACCACAGTAGCAAACGAAATGACAAACATCTGGTTCAAACTAAACCAAAGGGCATACAGTAGCCTTGAAGTAAGTGAGAAAAAAGTTTATTAATCATATTGCAAGAAAAACAACAGTCAGCAAGCTGAAGAAGCAAACATTGTACGCTCAGATATCGCCAAAGTCACAGGCCACAGAAGTATAAATTTCCTGAGTGACTACGATGAAGAAGACGAAGAATAGCGACAACGACTCTCTCTTGCAATATCCAAATGAAATTACGAGAAAAAGCAAATATTGGCAGTTTCTGACATCACTACAACAACTGTGGCTCCACTCGCCCATCGATGGCAGCGTCGAAAGAAAACAAATTGAATTGCGTCCTTCATTTTCGGATTTTAAATCTCAAAGATTTCTTCATGAATCCAGCCATGATGAAGTCTCAGGAACAGACAATGATGAAATCGATGTAACTTTAACGTTTATTCAGGTTTCACTACAGTGGTTTGTATATTTTTATACGTTTTCAAGCATGTTACGTCACCGGTCATCCGAAAGCTTCCGCAATAAGCTGTTTCATTATTTTGTATTACATATAAACGGCCTTTGGTCATTGAACACGGATTGCAGTATTCGATTGAATCAGGCATTGCGTGACTGCATACCCGCATACTTATTGTGTCACGCATTACTGTTTCAATGTATATTTGCCGGCTCCTAACCATTCGCAAATTAAATAATTACATGAGTGTTGTTTACTGTTTTGTTCAGTCTAGTTTTCACGACCCACAGTGATCTTTTGTTCACACTAACTGAAGGGCATTCACCGGGGGGGGGGGGCACTTGGGTAGTTTTTGGGTGGGTATGTGCCGCTCGGGACTCCAAATTGGTACCCCGTTTCCAAAAAAAAAATTCCCCTAAAATTGATACCCCGTTGCAGAAATGGGCGAATTTTTTATACCCCTTCTAGAAAACGCCTCTGAAATGGACACCCCGTTCTAAATCAGGAGCTTCAAAATCACGACCCCGTTGGGCGGCACATACTCGTATAGGTAATGTATGGGAGTTCCACCAACCCCCGGGCACGGTTTCGCGGTTTCGCGCGGACTTTCTTTGCCAACGGCTATTTATACAATGTATCTAAAGCATACTTTAGTTTCTTTTTTTGTTGACTGAAACAATAACAAAGGCAATGAAATATTGACGTGTACTTCATTTGTTTACTTTTTTCAGAGAAGATGAACTTGATCCTGAATCAACTGAACAAAGTGCATGCAGCCACACTTAAGAAATGTGTAATAAAAACTGATAATACATATGTAGTTAAAGAAGATAGTTTAACGGCTTTCAAGTAAATGTGTCAGAGTGACAATAAAATCATATTTAAATCGTATTTATGGAAAGATGTAGCATTTTACAGATTTCTAACGGTTTTTATAGCATGTGTTATTCAAATTAAGTACATGCTACGTTTTGAAAAAAATGAAAAGAAAGAGAGAAAACTAGCTACAAAACTATCGACTGGTCCGCAGACTAACAGATACCAATGCAATACTTTGATGCGTTCAATTGATATTACGCATTCATGAACAAGTGCGCCCCTTCGGAACGTTCGAGTCTTGGCAGTCTGTTTTGCCAGAGTAGCATTTCCCCCTTTTAGTCGGTAATAAAGTTGCCTATGAAAAAAGACCAGTGGAACCCAAGGCCTGGCCAGTACTTCACGCATGCGGACAGCAATATCACCGACGGCTATGCCACGCTGATGAGCCCAAATAAAGGCGAAACAGTTGCCATTGCTACCACTACCTGGCTAGCGCTTTGCAGTCGCCTTGACAGTAACAATAATAACAACAAGTGCTTTATTTGCATGACTATAAATGAATTACAGTATTGCAAAAGCTATTAGTCTAAATTTAAGAACTAAATAAATGCAACTAATCAGTACGTGCAGTAAAGGGCCTTCACTGGTGTGACACCTGTGCCTTGCTAATGAGCCCCAATTTTTAAAGGGCGGAACAGCTGTCCATGACTACCATTGCTTGGGTGATATGCCAGGCTGTACGCATGCGTTGGGTATTGGCCGGGCCGTGGGTTGGTGTACGTGTGTCTCTTACTCTTAAGCTTGTCTTCTTGCATTCATGTCGCTAATGAAAACCAAGCTCCGTTTGGGATTTGTCGCGCGTTCCTTCACTAAGAACGTCTACTAAACGAAGCAGCCATATTTACTAAGAAATCACCGACACTTTGCACTTCCAAAGTTGAAGACGGACCGTTTTAAGAACGCTTTTATTTTGTCATCGTGCCTAAAGTACAATCAAATGATGAGGTAGAGATAGCACAGAGAGGCTTGACTCTCCCTACCGTCTGCCTCACATCGCTCTCACCGTATGAAAGTTCACTACTAATGTCTTGTAGTCCACAGAAATGAGACGCATGCAAGATATCTTTTGCTAAGTATTATTGACTTATCATGTTACCTGATTAAGCAAGGGTTAAATCGTGTTGCAGGAGACAAAAGAATGACTTAAGCCCTTTGAGTTTGACGCCCTTTTTCGATATCACGCATATGTATGGACTAAGCAGTTCTAGCCTGCATAGCAAGCGTTTCCGTTTGGTTTCGGAGCAAAGAAAGACCAAGGATTTTGGCCGCGCGAGAAATGAAACAAGAGCCAAAAAAAAATGAAAGTGGGGGGAGGGGGAAGGGAAGGAAGGAAACACCACCCAGCCCCCCAGCTCTTTTACTGGCGCCATTTTTCACGCGGGTCTTAGCTTTGCTCCTAAACCGCACGGAAACGCTTGCTACGCAGGCTATAGCAGTTCACACGTACGATTTTTTACTACTTAAGTCGAGTTAAGAAATTGTTTGGACAGACTTGGTTGCCTTGTATGAACCCAAGTTAAGAGATCAGTTTCGTCAACTCTTTTTGATTTCATGGATTTTCTTTCCACACCTTCACTTCTCATCCTAATTCTTTCTATAAATATTGTAAACTAGAAGGTAGAAATAAAGAAAACTTGAATTTGAACGTTTATCAAAACCTGTCAAATCCCTAAATCAAAATCAGGAAAAGGCTTTTGTTTCTGTTCTTCACTGATGTATTTGAGTAAAAAGCCCTGATGATCATCAAAAGGAAAAAAGTGAAGTATTGTTTTCCGTATTGATACGCCCGGAATTGATCGATAAAATAACGTCTATCTTTTCAAACAGCTATGGGAGCCGGCATGCCTTTTCTTTATTTTTAATCCCGGCGTTGGAGATAACCTTGCAGCTAGGTCACTCAGTAAGAAATAAAACGGACCAGCGTATTGACAAGACACACTGAACCTACGTTTACAGCGCAGGGAAATATGCAGGAAATGTTAATGACTGATGACTGCCCCCAAACAATAACAAATACTTTCACGATGGCTCTAACAGATTACTTCAGAGGAAACGCATCTTTATGTTTGTGTGTTTGCGTTGTTTCAAGTCGAACTTGAAATCAAATACAATAGTTTGATTTCTACTTATAGTAGTTACTTATGAAACATTTGGCCTCACTATTTACGTAAATTATTTAACAGTTCATATTTTTGTTTTGGACTTTTCTTTTGTGACAATGCTAATCAAACAAAAAGCAATTCGAGGAGGTCTTTTTAACAAACAATCTAGTCCAAAGACGGGTCTGCTATGTGGGGCAATTGAATTATTAAAGGTACTAGACGGGAAGTTTCTTTACATTCTCAGTTTGAAGAATGACTACAACTAGCCCTGGAAAAAAGGTTTCTTCACGTTTTCTTAAGAAGAAAACTTACCCTAAAACTATAAGCATGTTACACTTTGAGGCAAAAAATAAAGACTTCGGTCATTTTCAACTTGTTATCTCAAACTTGCCGTTTATAGTAAATCGATAGTTTAGAATTTCGACATTTCCGATGTGGCAGCACTGTCCTCTTGAAGGGATTAAAACTTAAAGGAGTCGTTGAACATACTTGCTAGATCAGATGTCAGCAAAACAGTCTGGCCATTAACAGTTTAAACAATATCTGAAATCACGCAACTTTTTTTCTTCGGGATTCGAAGAGCACATGTTTGTCAGCTGAAATACTGCCGCCAAGTACTACCAGAAAATAAAGAAAATTGTTTTAATAGTTGAAAATAACAAAAATGGTAATGCTAACAATTAATTAATTAATTACTGCGCTTTTCACAAACATGCGAACTCTAAAGTTCAAAAGTCGCCGTCACAATTGCGTTTTTCGCTGCCGTCAATCATAATTACGATCACAAGCAACGAACCTTGAAACACAGAGACACACAAAACGGATCGAAATCCACCAACCACAAATCACAAACTATGACCTTTTGAACCCGTTAAAGTAAAGTGTTGTTTCCTAAGAGGCCCGTTAAGATGATTGACGGCAGCGAAAACACAATTGTCAGTTGGCTTTTGAGCTTCAGAATTCGCATGTTTGTGAACAGCGCAGTAATTAATTAATAATAATAATAATGATAAATTATTATAGATTATTGAATTATTTGAGAGGGAAATCCAACTTAAAAGCAGTAGTAAAGGATTTTAATTTATCTTTGTTTGAGAATTCATTGTTATATTTTATTTTTCCTAAATACTTTGTGAAATATCGTAAGCATTGGAGCCCGAAACCTCCATCAGCACTCCAATGAAAGTATTGAAAATTCAAATCATGTCAATAAAAACATGTCTTGAAAACTTAAAAAGAACTGTTTTATTCATTGAAATTGTCATTTCTTACTGTTTTTATTACTCTGGGTCAACTAGCGCAAATCAAAGGTTGGTTGCATGCCAAGACATATGTATATGCTTTGTTAGTTGTAGTTTAACCGTAACCAGGTTCACGGCGGATAACCCAGCTAAATTAAGTTGGTGTTGGAATCTAGTTTTGCATTGATGACGTCCTAAATACGAGTCGTACACTCCTGAGAGGCTTTCTCTTTCTGGAATTGTGCGACTCTCGGAGACGGTTAAAATCTCTACTAAAAGCTTCCAGACAAGTTATTGCACGGCGAAGAGTAAACTTCTCGAAACCCCAACGGCAATTTCGAGTGTCTGCTCTAGGGTTATCCTTTGCGTGTCTTTTGCTCCTGTAAAGAACCGAGTAGGGAAAATAGCCAATATCAGTTTCTGCTAACATACCTATTTTGAGAGACGTTTACCTCCCATATTGACATCCCGCCAAGGTAATTAACAATCATGTTTGTGCGATAACTAAGGTCAGTCATCTCTGTGAGGGCTCTGTCTTTTTTAAAGAATATCTTTTGGTGATTGGCACTCCTTTTTTTTTTTGCCCAAACAATAACAGTCAATTAAAACAACAACAACAAAACAGTTTTCGCAGTAGGTTACTGGTTTTCGAAGAATGAAAAAAAAATTAATAGAAGAAGAAGAGCAAGGTTACTAATAAAACTATGAAACCTCGTAATAGCATCAGGGCCTTGATTTTTTAGGGAGACCACTTGAAACGAAGTAGGAAAACTCGGAGGGCTACAACCTCGCCCACAGGTTTTTTTTTATATTTTAGTAGAAAAGAAGCTGGATCGAACTGGGAACGAGGCTAAGAGGGCAAGATAACTACAGTCAGGGTTATGGGCTCCTGCTACAGTATTTTCTCGATTTAGCATTGATACTCTAAGAAGCCTCCGGGTTAACCTCAATTTGAAGCGCCAAAAAAAGAAATAAGTTCCCCAGCTTCTATAAAGCCTGCAAGCCTAAGGTAGAAGAAATTTTAAATTATGCTCTGTGAGCATGGGCTGTGTCACACATACTTCCGCACTAAGTATTTCAGTTACAGCTATTAACTGTCAAAAAATGATGAATAAAGGTAATTATGAGAAAAAAGAAAAGAGAAACCTCCAGCCCCCAGGTCAGAAGTTCTGATAGTAAATAAGCCCCGAGGGTGTAAATAGAGGAAATGTGGAATTCGCACTCGCTCGGTCAAGGAGCACCGATTCAGCTATCAAGCTCCAGGCTCTCCCGTGGGGTTATAGTACTGGGGGAAGAGAAAGCGATAAAGTGCGAAGAAATGGAAAGGAGGAATAAAAGTTCATTTATGAACAAGAACTAGGAATTCAGAATGGCAGTCCTTGTCTGTCCTTGGCTAAAGGAATTTATTGGTTTCCTTTCCCGTGTTCAATAATATGCCAGCCATTTAGAGGGGGCGCGTAAGGGTTTGCGGTAATTTTTATTTAAAAGTACGGTAAATTGCGGTTTTCAGAGTCCAAGCTGTATGCGGTTACTTCAAATTTTATGTCGCGGTAATCGGTGAGAAAATTGCTGTCTCGCGGTGATCTGCTTCCCTTTTTTTAAAGCATGACAAGGGCCTGTTCGCACTACGCGAAATTTTGTTTGTTTTGCAAAAAAATCTGTCAACGCGAAACCATTTGTAGTGCGAACGATTTTCGTGACCCACCAAAATTTTCGCAAGTGCCACCAAACTTCAAACACGCCGTCGACTAGCTTTGGAGGCCTACAATTTTTTGTCCGGCGTGCAAATGTATTGTTCCTTGACAGATACCCTTCAACGGGTCATCATATCTCGTAATTGATACCAAGCAAAATGATATGTGCGTGACCCCGTTTACCGCCAAAACCGCCATTTACCGCCATTTCGAGATGGATCCACGAGGAGAAAATCAAAATTCTTTCTTTCCCGAACATCAGCAATATTACAATGTTAACTATTACGGATCGCAATTCTACTGCGACGAGCCACAGCCACAGCCACAGTACTTCTACCTTCAAGACCTTCAGCAAAGTCAACCGCAAGTCGAAAGTGCCGGCGCTTCGATGCAGAAGAGTTTCGAAGAAAGCAGTGAAGGCGCAACAACTTCTGGTAAGAGGAAAAAAACCACTAAATATGAGACATTTCCATACACCGAAGAGAAGTACTTGGTCAATTTGTGGAAAGAGAACCACGACCAATTGCGATCAGTCCTTGACCGGAAACGACATAAAAAGAACATACTGTCACGAAATCTCGGTATCTATTTCGATTGATTGACATTTGTGGTTTTACAAAAAATTTGCAAGTCTCAAGTGCGAACGCGCCCACAAAAACCAAAAATTCGCATTTACAAAATTTTCAATTTTTTTGTAAACACCAAACCGAATTTTTCGTCCTAGTGCGAACAGGCCCCAACTCTGCAAATCTTAAAGGTTTCCCTAGCCTGAATGACCTGCGTGTCGGGCCTGCCTCAGCTAAGCTCTCCCTAGTTGCACAGTCGGGGATCGTATTGCGCAAACATGAAAACGGCAACTTTTTCTCATTTGCAACTGCGGTTTCGGTATTTGGAAAAATTTTGATGCGGTATTGCGGTTTTCGCATCTCCCCTCACGCCCCCCTCATTTCAGTGAATTTGGTCTTGTTGTTTTAGCCAGATATTGAATAATTTACTCATAAGCTATCCAAAAATGTGAAGAGAGAGGCTATGTTATACAGAAAAAAATATCAATAAATTTCAATGTCTCCTAAAAAGCAAAACTAAAACAACAACAAAACTCGACAGATTTTGGGTGCTTACCATTTGACAGAAAAATCCGGTTGGAGTGTGAAAAGCATAATGGGAAGCGATTTACCAATTTACCGAAGAAATGCCACATCCGTTGCGGTTTGAATCCAAAAAAGGGGCGAATTTGTGTAGCGTGAGTCTGGAACCGAGAAATTGGTAAATGGTAAGCAACATTCCGTTTGGTTCGTACCAACCGGAATGAAAGGACTACCTCAAAACGTACTCCTCAATTTTCGGTTGGAAATTCCGAAAAGTGACCTTACCATTTACCTTCCATCCGGAATTTCCGAAATTTTCTGTCAAATGGTAAGCACCCTTTATGTAACCCGCCAGAATGGCTTAGTGTCAGATATCGTTCGACAAAAGGTTTTTTTTGTCACCTTACTTCACGTGATTCGTACACTAAGTAAAAACCCAGAAAAAAAATTGATTGGTCAAGATCTATGGAGGTATTTGTGGGTGGACTTAAAAGGGAACAGCCTTTTTGTCTGGGAATCATTTTGCGGGTGTTAACGTATTTGAAGGACGTTTTCTCCACAGATCCGCTAATCAGTGTCGGAAATAAAAAGATGAAGCTTTGCCTGTCGTTTTTGGTTCTCTCCTCTCAAGCCTTCATGGCTTGCTCAATAGCAATCGGAGACGAATTGAAGGTGACCAAAAAGGAAGGCATATCCTTTGAAGGGAACAAGACGGAGACACCATCCTTCCTTTCGAAATTCTACGAAGAACTCGTAGACAAAAATGAGGCTCATGGAAAGGCGAATTTTCTGGAGAGTTTCCAAGCACAATGTAAGCTATTCTTATTTAACTGCAACTAGTACATTTTCGCTTATTTTTAAGTCAACATTGGCAGGACGTTATGGGCTCCTGACATTGGTAATATCTGGGACTGGAAGTTTATCTCTAATGGTCGATCTTCTTTCCACGCAACATTTTAACAGTTTCATAATAGGCCATAGATGAGTTTCTTGTCAATACATAGAAGGGGTACCGGTGATGAATGGTCCATTAAAATTTTTAACTGCTCGCAAAATTTTACCTTTGCTCGATTTGCTCGCAAAATTTAATAAGTGCTCGCTTGCTCGTGCTCCCCAAATTTTTTATTTCTGCTCGTGCTCGCAAAAAAATCGCAGTGCTCGGCATGCTCGCGAATGCTCGCAAAGACCATTCGTCACTCCTCATAGAAACGACCATTAGTTGAAGCAGCGTCGACACCTAAGTTTATTTTCTTAGGAATAGCGCATGCATTTTGTCATGCTTTGCAACTGCAAAGGTTGGTCCATAATCAAAAGGAAGGAAAAAACTGTTTGTGACTCAGTTCAGTGAAAATTTGAAAGTTTAAGGATTGCTAGCATTACTGAGAAAATGACGAAAGACGGAA
This sequence comes from Porites divaricata, assembly GCA_038088405.1. NCBI lineage: Eukaryota > Metazoa > Cnidaria > Anthozoa > Scleractinia > Poritidae > Porites > Porites divaricata. The sequence goes on from JBBMOI010000006.1 coordinate 9,882,332, forward strand.
TTGGAAACAGCATCAATTTCCTTTGTAGGGAATCAAGAAACAGACGAGTTTTTGCTGCCGCCACATATCAAAGCACAAGCAGGAACCATTCGCAAAGCAGAGATTTTCCTCTCAACCCACGAGTTAGGAGCCAACAAGAAGCTGACGGTGTCCATCCACGAAACACGAACAGGTGTGAAAATGTCTTCCCAACAACTGACTTCGCATCGGTCAGACTGGTTGTCCCTTCCTGTCACCAGGATTGTTAAACAGTGGATCGCCCGTAAAGATGCACCGTTGAGGTTCAAGGTTTTTGTCAAAACAAGTGGTGGATTTGCAACCGCAATCACAGATGATGTGGAAATTCCCAAGGTTTGGCTGGTTGTTTACAGCGAAGCCCAGCAGGGACAAGCCTTTCCTTATTTGGCTCTTAATCTGAAGACTAGCGGATCCTCTGGTAGTAGAATGAGACGCGACAATTCACCCTCAAAGATGGCCGCCAGCGAGAATCCCTGCAGAAAGGAAGACATGGTCATAGAATCATTCGAATTCGGTAAGACAGAGAAGGTAATTTATCCCAAATCCTTTAACGCATACCAGTGTTCCGGAAACTGCTCTAGCAACACTGGAAAGGCACGATTCATCAACCACTCTATCCTAAAGGCGTTCATGTCGCAGAAAAACGGAATCAAAGGCAAAGATGGGTCGTGCTGCATTCCTTCCAAGCTGAAGCCGATAACCTTGATTCTTATTACTGACAAAAAATACTACTTGATTAAAACTATTAGGGATATCATTGTGGAGGAGTGTGGATGTTACTAAAAACTCCCCAATCTGCTGTTTTTTTTGGTGTGAATGTAAAAGTACGCCTCGTCAAAGATTAGAGCGATATATCTTCATTACGCAAAGGGGACAGTGACTTTGCCATCATTAATTTTCTTTACATGAGCGGGTCTAATGCTAGTTTCGTAAACATAAAATATGTCTGTAGTGGGTTTTCCGCGAAAGGAACAACAATGACGTTTTGTCTGCATAAAAGTGGTCACGTACTGCACGGAAATCTGAAATATTCAACGAAATAACCATTTTTTCTGTGTTCACCGATTTTGAGGATTCGTGAACACATTTGTCTTACATCGTGATAAAGCCAATAATAACCGCGTTTCAAAGCTTAGACGGGGTATAGTAATTATTACAGTTTTCATGTCTTGTGGTGAAGTTCATGTTGCACAAGGGTAAATCAAATAAACAAGCTATTAAAAGCTCGTGAGGGATTCCATTTTATTTGCCCGCAAATAGCGGTTTGTTTTCCTCAATCAACCAGCTAGAACACTATACACCCATTTTATTCTAGTGCCCTCGTGGATAGCTTCATTAACTCACGCTAAGGCAACTCAAGCCGTTTACTGAAACAACCCGATTAATAAAGTTAGCCTTCTGCATAAGCTTGCGACATAAAGACGAGTTTTATTTATTCCTCTCTATCTGTTGGTTTTTTTGTTCCTACCCCGGAGATACTATCGAATTAAGATGATGCATTTATGCATGTATGTGCGACAGCGCATAATGACAGCCTCAGAAAAATTATTCGTGATAGCATTCGAATTACACTTGATAGCCGGTTAAGTCTTAAAGTCGACGCCGCTTGAAGTCAAAAGATTAGGATACTCCGTACAATGAATTCTTTTCAGACCGTCACTGGCAGTTTCTGTATCCACATTTATAATACGACAGCCAAGTTCACGACTGGATAGAAACAAAATATCCATAATAGTACATATAATAGGGATCGAAGCTGGTTGATAGCCTGAAAACGTCTACCCTGCGAGCAGAGGATTCTCTCTTGCATGGCTTTTAGCGTTTACGAAGTCGTTCGCGCGAAGGGAACGTCCATTGAAGCTCGGTACTAAATTACCGGTGAGGATAGCAATGCACATTGACATCTGGGCGCTTATAATCAGAGAGAAATAGTATTCTGGACATCATTTCCTTCGACTTAAAAGAGAGCATCAATTTTGAGTTTCATTCTTCTGATTTCTCATGATTTATTTTTAATCTTCTTCAGTTTGCACCACTTTCTTATTTCGAATACTGAGTGGTTTTTATGGGCTTCCCGATATGAGCACCTAATATCCTGCTAGTAAACAACAGTAGGCGGACAGAAGTGATTAACAAGATAGGCTAAGAATTTCGCTTATCATCTTGCAGAAGCTTATGGACCGCGTTCAAAACCACAAATGGCATTTCTATTACAAGCTGTAAATTTTGCTGCAGCATTAATCACTGAACCCATCTTTCTTGGGACACCCATTTACTTACAAAACGTACGTTTCGAAATAGTAGCGCCCGCCAATACTCTACAAGTGTTAACACACTGATACCAAATGAATCGACTGGTTTGTTTGAGACTATATACTGTATTATTCAGCCTTTGTTCTCGTCTCTTGAATTTCAGCGCATGGATCACGTCCAGTTCTTAAGAATTTTGAAGCACGATCATTAGAAGGAGAACCGAAAACAACCTGCTGTACCGGTTGTCAAACTACTTGCACTACTGCGGGTCTTTGCTTTCCTCTTTTAATATAATTCGCCTGTTAGTCTGCGCTGTGCCTTCTAGATGCTGTTCACATAGCAGACACTGTTGAATTGAGACGCTGGAGTCGTTAGGGTTGGCGAAATGAAAATCGTTTACTCGCATCTGTTAAACACCAACTGAACCCTGTTAAGCTGCTACAGGACCATGCTTCAGTGAAGGGTTTAAATGTGTTATAGAAGCATTATGCCCTTCAGGGCAGCTTAAATGCATAAATTGCAGTGACACCACAAATAAACCATTTGAAATATCACTAGAATGTACTGCTCATCGGGTATATATTTTGAGCGGGGTCAAACTTCAAATTTAGAACAGATCATTGCAATTCAAAGCTTGTGGCAACCTTTCCGAATGACGGTGAACTGATATATTACTCTAATCCAGGGCCCAAAATACATTATTTTTTACAGCTAAATTCTCATAACATAATCATTGTTACAGGTTAACGGTGAGGCCTCGTAGAAAACTACAATCTTGAACAGGAAATGAACAGAATTAAAATACCCAAAATTACCAACGAGATTGACTCATACCTGTGTCTATCATTTGGTAGTCACATAAGTATCGACCAAGATGATTTGCTTCAAATAAAGGCCCCTACCTCACGAGAAAAAGTTTAGCAAATAACAATATGCCACAGGACTTATTTGTAAACAACATGTCAGTTAAAATTGTCCTTCATGCCACGTTGACCTAGTTTTCTGTTGCTTTGTTGTTTAGGAAAGTCATTTATATGCTTTCGTTCACGTGCACTGTTGCATTGATAAATAGTACAAGTCGAGTGAACTGATTATTTAAAGAAATTTCTGCTCATTACCTTAGTATGATCAAAGTTGCTTTAGAGTTTCGTCTACCTACGACAACGGGTACAATCAAGTGCTTCTCCAAGACTAAAAACCAAAACTGCTAAACCCAGCCTGTTCTTTGATCATTTTCAAACACTGAATGTGAGGGCGTTTGATGCACAGTAAATACTAAGGTCACTAAAAACAGATTTCAAACAGATTTTCTTTTGAAAGATAGGTTTTCAAAACTTCAAAAACAAGAAAATCGTCCTCTCTGTAAATATTATTTTATCAAATTGCTACTCGCTTGACTATTAACTTGTTGCGACGAAACTGGCCGCAGGCTTCGAACTTTTTTAGTCCCGCCACACATTCTTCTGTCAAAATCACCTCAAACCTCAACAGTAATAAACAACGACAAATCACAGATCTTACGCGCACTGAACTTTCTACAACAGGAACAAAATAAGCAGTAAACCGTCTTTTATGGAAGGTGTTGCTACTAAACAAACCTCTTGTCATGAGTATTATGAAATGCTTTTGAACTGTGTTCTTTCACTGTTCGTATAAAGTGCGTCCCTAAAACGACAACGACAGTGTCAACAGACGAGGAAACAAAAGAACCTTCCAATGAATGACATTGAAATACGCTTGGGACGTGTAAAAACTCTAAACCTCTGTCTACATTAGCCACTGAGTTATTTGGATAGTTACGTGTATCAACAGTCTTGAATGAAAACATCCGTTGAGATTTTATGGTCAAAGCTCATGGATTAACTATCCGATTGCAATAATTGCGGTTGTTTTCCCTCATCGAACATAAATCAATTTGTACCCACGAATTGCAATAGCACTTACAATACAAAAATGGGAATATATCATAAAAGTCCATCACAGAAAATTTTGAAAGCATGAATTAGCAACTGACTAGTCAGTTACATTTATTTTACAATCATTAGAAAGCTCAGGACATGGTTAGACTCTACACATCTGTTGACTGTTTGTAGTTGCAAGAACTGAGTAAATTATCCGTCCAAAACCTATGGGCATTCAAATTCTTTTGAAAGCATTTTGAGAGACGGGCCTTGAACCCGATCGCATTTCAACGAGTTTCAACTGTCATTTAAACATTTTGGTAACAAACATTGGATATTTCTGCCACCTAATTTGCTTTACTTCAGTCGCCATGGTGGAAGCCGAAAATATATGGTCTATAATGATCTAAAGCATCTTAGTCTGCAGTGCAGGCCTTTAATTGGAGGGAGGAGAGCATAAAAGAAAAAGGAGTCACTCATGATGTGGTGCACGCGCGAGTTCGTAGGCCTTTGTCACGCGTTCCTTCCCCACCGACATGGTCTGGCAAGGGACGATGGAAACAGTCGTCCGCTCCCACTCCCCCGCTTCGACATTTCGCCTTGCGCCCACCCTCTTAACTGCACTTTGTACTCTCCCCAATTTTCCTCTGCTTTGAGACTACTGGACGCTCACCCGAAAAATACAACTGCATTGGACTGAGGCTGATGCACCCTCACTCTGTCGATTAAAACCACTTTGCCTTTGCTTCCGGCGCAAGCTTTCTATTCCTGTTCCTACTAGAATTCCAGTACATCAAATTACGCAGAAATTTCTGACAGTCTTCAACCGCCAATTCTTGGACCATTGAAATGCTTCATTTATTTTAGACTAAGTAAATGCCCAACAGATTACTGGATTTTACCATGCGATGAGAGCCAAAGCAAGTGATATCCAATGTTTTTTCCATAAAGCATTCTTATTCCAGAATCGGTTTGAAGTATCATTGTGTTTTTTTTAGCGTAAAGCATAAACGATTTATTCAAGTCGTTGTCCGAAAAGGTTCCCTTGTATACAAGGCAGTTTTTTTTTAATCATCAACGCACTACTCAAGGCCTATCGCACCGGATTATGTACAGCTCATAAGCTTTTTTAAAATCTGTATGAACGAATAATTTGAAATAAACTAAGAAAGAACAACTGCTTTTAGTACTTCTTTACTTAAAATTGGGAAACGATCATGTCTTCCCACTGAAGAAGACTTAGCTTCAGAGGAAAGACCGGAGTTACGAATTGGCTTTCTCAAGACGATTGTAGATATTAAACTGAGAAGATGTAAGATTTGGTTTATTAGTTTTACTCACCAACCACAATCCAGAATGGTCCAAATCTTTTTTTCTTCTAGTTATTCTGAAAGACAACACGGTTAATTAGCGTTTGTTCAAAGTGATGGCATTCAAAGGTTTTGAAAGGTTCCACGCTGATTGAATAAGTTGGCTAAAGGTATTTAGTTAGGAACGAACTTGGTTCTGTCTGAATTGTAAAGCCAGCTTATATTTGTGTATCCACAGTGTAAAAAGAAAGCCAAGAAAAAGATGAACATGCTGGAAATTTTGACTAGCCTATCTAGTGTAGTGGGTTGACCCCAAGTTGTTCCTAAATAAATTATCTTCTTTTATAATGAAAGATATTCATAGAGTCAGTGAAGACCAGCAGTACGCAATCGAAACGTCGAGATCCATTACAACAAAGTATTGTAAGCCATCGTTATGAAACGAATGCTAAGTGGTTGCCGCGTCAGATTTCCTAATTATTTTTCTACAGCCTTTGTGGGTATAGCAAAATAAGAGCAACACTGTCAGTTCCTAACAGTATTTCATATCACAGTGTTCATCTTACTAAGCATACAATCCCATACCTGTACTAATGTTTTAAACTTATCACTGGCTTAATACACAAGACCACCATTGAAAACAAAGGAGCCATTTGTGTTATACCTAGTCTCCATTACTCCTTCCATTGTTATTGTGATAGTTAACCGGACAGGAAAGGATGCCCAAGGTCTCGCAGTCTTCGCAGTTATCCCCTTTAGAGTGGTAAAAACACACCGACCGAAACTACCAATCCTGCCTCTCTGTAGTTTCATAAAATTTTCGTAAAGGACTGTTCCTTGGCTCTAAAGTAAAACCCGATCGGTTCCGGGTGTCGAACATTTGAAACTCCTTTTAGCATTATTCATTAGCTGTAACAAAAGCAGACCAAGGGAATGGGTGTGACGAAAGCAAGGATACGAATGACGTTGAACATACATACGATTTCACTTTAGAAATCATTTTTATGCCGGAGTCATAATTGCTGGTTTTCAGTGTCACGCCATTCAGAACTAGATCAAAATAAAATCAAAACCGTTCAATAGATAAAGTCCAGAATCTGGGAAATGAAAGGAGGTACATATACAAAGACCCTCGCCAAGATTCAGGTCAGAGGAATATTTCCTATACGAGATATCCGAAGAAATGTTTTACCCAAATTTATAGAGATTTGTATGGAGACGCCATGCTGGTGCTCACCTGGATGAGCTCCAACATGGCGGATGGAAACCAAAAGAAACATCTGTTACCAAGTTTTGCTACAAAAGCGTGAAATTACTCTTCGAGAAACTCATAAACATTAAAGTAATACTTTTTCTAATACATGAACTGTTTAGATAGCAAAATTTCCTGAAATAAGGCATTTTTTTAACCTACATGACAGCCCTCTTGGCCGTCATGTAAATGCCGCGTCACGCAAAAGCTTAGAAATTCAAGTGTACTCTATCAAAAAACCAAGAACTCTTTAGAAGCGAAAATTTGTATGAAAATTAGTTTTCAGCTGCTCTAATGCATCGTGAAAGTAAAATCTCGGTAGGATCGATAGTTTTTTTAGTTTGAATTTTAGTGACGTCATGTGAAAACCAACAATATTTAAAAACGTCACGGAAGAGTGCAGTCAAAACTGTTCATCAGCCATAAACACAAACCGCGGACAGATTTGAATCCTGAATTTGAATTTTAAATCTATAGTAGTGGATACTGTTTTTGTCTAACTTATTAATTTGAAACAACCCATTTTTTTGTCGATCTTTCACAACAACGGAAATCGCACAACAGTCCGCTGTACTAATTTTGTCTTTCAACTGCGTTTCAAGTTCAGTTCCTCTTACTGCGCTAAACCCGCGGGAATTGATAAGAGAAGATTAATCTTCTCGTTTCAACCGATCAAACCGGAACTTCACATGAAACATTTGCTTTATGCATACTAATTACAGCCATAAGTCTTAGGATCCGATCTAGGGCGAAAAATAGTGTCGTTCCAACTGAAGGAAAACTCTCACCGGCATTTTCACGCCATACAAAAAAATAATGGATGTTACCAGAAACCCATAAGGGGTTGAAACGTGTAACTCTCATATGTTTGCTTTGTCCGATGCTCGTGATTATTCATTTTAGAAAGTACCATATTTGGAACGAGAAGAAGAGATAACTGACCAATCAAACTTCGTAAACAACGTGACGTAATTTTCCTTCAGGTTCCCGCGCCCGCTTAAAAAAATGGCCGTCAAACGGGGGAAAAACTCTCGAAAGCCGAGAAAGCTTTCAAAGGTTGAAACCTGGAATATTACCGAAACACTGAACAGGATATTATTGCCTTACCACCCGGGCCAAAAGTAACATTATGAAACCCATTGACGGCCTCGCAACTTCTTGAAGTTGTCACTTCAAAAAACGATGCCTCGTTGACCCTCTGCACAGTAAACTTATACTGCAAATAGGCTTTTAAAATTCTTATGTTAAAAGTCTAGAATAAACAGTGAAAAATATTTTCGAATAAAATTCATTAGCTGCGTATCGAAAGTGTCCAAAACCTGAACCTGACATCTTCGCAAAAAGTGATGCTTGTAATGAATGTGAGAAGCATTTTAAAAGCTTAATTTAAACTTAGATGTTGTAGTCACGATCGTGTTTTGAGCTAATTTTATGAATGAACAAACTCAAATTAATAGACAGAGAAACCGTTTCTTGAAAATTTTTATTCAAAGTCCCAAAAGTTAATCCTCTAAAGCAATTCGGAAAACACTATCTGGATCGTGGATCCGTTCACGCAAGTGACATCGGCTAAGCACATGGCAAAGTTCAACACAAAAATCAGCGGCACATTTTGTAATTTTTTTTTAGCGCCGAAGAGAAAAATTTATAAAACGTCTATGAAACATTTAAAAATACATAAATTCCCTTTCAAAAACGTAATTGTCTTGGCCGTAGAGTGCAAAATGTACCTGAAAATTCAGCAAAATCTTCGCCGACTTGGTTGCATTTCAAAACAGACCATGGGCTCCGCCGTGAAGAAAACAAGGTTGAATTCCTCGAAGGACGATTTCTTGATGGAAAGTTTCCCTTTCTCCACAAAAAGAAAGCTGAGCATTCTTTTGAACTTTCTCTTTCCATTTTTTGTCTTTTAACGGTGTATTTTTAACCGTGAAATGCAGAACTCTTGTCTTAAAACATCTGCATGGTGATCGCTCGGCAGCCATTTTGTTGAAAATGGATATCCGTCACTAAGATTTCCAAATATGGTCAAAATGAATATTCACAAGCATTGAACGCGAGTTAGACGTTTCAACCCCTTATGAGTTTCTGATGTTACTAAAACGAGGAACGGGGAGCGGGGAGCGGGGAGCGGGGAGCGGGGAACGGAAGTCTGGGAACGAGTAGTCAGCGGTAACCTCCATAAAATCCAACATGGCCGATGATCGGTGAAAGAGAACCGTAGAAACAAACTTAAATAACGTCGCTATTTTACTTGAACTAATTATGCTCACGAGGTGCTTGAAAGAATACGGAGGTAATGACATTTTTCACCTTTTTGCGTTGCGTTTTACTAAACAATTATCCTTAGGAAACAAAATATGCTCCAACAGCAGTTGACAGAAGCCAATCGCGACAAAATCTCTTAAAGCACATGTACAGCCTTATTTGGAACTCAAGCGAATCTATATTGAGTCTACCCACAAAGCAATGAACTACTTTTCCATGATAGATAACATACATCGAAGTAGCCAGGTAGCTTGCGTGCAGACTTCTCCTATTTCCTTTGATAGAGATGTCTTCAGTCTGCTTTGAAAAATGTTATTGACCATGTCATCACATAATTACTAATTACTATTATTAGATCTACTACACTGCAAGCATTCACGATATTGAAGTGTTTCACTGATCCATGAAAATAAAATAATATCATTTTATTATTCTGTGATGAAACAATTTGTTTCAGGTCAGTTCACCCAGTATAGACCAGTAGAATGACCCTAATGGAACCGAATTCACTCATTTTTCCTCACCCTAATTAGTAAACTTCAAAGTCGTACAGTGGCCATTTGTCTTTCTGCAAAATACCCCTGATGACCCTTTCCTGAATCAAAACCATTGGATTGCATTAAATGCAAGATTCTCACCCACTGCAGATCCTCAATTAACCACCCCCCCCCCCCCCCCCGCTAAGAATGAGATCCCAAACTCTTCCTTTTCTTTTGAAGAAAAATGAAAGTCATCTTAAAATAATCAAAGTACCTCTTCATGGGCACAAAACGTTTGGTGCAACTCATACCATAAAATATCACTGTATCAAGTACTGTTCTCAGCACAGGAGGGGGTACTGTAATGGCCTAAACAGAGAGGCTCCCCCCGAAAAGGTTACCTTTTTCAGGCTTCAGGTACATGAAAGGGAAGGGTCTTTTTTTATAGTTGAAGTATATGAAAGGGGCATTTGTCATTTCAGTCAGCTGAAGGATCAAAATGAGATCAGTCACAGGCGCACTTTATGGCTGTGAGAGACAAGAAAACCTGTTTTAGCGATTTATTCATATTGTAAAGATGGTGTATTTACAGCACTCAAAAAGGGATGGAGTGTTCAAAATTAGGTATGTGAAAGGGGTACCATTTGTCACTGCAGGGTATACAAAAGGGGTACCTTTTCTGTCTAAAATGGTACATACAAAGGGTAAGGGGTTGGTCCCTGGGGCAGAGCCTCTTCGTACAAAACTTCAGTGAGAACCCCCCCCCCTCCTCCCCTCTGGGTTACTGTTACTGTAGTCTGATTCTTCTCTTTAATTTCTTTGATACTGTGCTTCATTAAATGAATTTTTATTCATTTAAAAGCTTCCATCCCCTTTTTCTAAAATCCCGATATGTTCATGAAACATTGAGTAAGTGTAATGTGGCCACTATACACATACAGTTGCGCGTGTTTACTGAAAAACATATTCGCACTCCAATCTTTTGCCTCCCATCACTTGTGTGAGACCTTGAACTCTTTATTTCCAAAGCTACAGACAGCTTGCTTGAAGGCTTATCAACCACCTTCTAATAAGCTGCCAACCTCTGCAACATTGATGATGTGATGCTTGATGGTAGGTGCAAGTTGCAATATTACTGAATTAAGCTAATAAAGCAGCTTGACAATATTAACTGGTTTAAGTCACTGACACATTCAGTTTTACACTGAGCTTGAAATATTATTCTCCACAGTAAAAATAACGTTCATTAAAGAGAAGTGGAGCTCCCCTCTGCAAAAACATTAAAGGACTCCTCCTAGAAAAAAAAGAGGCATCCAGAGAGCTAAACAGAGGAAGTATACTTCCCATGCATATTTTAACAGCTAGCCTTTAGAAAGTACCTTCCAAACAAAGTACTTCCCCATGTACACTTGCAACACTTGATATTACAGCTCAGTTGTGGTTCACTTTTATCCTAAGTTTGAATTTTAATCACTTTGTTTTGAACTCATAATTACAAAATCCATATTACTGTACCCCCAAACAAAGGGAAGCAAAATTTCAGCCATGGTTATAATAAAATAAAACCACAGCATAGCCATTTGCTCTGAAACAACTGTCATCTGTAAGAGCAAGGTATGGTTGATATTCCTGGCACATTGCATGTTAATATGTTTAAAGTTGCCTTTTATTGAAATAACCTGATCCATCTTATCTTTTCAAATAATACAATTTGCACTTACTTCTCATCAAAGGTTTGTAAATATAATATTATTAGACTTACAGTTTTATCTCTTCGCCAACATGTTTTAATTTGGGCCTGAAAAAAACGATTCAGCTAGGAAGGAGCTCCACTAATACTGCCACACTATTACTGTCAAGGAAATACACCTGACTGCTTTGATCTACGTTATCTTTCAGCATGTATTTAAGCCAAAACCCTACGAAACGCGTCAAGTAAAAGTAGTTCATTGCTTTCTGAGTTAGACACAGTATAGATTCGCTTGAGTTCCAAATATGGCTGTGCTTTGAGAGTTTTTGTCCCGACTGTAGCTTCTTTCAACTACTGTTGGAGCATATTTTGTTGTTCAGTAAAACGCAAAAAGGTGAAAAATGTCATGAAATTATTACCTCCGTATTATTTCAAGCACCTCATGAGCATAATTAGTTCATTAGTAAAATAGCGACCTTAAGTGTTGTTTCGACGCTCCTCCATCATCGATCTTACCGGGTTCTTGATCGGCCATTTTTTTGGCTTTTTATGGAGGATACCGCTGACTACTGGTTATTTTACTTCCGTTCCCCGTTCCCCGTTCCCCGCTCCCCGCTCCCCGCTCCCCGTTCCCCGTTTTAGTAACATCCAAAAATAATGGGTAGCACTACACAACTTCGTTTTATATTTTTGTTGAATTGATTTGCACGTGCTCTTGCACGCGTGCCCTCATGACCTTGTCGTAGAAACAAGAAACCTCATATCATCTTGCAGTCCGAGACTGTTATCCAGTGTTTGTCTGATAAACACTACTTTCGTCTTGAACAACTTGACCGAAGACAACAAATACGTGGAAATTAGAATTGAAGACCATCTATTTGAGATAAATATTATTTAAAGTCGATAACCGAGTCGACAGGAGTTGTAGGAAAGTAAACACTTTTGCCTCATTAACACGGGCACGTTTACCAGTAAATGGGAAAACTTGAATTCAAATTTCAATGCAAAGTGTAAGCTTTCGATGCAAACACTGATTTACTGAATTAATTTAGCTATACCACTTGCAAAAACATTCACTGACTAGCGTTTCAAACAAAACTGAATTGTAAGTCTTGCCGGACTATAAATCAGACTAACAAGACGATAATTATCTTTATTTTCAACTGCTATACACGGCCTTCAAAACAGGGGATAAAAGTCAGTCATTGACCGTAAGATAAAGAATAACTTACCCAATGGCCAATGCCAATTGTTGGCAAAAGCTTATAAATTCCGGGTGATATTTTCTCCATTTCCAAACGATAGAGCGGAGTTTCCAGCCTAGCACTTTTGCCACAGCTCCGTGTTTGCCATTAAAGTTGACATGATTTTGTCGGAGGCTCAAGGCTGATTCTTGTAACTTTTTTTAGGAACGTACGGGTTCGGATACGTTGCGCGGGTAAGTTACCATCCTCGGATCTGCTCTGCTAAAGGTAAAGACTGAAAGTATTTATGTGACCGTAGTTCACTTCACCATACGTCATTTCATTATGTAATGTAAGAAACTGATATTATGTGAAAACTGATCTTCGGGCGTAATAAAATCGTGGACACATGCCAAAGCATACTCTTGCGTGCGAATGTCAGAAAGCGGAAACGGAATACGGAATACGGAATCCGTGAAAGAAGGCTCCAAGCGATCGATTTGTAAAAAAATATGTTAGCAATGACAATAAAATAAGTAAACAGATTTAAAAAATGAATAAATTACTTGGGCAGAGGAGACTGCTGTATGACTAGAGGAGTTGATTCCAGTGAAAAGACTCTTCATACCACCTCTGGCAATGAATGCAAATTCTCATGGGACAGCAAAGCGAGGAGAAAAAACATCACTGAAAATTTGAATAACTAGTTCCTTTAGAAAGAGGTAACTTATATGGAGACAAACTTCGTTCAACCTTCTCACTTCCAAATTTAGCCAAACCCAGATTTTAACCAAATGTCACAATTTCATTTTCTCAAATTCTGAAAAACAAATAGCACCGTGTGTAAGTACAGGCAGAGAGCTTGCATTTGAATGTTCACCTAATAGGATTTCGTCCCCAGACTCTATCAAGCACCGACTCTGGCAGTGAAAGATTTAAGTCGACAGAGGCGTCGTTTATATAGCTGTAAGGCGTCGTCGTCCAGTTTTTCCTGGGTGTCTTTTCTGGGTTGTCTTTAACAGTGTTCAGTTTTATTTATCAAGACAACTTGCTCAAGAGAACCATGGTATATTGGAGTCCATAGAGAATAGAGAACTATGCATGCATTCTCAGTGTTGATTCCACAACTGATTACATCAAAATAATGCGCCATGTTTAATAAGCCTCGTCAACAAAAATACGGACGTCAACGCAAACTCAATTACAACAGTATTCCATCAGCATTCAGCTTGGCGAAAAATTAAAGTTGAATTTATGTCTAAAACACAAGACACGAGAGACAATAACAAGAATATATTTAATGGGACTGCCAAGAAAACTAAAACAAATTCTCTTTGGATTGTACTAAATTATGCAATGTGAAATTCTTTAATTTTCTATCAATGATATTTGATTCCGTTTCCGTGATTCCGTTTCCGTTTCCGTTTCCGGATTCCATGTTTTAGTGAGGCAAGTTAGGGAGAGGGTCACACATTAATTATTATTCTGTAAAGAAAATACGGGGGTGGTCTATCTCCGAAAGTAAACGTCCGATGAACATGAAACTAGGCCACGACTTAGAACATGTCAAGGGAGCTTTATTCACAAAAGTGTTTCCATAGTAACCTATCACGTGACCACTTATGGCTTAACTTCCGGTTTGCTCTTTTAGGGCTTCTGCACACTAGGAAAACTTAACTTTACTGAAATTTTTTTGCAGTATTGTTTTTAGCATGTAAGGCCATCCAGGCGACTTCAACTTTTAACGGCTATTGCGTGACAAAACAATGTCACATTTTATTTGTCACGTGACCTGGTCACCCATTCCAATTGGTTTCGTGTAGAATTTGGTGCACATGAAACCATTCAAGCATCATTTTGCATATCACTTTGTGTTAAGTTAGTGTGCGCTCAACCTAAAGGAAAATAAGGAAACTTGATATCATTTACGGTCACGTGACTGATTGGTGACAACTTCTTGTCAACTTGATTCATCTTGTCGAGTGTAAGTCCTTGACAACGTTTCATTTCATTGTCTTGAATACTGTAGAAGATAGACCACCCTCCTTCGTTATCACACATGCCTTAATTGACCCACTCCTTAATACACCTGAGGCGCGCTGCCCTTTATATCATGGATAATAGAAAGACTGGATAGGAAACTTGCTGACGCGATCGGTTTCGAGAGTCATTTTACATCCGATGTTTTGCGCGTCTTATTTTTCATCGCCTATTTCTTTTATTTATATTTCTCTGTTTTCAACTATACAGATTGCCCATGTTTTAAAGTAAAGGATGAAGAGGACTTGTTCTTGGAGAAAAACTTGTGAGAGCGAAGAATGATTCCAGCGCCCGATAATTTTGTGCCCCAAACGGGAAGCCTAACTACATAAAAACTGAAAGTGAAGAATGACCATCGCAGTAAATTTTCCAATTTAAGCAACTGGAAAGAGGAAGCCTGGAAAAAAATCAGGGCTTCAACGGGATTCGAACCCATGACCTCCGCGTTGCCGGTGCGTTGCTCTACCAACTGAGCTATGAAGCCACACATTGGGAGCGAGGTCAATTTATTGAGTTCATTTCTCCCGTGAGGAGTGAAATGATGTAAAGTATATGAAAACTTAAATGTATACAGCTACAAAACACCTATAAAAAAGGCAAACCACAAGAAAACCGGCAATGATTTTAACTCTTTTTATCACGGTTTTGATGATTTTTCTGATTTTATCAAAAAGCTCTGCGAGTGTCGAATTTTATAACTTAACAACCCTTGACAAAATGATTTTATTAGCGGTAAAACTGTCGAGGCTTGATGTTTCAAGTACCCAGCTCAAAAAAGCGTTTAATTTTCCCTTCAATTTTATATACGGAGAACCAGTGACAAGTAGCCGTCTTTGAGAAATGTATAACAAGCGGAGATAAAAAGCTCACAGCCGAGAAAGGAAATTTGCTTGCGGACCACCGTGGAAATGCCGTCTCTAACTTTTTCAAATCAATTTTCATAGTAAAGTAAGTTGTTTTGTTATTTTCAGGTATAAATGTACAATGACCCAAAGTACTTTTCGGTCAGGTCTTTGAAAAAGCGAACTGCAACGCTTTAAAAAATGTTATGTAAAACGGTTAATTGTTAAGTACTAGAATACAACTGGGAAGCAAACTCTCCTGGTTAATAGTACATATAGCCTTCACTTCTTTGTCATGAGGAAACACTTGTCTTCGATAAGACTTAATAAAACTTAGAAATATATTATCTTTGAAATTCTGACCTTTTTTAGGATGAAACAAAATTTAAGGTTTTGTGTAGTGTTAATGATATGGATAGGGAATACTGTAAATCACCTCTAAAATAAACATAAACATTGTTCCCAAAGAAAAATAGAAGCTGCTTGTAACAAAAAAACAGTAACATCCATGGTGTTTGTTTAGTCTAAGGTAAGTGGATGAGGGATTGAAAAAATATGACTGTCTGGTCACATTATCATGTTGTTGAAAATAGAATTCATACCCCAAACACTGAGTACAGGTATACATGCTTTATTAATTTGATTTAGAATATATCTTGGTAAGGTTTATCATCTACAGGTACATTGTTGCTTTGGATATCTAAAAAACAGAATACAATAATGTGCTAATCAAGTCCATCTTTGGTTTGAAAAACAATGTGATTCACATATAGACCGTTTTAGAGAATAATACTAACCAAATTAAACACATGACTCTGTAGCTGATACAAGCAGTGACCCTCAAACACAGTTAATTTGTCCCACTCAAAAAGAAGTAATATATACACTTCAGAAGTAATATATTAAACTTCTGATCATAAATAATTTAGATGCCACCTTCTGGCTCTCATGCATGACAAAAGCAACTTTGTAGCTGTTTAATGCAGAAAGATTGATTGATTTGTGCCCTCTCAGAAGAGTAATTGACAACAATTTTATACTGTCTTCATCGAATGTGCATGTGTTCAGTAAATCCTGCAATAAAGACAAACAAAAGGAAAACTAAAACACTGTTTAATAAATGACAACAACACTTAGGAGCCTAAACGGAGGCCAAAATATGTCGGTAGGTGCTTTCAGATTCATGCTACAATAATTGTGGCATGAATTAGTTTAGCATGTATTAGTGTAAGGGAAAAGTACAAAAACTATTCGAGTCTCTTAAGTGCCTTCGAATACAAGATGCGCGGAGCCGCGGCGTGAGGCGATCGTGTTCACTGGATATGTAATTTAGTAGTTTAATTTCAACATCAAAGGATGAGCGAAATTAACAAACTGCTTTACGAACAATTAGCATGCAGGGTTAATATAGTATTACTTAAGCGAAACAGTTCTCAACACTAACTAGAAGTCTGCCGATTGGAACTTTACACACCGTGTGCGTACACTTGGTCGGCGCCAGCTCGGCCGAATGTAGTTAATTTCAGCCATTTTCAATCAAAATTTATGGCGGATAAATAACAGCAACCAGTCTGTAACTATGCCTACGCCACAATTCCATCCTTAATACATCTGTCAATCGTAGTTATGAATAGAAACAAGAAGGAACCTTCACAACAAAGGCGTCCCAAAACAGTCGCCAAGTCTACTAATTATGGTTCTGGTAAGGTCAATTTTGGGGACGCAATTTTCTCAAAGACAAGGACAAATAACACAAAACAACAACAAGAAGTGCTTACCTCGAAGGTTCAAGTGTGGCTTTGAAGGGTCGCCATCGCCGTAAGACAACAAACGAAGGGAAAAACATACACCGAAAATTAAAGTAGCATTAAAAACTCCGAAAAAGAATAACATGCAGACAAACAAACCCTACACTTTGACTGGTTTGCGCCACATTTTCGCCATCGTTTCGTCACAAATTTCCACTATGATGGAACCATCCAACGCCATGTTGGAGCACGAACCAATCAATCGGCGATAAGAAATCAGCCCACGTGACACAAGTTTCCTATCCAGTCTTTCTATTTTTCATGTTTTTATGTAATTATGTAATCACCCGTGAGGATGAAGAATGATAGAATCTCAAAGGACATGTCGAGACATGATTTTTCGTCACTGATAACCTTTTGCCGGAATCTTTCCTCTTCTAAAACTTTTCGTTACTGCTTAAATAAATTTTCTACAATTTAGTGACAAAAAATTGTAGAAAATTGTCGGGGTTACTATGGCTACGACATGAAGCCATAAGTGGCGAAATGTCGGATGGCCAATGGTAGTTATCCTTCTCTCCTGAACAAAAAGCACAACATGCAGAACAAGGGGCGTAAAATGTTTCTAGTCAAATGTACCACAGACATTTGGATGTACTGAGATAAAAGTTAACATGCCTGTGTTTGCTTGACGTTATGGAAGGTCAAGTTCAACTGTATATGCATGTTTTCCCCTCTAATTTTCCGCTTAATCCTACTTAGTCGTGTAAAAATACATGGGTAAAAGGAGTTTGGCATTGTCCTTCCCTTTATCCTAAGATCTTCAGATATGTACAAAAAACAGACAAGCGTCAATAAAAAGAAAAAAAGCAAGGTGAAGTAAGTGTAAGAGTAAGTGCAAGTTTAAGAGTAAGCGAATGCCATCTGAAATTCGCTGTGAAATAAGATTTCATTCTGATTCAAAATAAGACTCCGTTCAAGCGACCAGCAAGGCTCATCACATAGAAATCTATTGAGGCGTTTGGGTAACTGACCATCTACCCCTCCCCTAAGTCAACATTTTGCCCTAAGCGAGAAGTCAGTGTCAATCTTGACTATGAGAAGGGGTAGTTGGTCAGTTAAACATACACCTCAATTGATCCCCTTTGCCGAAAAAGGCCTGAGTATCACGGTCACATCAAAGGCAAAAAATTTGTACTGTTGGAAATAACAAAACGGTTCTTTAATTGCTATGAAGATGTCTGCAAGTGGGATCTAAAGGCCTTGGGCATTCAGTGATAACCCTTCAGTGGGAAACATTGGCTTCAGAACATTTAGCTTGGAGGCAGGCATTGCAGCAAGGCCTTACCGAGTTTGAAGATACACTTGCCGAACACGATGAGACAAAGAGACAAACGAGGAAGGCCCGAAACCGACCACATCTGCTCACTGTGCGTAAGGGACTGTCATTCCCGAATTGGTCTTTTCAACCACACAGGGCACTGTTCGAGGACCACCAATTAGGGCGCAACACCACAGTCTTTCGAGAGTAAAAGATGCCAATGCAGTATATGTTTAAATGCGATAAACGTTAATGAAGCCGCAAACAATAGAAAAAATTCTTTTGTCCATTTGTTTTGCCATTTTGTCCTTAATTCATTTAAGAGGATAATCTTGATAAGATTTGGAAACTTAACAGCTAAATGTTTTTTTGAAGATTCGGTTATATTGGTGTATGCTACATAAGTTTCGTTATAAACTCTTATCTAAATTCAGTAAGCGAAACACCAATCTCATTTTGGAAAAATACAAAAAATAGCAACATCCGCACTGGGGTTGATGGTTTTATTTGAAATGTGAAACTGTGAAGGATTTTACGATTACAACTACTTCGGGTCTGCAAAAGGTAAAAAAACAAAGCAGAATTGCTCAAACAATTTATCAACAGTTCGCAATACTTCGGCTAGCCAAACTAGCCCTCTTTAGGTGAAAGATGTTACTTATTGTTATTAATACAATAGAAAAATTTTGAAATAAAGCGAGAATGTCGCAATATATAGTAGGGGCTAATGAAGTTGGTAACTTGAGTAATACTATTTGATTGCTGGCGCAGATTACATTTTGTCAATTTTTTTTACTGCGCTTTTCACGAAGATGCGAACTCTAAAGTTCAAAAGCCCCCTTCAGAATTGCGTGTTTCGCTGCCGTCAATCATAATTGCGATCACAAGCAACGAACCTTGAAAAACAGAAACACACAAAACGTATCAAAATCCACCAACTCCAAAATCACAAACTACGACCTCTTGAACCCGTTAAAGTAAAGTTTTGTTTCCTAAGAGGTCCGTTAAGATGATTGACGGCAGCGAAAAACGTAATCGTCAGTTGGCTTTTGAACTTCAAAATTCGCATTTTTGTGAAAAGCGCAGTAAAGCCAGTTTCTTCTAGATATCTGACAATAGATAGCATGCACTTCTCTACGCATGGAACTAGTTTATTTTATTGCTGAGCAGGCATAACGATTAAGGCTACAATAGTTGACTCCCGGGTGTCAATGGGGCGAATAATTCCACACCGGGCTGTGAACTAAAGAGTTCCCACCGGGGAAAGTTTGTCATCAAAGGTCTAACCGTGGGTGGGATATTTTTCTCTGCTTATCACGTACGAGGGTCTTCCACATCTACCATCTTGTTGCACGCTAGCGCTATAAACTCCATAAGAATTTTCAGTTCTTTCGATCTCTACCAGCAAACTATGAGCTCTTCCGATTGTTTCTGTTATGAAATTATCGATGTCTAGATTTACCAACATCCTCTGCAGAAAATCTACTTTACAAACAAGAAGCTGAAAATCTCCATGGCCATTTTATACGCCTTGAACTCTATTTAAAATGTCGAGGATATTATGAACACAGTCTAACAAATATAAGATATCGTCCATTTTTAATCCCAGAGTGAGGTACCTCAGGTAAGGTCATGAGGCTTACATGACGTACTTGACCGTTTCGTTCACGTGAGCGAGCTTAGTGAGCCTGCGCTCCTTCCTTAATGTCTGGATTGCGGTTGGATGATAGAAAGTTGAATATTGAATAGCGAGAACTTGGCAAAGAAGTACAACATGTTGAATATCAAAACGTTCAATAGAAAAACTAAGCTTGAAATATTGCATTGTCACGACTACAAAGCTGAATTGCGAAATTAGTTTGTTGAGGACTCGATGTCCTCATTACATTGGGTTGCGGTTGGATATCGAAAAGAAGCAAATTGCATTTTGAATTACGTGAAGTGTAATGTTTAATACTTAAAACTTAGAAGTTTAATTACAAAATGACAATATTGAATCGGAAAAAGATTCATAGCGAATGAAATCTTGAATGTGCAATCGCAAAATAAGAAAGAATACTGAAAGTACAATGTCAAATCTCAATTTTGAATTTTGGCCCCGATGGTACGCCATAAGACTGCAGACTGTTATTTGCGTGACTCTAATTGTAAAATAATACACATTGAAAACATACGAATGAAGGTGACGTCATCATCAATAAAGCAACGGAAAAAATAGTATCCTGGGCGTGGGGCCCTGGGTACAACAGCCTCGTTCCCAAGTTGTCTTCAGAAGAACAGAACCAGGGGGGCCCTGAACAGAACAATGGCTTCCACGGATTCCAGGTACGATTCTTTCTTTTTCTTCTTAATAGGTTATCGTCAGGAGCCCATAACCCGGAGCGTTCAACTGCCATACTGGGCCTATGCAACGGCGTTTTCACAAGTAGGTTTATTTTTAGATAAGCTTTTCCCGCGAATTGCTTTCAAAAAGCCCACTAGCAATTGCGGCATTAATGATCAACTTTTCATACGTAACTAGGACAACTCCTTCACATTGAAAAAAACATAGCGGACACACGTGAGGAATCTTCAGAGGAGTCTTCTGACAGTACTTCAAACAACAATTTCAGTATTTACACGGAAACTAGCAGTTCAGAAGAAGATTTGCAAAACCTCGCCAGGACGTCTACTTCGTCGAAGACAACGCATAATTCACGCAAAGGGAATTAAATCGAAATCATCTTCGAAATAGCCGACTGTGAAAAGGTCCAAGCGAGCTACTAACAGTCTAAGCGACTATCAAATGGAGGAATTGACCTCGTGGAACAGTTATTTTCCGCGGGAAAAGCTTATCTAAAATAAACTCACTTGTAAAAACGCCGTTGCACGAATTTATGGCAGTTGAACGCTCCGGGTTATGGGCTCCTGTTATCGTTTTATTATCGTTGTTTCGCGTTTACATGATACCGTTGCGAGATTTCGTATCGGAGTGAAATTCTCGCCCAGGTTCAAGAACCGGGATGAACTCACGCCGGGGTTGCTCGCGCTGGCATGACATTATGTGGTGGTATCATGTAAACAAATATAGAGCCACGAGAGGGAACCGGAGTGAACTCGCTCCTGGGCGAAAGTCGCCCCGGTTTAATGTAAACACTCCCTTAGAAGCCTGGGAACGAGGTCGTATTTCTCGCACAGTCACCTTAATCACTACATGTGTATATTTTCGGTGTCAGTCTATTCACAGGGAGCCCACACTCACAAAAGCCTCCTCGAAATAAGGATTTCTGTGGGAATGTATCATAAGATCGATAAAACGTTGAAAATACAAACTGCCTTCGATCATCCTTAGACAAGTGGCTTCTTGTTAAAGACACGGTTTCAGGGCATTTTCAGTCATTGCCCCTATGCTCTGGAACGATTTGCCTATTGACACTAGATCGCTGGATAATGTAAATAAGTTTAAATCTAAATTGAAGACCTTTCTTTTTAGACGAGTTTATGAACTATCTTAGGTTTTTTATTTTGTATTTTGTGACTATGTATATATATATATGTAATGATTTTAAGATGTTTATTTTTTATTCAGACCTTTTGAAGTATTGTAAAGCGCTTAGCACTAAAAAGTATAAGCGCTATATAAATATTTTATTATTATTATTATTATTTTAAAATGTACATACCTGGGAAAGAGATGTAAAAAAAAGTCATTTTAGCAAGTTTTGATGTTTTATCGATGTCATGATAAAATCCCTATAAAAATCATATAATTTCGCCTCGAGGAGGCTGAGTCAAATTACAATTTAGTGAAACAATTTACAATCTGCAGTCAGCGGTCTGCAGTCTGCAAATGTCATACACCAACATCAAATACAATAGTTTGATTTCTACTTATAGTAGTTATTTATGAAACATTTAGCCTCACTATGTACGTAAATTATTTAACAGTTCATATTTTTGTTTTAGACGTTTCTGTTGTGACAATACTACTCAAACAAAAAGCAATTCGAGGTCTTTTTAACAAACATCTAGTCCAAGGACGGGTCTGCTATGTGGGGGAAGTGAATTAAGGTACTTAAGATAGGAAGTTTGTTTACATTCTCAGTTTGAAGAATGACTACAACTAGCCCTGGAAAAAAGGTTTCTTCACGTTTTCTTTCGAAGAGAAGTTACCCTAAAACTATAAGCTTGTTGCACTTTGAAGCAAGTTCGGTCATTTTCAACTTGCTATCTCAAACTTGCCGTTTACAGTAAATCGATAGTTTGGAATTTCGACATTTCTGATGTGGCAGCACTGTCCTCTGCGAAGGGATTAAAACTTAAAGGAGTCGTTGAACATACTTGCTAGATCAGATGTCAGCAAAATAGTCCGGCATTAAGTTATAGTTTAAACAATATCTGAAATCACGTAACTTTTTTTCTACGGGATTCGAGGAGCACATGTTTGTCAGCTGAAACACTGCGGCCAAGTACTACCAGAAAATAAAGAAGATTGTTTTAATAGTTGAAAATAACAAAAATGGTAATGTTAACAATTAATTAATTAATTAATAGATTATTGAATTATTTGAGAGGAAAATCCAACTTAAAAGCAGTAGTAAAGGATTTTAATTTATCTTTGTTTGAGAATTCATTGTTATATTTTATTTTTCCCAAATACTTTATGAAATATAGTAAGCATTGGAGCCCGGCCGAAACCTCCATCAGCCGCTACAATGCAAGTATTTAAAATTCAATTCATATCAATAAAAACATGTCTTAAAAATTTATAAAGAAATGTTTTATTCATTGAAATTGTCATTTCTTACTGTTTTTATTACTCTGGGTCAATTAGCGCAAATCAAAGGTTGGTTAGTTTAAACGTAATCCAGGGTCACGGGTAACCCAGCTTTGAATTAAGTCGCTCTTGGAATCTAGTTTTGTATTGATGACGTCCTAAATAGCCTGGTTTTTGGAGAATTGAAGCCGTCTCCTTGAGTCGTACACTCCTGAGAGGCTTTCTCTTTCTGGAATTGTGCGACTCTCGGAGACGGTTAAAATCCCCACTAAAAGCTTCCAGATCTAGACAAGTTATTGCACGGCGAAGAGTAAACTTCTCGAAACCCCAACGGCAATTTCGAGTGTCTGCTCTAGGGTTATCCTTTGCGTGTCTTTTGCTCCTGTAAAGAACCGAGTAGGGAAAATAGCCAATATCAGTTTCTGCTGACATACCTATTTTGAGAGACGTTTACCTCCCATATTGACATCCCGCCAAGGTCCTTGACCGAGCGAGTGCGAATTCCACATTTCCTCTATTTACACCCTCGGGGCTTATTTACTGTCAGAACCTCTGACCGAGGGGCTGGAGGTTTCTCTTCTCTTTTTTCTCATAATTACCTTTATTCATCATTTTTTGACAGTTCATAGCTGTAACTGAAATACTTAGTGCGGAAGTATGTGCGACACAGCCCATGCACACAGCGCATAATTTAAAATTTCGTCTACTTTAGGCTTGCAGGCTTTATAGAAGCTGGGGAACTTATTTCTTTTTTTGGCGCTTCAAATTGAGGTTAACCCGGAGGCTTCTTAGAGTATCAATGCTAAATCGAGAAAATACTGTAGCAGGAGCCCATAACCCTGACTGTAGTTATCTTGCCCTCTTAGCCTCGTTCCCAGTTCGATCCAGCTTCTTTTCTACCAAAATATAAAAAAACCTGTGGCGAGGTTGTAGCCCTCCCAGTTTTCCTACTTCGTTTCAAGTGGTCTCCCTAAAAAATCAAGGCCCTGATGCTAACCTTGCTCTTCTTCTTCTATTAATTTTTTTTTCATTTTTCGAAAATCAGTAACCTACTGCGAAAACTGTTTTGTTGTTGTTGTTTTAATTGACTGTTATTGTTTGGGTAAAATAAAAAAGGAGTGCCAATCACCAAAAGATATTCTTAAAAGAGAGAGGCCTAACAGAGATGACTGCAGACCTTAGTTATCGCACAAACACTTAATTAAGATCCAGGCTGTCGTGGGGTTATACTGGGAGAAGAGAAAGCGATAAAGTGCGAAGAAATGGAAAGGAGGAATAAAAGTTCATTTTTGAACAAGAACTAGGAATTCAGAATGGCAGTCCTTGTCTGTCCTTGGCGAAAGGAACTAACTGCGGTTTCGGTATTTGGGAAAATTTTGATGCGGTATTGCGGTTTTCGGAGACCCCCTCACGCCCCCCTCATTTAGATGAATTTGGTCTTGTTGTTTTAGCCAGATATTGAATAATTTACTCATAAGCTATCCAAAAATGTGAAGAGAGAGGCTATGTTATACAGAAAAAAAATCAATAAATTCCAATGTCTCCCACAAAAGCAAAACTAAAACAACAACAAAACTCGATAGCTTTTATGTACCCCGCCAGAATGGCTTAGTGTCAGATATCGTTCGACAAAAGGTTTTTTCTGTCACCTTACTTCACGTGATTCGTAACTAAGTAAAAACCCAGAAAAACATTGATTGGTCAAGATCTATGGAGGTATTTGAAGGACGTATTCCCAACAGATCCGCTAAGCACTGTCGAGAATAAAAAGATGAAGCTTTGCCTGTCGTTTTTGCTTTTCTCCTCTCAAGCCTTCATGGCTTGCTCAATAGAAATCGGAGACGAACGAAAGGTGACCAAAAAGGAAGGCATATCCTTTGAACGGAACAAGACGGAGACACCATCCTTCCTTTCGACATTCTACGAAGAACTCGTAGACGAAAATGAGGCTCATGGAATGGCGAATTTTCTGGAGAGTTACCAAGCACAATGTAAGCTATTCTTACTTAACTGCAACTAGTAAGTTTTCGTTTATTATTAAGTCAACATTGGCAGGACGTTACGGGCTCCTGACATTGGTAATATCTGGGACTTAAACCAGAGCTTCAGAGAACGCGAAGTTTATCTCTAATGGTCGATCTTCTTTACACCCAACATTTTAACAGTTTCATTAATAGGCCATAGATGATTTTCCTGTCAATACATAGAAACGTTCATTAGTTGAAGCAGCGTCGACACTTAAGTTTATATTCTTAGGAATAGCGCATGCATTTTGCCATTCATTGCAACTGCAAAGCTTGGTCCATAATAAAAAAGAAGGAAAAAACTGTTTGTGACTCAGTTCAGTGAAAATTTGAAAGTTTAATTAAGGATTGCTAGCATTACTGAGAAAATGACGGAAGACGGAATTGAAAACAGCATCAATTTCCTTTGTAGGGAATCAAGAAACAGACGAGTTTTTGCTGCCGCCACATGTCAAAGCACAAGCAGGAACCATTCGCAAAGCAGAGATTCTCCTCTCAACCCACGAGTTAGGAGCCAACAAGACGTTGACGGTGTCCATTCACGAAACACGAACAGGTGTGAAAATGTCTTCCCGACAACTGACTTCGCATCGGTCAGACTGGTTGTCCCTTCCTGTCACCAGGATTGTTAAACAGTGGATCGCCCGTAAAGATGCACCTTTGAGGTTCAAGGTTTTTGTCAAAACAAGTGGTGGATTTGCAACCGCAATCACAGATGATGTGGAAATTCCCAAGGTTTGGCTGGTTGTCTACAGCGACGCCCAGCAGGGACAAACCTTTCCTTATTTGGCTCTCAATCTGAAGACTAGCGGATCCTCTGGTAGTAGAATGAGACGCGACAATTCACCCTCAAAGATGGCCGCCGGCGAGAATCTCTGCAGAAAGGAAGACATGGTCATAGAATCATTCGAATTCGGCAAGACAGCGAAGGTAATTTATCCAAGATCCTTTAACGCATACCAGTGTTCCGGAAACTGCTCTAGCAACACTGGAAAGGCACGATTCATCAACCACTCTATCCTAAAGGCGTTCGTGTCGCAGAAAAACGGAATCAAAGGCAAAGATGGGTCGTGTTGCATTCCTTCCAAGCTGAAGCCGATAACCTTGATTCTGGTTACTGACAAAAAAGACTATCTGATTAAAACTATTAGGGATATCGTTGTGGAGGAGTGCGGATGTTACTAAAAACTCCACAATCTGCTGTTTTTTTGTGGTGTGAATGTAAAAGTACGCCTCGTCAAAGATTAGAGCGATATATCTTCATTACGTAAAGGAGACAGTGACTTTGCCATCATTAATTTTCTTTACATGAGTAGCCGCACGCACTAGATACGGAGGTCTAAGCCTAGTTGCGTAAACGTAAAATATGACTGTAGTGGGTTTTCCGCGAAAGGGACAACAACGACGTTATTTATTCCTCTCTATCTGTTGCTTTTTTTTGGTTCCTACCCCGGAGATACTAGCTTTACGCTGGTTACCTTATAAATCCAGGGGTCGAATAAGGTGATGCATTTATGCATGTATGTGTGACAGCGCATAATGACAGCATCAGAAAAATTATTCGCGATAGCATTCGAACTACACTTGATAGCCGCTTAAGTCTTAAAGCCGACGCCGCTTGAAGTAAAAAAGATCAGGATACAATGAATTCTTTTCAGACCGTCACTGACAGTTTCTGTAACCACATTTATAATACGACAGCCAAGTTCACGACTGGATAGAAACAAAATATCCATAATAGGGATCGAACCTGGTTGATAGCCTGAAACGTCTACCCTGCGAGCAGAGGATTCTCTCTTGCATGGCTTTTAGCGTTTACGAAGTCGTTCGCGTGAAGGAAACGTCCATTGAAGCTCGGTCCTAAATTACCAGTGAGGATAGCAATGCACATTGACATCTGGGAGCGGATAATCAGAGAGAAATAGTGTTCTGGACATTTCCTTCTGCTTAAAAGAGAGCATCAATTTTGAGTTTCATTCTTCTGATTTCTCATGATTTATTTTTAGTCTTCTTCAGTTTGCAGTACTTTCTTATTTCGAATACTGAGTGGTTTTTATCGGCTTCCCGATATGAGCACCTAATATCCTGCTAGTAAACAACAGTAGGCGGACGGAAGTCATTAACAAGATAGGCTAAGAAGTTTCGCTTATCATCTTGCAGAAGCTTATGGACCGCGTTCAAAACCACAAATGGCATTTCTATTACAAGCTGTAAATTTTGCTGCAGCATTAATCACTGAACCCACCTTTCTTGGGACACCCATTTACTTAAAACCCCGTCCGTTTCGAAATAGTGGAGCACCCACCAATACTCTACAAGTGTTGACAAAATACCAAATGAATCGACTGGATTGTATACTGTTTAGCATTTGTTCTCGCCTCTTAAATTTCAGCGCATGGATCAGGTCCAGTTTTTAAGAACTATGAATCACGATCATTAGCTGTTGCACCGGTTGTCAAACTACTTGCACGACTGGTCTTTGCTATCCTCTTTTAATATAGTTCGCCTGTTATTCTGCGCTGTGCCTTTTAGATGCTGTTCACATAGCAGACACTGTTGAATTGAGACGCTGGAGTCGTTAGGGTTGGTGAAATGAAAATCGTTTACTCGCATCTGTGAAACACCAACTGAACCATGTTCAGCTGCTGCAGGACCATGCTTCAGTGAAGGGTTTAAATGTGTTATAGAAGCATCATTCCCTTCAGGGGCAGCTTAAATGCATAAATTGCAGTGACACCACAAATAAACCATTTGAAATATCACTAGAATGTACTGCTCATCGGGTATATATTTTGAGCGTGGTCAAACTTCAAATTTAGAACAGATCATTGCAATTCAAAGCTTGTGGCAACCTTTCCGAATGACGGTGAACTGATATATTACTCTAATCCAGGGCCCAAAATACATTATTTTTTACAGCTAAATTCTCATAACATAATCATTTTTACAGGTTAACGGTGAGGCCTCGTAGAAAACTACAATCTTGAACAGAAAATGAACAGAATTAAAATACCCAAAATTACCAACGAGATTGACTCATACCTGTGTCTATCATTTGGTAGTCACATAAGTATCGACCAAGATGATTTGCTTAAATAAAGGCCCCTACCTCACGAGAAAAAGTTTAGCAAATAACAATATGCCACAGGAGAATACTGTACTAGGAAGCTTTCGTTGACAGCTGTCTTTCAGCCCTCCTCTCTGTGAATCGACACGTAAGCTCCATCAGCTCTGGCTTTTAATGCTGTTCCAACTCAGTGATGGTGACTTATTTGTAAACAACTTGTCAGTTAAAATTGTCCTTCATGCCACGTTGACCTAGTTTTCTGTTGCTTTGTTGTTTAAGAAAGTCATTTATCTGCTTCAGTGCACTGTTGGATTGATAAATAGTTCAACTCGAGTGAACTGATTATTTGAAGAAATTTCTGCTCATTACCTTAGTATGATCAAAGTTGCTTTCAAATGAGGGCGTTTGCGCGATTATTGAACCTACGACAATGGGGTACAATAACTGAGCACTAGACTAAAAACCAAAACTGCCAAACCCAGCCTGTTCTTTGATCACTTTTCAAACACTGAATGTAAAGGCATTTGATGCACAGTAAATACTAAGGTCACTAAGAACAAATTTCAAACAGATTTTCTTTCGAAAGATAGTTTTTCAAAACTTCAAAAACAAGAAAATCGTCCTCTCTGTAAATATTATGCTATCAAATTGCTACTCGCTTGACTATTAACTTGTTGCGACGAAACAGGCCGCAGGCTTCGAACTGGTTCAGTCCCACCACACATTTTTCTGTCAAAATCACCTCAAACCTCAACAATAATAAACAACGACACATCACAGATCTTGCACTGAACTTTCTACAACAGGAACAAAATAAGCAATAAAAAGTCTTTTATTGAAGGTGTTGCTACTAAACAAACCTCTTGTTACGGGTATTATGAAATGCTTTTGAACTGTGTTCTTTCACTGTTCGTATAAAGTGCGTCCTTAAAACGACAACGACAGTGTCAACAGACGAAGCACGGATTTATGACTAAAGAATGAAGCTGAAATACGCTTGGGACGTGTAAAAACTCTAAACCTCTGTCTACATTAGCCACTGAGTTATTTGGATAGTTACGTGTATCAACAGTCTTGAATGAAAACATTCGTTGAGATTTTATGGTCAAAACTCATGGCTTAACTATCCGATTGCAATAATTGCGGTTGTTTTCCCTCATCGAATATAAATCAATTTGTATCCACGCTTTGAAATATCACTTACAATACAAAAATGGGAATATATCATAAAAGTCCATCACAGAAAATTTTGAAAGCATGAATTAGCAACTGACTATAGTCAGTTACATTTATTTTACAATCATTAAAAAGCTCAGGACATGGTTAGACTCTACACATTTGTTGACTGTTTGTAGTTGCAAGAACTGAGTAAATTATCCGTCCAAAACCTATAGGCATTCAAATTGTTTTGAAAGCATTTTGAGAGACGGGCCTTGAACCCGATCGCATTTCAACTGTCATTTTAAAAAAACATTTTGGTAACAAATATTGGATATTTCTGCCACCTAATTTGCTTTACTTCAGTCGCTATGGTGGAAGCCGAAAATATATGGTCTATAATGATCTAAAGCATCTTTAGTCTGTAGTGCAGGCCTTTAATTGGAAGGAGGAGAGCATATTTTGGTAGCCAGTAAGAGACCATCATGGCGGTGGTGCACGCGCGAGTTCTTAGACCTTTGTCACGCGTTCCTTCCCCACATGGTCTGGCAAGGGACGATGGAAACAGTCACCCGCGCCCACTCCCCCGATTCGACATTCCGCCTTGTGGAAAAATATAAAACGGCAAACTGATCTTTACGGCAAGGCGATGAAGAAGTAAACAAAAGGATAAAACAAAACAATATAAATTTAAACAAATTGCCCAATATTTCGGTTTGAAGACAAACCTTCTTCAGGGGCTGAAAAAATGGAAATAAAAATAAAAGTTCGTTGGGCAATTTGTTTAAATATATATTGTTTTGTTTTATCCTTTTGTTTACTTCTTCATCGCCTTGCCGTAAGGATCAGTTTGTCGTTTTATATTTTTCTACAAGTTTAATTGTACTGATCCAGGTCTACAACTGGGAGATCCGGCACCACTCATTGGTTTGTTGCTGTGGTTTTATTAAATATTTCGCCTTGTGCCCACCCTCTTAACTGCACTTTGTTCTCTCCCCAATTTTCCTCTGTTTTTTTTTAAAAAAAAAATGGCGACTAAAGGGGCTACTGAACGCTCACCCAAAAAATACAAGAAAATACAACTGCATTGGACTGAGGCTGATGCACTCTCACTCTGTCGGTCACTGTTCGAGATTGCCCCCACGTTTAGTCGATTAAAACCACTTTGAGTTGCTTCCGGCGCAAGCTTTCTATTCCTGTTCCTACTAGAATTGCAGTACATGAAATTACGCAGAAATTTCTGACAGTCTTCAACCGCCAATTCTTGGACCATTGAAATGCTTCATTTATTTTAGACTAAGTAAATGCCCAACAGATTACTGGATTTTACCATGCGATGAGAGCCAAAGCAAGTGATATCCAATGTTTTTTCCATAAAGCATTCTTATTCCAGAATTTGATCAGTCGATTCGGTTTGAAGCATCCTGTGTTTTTAGCGTAAAGCATAAAAGATTTATTCGAGCCGTTGTCCGAAAAGGCTCACTTGTATACAAGGCAGTTTTTTAATTATCAACGCACTACTCAAGGCCTATCGCACCGGATTATGTACAGCTCATAAGCTTTTTTAAAATGTGTATGAACGAATAATTTGAAATAAACTAAGAAAGAACAACTGGTTCAAGTACTTCTTTACTCAAAATTGAGAAACGATCATGTCTTCCCACTGAAGAAGACTTAGCTTCAGAGGAAAGACCGGAGTTACGAATTGGCTTTCTCAAGACGATTGTAGATATTAAACTGAGAAGATGTAAGATTTGGTTTATATTTTACTCACCAACCACAACTGAGAATGGTCCAAATCTTTTTTCCTTCTAGTTATTCTGAAAGACAACACGGTTATTAGTGTTTGTTCAAAAAAGTGATGGCATTCAAAGGTTTTTGCTACCTTCCACACTGATTAAACAAGTTGGCTAAAGGTATTTAGTTGGGAATGAACTTGGTTCTGTCTGAATTGTAAAGCTAGCTTATATTTGTGCATCTACAGTGTAAAAAGAAAGCCAAAAAAAAGACGAACATGCTGGAAATTTTGACTAACCATCTAAAATGTTACCGTAGTCGGCTGACTCCAAGGTGTTTTCTAAATAAATTATCGTCTTTTAAAATAAAAGATATTCATCACGCGATAGAGTTGAAGACCAGCAGTACGCAATCGAAACGTCGAGATCCATTACAACAAAGTGAACATTGTGAAACAAACGATAAACGAACCGCATTGTAAGCCATCGTTGTACAAACGAATGCTAAGTGGTTGCCGCGTCATATTCCCTAATTATTTTTCTACAGCTTTTGTGGGTATAGCAAAATAAGAGCAACACTGTCAGTTCCTAACAGTTTTTCATATCACAGTGTTCATCTTACTAAGCATACAATGCCATACCTGTACTAATGTTTTAAACTTATCCCTGGCTTAGAACACAAGACCACTCGTCAAACTATTGAAAACAAAGACGCCTTTTGTGTTATACCTAGTCTTCATTACTCCTTCCATTGTTATTGTGATAGCTTACCGGACAGGAAAGGATGCCCAAGGTCTCGCAGTCTTCGCAGTTATCCCCTTTAGAGTGGTAAAAACAGACCAACCCAAACTACAAATCCTGCCTCTCTGTAGTTTCATAAAATTTTCGTAAAGGACTGTTCCCTGGCTCTAAAGTAAAACCCGATCGGTGCCGAGTGTCGAACACTTGAAACTCCTTTTAGCATTATTCATTGGCTGTAACAAAAGCAGACCAATGAAATTGGTTTGACGCAAGCAAGGATACGAATGACGTTGAACATGTATACGATTTCCACTTTAGAAATCATTTAATACCCATGCCGGAGTGAAGATAAATATTTTACTTTTTGACGGTGCTCTGCTGCAGTTAAGACTTAAATGTTCTGAAGCTGAGGCAGCAAAACAGTTCAGTGAAATAGGAGCTAGATAAGATAAATCAGCTGAATGATCACAGTTTAATAATTTGTTGAATTTGTTTGTTGGCTTTTCAGCTTGATAGCACTGAATCTTCAAGAAGGCAATACTGCCAACACTAACCGACCAAAAGTACGACTCAACCGTAAGAACTGTGACAAAGACGCGATAGTTAAGGTGGCTGAACACAGTTTTGGCAGTTCGTGAGTATATGTCCTTTGCCAAATCATGGCAAGAGAAAGGTTACAGGTCACAAGCTGAAACTTGGCAAGTGAAAAATATACTGATAAAAGATTTTGACTAGCAGGTAAAATGTGACGTTTTCGTAGTTTCCATGGCAACATGAACGATTGAATACAACCTTAAAATTTCACTTTCGCTCAGTTTACATAAAATTCGCTCATTAGATTTTCCTATAAACTTGCACACAGCGTACTATGATTAATCATTACCATTTGAAACTTATTGAGTTAACTGCTTGATCCAATGAAACCGCAGTTACCGGGAGTAGACTGAACTAAATAAACTGCATAAACTGATAAACTGGTGCTCATAATGTTAAAAAACATCACGGAAGAGTGCAGGCAAAACTGTACATCAGCCATAAACGCAAACGGACAAATTTAAATCCTGAATTTGAATTTTAAATCTATAGTGTTGGATACTGTTATAGTCTAACTTATTTATTTGAAAGACCCCATTTTTTGTCGATCTTTCACAACAACGGAAATCGCACAACAGTCCGCTGTACCACTTTTGTCTTTCAACTGCGTTTCAAGTTAAGTTCCTCAGTCTTACTGCGCTAAAACCGTGGGAATTGATTGATGGAATGGCCCATCTAATGGGAATCGACAGAATAACTTCTTTAAACCAGCATACGACGGTTAAAATGTCGTTATGGTGGTAGTGAGACATAGAGAAATGTCGCTGTTATTTTTTTTGCCTTCTAGAGTGTACATGAATCACCCGGTAGCCGTTTCGGACCAAGAAAGGCTCTAGTAAAAAAGGACAGTTGTTCTGCTTATGATAGCTTTATATCACTAAAATTGTGTTTACCAGAATTTTATATCAATTTTATATTTTATTTTATTTCAAAAGATTTTTGTTATTCCTATGCAAAGCACTTAATACTCAGAACAGTCGGTTAAGTAATAATTGCATTGGCCAAGAATCTATAATTATCACAACACAAGACAATATTTTTCTTACCATAATCCAGCCGGGTCCAAATTCTGTGATTTCAATTTTTATCGTTCTGAAAGGCATAATTCTTATAAGTTATAGTCAAAAGTAACAATAAACGTCCGGTTTTCTGTCATAGTATGAAGAATTGACGTTCTGTTAAATGAAATTAAAACAGCAAGACTACAAAAATAATTCATTGATTACTTTGAACTTTCATAGCATCACGCAAAAAGTGGCGTGAGTAACGGAGTATCCAAATTTGGAAAAAAAAATTACAAAAGTAAGCCAAATCACGTGATCATAATCAAGGTGAAATAGCTTTTCTTTACTACAATGTGAAGTGACTTTGCTCTCGACTTTTGTCTTAAAGAGATTACTTAAATGGATTTTTTCTAAAATTTAATGCAAATAAAAATCGAATTAAATTCCAACAAAAAACGAAGAATTAAATAAAATTTCTATATATCACTGATAGGTACACGCTAATTTCAAAAAGCACCAATAGACTTTCCGCCTTATTTAAACGACCTTTAATGTTATATTTATTATTTTTATCGAGAGCAAGTTTTCCTGTTAGGAAGTTAATAAAGTTTAAGATAATTCCATTATTTGTTAGTATCGCTTGTTTTCTTTCGGCTATTGTAGCGAAATGTCAATCCAGAAATTTCCACGACAGACTACAACCACACTCTTTTACCTATAAAGTATCTATTTTATAAGAATATTTGAGGCTGAAATTTGAAATTTTATCCTATTTTTACCCTGACTGAAAAACTTTAAAATGACTTGACCTGCAAATCATCTTGGATCGTAAATGGTTCTTCAAAGTTGTCAAAACATTTTGAAAAACAAGTCAGATAAGAAGCCAAAAACATTGTCGAAAGACAAACTACGAGAACCTTTTTAAACGCCGTTTTGGTGGAAATTCATTCAACTGGCCAAAAAGGGAAGATTAATCTTCTCGTTTCAACCGGTCAAACCGGAACTTCGCATCAAACATTTGCTTCATGCATACTAATTATACATCACTGCTACCTCATATCCAAAACGGGCAGCCATAAGTCTTAGGATCCGATCTAGGGCGAAACGCATACTCTTGCGTGCGAATGTCGGAAAGCTTACTTGGAAAGGAAAATGCAGTGTGTCCGTTTACTAGTATACTCACGGCCTTCAAAACAGGGGATAAAAGTCAGTCATTGACCATGAGATAAAGAATAACTTACCCAATGGCCAATGCCAATTGTTGGCAAAATAAAGATAATTCTCGTCTTGTTAGTCTTATAGTCCGGCAAGACTTACAATTCAGTTTTGTTTGGAATGTTTTTGCAAGTCAAAGGACATATCGAGACATGATTTTACGTCACCGATAACCTTTTGCCGGGATCTTTTCTCTTCTAAAACTTTTCGTTACTGCTTAAATAAATTTTCTACAATTTAGTGACAAATTGTAGAAAATTGTCGGGGCTACTATGGTTACGACATGAAGCCATAAGTGGCGAGATGTCGGGTGGCCAATGGTAGTTATCCTTCTCTCCTGAACAAAAAGCACACCTGATGCAGAACAATATGTGCCAATTGTCTTTGGTGACATTTGGATGTATTGAGATAAACGGTTAACATGCCTGTGTTTGCTTGACGTTATGGAAGGTCAGGTTCATGCATGTTTTCCCCTCTAATTTTCCTCTTAATCCTACTAAGTCGTGTCAAATACATGGGTAAAAGGAGTGTGGCATTGTCCTTCCCTTTATCCTAAGATCTTCAGATATGTACAAACAAAAGACAAGTGTCAATAAAAAGAAAAAAAAAAACAACTGAAGGTGAAGTAAGTGTAAGAGTAAGTGCAAGTTTAAGAGTAAGCGAACAGCAAGGCTCATCACATAGAAACCTATTGAGGCGTTTGGGTAACTGACCATCTACCCCTCCCCTAAGTCAACATTTTGCCCTAAGCGAGAAGTCAGTGTCAATCTTGACTATGAGAAGGGGTAGTTGGTCAGTTAAACATACACCTCAATTGATCCCCTTTGCCGAAAAAGGCCTGAGTATCACGGTCACATCAAAGGCAAAAAATTTGTACTGTTGGAAATAGCAAAACGGTTCTTTAATTGCTATGAAGATGTCTGCAAGTGGGATCTAAAGGCCTTGGGCATTCAGTGATAACCCTTCAGTGGGAAACACTGGCTTCAGAACATTTAGCTTGGAGGCAGGCATTGCAGCAAGGCCTTACCGAGTTTGAAGATACACTTGCCGAACACGATGAGACAAAGAGACAAACGAAGAAGGCCCGAAACCGACCACATCTGCTCACTGTGCGTAAGGGACTGTCATTCCCGAATTGGTCTTTTCAACCACACAGCTACAGGGCGCTGTTCGAGAACCACCAATTAGGGCGCAACACCACAGTCTTTCGAGAGTGAAAGATGCCAATGCAGTATATGTTTAAATGCGATAAACGTTAATGAAGCCGCAAACAATAGAAAAAATTCTTTTGTCCATTTGTTTTGCCATTTTGTCCTTAATTCATTTAAGAGGATAATCTTGATAAGATTTGGAAACTTAACAGCTAATGTTTTTTGAAGATTCGGTTATATTGGTGTATGCTACATACGTTTCGTTATAAACCCTTATCTAAATTCAACAAGCGAAACACCAATCTCATTTTGGAAAAATACAAAAAATAGCAACATCCGCACTGGGGTTGATGGTTTTATTTGAAATGTGAAACTGTGAAGGATTTTACGATTACAACTACTTCGGGTCTGCGAAAGGTAAAAAAAAAAGCAGAATTGTTCAAACAATTTATCAACAGTTCGCAATACTTCGGCTAGCCAAACTGGCCCTCTTTAGGTGAAAGATGTTACTTATTGTTATTATACAATAAAAAAATTTTGAAATACAGAGAGAATGTCGCAATATATAGTAGGCGCTAATGACGTTAGTAGCAGTAATACTATTTGATTGCTGGCGCAGATTACATTTTGTCACGTTTTTTTGAAGCCAGTTTCTTCTAGATATCTGACAATAGATAGCATGCACTTCTCTACGCATGGAACTAGTTTATTTTATTGCTGAGCAGGAATAACGATTAAGGCTACAATAGTTGAGTCCCGGGTGTCAATGGGGCGAATAATTCCGCACCGGGCTGTGAACTAAAGAGTTCCCACCGGGGAAAGTTTGTCATCAAAGGTCTAACCGTGGGTGGGATATTTTTCTCTGTTGCGCAATTGGAATAACGCAATTAGAGCGGTCCAATTTGAAATTCGTTTCATGTTGTGAAAAATGTACCACAAGACGAAACGGAAACTTTATGTACTGTTTAATAAACGGCAGTTTTGGATCGAGGACGGCAATATGCATGGTGGCAAAAACGCACTGAAAAGTTGTCAGCGCAAAAAAAAAAGAGATTAAAAAAGAAGGGCTGCAGTGCAGTGCAGACTTGCGTCAGTGACAACAAAGCCCGCTGTCGACAGGGACGGCGGCACACTTTTTCAAGTGCACGCATGGGGGTGGGGTGGGAAAACGGGTCAGAATAGTGACTTCAGTGGCAGGGCTGAAGAGACTGTCCTTTTTGTCATCCTTTATTTCAGAAAAATTGGAGGGGGGGGGGGGGGCGGGGGGGAGTGGAGAAGGGCTTAAGCTCCTCTCCAGCCCCGACCCTCTGTATAAGCTTTCTGACCTCTCTGTTTTAGCTTTTGTCTCGCTCTTTGCCTATCTACATGTCTTATTGTACATAAATGAGCTATTAAGTGTTATAGGTTCTTTAACCATAGATGGAACGAGTTTCACCTTTGGTATCAAAAAACGACAGGTGCCACAGTTTTGTTAACAGTGCAGTGAAAAGAGCCATTCTAAGCTCATATTGTTACGCAACCAGTAGGAAGACGCACATTATTTGGCCCCGCACACCCGGATTTTTCTATCCATACAACTTATCCAGACACCACAATAAGCAGTCTTACATTTAGCGCTCATGATGATAGATAGTAGCTCTTTACACTAAGAGATTTTAAATTTTACATCTTTAGTTTTGTTGTCAACAGCTGCGGCCGTTAATGGAAAGCGCGTGTCCACACAATATTTTTACAAAATCCCTGCCGAGGCTTCCTTTTTCGTTTTAAAAAGGCTGAATTGTGTAAAAGCATACTGAAAAATCTTGATTTGTCCAAGTTATATTCTACATTTCATATTTGTTTGGCTGGCCACTTTAAGTTACTTCAACGTTGAATTTATGTCGAGCATCAGTGCAAGGTCAAGTTGAAACACCATTATAATTTTAAGCCCGTTTTCCAGTACTTTCCAATGACAACGGACAATTCTTGGCATTTTGCAAAGGATCAAAGTGCTTATCAACATCAGTGTAGGTTAAGTGCTATTTTGGTAGAAAAATCTAAAAAGGTACTTGTTGAAAAAATGTTTGGAAAATTTCCACTGTTCCCTCTTAACCTTGGCAAGAGAAATAAATTAAACAGCATTGATTTCATAGCTCGGCTATTGTCAACTTAAAAGCCAATTTCTATGTATATATGATATATACAAAAAAACAAAAACAAAAAAACTAGGACAGAACTAAATATTACACGATTCCATCGATGCTAAAAATAAAAATAGCCGAAACAGCGATGTTCAAAGGTTTTGTGAATTTTTTATAACTGAGGACGAATTCAATAAAACGGCTTGGGTAAGCGGTACAAAATGAGATGACGCAAGAAGCAATGTCAGTTTCGTTGTTGGAATACTTGGTGAAAACGAAACCTGAATTGAAGATCATGCGATGTTACAGCAACCAAAAGAGGCGTAAAAACAGATGAAACAGGCACATTTGCTTTATTTATGCATTGTGGGGAACCGGGTAATATTCATTACTGCACTTATGACGAGACATTGCCCACGGGTTATGATGTTGTAGATTTGCACTCATGGTACAATTTACGATAAAGGCGTTCTCCTAACGGGGACTTAGTAGGTTAGTATTAACTGGTTTTACATCTCTTTATTAGTTTTTTTCCTTCCTTCCTTTATTCTTTGTAGGTTTCTCGTCTTGTTCGTCACCCCTATTTCAGCCGTTTATTTCATCCACACCTTGACTTTGTCAACAATTCTTGATTTACTGAAGATATGGTTCGCGCATGAATCTTCCCGACATTTTCATATGTATAAAGACTAACTTCAATCGAGTTGAACTGGCTTGATTAGCGACTAGAATCTGCAGGTGATATGAGTTAATTCATCGTTACAGTTTTTCTTTACGGTACAGTCAGGAGTGATAGCAGTGATCAAATCAAATTATCACCGAAGACATTACTGCACTGACATTATCAGCAACTTCTAAAGGGAGTACTGACGAAACATTAGTCAGGCACAAACAGCGTTAAAGGGAGCAAATGTTAGCCCCACTTTTGCAAAAAACAAAGCTAGTATTAAATGAATTTCAAAGAATTAAAACCCGGATACCGTGTAGTCAGCACTCTGTCATTTATGTCGAACTGCCATGGATCTAAGATTTCACTGATCTATGAGAGCTAAAATATGACATACTTCATGGCCTTAGTTTACTTTGAATCTCTTTGTGACATGCATGTTTCTCTCCGTATGGCATTTCAATCTTAAGAAAACCTTACAGCCATACCAGATAAAAGAGAAGTGAGACTATTAACACTGACAGACATTTCTTCTTCAATTGTCATTTAACCAAACTACACTGATCGGTTGGCTCTGACGCATGAAGTATTCAGTATTCCCAAGAAACTTGCGATATGTTTTCCGATAGATACATTAAATACGGGTGGTTTGTCTGAATAGCTTTCTTTGGCTTGCTATTGTAAATCCCATACAGAACTAAATGTAATTTGTCGAGCAGGTGAAACGAAACACTTGCTGTATGAATATTCTTTGAACGGCCATTGTTAACTGAGTTTTTTTTCTGGCCAAGGCTAAATTGAAAGGGAAGTTTTATCTGTTATGAAGAGAATTCAATCCTCGTTTGACATTTAATTTCTCTCATGTTTTTTTTCGTTATGTATTAAATTAGGTTTACCGTCGAGGCAGTTACATGCATTATACATTGAAAAGGCTTTTCAAACCTTATCTTTAAAACTTGCGTACAGTCCGCGTAGCAGGCATTATTTTTTTGTGTTGTTTATTGAGGTTTGCTGGCTTTCACTACATCCCAAACATGACAAATATATGATTATATATCTTTTGCCGGCAAAAGAGTCACTTATACATGATAGTCTTAACTTGATGTGTGGAGATCATATAATGGAGCCAGAAAATGTATAACCCGTGTGTGTGGTATATTAAATTCTTTTTGCTTTGAATTAAGAGTTGTCTTTTGAAAATGTTTTCACTCTAATTGATTGCTCTCCGTAAAATTAATGTATCTTATCAAAGCTACCTAGAATAAGTAGCACTACTAAGAAAACCTATAAAGGATCAAGGACTTTCTCTGCAGTCTAAATCACTGCTAGTGGTTTCACTGTATAAAACGACTCATCCAGTTGAAGTGAAATTTACACGTCACGAATAGCATCATCACATCCTGAAATACCATCTTTCTTTAAGTTGTTCTAATGCCTGTGAATTGTAAGTGCTTTTGGTTGAGAAAACGCATTTTGACTGTGTAAAAGCGCCACAACCAGGTTGGTAAAGCTTATCTAAAACGGGGTATGTTTCAACTGATGTTACAACTAGGTTGATTTTGGCTCTGTTCGTATCTTTCATTGAGATGAGTCTTGAATTTGGGAAATAGATGCACTCAAACATGGAGTTGGAAGATATGTTTAATGGTGCTGGTTGAATTCTCTTTAATCTTGTGCGATGTTATCATGATGACTTATACAGTCATTTTGTAACCATTTTTATCAGGATGAACTTGCTTTCCTCATTTCTTGTCAACCTAAAACTTTTGAGATTATTCTAAAATGTGTCGTCAGCGGGACGATCTCTTGATAGATGCAGTCAAACATGGAATTCGAAGATGTTTCACTAGGCACCCAGCGACTATATTCTGTTAAATAACTGTTCGAAGGAGCAAATGTTGCCTACAAATTTTAAAGCTTGATAAAAACTGAACAATTCTGGATAACCGTTCCATTCGTCCAAAATATTCGGAGGTTTTCTAATAGCTTAACTACGATTTTCGAAGGTTGTGTTTTCACATTTTAATATCAAGATATTGCGATTATTGTTAAAAAAAGGTCTCCTAAAACTTTCGGTATAAAGACAAAACGTTCCCTATAATTTTCTTTGAAAGCAAGGCTACTTCATGTCCTCAGGGGTAGCAAACACTTTTAGATGAGACGAAAAAGGCAGCAGTAGAGCTTTCGTGACGACCAAGGTTCCCCTAAGACATCCGAACAGATAAATAGTTTTTATGACACCTCCAAATTGACTAAACAGGCCTCTAAAGTATAGAGAAAACCATCGAGACACTTCTGGTGTATTTGGAAACATTCGGTCGTTGGGTGCCCCTAATGTTTTTAGTTTCGCCTGTTGAATTATCTTTGATAAATCTTGTGCAATGTAATCATGATCACTCATACAATGTGACCATTCTTTATCAGGATGAACTTGCGTTTTTCATTTCTTGTCAACCTAAATTGGAATTATTTCAAAATGTGCAGTAGAAGTCAAACGACAATTTCCGTTCGTTAGCGAGAGGATCTTGTAGTGTTCTTACACTGTAAAAGGTTATAATAATATTAGGTTTGTAACCTTTGCAGCTCTCCGCCATAGCCCGGTGAAGACGATGACTCCTGAAATTGTAACGCTGAATTGTTTACATCAGTTTTCACGGTTTAAATGGTAAAGGTAGCAGTATAGCTGACACAAAATATCAGTCGGATTAAGCAAGCAATTATTTTCCGGTCCATGAAATTGTTCCATGAGCTGAAGAAACTGTTGGCAAGGCTGAACCACCTCTTTATGTTTTTTCACACCGTTGAATACCAATGAAGAGAGCAAATCACTCGGGGAATGCTAAGATTTCATATTCCTAACTATAAAAGACCCTTTGTGTTTTCATAGGTTATGGCTCATGCATAAAATTGATGCCAGTTCCTAGCTATTTCATTGTCCACTGATTATTTTATTCATTTATATTCATCTTTTACGCAACCTGGTGTTTCATTGCCCTTTCAATCACTCATACTAACAACTCACGTTCTATACAGTCTTCCCGTAGTTCACTCGACTAAAATACTCCGCTTTTTATAATTAGCTACTTTGCAATTGTTTCAGATACATGGAAAATGCTTTAAGAAGATGTTCGCCAGCATGCAATGTTGTGTGAAGCCATACACTAATCACCTATCAAAACAGCAGCAGGTCTGGCCAAAGACACAGTACCTTTGCTTCTAAACTACAGCCGTTAAGGCCCTGCAGTGCTTTTGTGTGTTTTTATCTTCTGCACAAGGGAAGTAAATGAATTTTGATGTGGTTTATTTTGGTTTATTTGTTCATTTTCATTCAGCACGCCCTTTTACAAGACACACCTGATGCCCCATTTTGTGGGTGGCTTTGAAGTTGGGAGTCTCTGGATTATATCCAAAGTGCCTTCATGTATATGCAACGCTTTGCAGTGCCTTAAGATTTAAAAAGTAAACAAACTACGATAAAGAGGATAAAGTTCAAAAGTATTAGGAAATGCCATCTTGAAAAAATACCCCCAGGATAACATTTTTGCACGTACATCCAAATGCCCTTGCAATTGTTATCTCTGAAATTTGAAACGAATTCTTTATCGTCGAAAGCACAGTGTTCGTCGATTTCTCAACAACCTTCGCCAAAATAAGTCCCCTGCCATGAAAAAGCCTCTTAGAGAAGGAAGAGTGGCAGGAGACAAATGTCATTGGTGGAAAAATTCACACGTGGACAATGCACGTGTGAAATGGAACAAACTGGATTTGAGTTCAAGGTCTTTGGACCGGCCGAGAATTGAGCCACCATAGACCCCCTCCCCTTCCATCAATTTCACCCTGAGTAGGAAAGGGGATAAATTATTTTTTTTCGGTTTTCCGTCGACCACCTCCAAGGAAAATAGAAAATGAAGTGATTAAAGCTATGCTCGATACAGTTAATGATTATCAGTACGTCTCAGTAATAATTTCTTAACTCAGGGACATATAGAATACAACATGGAAAGTGCGGGACGTACGGTATTTAATTTGTTGACGTATTAAAATTCGAACAAGTGGGCGCAGCGAACGAGTGAGATTTTTGATGCATAAACAACGAGCACTTTCCATGTGTTTATTATATACATACTGAGATATTCATCATTTTAGCAGCCTTTTTATTTCAAAACTTCCCAAAATGCTAAAATTTGCTGCTAGACATGTACACCGTGAAATGACAAAGAAAACGAAGTATCAGCTTATTATAAGACAAAAAAGCAAGGCTGATTTTACAGTCGGGAATATATTATCTTTTAACCAATATTTCGGAAGGCACGGCCTTTTTTCTTCAGGGTCTTACATATAATGAGACGTAACAATTTGAAAATAAGAAATAGCGTGCAATATGATACTATGATAGCAAGTGAACATTGAAAACAAAAACCGTTGAAGTAGTGATTGAAAGAAATTTGAAATATAAAAATATAAAGATAAACGATAACAAAGAGAAGAAATAAAGACTGCATTACATTTCATCTTTCTTATTTATACCTAGAAGGTTCAAGAGTTTTACCTCTCTCGATGAGGTATGCCTCTCTAGCTAGCTTTTCGTACACTGTCTCTATCAGACTTGGTAAGCTCTAGTGGGATGAGTGTGATATCGTTAGCAGAGTGATCATTGGTAAGAAAGTGTTCTGAGACTGTGGTGGGTTTAGAGATATTAGATAGGTTATCAACTGGTCTGCTGTGTTCGTCGTTTGGTTTCACCTATGTATTGTTTGGAGCAGTGGTTGCATTGTATCATGTAAATGACGTTTTTAGAGTTACAGTCAATGTGATTAGTGATAGGTCTGGTTTTGCCTGTAGCGTGGAATGTGTATGAAGTTTGTCCGTCAGATATGTATTTGCAAGTGAGACAGTTTTTTCCGCAAGGGTATGAGCCCCGGGGCTGGTTGTGTTGTGTAAGGTTGCGAAGTTGAGCCCTCACTAGAAAATCACTGAGGTTACTACTGCGTCCATAAGCTACAATGGGTGCAGCTTTAAAGACGTTGTAGCAACGGGGGGATGAAATAAGGATGTGAAAGTGTTTGCGAATAATGGATGAGATGGAACGAGAGGCTGGGTTGTAGGTGATAACAAAGGGAACACGTTCTGGTTTGTTCAGTGTGGAAGTATCAAAGGGCGTGAGTGCTTGTCCGTGTGATATTGTTAACTCGTTGTATTTCCCGTTGAAGGAAATATCGGTTATAACCACGTTTGTGAAGATAGTCAATAAGTTCATTGGTGCGTAGTGTGAATGTCTCGTTGGTGGAAGAAATGCGGCGGAGTCTAAGAGCTAGACTGAAAGGAATAGCACGTTTGGTGTGTATGGGATGACATGACGAATGTAGTAAGTATTGGTGTTTGTCTGTAGGTTTGGAGAGGCAATATACCTCATCGAG
This sequence comes from Porites divaricata, assembly GCA_038088405.1. Classification (NCBI taxonomy): domain Eukaryota; kingdom Metazoa; phylum Cnidaria; class Anthozoa; order Scleractinia; family Poritidae; genus Porites; species Porites divaricata. Next base: position 9,926,288 of record JBBMOI010000006.1, read on the forward strand.
AGAGGTAAGACTCTTGAACCTTTAGGTATAAATAAGAAAGATGAAATGTAATACAGTCTTTATTTCTTCTCTTTGTTATCATTTATTTTTATATTTTTATATTTCAAATTTCTTTCAATCACTACTTCAACGGTTTTTGTTTTCAACGTTCACTTGCTATTATAGTATCATATTGCACGCTATTTCTTATTTTCAAATTGTTACGTCTCATTATATGTAAGACCCTGAAGAAGGAAGGCCGTGCCTTCCGAAATATTGGTTAAAAGATAATATATTCCCGACTGTAAAATCAGCCTTGCTTTTTTGTCTTATATTTTCACTTATTGTTGATTAGATCCTTTATTAGGATCCGGTCTTTGCTCCAAACATTGTATCAGCTTATTACTGTTAAGTATAGTAAAAACGTTTGTTAAAAATGAAATGAGGGAAAGGATATGAGGTAATCTAAGATTTGCAAGTACTGTAGTGTTTTCTGGATCCACAATTGAAAATGGCTGGTTTGCATGTAGATCATTCTCTCGTGATATAACTTAAGGGCTTGTTTACATGGAGGTGGGGGACCCCAGGTAGGTGAGGTAACCCGCTTTGGTGGGGTAACCCGCCTGTCCGAATAATCTCTAATTTTAATGTGATCACGATTACATGTTAGGTGGGGTTACTTGCCACATGTTACCTCACCTGCCTAGAGTCCCCCACCTTCATGTAAATAGGTCCTAAGATTAAATAGAATACAAAGTAGCTCCGATCAAAAGCACAACTTAAGAGCTTACGTCTCGTTCTGTGATTCCCCTTCCGTTGCTGTTTTGCCCGATCTCTACAGTTTTCTTCATCGACAGTGAAACACACGAAAATAATCCACTCCAATTTCGAACATGTTTTTCACTTTCTTACCAGAAAAAATCTTCGAGAAAAAGCTTTTGTCGTTGAATGTCTGCGAAGGAACTCGTTAAGCGAGGGCGCTGAACGCTTCAAGCACCTGTAAAAAGAGGGAATTTGAAATGCGAAACTCACACATCTCTGTGATTTATGATTGCAGCGGAGCACCATGGGTGAGAAAATGAAGTAATCTACCCATCCTAGAAAATATGTTGAAAGAACAACATGAAAATTTTGTAGCGGCGGTGCCATGCCATCAATGCAAGGTGAAAATGAGCGGCAGTGAAAAAAAAGTTAACGAGAACAGAATAACATGTACGACATTTCCTCCATAAAACGTGTAACTAAGAAATTTCTGGAAGTTTCAGGTTGTAGTCGTGCAAAACAAGGGCAAAGAAATGTACAAAAAAAGTGTGCTGCACTTGCAAAGTTGCTTTTTTACTGATTATACCTATTAATATTGTTGTTTTCACCGTTCTCCAGCTTTGCCTTCGCCACTTAGCATTACACGACGATTTTATATTTTGTTTGAACAAACTATAAATACTATCGAGAGCTTCGCTTTTAGCCCTGGCTAAATCTGAATATTATCTAGTATTATAAGAGTGTTTGGCACTAGCATATTGGACGTAAGAGTGAAACAGTTTAGGTTGCTGGTTTCTTTGCCATGCACTTGCTAGCAAATTTATTTGAGGGCAAGAAGCTGGAAAACATTTTTTACGGTCAGTGTCTCTAGTAAGTTTAGAAGTGGTAATAGCATTCTCTGTCCCTTTTCCATAAGTAAGAGCACGGAATATTACTCTTATAACTGTATTTTGCTTCACTAGAAGTTTATGGATGTTTGTCTGGCAGGTACTGCCCCATCCAAGAATACCATATGATATGTACGGATAAATCAGGGTGTTAAAAAGTTGTTTTAGTTGTTGAAGGGACATAAAATGTCTTAGTTTATAGAAAACACCCGTGTTTCTAGCTAGTCTGGGAGCAACATAGGACATGTGGTATTTCCATGATAACTAATTCTTTGATCATGAGCCCCAAATATTTTACGTGGTCTCTCCTTTCCAAGACGTACGTGGAAAGATCCATCACTGTTTTGAATCTTTAAAGTTATATTCCCTGCCTTTTTCTTAGTTGACTTTATTACTGAGCATAAAATTTGTTTTCTTAATGTTAATCGACAATTAATTTATATCATACCACAAGTAAATTTTGGCTAATTCTGAGTTCATAAGTGTCTCCAGCGTCTCAGCAGATTGCGAAGAGGCAAATTTATTAGTACCGTCTGCGAAGATTCGAAATAGTACCTTATCAGAAGAGTTAATTATGTCATTGATATATATTTCAAGAATAGCAAGGGACCAAGACAACTTCCTTGAGGAATTCCACACATTACAGTTTCCTCTGTGGAGGTAAAGTCATTGACTGAGATATATTGTTTTCGATTAGTCAGGTTAGCAAACCATTGCAGAGGTACCTCTAACTCCAGAGCATTCTTATTTTGTCAGTAGTTTCTCGCGGTTTCTCGCGGCCTTAGAGAAATCCAAAAATATCCCACGAGTAACTAGGTTACTGTCTATTGCTTTTTAACTTATGGATGACGTAGTCATGCCATGGGCTTTCGGAGGCACTCCCCATGGTACTCAATCACTCACTTAAGTTTGCAAAAGAAACTCCATAGAAGACGAGAAACATTTCTTAATTGATTGTACTGAATACGATAGTCTTAGACAGAAACTTTATTTTCATATTTCAGAAAATGATGCAAACTTCATCAATTTAACAGATCATGATAGAACGTTATATTTACTCACTCATATTAGACAATGACAATCACAAGTTATGGCCAAATATGCCCATCTAATGTTTCAAAAACGAAAACAGAACCTGAGTAAAAAGTCTAATTGATTAGCTAATTAAATTATTGTATAATTAGTATCGAAATGGTATATGCCCTATAATTGTGTTGTTTCCGTTCATATTCCAAATATTAATTTGTTGTAGTTATGAAAACCTTTGTTGTAACTAGACCAATGCCTCCCTTTGGAGAGTAAGGCGCAATAAAGATATACTACACTATACTCTACTATACTATACCACACCATACCATACCATACTATATTATTAAAAACTGAATCATTGGATAATGCAATTCCGGTGTTTTGATTGGCTTAGCCACTATGTTATATGAGCCTTTATACCATGCTCTCCATATATGGTCGGTGAACGCGTCAGTTTAAAATTGGAAGCTAGCTGAGATTTTTTTTCGCGAAGGAAAGAATGGCGCCCGAAGCAAACATTTTAATTCATTTCTTAGAAAACTAGAAAATGCAATTTCATCGGGAAAGAAAAAACCAAACAAACAAAAAAGCCACAAGAGCTTGTTTGAAAGTTTATCGAAAAACGCATGAAAATACATGGAACTAAAGTACCTTGACCAGCTACGAAAGAAGACGAGTGTTGTTTCTTCATGATTGCGAAGCCACTCGCCTAGTCACTCGCCGATAGATACCTGCGGCTTGTTATCCGACATGAAGAATATAAATCACAAGCAACCAGCTACAAATACAGGCTATGCAGCCATTCAATACAGCAATCGAGGCGTCAGTATAGCTTCTTTTCTCGTTCAGCAAACCAGCTGGTGGCTTCAAACAACTTCATGACAAGCGACCGAGGTAATAGTTTTTCTCCATTGTTCTTACTTTTGTAACTGCACCGAAAATCCAAATTCACAGTAATTTCGACGGCCGTCACTTAAAAATTCTTTTTCTTCACATTATCTGCCAAGTTTTTTTAGCTGTCCTGCTGTGTGAAATCCTAGAATTCTGATGAGTTTTTAAAAGTGTTCATCGCTACAATGTTTTGAGTTTTCATTCATCCAGTCCAGGCGAGTCCGTTCGCGCGTTGACAGTTTTGATAGACGTGTGACATGTGAACAGCGGAAGTCCCTTGTTTTTTTCCGGTTTGTTCAACGAGATTTTGTGGGCATCTTTACTAAAACAATTATTTCACTCGCGCTTGTTGTATATGAGATGATTATAGCCAACTCGGCGCTACGCGCCTCGTTGGCTATTTACCATCTCATATCCAACGCGCCCTCGTGGAATAATTGTTAACTATACTATACCATACCATGCCATTTCATACCATATCATACCATACTATACTATACCATACTATACTGCCTTTTACGCATGCGTTTGGCATATTCTAGAGGCGGTACTAGTAAGGCGTACATTTTTCCCGACACATAGAGTAGCCAGCCGAAGCCGAACATTGGTTTTTTATAAATGGAAATACAGTATTCAAAAGAACACTGACAATATCATCTGCAAGAAATGGACTTGGAATTGTTAAAAGGACGTTGAAATAATTGAGCGTGGATCATTGTTGTGTATTTAGACGAACTGTGCACATTTGTTCCAGATCCAGATATTAATTGATATGGAGATGTTATCGACAAGAGTGTAAACGAGCTATCGCAGCCAGACGATCAGGGGAGATTTCATTCAGCGAAAAACGAAAAAACAAAAGAGCCTTAGCTGCAAAAAACGGTCCTCGAATGCCATAAACGCTGGTGCTCGAAGTTATACATCTAAACGTTACGTACTCTTTGAGAAAACAGTCATGAACAGTATTAAACGTTTTACTTCCAATGACTCGCTTATGTAGGAAACCCTCGAGGTCCATAAATTGTTAAAACGACGGTTTAAATAAAGCTCGGCCTTATCTAATCCTACTTACTTTACAAAAAGTGCGCTATCAGTTGTTTGGAATTGTTTGATACCCAGTTGCATGAGTACGCAAATTGTTTTAGAACCAACTAGCGTTTCGCTATTTTGCTTGAATTCTGTAATTATGTTATCGTTTGTTTGCCCCGTCCGTGATTCCATTTATAGATGCTATTAATGTAATCTCTACAGGAAATGTTACGTTGGCATAAACAAGTTTCTAGAATACTCAGATGGGCAATCGGATACTTCGATAGCGTTTAAATTACTTTTAGCTATTGTAGGTCGGAGCACATACAGCTTCAAACTTAGTCCGTTTATTAAAATAGCTATTTTATTGAACCCGCTTTTGCGTAACACTAGCTGAACATTTATTTAAAGTGCTCTTTGCGTTAAGTAGAACCGTAGAAATGCTGCGCCGATAACAAGTTTCTTGAATATTCAGGTGCACATGCAATCGGATACTTCGAGTCACACTGTACTTTGGCAAGTCCGTACACAATGAACCGCCCAAAAAGATATATATGTTTTACTTTCAATTGAGTATTGAATTGTCTTCTACACTCATTCAATTCATCCATGAGCTCGCTCCTAGGAGCCTTTGATTTTAAGTTGTCTGTTATTTCTGCAATTGCCTGCTCTGTTGACATTCCTTTCCGGAAGCCAAACTGAAATTTGTTTAGGATGTTACCTTTTTCTATGTAATTGTTCAGCTGTTGACACACAAGTTTCTTAAAAATCTGAGTAAACGGAGATAGAATAGAAATCGGGCGAAAGTTTGAAGGATCACTGAAATTGCCCCCTTTTGGTCCGGGACAGTGCCTTCAGTGAGGGAGTAGTTGAATACTGTTGTTAAAGCTTCACTGGTATTTAAATGCGCAATTTTTGATAGTCTTGCTGGAATCCCAATCGTGGATTTGTTGCTATTTAGATTCATAATGCAATCCTGAACTTCATGCACATTAATGGCGCGAAACATGAAACTGTTTTGGAAGGACTTTCAGATAATTAGCTGGGTTTAAGTTTAGATGCAGAGTGATTTTCTGTAGCCAGATTTCAGCCCACAAAGTTTTAGCTTTTAAAAAGATAGTAAATAGCATGACGTAGCCCCTTTAAGCTAGTCGTCACTTGAAGACCTGTATTGCATGTAATAAAACAGAGTCACCAAACGACTGTTTTCTGTAAATATCTGTCCAGAGAAGCAAATATTGCCTAGAATTTTCTATTACTTGAGGAAGGCTAAAAATTTCTAGATGATCGTTCCATTTATTTACAATTTTCGAAGTTTATCTTAAAAATTCCCTACGATTTTCTGAAGTTTAATTTTCACATTTTAGTTCCTAAGTTACAGGGCAATTTTTGGAAAATATCTGTTCGAAAGACGATTTGAGATCTAGAAATTTTCCGAACATATGTTGTAAAATTTCCTGCTTGCCTGCCTCTCCTAGGATTTTTGAACATCTAAAAAATTGTATAATTGGCCATTTTTAACGGATTTTTACCCTAAAAAGGTCACCTAGAATTTTCGGGAGCCTTTTTTCTGGCTGTAATTTTCGAAAAGGTAAGTTTTGATCCCTATAATTTTCGGATCATTAGACTTTCAGCTAGGAAATCCGAACAGATGAAAAATTTTTAGGGGATAAAAATGTGCCTATATCTACCGTTTAAATACTAAAATACGTTCAACAATGCTATGTTTAAGTGGTTTTGAACTTCATTCTCATTGGGTGCCCCTGAAGTTAGGCTATTTTTCGTAGACAAAAAGGGAACCTAAAATTTTCGGATTCAAAAATGTGATGACGAGAGGAATCAGAAAATGTCACACTTCGTAATACGTAAAATTTCATCTAGAATTTTTGGAAGAATAATACTCAAGCCCTCATTGTCGTTGTCTCACTCTCCCATTCAGTTAAGTAGATATGTTCACGTTTGGAGTCATCTGGAGCTTGCCATAACATGACTGAAACCCAGTTCTTACGTCGTGCTTCTTCCGTGTCGAACTCAATTGTAATTGGATTCAATTTAATCCCTGCACGACTTCAATTCAAACGTCGTGCCAGAGTCTTGAACGTAGTATCAAGTTAGCTGTAAATAAAACAAAAAAATATATAAATTTCCGACAACAAATTTCCAAAATTAAGCAATTTTAGTTTAACACGGCATATGCAGGGCTGTGCTAGAGAAATGGAGCACGCCAGACCTTCCCTTCTCGAACCAAAATTACTCTGCAGAACAAAATTCAAATGTCGTGCTTCGCCGTGCTTTTGTGGGACTTAATTCATGAATTCGAGGCTTATGAACTGGGCCTGAATGCTCTTTGTCTATGTGAAAGCTATAGCTATTCAAGATCAGTTTAACGTAGAAATGACGTCGTGTTTCAATGTCGTCCGAAAAAAGCGACACAATTGGGGAAAAACTATCAGGAGTTATAAAATCTACGGCAATAGATTGTTGCTTCCATTCAACAACAACCGAAGCTACAAAGTCAGTTGTTTAAAACTGGTAACCACAGCAGCACTAATTACCACAAACAAAGTACGTCATGAGACACGTGTTTACTCAAGCTGCTTAACACAATTTGGTCTTTTCTTCTTGCCGGAAAAAGACGAAAGTGAAGGAAATAGATTTCTATAGCCACCATGTTGCTACTTGAAAATTTTCCAAGTGAATCTTGAGAGAGTCACGACGGGTATTCAAAGTTACAAATCGAGTTTATAACCAAAAATCACTGAGACAGACTTACGTTGAGATATTACTCCATTTTAACATTTGAGTCTGTGAACAAAATCAGTGGCCATTCAAGTGAATATACATCTAGCAGTCCTATCATTATGGCACTGTTTATTATTTCGGCCTTTCTCAAGATAATTTCTTGAATTTTGATATTACTGATCATTGAGAGTGAGAGGTTTTAAAATGGTTGACAATAAAACTGGAACTCATGTACACACAGAAGTTTCTGACAAGATTTCTTTTGTTTATTGTGTGTCGAGTTTCCTGTTTCCCTATGCAAAAAGTAAATTTTTAACCCTAAATTGAAAAGGAGACTTGACAAGGCAAAACTTGCCAATTTTGTTGTGCTACACGCAAGCGAATAAAAGTTGACAAATGGAAACATATGTTGTCATGAAAAGGAAACATTTTGCCGTGAATTCAGCTTACCTCGACGACTAATTGCTTTTAAAAAATTTAGAACTTTGAGATCGAGACGCCAAATGTTTCCAGAAAATTAATACAAAGCAAACAAGTGATTACCACGCCTTTGCCTAGTTCCTTCGGATGTACAATGAATCACCATGAATGAACTGCACCTTTTAGGCCACTTAAAAGGGCGAAAAAAAAAAAAGTCGGAAGTTCAATTTGAAAGTGCTTTCTTCCTCTTAAATTACAATCAAATGCCGTCTTAAATAGTGGATTTACACTGTTATCGAAGGAAATATAAGTCCAGCAGAAGTTAACTAAAGGGGAGATAAGGAGAGAACGCAGTAAACCATCTTATTCGCAATGCGGAGATGTGGGGTAAAAATCGAAGGAAAAATCACAAGATATAAATGTACACCCTTTTTGTTTGTGTTTATCTTTTATTTCTTATTTTTTAGAGTTAATTAAATTAGGCAACTGTTGTGCTCTAGTCACAAGAAGAAAAATGTATTTTATCAATTTGATTCCAATTACTCGAGCAATTTTATCATGCCTTCTAGCGAAGATTTCAATCAGCTTTTAGTCGAAAGGTAGCTATTCTTAAATTCAAACGAAGATAAAAAGAGAGGAAAAAAAAAAAGATTCGTTGTGAGAAGCGATAAATTTCAGTCGACACTTGATTACGAGAAAGTGTTTTGTTTTGGTTTTGGTAGATATAGTATCACCTAGCGGGTCGCCCATCTAGAACGTAATGTAACTTTGCATTTTGATAAAGTTTCCTAATTTCCACACTGCGAATACATTTATCCGCTAAATGCGACAGAATTGTTACTCAGCATTGAGTAACACAGGCACAAAATGCTGAAAAAGGTGACAAACGATTAAAGATTTGTCACTTTTGATAAAAACCGGTCTATACTATATTACATTCTGAAATTCTTTGAACAGGAAGGACGAAGCTACCCATCATGCAGGAAAACTTGAACGGTGTTGTATCCGAACAACCAACTATAACCTCGAATATTTTGACGAAATATGAAATACAAGGAAAGAAATTTTTTCGTTGTTTTGGTTTCTAAGGTTTCTTGCTAATTTAGGTAGCAATGACACAGAATTGAATAATAGCATATTGAAAAACATGGTCCGAATGATATTGCACAGTCAAATTTTAATTGAATTACTCCAAAAACATAGACAATGTTTCGTCGAATAATATTTTCATAAGGCAGTGCGGATAAACTGGTTCTTGTTTCCTTTAATTTCAGTGGTTTGTCCTTTTTTTTTTTGCCGAGAGAAAACTATTTTCCGCGATATTGAGAAAAATATCCGGTAAAATTGTGAAGATAAATTAATTGGTCACACTTCAAACGACTAACCGCCGTTCTGGAAGTGGGTGGATTTGACTCTAAGAACGGTAAATGGAGCATAGAAAACAAAAAAGGTCGTAGACAACACTTATCCTCTTTAGTATGAACAAGTATAGCTAATATCTGAAAGTTGCATCTAAAAGCCCGGGGTGAGTCGTAAACAGTTTGGAACTAAGTCAATAAATAAATGATTCATATACGCATTGAAAAGAGCATTATTTACATATAAATTTGAAAGTTTGTTTTCTGTAGTTTCTTTCAGTTCAAAATAGATTTCATGTCATTGTATAGGGTACGTGGAAAAGCTGTGTGAGCAAATACAGACATCTTTTATGCAAGCTCACTGAGAACGAACAAATAGCAGAATTCAAAGGTGACGTTTGCTTCTTAACTAGACTAACAATCAAATTCTTTTGAGAAACTGATTTACCGGCTTAGATTGTACTTTTGAAACTATTCAGTGTTGGTTTCTGCGGTAAACGTGTCTTTATCTCATAAGAGTCAAGGCAGTCGTACCTACTACAACCGGTACAACACTGAACTGGCTGTACAAACAGAGAAGATTATTCTGTACAGCAAGGCAATTGTGGAGTTTGTACACTAATTACCATTTTTCGAAACCTCTTAAATACAAGTTGACATTGGAAGTTCAACCACTCAGTTTAATCAATTATTGATAAACAGCGGGGCTTTAAATTGCTGCAGAAAATCAACTAAACAGCGATTAGAAGGAGAAGTAACTTCCTACAGACCAGAGGACGATACTCTGCTGGAAAGATGCCTTTTTACAACCGAAGCAACGGAGATGTTTTTGCGATCGAGAACGCCACTGAAATGACAAATTTTAGTTCTCCTGAGCAGATAACCAAACGTCATATGTGTGTTCATGGTTTTTACTGGCCAATTCACTCTCCTTTGATCGTGTTTCTCTTGCTAATTCTGGCAGCAAACGGCATCGAGATTATTTTGATGGCTTGGAAAGAAACACTAAGGACAGTCAGTAACATGTTTCTCGTTTCGTTGGCTGTTTCTGATTTTCTCTTTGGACTGGTTGGGATTCCTCTTTACATAATGTGCTCGTTGGGAATTTCATTTAAGGCCTGCGTAAGTTCCGTCCTAGTTGTACGATTCACCACCATATCCTCAGTGTTTCACCTTTTGGTTATCGCTTGCGACCGTTACGCAATAATCGTTCACTCCATGACATATCACCAGCGTTTGACGAAACCACGAGCCACCGTCCTCATCACGTTCATCTGGTCACTAGCGTTCCTGTCATCTTTCATTCAACTGTCCTGGTACAACTTCAGCAGCAAATCTTTGGCTATAAAAGACGGAAAAGTTCAATTTGATAGAGTCTATTTGCTATTTGTGTTGGTGGTGTTCTTATTTATTCCCTTATTGTCAATGGTTCTCGCATACAGCCACATCTTGTTGATTTCCCTCCGACATATTTTTGATGTACGACGGCGCCAAAGAAATCTCGATCAGCGTCTTGCGCCCATCGTGCATGACCTAAGAGGAACCTTCATCCTGGCGACAATGATGCTCATTTTCATTGGATGCTGGCTGCCTTTTTTTCTTCAAATGCTCCAAGATCACATCCCAGAGAAGTTCTTTGCTATTAATCAATACTGGGGTTTCTGTGTGATCATCTATCTCCGTTTTATTCCTCCATTGACGAATCCCCTTCTCTGTGCTTTCTGCAAAAGGGATTTTCGTCGTGCATGGTCGAGTCTCATTCGGCAGCCATGGTGGCCGAGTCCTGCAAATCTTTATTCTCTTCCTTCATTCTCTGGAGCACGTGACAGGACAACCTCTACGGTCAATGACGCGACATGCAGCGAAAGACCAAACATTATTCAACATAGCCTGGGGCTTTGAACAGAGTTGCCATGGGGAACTAATTTGACATTTCCGAACAGCATGTGGAAGGAGTTTTTCATGGAAATGACTCCCTACTGTGTGCTGTCTTTTATCAACATTACCACCGATAAATGTAAATCCGCATTGTTCGCTTGCATCAAAAATCTACCCAAAAGTTTATCCGAATCCAAATCTAAAGACACATATTAACGTACACTATTTCAAGCGCCAAACGTTTCACTGTAAGGCTTTCTATGATGACAAAACAAATGGATTTTCTATTTAGGCTCTCATAATGTATAATAGTGCGTCAAGTGCAAAGACTTTTCTTCTGCTGTTGAGGAGGTTTTTCGTTATTTCGGTAGTTTGCCATGTTTTAAATTGTGATTGGCTTCTCAAACGTGAGCTCAACGGCGTTTTTTCACAATCATTCCTTTCATGATATCTATGATTGGCATTGGCTAAATTTACGATATATGGATCCGCGCCTCTTCAATCCCAAGCCATAAGAAAAATTGGGGACATTGAAATTTAATTTTTTACCATTTGTTCAGCGGAGGATCGAGGATACCTTTGTTTTCATCTAAGCTAAAGAAATCTGTCATTAAAAGGATGGATTTTCAGTTGGTAAATAATCATGGGAAACATGAACATGTTCAATGTTCATGTTGAATTTAGCCTAATGTTAATTTCATCCAAAAAATGAAACGTCTTAGGGTACAAGCATAATTATTATACCACTGGATCCGTGTGAATTTGACTCACAACTTCAGTTTATTGGCGCACTGCTTTCGATGTTCACGTCTTTAAGGTAGTTTAGCCAAGAGGATATTATGGATGACGTAGTAGAGAATGTAGGTAATGGTATAAAAGGCGGGTTGTGAAGTTGACAAAATGAATTTGGTCGTCAATTTATGGCCTAAACGATACTGACAAAAATGATAAGTTTTTTTGGTACGAGACGAATTCAGCACAGAGACGTGTGCATTGCTGTTATCGGCCGCTTACTTCAGTAACATGTCCGGTCACACGACAAAGCTTAGCCAAAAGCAAAAACAAAACCACATTAACGTGTGACTGTTTTGTGAGACGTTTTTGGGTTTTACCGCGTTTTCACTTAACTTGGGATTAAACGATTGAAGAAACCGCAGCATGCAATATCGGCGACTAATTTCTGACAGAAACGCTTTGAAAACCGCAAATATAAGTAAACTTGCTGAGCAACTTATGAAGCTTTTTTCACAGGGAGTCCTTTCAAATCGTGTAAGTGTGCAGCTGTTTGGATTTAAAAGTGAATTAGAATATCAAAAAGATCCAAATTATTGTAATATAGTGCGCTCGATATTATCAATAAAATCAAAATAAACGTTTTTGTGCCTAAAAAGTTATGTATCGCCATTCTTTTAGCTGAAAACGGCGAATCTTATCGATTTTTAAGGGTTTTGCGTGGGACGTTTACCTTGAGAGGGCGTTTTCACATGACGTCACGGGCGGCCATATTGGTGTTCAAAACAATAAAACGGCGGCCATGTTGGAGTTCGAAACAAATCCTTTGGGAATTGAACTCTTTACTTATGTAAACGCTTTCTTTTGTTGCAATATCCCGCCGACATTTGTATGAAAGGGCATTGCTATTATCATCCAGTCAGAAGCTTGAAAACGGCGTGACTGTAATACTCTAGCGGCGATTCTATCGAGATTCGATTCGATTAGTACAAAAAAAAACGAAGTTGAAAAAACAACAGCAATCTTATCCTCACGGCGAAGAGAGACTAAACTAAACAAAAGAACATGAGTTTTTAATTACAAGATTAAACATTATATTAGAGATATTATGCAGTCAAGGTTTTTTCTCCTAGGTTCGCTGTTGTTCTCCGAGCATGGTATACTGGGGATATAAAAATGTATTTCAACCAATAAAATTTAATAAGGAAATCAAAAATGAGATGGACAAGGGAAAATACTAAAAGTTGTTCGCTATTAATCGTAAGCGCCAATGGACAATTCATAAGTGCTTTATACGGTGAAAGATACCTCAAAATGGAAATCTAGGTGCTGTACTTGACAGCAAATTGCAAAATGGTTGATGCTTTGCAGTCTTGCTCCAGTTCGTTTGCTTGTAGTGAAGTCGTTTGATCTCATAATGAGCAAATAATCTCACTTTTCTCTGACAATTCAATTTGCAATGTTACAGTTTCAGCTGTTTTGTACTAGTTAATCAGACGTGTATTCATTGCCAAAAAGTTCAGCTATTAACTCACTGGTGTCAGGTTACATCGACCCTCTTTAAGGCGGACACTTTTCTAAGACCGACAGTCATGGCCGGTCCCGAAGGTGTCCGTCTTAAAGAGAGTCCACTGTACCCAGTTATAATCCGGCGAGAAAAAGCAACTCGCCGTTACCGGAAGTCGTTTTTGTCGCGCGGTTTCCATCGTCGCTTTTTTCAACAAAATCGTCGCTTATCCAGCCAGTTCGATCAAGCACGCGGACGACTTCGGCGGAAACGAGAAAATCAATACAGAAAGCAACAGGTTGAATAAACGAAACAAAAACTCTGAACGTGTAGCACACTATTTGGCAGCATTTTGGCCGGCATCCCACAACTAACGGTTTCAAACTTGATCGTTGGGACGGAGAAGTGAATACCTTTACAGAGTCTCTTTATTAAAAAGCAAAATTGCTTTTAACAATATTCATTCGAAATATTGTCTCCGTTTGTTATTCTCTTACATCCTACAGCTAATTTTTCATAACCAGCTGGCACTGCCCAAATTCAGTGAAAGATGCTTAGATTATAACATCATTGGCGTCAGTCACTGAGACGTCAATGACTATATATAGCGATGCTTAGGCTGACGTGACCCATGCTATAAATGTGCCAACCAGAAGCGCCTTGGTTCTTGAGACAAAAAGATTCGTTTGTTATCCGTTCACCTAAGACAGCGACGCGGCAGCTTATCTGTTTTGGCATGAGGGCAGAACTAAAAAAAGTAATAAGAGTCCACTGACATGCGACAGAAATAGCTGAATCACTCAACACTGATTTCAATTTAACACCACATGTAACTGTTTTTGCTTGTGACTGTTAGCTGTTAGCTCCTAACATCACACCGGCACCTGCCTAAAATTTTGTTGTACCATAGATCAGCTTCTCTGCGAATAACACCTTATTGACAATGACTCTAAGGGCGACTCGTAAGCAAAACAAACAACGTAACAACAAAAATCCGCATTATCGAGTCCTAGCGGTAATCAGAATTTTGGGCTCCAAATTACAAGAGTAGACGCCAGTCAGCAGAGTTACAGGTGTACTCTACTGTCAACTTTTAATGAATAAGCAGCCTTGTGAATAGATTCTGGGTTGGGGTATAGATATAAGAGCAAAAAGTGTTATGATAAAATGTGAAGGTGCATGAGTTCTAAGCATTGCGATTATTTGAGAATGATGCTTATTCCGTCATTGACACCAGCAGGCGACTTACAAAAAAAAAACCTCGAGTTTTTCCATCAGAAATTTGAGTTGCTTACTTATCCCAGCGCCATTTGCCTTGGGGGCTTGGGGGACGGTTCATTAAATAGGTAGGAGGCAAAGGAGGCAAAGGAGGCAAATAGAAACGACACAGACAAAACAACAGGTTGAAAATGACTCAAAGTTTAACCAGCTATTGCAAGAATAAATGAGCCATAATAAATTTCTATCCTTGCAAGCCAGAAATTTATCTTTTAGCTACAGTAACTACGATTTCTTAAACTCTTGTTTTAAAATCACAATACTTGCATATGTAATAGCTGAAAGTAGGTTGGTAAAATTTCTAAATGTTGACCAGTCGTACGTTATCCCTTTGAAATCACACAACGCTGAAAATTAAAAGCGAGGTGCATAAAAGCGTTTAGCCATTTCTTCCTCTTTCAGCTTAAGGTTTGTTTTATTCTCACTCTACCAACAAAGCTGCCCGAGAAAAATTCCTAAGGCAAGAGGCTTTTACCTTGAAAGGTCAATAAATGAGAGAAAATAAAATAGAGCGAGAAACTGAGATAGCATAATTATGTGATATTTTGTGCCAGTCACATCTGCATATGTGAATCAGAAGATAATTTTGCCCTTTATTAGGGAGCTTAAGCGACAACGACAGCGACGGCAACGAAAACGTCACTTAAAAAGTGGATTCGCGCTGCCTCAAACTTTATCGCGCTTATTCCAACTCGTTCAACTCGTCAAATGTTGGCAAATTTTACTGGAGCTGAATTCTAAGAGACTGTATCAAAGTTCAGGAAAAGAAAAAGAAGGTAGTTGTCTTGTGTTCACGTCGTCGACAAAACGTGAAATTAGGCACTTTCACGTTGTAGTCGCGCAGCGACGGCAAAGAAATATACAAAAAAGAGTGATGCACGTGCAAAGTTGTTGTTTTGCTAAATCTACACCCATTGCTTTTTTGCCGTTCTCGTTGCTTAAGTTACCTATTGTTTACATCAGTGTCGAGTCAAAGCACTTTTAGGGGCTGTATCAGTCCAGTCAATTTTGGTTTAGTCAGAACTACTCGCTCTTAAAGGGTATGGAACTTTATGTTAGCAAAGAAATTACTTGTAATTCACAGCCTCCTGACCAAAAAAAGATGTATTCAGAGCATGCGAATTTAAGAAGGGTTACAAGGCAACAAAAAAGATAAATTTCAAAATTTACTGAATTATCAGCCTGAACAGTCTTCAAAAATCCAAGTGCAATTCGTTTTAATCTTCCTTGAATTTTTTTCTATCCCATCCTTCTTTCGTATCCAGTGCTGTGTTAGTGGCTAAATTTGACTCGATATCGTAACACAGCTTAGCCTGTTCCACTGAGGCGTTCAGACAGTAGAGATTGGCACGAAAATAATGGAGAGTTAAGCCGAAAAAGAAAAAAAAAAGACAAAAAGGAAGGAGGGGGAGAGATGAAAATAATTCCAATGATCAGTTAAAGCCATGAATGACCTACAGTTTTTTAAGCTCAACAGTATCTCAGCTCAGGTCGTAACTGAGGTTCATCAGTTTGCTTACATGCTATCGGGAATGGTTAGTGTTTAACGTTTAAACCTCAAACAGTTACCAAATGCACAAAGGTCGCTTTCGCTGATGAAGGACGGCTCTACAGATGTAAGCCGTCTTCTGAGGTACATACTGACTTTTCAACAGAAATTCTTGAACAACTATGAGGTGGAGACCTGGTTAAAATAGCTGTTTTCTTCCTCCTCACTTTTCCTCGCTCCGTCCCCACTATCTGAACGACTGGAACAAGCTAAACACAACTCCTTTAACCTTGCAGCTTAACAGGTTACCGTAAAAGTCCAAAAATAAGCCCCTCAAAATATAACCCCAGGGGTTTCAATAAAAGCCGTTTACCGGCGGTCTACCGCCGCCTGTAGGACCTCTTACCGCCGTCTGTTTGGTCACAGTGGTCACAGCCGCCTATTAAACCTTCAGTGGCCGCTTGCAACTAATGTTATTGAAACCCCTGTAACCCCCCAAACCGGCAACGCAAAAAACCCTCCGTTAAATCGCCCCTTCAAATATAAGCCCCCCTGGGGGCTTGTACTTGGAAAATTGCCCTCAAATACAAAGTAAAACAAAGCAAAAAGAGTAAATTTACTTCCAACTATAAGGCCAGCCCAATTGGTTTTGAAACGCAAATTTCCCTCCGTAGATAAGCCCCTCCGAATATAAGCCCTTCAAAAAGGGCCTTTGAAAAATATAAGTCCCGGGGCTTATTTCGGAATTTTACGGTATTACTACGTAAACCAAAAGGCACACTTGCTGATGTAGAGAATTTCCCCTGGCAACAAAGTCTCCATAGTTGATCAAGGATGTGGACCGATTTTCATCAAATAAGACCTTCTAGGTTAAAAGCGTCCGCCCAAATATTTTCAAGTTTACCTTCTAGACCAAAGAAAACGTTAATAATGTTCTTATCCACTAATATAGTAACTTTTAGCAAGACTTCAGTCACTAAAAGGAGAATTTAATTGATGAAAACCAATATCATTTGAATTTTCAATATATTGCATTTTTGGTGACACTTTCAAGAGTATATATCGTTTAGCTATTTTCGCAGCAGTATTATAAGGAAACTTTTAACTAACACCTCATTTATCTATGAAAGAGGGGGTGGATTTGTGATACTTTGCCGCTAAGTGCACACTCGCACACGGCGTAACACCAGCAATCGAAGACCCAGCGTCTTCAATTTGTCCCCTTGATGCACCTCCAGAAGAGAGCCTCAATTCTGAATAAATCATGCACGGACTTGATATTGACATTCGTTTCTTGCAGATAACAAGCCAACAATTTTAGTTACCATGATAGAGCGATTTTCGTATGACCTTGAAAAAAGGTTTCGGTAAGTGTTCGTTCTTTGTTTCATCAGCCAATGGATGAAAAGATCAAAACATGGCCTCTTCGTTTTCCCGCCAAAGAAACCCTAATATGGAGAAGGCATTGTTCGATTGGCCAATCGTGTTGCAGTATGACGTCAAAGAAATTTCTAGAAAGTTCTTCGGGCATGAAGTTTGTTTACCCGCGCGTTCGCTTAGCCAACCAAAACCCAGGAGCGTTTGTATCCGTTTCATACACCAATCAAATCGCTCTATTTCCGTTCGTTTGTTGTTTCTGTTTTGTTCGCGCGTTTTCATCTCAAGGTCATACGAAAATCGCTCTATAATTTGGGTAGCAGATCCCGTCCCTGTCTCTTCTTTCTTAATGGGAATTTTTTGCACTGGAAACACAGCGGAATCTGGTAGTCTCAACATGCATGGACTGAGAGGCACGCGTGTTTAGAGTTATTTGCTCTGCTTCCTCGATAGACAATCCCATCAAAATTTTTTGAAGGACCGCTGTCTTAAACACAGAACGGAAATCATGCTTGGATAATGTACAGAGAAGCGGATTTGAAAAAGGCGGTATGAAGCGAAGAATTACCAGCAAACGCTTCACCCAGAAAGGCACTGGTGAAAGCAGTGACGATTCTTTGTGATCATTTAACATTTGCAAGAAAAATGGCAACCAACAGCCAGTAAATATAACCACCATCATCAACAAAACACTAATTCCTCTCCATTCGCGACGACGCAGACAACGCGGTTGTTGCAGGGCATTGCTAAGGCGACGATCGTTTTCCATGTGTGTAAATGAAATGTAAAATATGCGTCCATAAATAAAACACATCAAAAACAGAGGGATACCAAAGAACATAACAAGACAGGCCCTACTATACTGCAAATCGATGTTTTCGGTTGTCGCGTCGTAGTCTTTCAAGTCGCTTTCGTTGAGCCCATACCAAGACAACTGAATAACGGACGCAGCAAAAGGAAACAGCCACGCGAAGAAAATGGCACCAATTGCTCTACGTTTGGTGATGACATAAGTGTGCTGCAAGGGATGAACTATATGGACATAACGATCATAAGCGATAAGGAGGACGTGGCATACTGACGAAATGGCTGTAAAGCGAATAAAAATCGCAGAAATCACACATGAATAAAATCCCTTTTCCACCGTTGTGCACACAAAGAAAAGAGGAATTCCCACTACACCTGAAATCAGATCCGAGACTGCCAATGACGTGAGGAAAATGTTTGTGGGGGTTCTTAGTGTTTTCTTTTTGTACATCAAGAAGATTACAAGAGAATTCACGGCAGCGATTAGTAGGCCAATGAAGGCGAACACTAGAACCAGTGGCAAGGTAAGAAATCGCAAGTCTGGGTCAACTTCACTATTGTTTGATCCATTGTTCGCACCAACGCTTTTGTTAAGTGTATTTGGCGTTGTATCCGATACCTCAAGCATAGCACTAAATATCGGTTATTCCAATCTGGAAACTAAGTTATGGCTGGCGTTTTTCCCCACTTTCCTTATTCCTTGAAGGAGTTTTTTTAATCTTGCATTTATGCCCAATAATTTGACGTGCAGATTGGCTGATCGTACGAAAGTGGTTACGGAAGGACGTCAAACATGATTTACATAAGAAAGGTTGTCTAGAAACGTGGAAACTGACAACCTGCCGAAAAAGCTCGCCATTTTATCCTTACAAACTAAATGTTAACGAAGTGCCTGGTTTTGTTATATTCGCTCAACTATGGATGTACAAAATCCTCATCTGAATAATGAAAAAACCTTTTATTACATTATATTCATTTTAATGTAATTTCTATGTTAGGGTGCAAACTCAGATTAAATCAGATTACAGCCAGCACTCGCATGGAAAGGAAAATACAGGATGTAAATAGTTCACCTTAGGCCAACAAACAAACTGTACATTTCCTATATGAGTGTTATCTTTCTACTAAGTTTTAAAAGTAATTGCTTTTAAACGCGTCAAAATCCATTCTTTTTTAATACTCCTCAGTGCTTCTTTTGGCAGCCGAGATTTTACTGAGCTTTTTTTTTCTGGCTTGGGGCCAGCTGAAGATCGTTTTTGTGCTAATATTTTGATAGCCGACCGGATATATAGAGATGTACATAACTAATTTAATCTTTTTCTTGAATTTCCATTTCAAAAACTGATTTTTGAAAGATTGCCACTCCAAGATCTTTGAGCCAGGAGCCAGGTAATATTTACTCGACGACATAATACAAAAATACTCTTCCTCCTTTTCATCTCAATACACCTTTACAAGTAAAATTAAAGACTTAACAGCGCAAGACGCAAAGTTTTAAAACAGTGGTGCCTTCATTGAAAAAAAAAAAAAAAAGACTTAGAGTAGTGTACTTTTTTTTATCGAAGAGGATGCAATTTCCGGGGACAGTTTCTTGACTTTTCTGATATGGAGACGGCTTCTTTGACTGGATGAATTGAATGATTTGAACTAATTTGCTGTATGAATCTTGGTCACGAAAGCCAATACAGTACATGCCATACATTTATGAAGCAACTTAAAACTGATTTCGATGCTCCATTGTCGGCAGCGTTTCTCAGCTTCAGAACCCGCCTTGAAATCAGTGCATGCGACGACAAAAACAAAAGCTAAAAAATTGTAATGTGTCAACAGATAAGCAAATAAGTAAAAAAAAGGGATATTGGTGATGTCTTCGGAAGAAAGCTAAGAAATCCTTTGGTAAGATTAGCACAATTTTGGATGCTCGGCAGACTACTTATGATATACGTACTGTTGTTCTTTAGACAACGATTAACGTTCAATCCTTTACTAGGGTAGTGGTATTATACCCAAACAGGTTCAATTGCGGTATTGTTAGCTATAGATTTACTGCGGATTTTTATGGCAAGTGTTTTTCTCAGTAGCTCTGCGCTTCGAACGCCAGATCGGTTGCAGGAAGGTTTTCCGGGATTCTCTTCCTGCCTAACTTACGATCAGGTGTTTTTTTTTTTTCCTTTAAAAAGCGAGGAAAAAAGAACTGCCCCACAAAAGACATAAAGAGGTCATGTATAGGGAAAGCATCGCAGGCCACTTCCTGCTGGAACGTCTTGAGCGCCAGGTCGAGGGGTCTCACAGTGACTAACTGGAGTAAAAGCTACGACTAATTCATGCTGGTGACATGAATCATTTCTCTATACCGTCCTCGAGGCATTCCGTTAATCTCTGCCATAGTTGTTTTCAAAACAAATCGTCGAGGCACTTTTGTTGTGAACAAAAAGTAGCAAAAAGCCCATGTACAATGCCATATACAATATTATTGTAAACTGGTTATTCAAATAAATCCAAAAAGTAGAGATACGGAAAACCAAGATTGAGCTGCAACATTCTAACAAAGGCCTTTATTAAAATTAATTTCCAAACCATCAGCTGTAGATGACAAACGTAAAAAGCACTTTTCAATTTTATTTAACGCCAGCGCAGATTTTCATTGGTTAAACGAAAATTGTACTTGTTAGAAATTTCATTTTGGTCGATATTACGACATTCATTAGAAATTCGTTAAACCATTCTGTTGAAAGAGGGATAAAAAGGTGCTAATTATTCATTTTCAGGCACAACAAAAGCTGATAGTCAAAGACTTATCACAAATGATAAATTTTTGTTAGACAGCTGGATTTACTCTACCTTAGACTATTCATCGACGAAAAATTGGAGTGCTGACTGCTCGACTGCTGTTGTTCCTAGATATGAACACAGAATTCAAATTAACTTAGTTCTCAGGAAGGAGAAACCGGAATACCGAGGGAAAACGGATTGATACAGGAAATCAATCGCGATTAGACTGAGTGTAAGTATAGGTATTTTCGCCTAAACTTGAAGTTAAACAGATACATTCAGCGACTTACATTCAGACTACGTTTTCATGAATGTGTGCAGTAAGATAAAGCCAGGATGAAATCCAGTGCGGTTTATTTTACAAAATTGGGTTAATTATTGAATGCCTAAACTCACCTCAGAGCCTTTAACTCATGAGAAATTTGCGGATAAAGAGAAAATCCGTCTCGTAATCTATCACGATAAACATTGCGGCGTAAAGACATGGTGTTCGCATAAAACATTAAAATTGGGTACCGGTGGAATTCCATTTATTGCGCCGGCGATACCGGCCATCTTATACAGGAACGTTTAATAACTAGACTATTTTGTTTTAGTTGGGATTGACAGTTAGGTACGACGCGAACATCCCTGTTTCAAAATTTAAACAGTGTAAACCACCGATAGAGGAATGTTTATCGTTTGTTGAGGAACGTACTCCGCAATAACTTTCTAGTCAGGTCGCAAACATGAGCGGGGGTGTCTAACCTTGCAATGACTTAAGAAAAAAAAACGCTGTTAATTTTTTTCTCCTTACTTAGAGGTGTACACTTGCATTGATCCTGGTGAAATTTAATTCATTTTTTGTACAATTATAACTTGCAATGTGGATAAAGCCACAAAACTAAGATTTCCTTTAGAAGCAAACAAGGTTCATAAAAACAAGTTTGTAAAAAATGTTAAATTGTAAAAAAAGATCGTTCAGTCTTGAATTTCTTTTGCTTTTCTGCTCTAAATACTGAATTATAACTGCGTTGGACAACTTCAAAACGGAATGTAACTATTCAAAGTGAAAACTGGTGTTCCTTTTTGGCCCTCTTTTATCACGATACGTGCCCAGAATCCTTGACGTTTAAGAAACATATAAGAATTGAAAAAAACAAACATTAGTATTGAAAAGGGCAGGTAAAACCTCAAAGAACAGTAAAAACCATCGAATTTAATTTTTTTCCTTTTTAATAAATGCTAAATCATAAAAGTCATGAGAAAAAAAGGTCGAGTAATAGTAAACAAAATGCGCTATTTTGGAGACGAGTGTTGAGAATTTGGGTTGATGTTAACTGGCAAGTACTGAGTGAAAAAAGCGAAGATTTTTAGTGTTGCTTTTAATACTTTACAAATATTTTAGTTAAATAGAACTTATTTAATTTGATGACCAGGAAACATCTTGTTGCAGTGTTCAAATAAAGGAAAGCAAAACTGCTTACGTTTGCTAATAACGTTGCAGTCCCACAGGCACGTCCCGAAATGAGATCTCGCCCACAACCGGAGCAAAATTATACCAAGTGAGTGGTATGGGAGTGACAGGTTAAAGTTAACCAAAACTAACAGATCTAACTTTCAAAAAACGTTTTAACAATAAGAGTCTCGGCTTTTGGCGCTGCTAGATTGTCCCGTATCACTGAACCGAACTGGGCCTGACAAAACGAAACGATTTTAAAAGAAAAATCTGATCCATCAATTTCGATTCAGTCGTAAAAGGTACTAAACTTCCGCCCGGTCTTGTGATCTTCCGAAAGACATTTATTAAAAAATAAACCTTTTTAAACCAAGATAAAGAGGCCTCTCGGAAAAGAATTTAACTCCTAACGTCTTCCGAGCATATTCCCTTTATTAAATGTAAATAGCGTGGAAATAACAAATTTTAAAACATTCAGGAAAAATAAATTAACATTCACATTGAGAAAACGTGTTGCAAAAAGGGCCTGAAGTTGGCACTGGTTGTTTTTAAAACCTGACAAAATTGAATGGAAATCAATAAAATAATGAAGAACACTGAGAACTTGTTTTGATTTATTAGGTGATATGATCTTTGATACAATAATCTCCAGGTCAAGAAAATGAAATATAACCAATAAAATGATGTCTAGGTGCTAATATAAGCTGGAATCGTGCGCCTTTATGACAAGTCTTCTACAAAGTAATTCGTAACCACAAAAAGCATTTATAGATCTGAAGACGATATCAGGGAATATATTTCTGGCCTGATTAGTTTCCTGAAAACGTGAATTTTATTTTGTCTCTTAATAAGAAAATATTTACTTTGCAAATTTTGCAAAGGAAAAAGGTGTCATTGATGTGGATTCTACTGGATAAAAAGTATAACACCTTTTATTGAAGACTAGCATACTCTTAATAACCAGGTGTTTAGATAACTTACTAGTGCAAATATAAGGCACACTAAATATAAAATACTCAATATCGGGCTTTGCTTATATTTTCAGTTTGTGATCGACAATCCAACACTCAAAGCTAGTTCAGGTTGTTAACTCGAAGGAGCTTAGCTATTCTATGCCACTTTTTACTTTTCTCTTTTTACAGGTAGACTATCATCTTAAGCTCCAAACGGTTATAAGTCTCCGCCGGCGCCTCTCTGTAAGGATTGTTGATTACCATGCCCTACACTTCAAATGTTTCGCTCAGCGCGCTGTGCAATGCATCTTCTCAGGACAATTCATCAAACAATGAACCAGAACAGACAGAAGAAAATCAAGCTCAGGTTCTGTCTACATCGATGATTGTGTTTTTGACCATCGCCGGTCTACTGATTATTGCAATCAATGACCTGGTGATCTACTTAATCTACGTTAAGAAAGCACTTAGGTCGCCAACAAATTTGTTTCTCACTTCTCTGGCATTTTTGGACTTCATTACAGGATTCGTGGGAATCCCTCTTGTTGTACTTTGCCTGGCAAAGGAAGTTCTACCAGTGTGCGTTTTTTCGACGATCTTCATTCGATTCGCTGCTATTTCGTCAGTTTGCCATATCATTCTCATAGCTTTTGATCGTTATATCGCCATAGTGCATCCCTTGCAACATGGCTCCCTTGTAACAAAATGGCGAGCAGTTGGTGCCCTTTTATTTGTGTGGCTGATGTCATTTGGAGCGTCTATTATTCAGCTGTCGTGGTACACTCTGGATGAGAAAACTTTGGACGAATATGCCGAGGAAACAAAAACTTCCGATTTGAAGTACGCAATAGCTTGCATCGTGGTGTTTTTCGCAATTCCTCTGTTGATGATATGCTACATGTACGTGCACATATTTTACATTTCATTTAAGAGTATGAAAACTGACCGTGTCCGAAAAAGTTCCTTGCGGCAGCCACACCGACCTCTTCTTCATGAATGGCGAGGCCGCAGCGTTTTGATGATCATGGTTGTGATATTCGCCGGGTGTTGGTTGCCATTTTTTTTGGCCATGCTACAGGACCATAAGCCATCCCTGGAGCTCTCCTTGCGTTCAGTCTGGGTGCAGCGTTTGCTGGTGGCCCTGACGTTCGTACCACCGCTGTTAAATCCCCTCTTATGCACGTTGGCCAAGAAGGATTTCCGTCGCTCATTAATGCAAGTGGCCTTCAGAGAAAGGCTTCTTCGACAACGCGAGGAAAGGGCATATTTTCAAAAATCTAGTGTGAACACTGCGTAATTTCGAAGAACCCCGTTAAGCACAGACAATTTGTTTACGTCATACAACAAATCACTTATTAGTATTTCTAAATTATTCACTCTTCAAGTTAAATTAATACTGATTTAAAATGTTTCTACAATTGTTATATTAACAGGATTTAATGGATCCGAAACCAATTGTGGAATTGCTCACATTTTAGGCATCCTAACAATGTGCATCGTCTGTCCGCTTCGAATTTACGGTGAATGACTCTGCAATTTCATTAATTTAAATCTGCAGTTTCTACAAAAGCATTAAATCTACAACATTTAGGGACAAGATCTCTTTTAGATTTTCTTGTGATCTCTCGTGCAAGTAGAAGCAGCAGTACCAACTAAGATGTGAGCCTTTCTTCACCGCTAGAGGAACTGGTTAAAAAATCATCCTTATGCTCTCATGATCGAACATTCTAAGCACTTTTCGTTATGTAATAGTCTTTTTTTCTCATAAATTAAAAAATACATTAATGAAAAACGTACACTACCCATGTACGAGAGAGTAGTGTCTACAACAAACCTAGTTGAACTTGAAATACAACAATTCACAATAAGATAAAAATATACCATAAAATTCCCAAAATAAGCCCCTCCAAATATAAGCCCCCCAAACTCGTAACGCAATAGACCCTCCGATTAATCGCCCCTCCAAATACAAGCCCCCAGGGACTCGGAAATTGCCCTCAAATTCAAAATAAAACAAAGCAAAAACTGTGCAGTAACACATAAATTTTGCATTTGCCAAAGAACTACTACGTGTGCCAAATGATTGCGGTCAAAAAGTGTCACAGTATATTGATGTTTGCGTAGTTCACTCTTCAGTCTTGGCTTGGATTTGCTCGGTCAATAAAGACAAAGTACTTGCATGGCTGAGTTTAGAAAGATCTAAGTCCTCAAGGCGAGTTTCGATAAAAACTTGCTGCAAATTACTAAGTGGAAATTTCCTTCCAACTATAAGCTAGCCCAATGAATTTTGAGACGCATATTTCCCTCCTAGTGTTAGCCAAGCCGATTTTGAAACGCAAATTTCCCTCCGTATATAAGTCCCTCCAAAAATGAGCCTCTCAAAAAAGGCCTTTAAAAAATATAAGCCCCTGGGCTTATTTTCAAAATTTTACGGTATTAGGTAAAAGAAAATTTATTAGTTTGTAAATGCTAAATATAAGAAAAACGAAAAATTGAATAAACTCAGTAGCCAACGATAATCTTAGACAAAGCTGGTAAGAGACGTTTCAGTGATAAAATACAAAAATTATAGGGTTTTCTTTTTCAAAACTGGTTAAAGGATGGGTGGCGTCAACGTAATCGCAATCTTCATTGCCAAGCAGAGTAACAAGAAATTTAGAAATCTGTCTCAGTTTGAGCCGTCTCCTTGTGAGCCTTACGCCAGTCAAGATGTAAGGTGTTCCGCTTTTGTCACTCAAAACCAGAAAAGGTCGCTTGAGTGTAATTAACAGATTTAAAAGATGTGGAAATTTTTTCTAAGATTTTACGACTGAAATGTTGAATATACATCTCTGAGTTTCATAAACTGAGGCTGTGGAATGAAAAAAGGTATACCCACGATGGAGCTTGCAGATTCATACACCCCCCCCCCCCCCCCCCCCCACACACACACACACACACACACACACACACACACCTTACTGTATGGCTCAGAAAATGCGCACGGACGCACACCTGGAGGAAAAAGTAAAAATTATGTTTTTTGCAGAAGCTTAAAATCGCAGATCAATAGAGTGAATAAATTACGAAATAGTCGACATTTAAGTATAACATAGAATATCGGCTGCCAAAGATCAACTTTTTTTTGTTTATATTTCGGACAAACCCTGAGATAATGTCTTGATCAATAGAGTGAATAAATTACGAAATAGCCGATATTGATTCAACAATGAATTCAACAGTGATAATTGATAGTCTATGATAAAAAAAGAAAGAAGAATAACATAGAATATCAGCGGCCAGAGGTCAAGTGATATTTCGGACCAACCCTGAGGCGTCTTGACCGAGCCCTAAATTTTACGTAAAGACACGACGAGGAATTATGCACGGCGTTTCAGAATAGTTTCACTTTATTGAGAAAAACCTTCCCGTGACAATTTTAGCACTCAGTTACGCTCTCCACAATAGCCTTAGTATCAGACCTTCCTTAGCTTTTACCGAAGAGCAGATTTTAATAACAGGTCAAAGCGGGGAAGGGTTGCTGTTTTCCCTTTTCGCTTTTCTCTGATCCTCCGCCCCCTCCCCCACCAGAAACACCTGATACTCAGGCTACTCTAAACTGATAGCCACGACCTTCTCTCCAGTATCTTTCCAAAGTCTTCTCAATCTCCGGTGAATTAAGGAATGGGTCCTCGTTACATGCGGGGTTTTATGACTTGATCTTGTTTTTTTCCAGTATCCTCCTTCATTTTAACCTTAGACCGCTGTGTTTAACACCAGAACCACTTTGGACCTTAAACACTACTTTTTTTCAGATCACGTGACCAGCTACGCCCATAATTATGCAAAATTTGGACTTTGCAGATTACACCAGTTTACTGAATGTGAACACAATCGTTTTTCCTTTCACAATATTTCATTTACAGTCAAATAAGCTAAATTAATCGGGGATTTGTGAAATGATCCATTCCTTCGTAATTATTAGATATTTTTCTCTCGTCCCAGTCTCCCTCTTAACAAGAAACGTTATAGTTTACAAAACGTAGATAATTTAAGAAAACCCCGATTAATTCCATAAACTTTGTGTCAATAGTCATTGATAAAAACTGAATTAAATTACAAGTGTTATTTATAAAGTGGTGTAAATTTGGATTCAAATAAAGTCAAAAATGGGTGTGGTAAGTCACGTGACACAGACAATACATTAGTAATAATGAAAAATGAATGCTTATGGGGAGTAAATATTGAATTTAAAATGTCAATGCGAAAGGTAAAATCCCTACTAAAACAGACCACCCCCCTTCAAATTTGCAGTGCCCCATCCTTAATTCACCGGAGCAGGAGCCCATGGGCTCCTGACCGGAGATAGTGGCTATTTTTAAGCTTTCTTTTGGCAATGAGTCCGTAAGGAAGTTTGAAGTCATCAAATCCTTCTTTAATAACCTGGTGCTTATGAATCGCAACCTGCTAACGATTTTCCGACAAAATAGGCACACTGTTGTAACAAGTCAAAAAGATGATAAAAAAGTAATAAAAAGAGGGAGTCACCGTGCCCCTTTCCACGGTACAATGCTGACGCTCACGACTCTTTACACGGTTGAGGGTCCTTGTCAGTCACCACGAGCAGGCCTCATCTAGACCCAAATACGTTAGATTTTTCCTAAGAAGCCTAAGATATCACATGTGTCTGGCTTACTATATTATCTACCCTTCTACGGTCTAGAAAATGCTACAGCTCTATACAGGCGGTTTAGATCAGTGTGTGCGTTGCAGGCTATACGTTTTTAAGTTAGCCCTCCAAGGAAAATATTTTTTTTTAATTTGGATGCGCACTATTCGACTCGATTAAACTCAATCCTTACATCATCTCTCATCATCAGTTCAGTTATTTCTACTACTATAGACAGACAACTAAAAGAATTTACAAGAAATATATTAACAAATAAACAATACATACAGTATTGGGACACCCAAAATAAATAAAAAGCTAAACTAGTTGGGTGACCGTAATAATAATTATTGAAAATGTGAAAAGTCAGGAAAGAGGCACAACAAATACATTGGTACACATAAATGTTATAAACTTCGTCCAATGGTAAATACACAGAACAAAACAAAATATCAGTAAAGATTGATAGAGAGCAATGAAATGCGAAGTTATTTCTTTTCAATTTAATTAGATTACCCAAAAACTAGCCATAAATTTCTGCCAATTTTTTTTCTCGACGATAGGAAACAAAGTTATTATTCAGGTGGGTACAGCTGCAGGAAGTGCGCACTACCATCATTTTTCCGCTGTTTTCAGCGACGACAGAGGCGAGTTTCAAAATGGCATCGACGTGGAAGGTGACAGACATGCAGCAAATGAAAAGTACGATTTTAACGAATATAAATCAAGTTATCATAATTAGGACGCAGTGTGATAGATGTAGAGTTTAAATGCCAATCAGCAAAAGTTTAACGTCCAGTGACCAGAGCCTTGGTGACTAGTGAGTTGGACTCAGAAATAAAACGCGTACCCCTTACATTATACCCTCTTTCGAAGCATTAAGACTCAAATCGGTAATATCGAAAACTTAATACTGAATATTTCTATAAACTTTTCTCTTCGATTGACCTCCCTCTGATAATGTTTCTGTCCACGCTCTTTTTCACGGCCGCAATCTGGTTAAGCACTGTGAGAGATGCCTAGTGCAAAACCAGCGAATCACCTCGAGTTTAGAAAGCGGTAGAAAATAGGTAATGGTAAAATCCAATCTCCAGAAGATCTTTGATGACAAATGACCCTCTGTAGCCGAGAACACACGACTTGGAAAATACTGCCCGAGGGACACAAGCTCTTGGAATTCAGACTGAGCCAGCTACAAATTGACCAATGACGTCACTGTCAGACAGGGCGCAGCTGCTCAGCTGTTTTGGCATGGCAGTGCAATGCTCGAAAATATGGTGGAATATTTTACAGGCGTTGCGAAGAGGAAAATGCCAAATTGCTGGCTCAAAAGATCGTAGTAAGAGGATAGAGCTTAAAAAAAGAACAAAAGGATGTCATCCGCCTCTTATGTGGATAACAACCTCCTTGATCTGCGATCAGCCTCATTAATATTTTATTGTTAACGCCATATGTATTCTTTTACTTGGAGCATTAGCAACGACAGTAAAAACTAACGAAGACCCCGACAACAACAAGAAGGGCAAAACAACAACCTCGGTATGTACTTTACACTTTTTGGTGATGATTTCCAAAAGTTGCCGTCGCTGCAAGACTATGACTGAATTTTATTGAGAACGTAAACACCCTACCACGACTTTCTTCAATTTCTAAACTTCCCCAAGAATTCAACTCAAGGGAAATTCACCTTAATTTGACATTTCAAACGAGTATGAATAATCGCGATGAATTTTGAAAAAAACGTCATTTTATAAGTGAGATTTTCGCTGCCGTCGCCTTCATCGTTGGTCACGCCTCTTTGTTACTGCCTCTGTGTTATAGACTCAAAAGAAAAAAAACACCAAAGAACATTTAACTAAAAGGCAAAATCAAAAAGACACAAAGAAAACGAAGCTTTACTTTGGAAATTGCCATTTAAAATGGTCAATAAATTTGTGACTCCAGAATTTTTTACAACAGTGCGTAACTATATAAATGACGAAGCAAGTTTGGCATCGTTTCTGGAGAGGTAAGCAAAGCAATATACAGTGCCCATCCCATTCAGCGGTTTAGGTGGGTTTATTTGCAGCATACGGGTATAGATTTCACATTTGTTGATTGATTTCTTAAATGATTTGATATAAATCCAATTTGTTATTCCCCTTGAATGTTTCGTCTCTAAACATACAAAGAGGCATTGATAACAAATTCAGTTAATTTAGCCAAAGAAATTAGATGAAAACAAAAAAATCAGTCTATCCGCTGTGAGGGTTAATTCGTTTGGTAATACTGAAATAAAAAGTGATAACTGAAGGAGAAAACAATTGAAGTGAATGAATAGAAACCTTTTCATTCGTCACAAATGAGAACACTTCATAAGTGGTGTGAGGCGACGCCACATAAGCTTGATTGTTTTAATTCCGGCAAATCACACTTTATGCAAAATGTGACCTTTCTATTATCCACTTAAACTTATTTTCTTTCATAGTTGTGGGCTACAATCAAAAATTTAAATAAAAAGGCAGCAAATTCAGATTTGATTTGCTATAAAGACAACAAATTAAAAAGAAGATAAAGCCAAAAACTGGCAAAAATTCCTAAAACGTTACGTGCGATGACATAGCACAAACAACGGGAATACTTTTTTATGGATCGTATCTTAGGAGCGTGTTTATCCCGGTGTTTACAAACATTCCCAAACAAGGAACTCCTTCGTGTGACGTATGAATAGGGTGTCTCTTGTGACGATGCATTGTCATAACTCTATCATGAAAAATTCTTTTGATAGCTATGATTTTTAGCTCCTTTTTTACAACGAATTATAAATAAAAACAGTTTCTAGTAGGTATGAGAAAAAGAAAACTACTAGGCACACAATTTTTTCTTTTGTATGAGGCATAAATAACAATGAATCAGTGCTATTATGGTTGCTCGTTTTGTCACGCATTACTGTACTTTCACGAGGATTACATACACGTACACGAAAGGGCGAAATGGGCCTGCTGGCTCGGCATAGATGCAAGAATACCTTAATTTCTCCTACTGTACAAACAGTGGTTAACTCAAGAGTTACGTAAGAAGACCATTTAAGGGTTTAAGACAAAGGACTTTTCTTTTTTCAAAGCAAAATTTTGCTTAGTCACTGTGACAGACGGAAGGCATTATTAAGTATGCAAATTAGAAGTTTGCGTGCATTTGGCATACTATATAAGAAGACGCCAGTTGTTAACAAGAGTATTATCAGCATCGCTGTTCGCTGATTCTTCCAAACATGCTTAAAACTTTGATTGTCTTGCTGCTGGTTCCACTGGTTTCTTCAAAGCTCAGGTGGCGACTGATTTCCGCGGAGAACGAATCCGACCAATTTCCAGCCCCGAGGAGGGATTCATCGATCGGTTTCCATCGAGCAACAAACACACTGGTCATATTTGGAGGCAAGGGCAGCAGCATTTTCGGTGACACTTGGCTCTACAATTTAACCTCAAGGACGTGGAAGGAAGTGGATGCCACAATAGATAACCAAGGGGTCTCCATCCCTGAGAAGCGTTTTAGCATGGTGTACGGCGCTGCTGGAGACTATTTTTACATCTCGACAGGTGAATATACCGGACCACCAAGAACATTTTTCAACGACATCTTGCGGTTCTCGTTTTTAAGTAGAACATGGGAAAGACTTGGCGAAAACTCCAGAGTCAAACCTGAAGAACGTTATGGATCGGCTGGGGGAATATTTGACGACGGAAGTGGCAACAATAGTTTTTACGTGACTCATGGATTTTCGGGAACACGGTACTCTAACACACTCAAGTTCGACTTTGCGAAAAAGGAGTGGGAGGAAAAATTTGGTGGCACAAATAACTATAACCCCAAATATCCACACTCTCGCTGTCTGCACGCCGGAACGATGACCAAACCAGATGAGCTAGTTATGTATGGGGGCTGTTTAGGGTAAGCAATGTACAATTTTTTGATACATTTTGTTCCATTACATTAACGGTGCTCCAAATAACATGCCAGAGCGATGGGTCTGACACCATTTCAACCAATCAAGGAAAAATGATTCGTGCGAAAGTTTTGATCGAAAGAAAAATTCCAACCGGATCGAAGTGCTTCATTTCTCATTTTTGCTTTTACCCAGAGATTGATTACTTCTTGCTGAAGTAGGTTTGGACACGAAAATTTCTAAAGGCCAATCGGTCGAAAAGGGTGAACACTTTTTTCCATACTAAGCCTTTTCCAGAAAATGTAAGGGTTCCACCTACACTTCCACTCAAGTTTGTTATTACTTTAGGCTCACATTGCATACGCCATCCTCCTCACAGGACCCTGGGTAGGTCTTGTAAGGGTAAGTTATGACAAAGGATATGGATTTAAAACAATGACTTGAGGAACATGAAGTGGCAACAAAGGACACAAGAGGAAGGTTACAAATTTGACAGTAAAGAATTCAATATTTCAAAACCAACAGAGGTGTGTTTTCCTCCTTCATATGTGAATACAAAGACCATAAAAATCAGACCCAATTCTCTCTCAGACAGACACCTTTGCCAGGGAACTGGCACCTATATAATTATGTCCATCTTATAGACATGTCCATCTTCTAGAGGGTCAAATAAAAGGAGTAAAGAAAGGCAGAGACCAACTAGGTGTCTGTTTTAGTCAAGTGTCCATCTTTTTTGAGGGTCAACTAAAAGGGCTGGGACCAATTCTAGGTGTGTGTCTTGTAAAGAGTCAACTCAAAAAGGAGTTAAGAAAGGCAGAGACCAACTCTTCATATAGGTACCTGTTTAGTGAGATGTCAGTCTTACTGAGAGTCATCTAAATAAAATGAGTGAAGAAAGGTAGGGACCAGTTCAAGGTGTCTATTTTAGAGAGGTGTCTAGAGTTACCTAAAATGAGTAAAGAAAAGCAGGCCCAGCTGTTGGTGTCTGTCTAGCGAGGCGTCTGCCTTAAAGAGAGTCAACTAAAAGGGACCAGCTATAGGTGTCTGTTTTAGAGAGTTAACTCAAAGGAGTAAAGAAAGGCAGGGCCAACTTTTGGTGTCCATCTTAGAGAGATGTCTGTTTTACAGATAGTTACCTTTAAAGGATTAAAGAAAGGCAGGGACCACCAACTCCAGGTATCTAATTTAGTAAGGTCTGACAGTCTGTCTTACAGAGATGTTTGTGAGGGAGAGTTGACTGTACCTCCCTCAAAAGGCCTCCTTGGTGGTAGACGTACCAGTGTTAACCTTTGCCAAATTATATATATAAATATATATAACATATATGTATATTTTTAATTAATTTTCAGTGGGGGAATGACAGGAGGGCCATGTCCATCAAAAGATAACTGGAAATTTGATGCCACCACAAAAAAATGGACTCGCCTGGAAGAATGTTCAACTCCCAGGGTCTATCCTTCCATGGCTATGCTTCCACCACTAAATGGCACTGTGCGAAGAGCAGTGTTGTACGGGGGTAATGAAAAGACAAAGTCTGTGTTAGGGGTGAGTATAACTAAGCAAATAATACAAACACCCATCTCCCGCAACAACAAAAAGTATCAGAAATTGTGTTCTTTTTGAAAAGGTAAATAATGATTTAGTGGTGAGACATCTGCAATAATAACAATAACGGCCACCTCCGGGACAGAAGAAAATGGGCATTGTAGAGAGTAGCTGTTGTCGAGA
This sequence comes from Porites divaricata, assembly GCA_038088405.1. Lineage (NCBI taxonomy): Eukaryota > Metazoa > Cnidaria > Anthozoa > Scleractinia > Poritidae > Porites > Porites divaricata. The sequence continues at coordinate 9,959,914 of JBBMOI010000006.1, forward strand.
GGTTTAAGAGTCAATGCATGGACTGTCTGCCAAAAAAGTGGCTATCATGGAGAGGTGGCCGATATTGGAGGTCTGACTGTAACTTGGTCTTTTTTCTGCCACTCTGGCCTCAGACAATCTAATTTTGTCCTCCTAGAAACTTGTGTCTTTGGTGTCTGAGATATCCACATCTTTGGGGCCTGGCCGGGCATTTACTGTAAATTATAATGTATGCAACTTGTTTGTCTTGCATGATTACACTTGCATTTCTATCTTTTTTCTTCACAGACCCCAAGATATGCCGCTGATGAAATAGCTGTTTTTAACCCAGACACCGATGTGTGGCAAAGAAAGAAAGTAGAGGTACAGTAGAGTGAGATTAATATTATAATATGTAAAATGTAGGAATGAAATTAAGTGAAGGAATGATCTTTGTGGCTTTAATTAATGCAATTGCTAAAAGAAGACTGAAAAAATTCAGGACTTCACACCTGCAGAAAATTAACAGGGCTGAATTCTGTTAAGTCTCCAATTCTTGAGGCTGATTTTTCACCCATGATAAAATTAATATTGATTCATACACAAGAAAATTTTATTCGCAATTATTTTATAATAAAATAAGGAGTGATAGCTGTTTTAAGTGAAAGTTGTTCAAGTACTTTTAGCTGGTTTTTACATCATACATTTCTATTTCCACCAGTAAAACTCATTAACTGAATTCCTTTACAGGGCACTGCCCCAGCAAAGCGAGCTGGCCATGTAATGGTAACAACTGACCAAGGAATAATAATGTTTGGTGGAGAAGGCTTAAAGTAAGTACCACTTCATTGTTTTTGACATTTTACTCTGTAACAGCTTCACCTTACCAAACATCTCACCTCTGACTGAGTGCTGACCTCAAAAAATACTGCCGCTAACTACTTATAGAGACTGATGTATATATATATTTAGTATAATTATACTAATTCACAATCCTTTTGAGGAAATTACCCCGCATTTTATAAGAGCTAAACAAATGCCTTCAAAAGTTTTATTTGTCGGCAAGAAAAAGCGACGGCCATGGCTGTTCAGTCATTGCACTCCAAAATTGTAATCGTTGGCAAAAGTAAATGAGGTAAAAAATCATCATTTTTGTGCTCAATTATCTCACTGTTTTAGTACATACTAAAACAATTTATTATTCACCTCATTGTCGGTGGCTAGTGGTGGATATTTACCTCACCTCTTCGCGGCTCAGTAAATACTCACCACTATATAGCACCTCCACTTTGGTGAATAATACAATTATTGAATGAGGCTGAGTAGGATATGAGGGTGGAGGGTGTTATCGGAGGGTGTTATCCAACAATCTCCGAGATCTGCAGAATTCTTCATATCCTACCAAAAGCCGAATTCAATAATTGTTTTATTATTCATTCAAAATAATTCCAAGTTTAAAACAAGCTAAAACATGCTACCCTCGGTCGATGCAAGTCGCGTTCAATGCTCGTGAATATTCATTTTGACCATATTTGGAAATCGTAGTGACGGATATCCATTTTCAACAAAATGGCTGCTGCGCGATCACCATGCAGATGTTTTAAGACAAGATGTTCTGCATTTCAAGGTTAAAAATACACCGTTAAAGGACAAAACATGGAAAGAGAAAGTTCAAAAGAATGCTCAGCTTTCTTTTTGCGGAGAATGGGAAGCTTTTCATCAAGAAATCGTCCATCGAGGAATTCATCCTTGTTTTATTCACTGCGGAGCCCATGGTCTGTTTTGAAATGCAACCAAGTCAGCGAAGTTTTGCTGAATTTTCAGGTACATTTTGCACTCTATGGCCAAGACAATTACGTTTTTGAAAGGGAATTTTTGTATTTTTAAATGTTTCATAGATGTTTTATAAATTTTTCTCTTCAGCGCTAAAGAAAAATTACAAAATGTGCCCTGATTTGAGATGGATTTTGTGTTGAATTTTGCCATGTGCTTAACTGATGTCACTTGCGTGAACGGATCCACTATCCAGATAGTGTTTTCCAAATTGCTTTAAAGGATTAACTTTTTCGACTTTAAATAAAAATTTTCAAGAAACAGTTTCTCTGTCTATTGTTTTGAGTTTGTTCATTCATAAAATTAGCTCAAAACACGATCGTGACTACAACATCTAAGTTTAATTTAAGCTTTTAAAATGCTTCTCACATTCATTACAAGCATCACTTTTTGCGAAGATGTCAGGTTCAGGTTTTGGACACTTTCGATATGCAGCTAGTGAATTTTATTCAAAAATATTTTTCACTGTTCATTCTACACTTTTAACATAAGAATTTTAAAAGCCTATTTGCAGTATAAGTTTACTGTGCAGGGGGTCAACGCAGCTAAAGAAGTTGCGAGGCCGTCAATGGGTTTCATAATGTTACGTTTGGCCCGGGTGGTAAGGCAATAATATCCTGCTCAGTGTTTCAGTAATATTCTTGGTTTCAACCTTTGAAAGCTTTCTCGGCTTTCGGGAGTTTTTCCCCCGTTTCTCGGCCATTTTTTTAAGCGGGCACAGGAACCTGAAGGAAAATTACGTCACGTTGTTTACGAAGTTTGATTGGTTAGTTATCTCTTCTTCTCGTTCCAAATA
>JBBMOI010000006.1:9965000-10232500 GCA_038088405.1 Porites divaricata
GAACAACCAACTGCCCATGTACCTCTCCCCTTTTGTCTCATAAGTCAAATGTTTGGACCCCTGTTGGACTTATTACGCCATATTCCTCTCAGGGTGTATTAAAACATGCAAACATTAAATTTAAACTAATGATCCAACATGCCGTAAATGGATGTTAAATACTAGTGAATGCCTTCCCACTATTATCACAAACTGCTTGAAGTGCAGCCAGGAAGGTGTCCTTGTGAGGGAAACTTCTTGGCAAGGTTACATTCTTTGTGCAAGTAGAGGAAAAAATGGAACCAGCATCCTCAGATTCGATCCTGATCCTTCCTAAACCAAACTCTGGTAAGCAGGGTGCCCCAGTAGCAAAGGTGAGGAATGCCTTTAGAATATCTGGTGTCACACCAACTATGAACTCAGTCATGTGCTCTATGATGGTTTTTTCAGGATCACTCATCTCTGATGGAAGCATCAATATTTCCTTGATGTCAGAACCCTTCATTTCCTTTTCTCCTGCCACAAATAGCTCTTTGAAAAGCTCAGGATATACTTGCATTCTGGACCCGAATCCCAGAGTCTGAAGCCCTTCCCTTAGTTGATCTAAAAGTATTTTGGGCTTTCCAATGGCATCATGTACAATAAGGCTTTGGATGACTCGCATTTTGTTATCATTCTGAAAGACATTCACAGAACAACAATAATACAGTAAGAAAGTGGTCAACGACCTGTAAGTTGTAGTTGTAGGTAACAATATCCTTGAGAAGGAGATTGCAACATTTGCATGTACATGGAGGTAAAACCATTCTCTTCGTGAAAACATATGCACCTGTCCCAAGCTGGTCAAATGATGGATAGTGCAGTCCATAATTAAAGGTGTCATAAGGGGCATCAATTTCAAAAAGGACTGCTCTTTTATTTATAACAATGATTCAGACTTTAGGTATTTGAAAATTATTTTTAATTAGTTGTCATTTTATCCAATTTATGTAATTTGTAAGGATCTGTATTTTAGATATTTTTAATTTATTTTGTTGTATAGAATACTTATTTTTAATCTGTTTCTCACTGTTTATTTATTCACTGGATGGTGATTTAACCAGTGAATAGGGTTAATCACCTTTTGAGCAACTGGGGCCTGATCTAAAAAAATATTTATTTTTGCTTCTCTTCTTTTAAACTGTTTGGTGGTTTTTTTTATTATTTGTGAATTTCACTTCACTGTCGAGCAAGCTTGAAAGTGCTTTTCAATGGCTTCTCTCGTGATCAGACATTGAGTGTGTAAGTTTTAAAGTACTTTTCTATCAATATCGAGTTTTCACTATTGTTAATAAAATGCTGTTAAAATTACTGCAGATCAGTTAAGGTTTCTGTGAAACTGCCCACCTACCCCTCCCCTAACCCAACGTTAACACTAACTTCTCACTTTAGGCAAAATGTTAGGTTAGGGGAGGGGAAGGTGGTCATAATCCCAGAAACCTTGACTGACCCAATAATGCCATCACAACATTTACAAACTTACAGTTAATGTCATGGAAAGTCCACTCTCTGAGAGAACACCGGTCGTCTCCTCTTTGTCAAGTTCAGGAATGTCAGTCGTTTTGCCAACAAGTCATTTCGCCAACGTCTCTAGTCAGTTCGCAAATGTGTAGAAGTCGGTTCACACACATAAATAAAGAAACTTCAAAATGGCAGTCTGTTTGCATCCAATCAATCGACTTGTAGTCAGTGTGGTGCGTCGTCCACTTTCCATTTGATGATGAAATACACTTTAGCGAGAAATAAGATGTTTTCGATATTTCAAATCCAATAATTTACGCATACAATATGTAGTGTAGAGTTCTGAATCGTATAGTTAAAACCCAGGTTGACATCTGGGTTGACATATAAATGGTTGTAATGTTTAATTTCAAACTCAAAAATTGCGAACCGTATAGTTAAAATGCAGGTTGACATATGTGAACTGACTTCTACAAGTTTGCGAACTGACTTCAACACGTTTGCGAACTGACCAGAGACGTTTGCGAAACGACTGTTGGGGAAACGACTCGTTGGCGAAACAACCGGTTACCAAGTTCAGATACATCAGCAACTTCTGCAACCTTAAAAAAAAAAGACAAAAAATTAACAAAAAAAAATGTATGTTTTTGGTAAAAAGTTTCACATATCCTTTTGATACTGCCTTCATTCAGTATTAGTATTAGGGAACATATAAAATGTGAGGGCCCTAGACTGGACAGCTTTCAGACGTTTTGTCACATCTTCTTAAACTGGCAGCAAATAAATGCAGGTGCATATCTTTTTGACAGGAGAGGGCAGAATCAGAACTCCGTAGTTCCTATTTTGATAAGCAAAATATTTTTCCCTTCCATGTCATTATTATATAACTGCACTAGAATAGGGCACTTTCCCACACAATGAAAAACTCTTCCCATATACTTAAAAGCTTGCCAGGCAAACTCAAGCACTGTCTCTTGCTTAGCATTATAGGTGTTTGCTCAGAGTAAGAGTTCATTAGCATAGTCTCCAGATACTTTGTTAAAATATTTTAACAAAGTTAAATGTAGGTTTTGTTTTCCATTACCTTGGTTATGAAATGTTCCATGTGAGATGAGCAGTCTTTTATGGTGATTGCTACCATGACTTCATTTAATTTACCTTTCGCCAAGTAATTGTAAACTCCTGGGCTGAATATGGGAAACCCGGGTCCTCCCTAGTGTAGCACACTGTGTACGATGATGGTTCCCACCAGCTTCATTATACCTGATGCAACCATATCACAGTTATAAACTGGACTTCGGTATGTATCACAAAATTATAGTCAATTAAAGGCACTGCCATTTAGTTTCAGTTTTTTTCTAATAACCTGGAATCAAACTGTTGATTGAATTGTGATGAATCCTGCTGTTACAGTTCACTGATTTTATTTTCTGTTTCTTTACAACAACATTAGAAACTAACAGTACCCACATAGTAGGAACATGGATCGGTTTTGGTGGTATTTTTTTCATATGTTAATAAGTGTGACGTCACTGATCCGACCCCCCCCCCCCCCCCTTTGTTTACCAAGTACAGAGTAAACATGTAAATAAAATGCGCTTATTAGGTTCTATGCACAGCCACTTTCTTTCTTGAAAGATTAAATCTATGCATGCATTTTTTGCCACAAAATTCTTCAACAGCATCTTTCTACTGGAGGAAATTTATGCTCACTTGCAAATGTGCTAGAGCTAGAAGATGGTTTTGTGACTTATAAATTCCAAAAACCACTCACCTTTCGCGAGTTCGTGAGTGTTAAGAAACATAATTGGAAACCCTGTAAAACCAGTCATTTATTAGTGTCACCTCTTGCTGCTGTAGAACAACTGTAGAACAACCGCATCCACTGTGGTCACTTCATGAAGCATGAACATGGAAACTCCAACATTTTCAAAGCGTACCCGGGATGGTAGACCAAACTCTGACACAGGCTCAAGGAAACATGCAAAAACGGTGCTTGCCTTGGTATTTTTTGAACATTTTAAATAGACTGGTATTCTATAGTTCTATAAACTGTTGCAAATGTTTGCAATTTCTCCTGTCACAAGACCGCGACGACAGGCTAAGGAGTCCGCCATTTTGACACTGAGCCCCAGTTTTCCTCGGTTAAGTCACCAGAGAGTCGTTCCCAGACTGCTGAATATTTGAAGCACCATTTACAAAAACGAAGGCACCATAAACAAAATTGGAGGCACCATTTACAAAAACAGAGGCACCATTTATGAAAACGAAGGCACCATAAACAAAATTGGAGGCACCATTTACGAAAGTAACGATAGCTGAATTTTGGCGGTAATGGCACCCCATAAAAAGGAACCTAACCAGTTTCGAAACAGTGCTTAACCCTAATCAGTAAAGGCGGTGCTTAACCCTTATCAGTAAAGGCGGTGCTTAACCCTAATCAGTAAAGGTAGCGCTTAACCCTAATCAGTAAAGGTAGGGTTACAAATCATATTATTTGTTGGTAGAAGTGCTTAATTAACCAGCTAATCCAAAACGATAAGGAATACTACATTGTGTAAACTTCATAAGGTGTCCAAGGGCCTTTCGACAGATGGTAAAAAGTGCTGACCTTGAGAAATTCTCGTACTCGTAGGAATGCATGTTTATGGTATACATAAGTGACTCTGAATTACCCTCCATTTGCAGTGGTGAAGGTAGACTTAATGACATCTGGCTCTTGAACGGCACTGCATCAGATGCTGATGACAATGAATCCGCTGGTGGATGTGGTTCTGCGGACTTTAATCTCATCGCTCTTCATGGTCTCCTTATGTTCCTGGGTTGGGGCGCATTTCTCCAAGCAGGGGCCTTCATAGCGCGTTACACTCTTTCATAAATGTTAAAAAACACCGGTTTGCAGCGCAGCTAAAGCTCTTTTTCTCTGCACAGTCACTGTGCTGTTGTCTTCTGATTGCACAGAGTACCGAGTGGCTGGCGGCGAAACCGCAAGCCTTGAGAAATGAGGGCGCAATTCCGATCTTCCCTCTTCCCGCCAGGATTTTATTTAATAAGCGAACGAAGACTAACGAAAAAGAGCCTGGTCTCAGGTTAGAATTAAAGCAATTTATTGATTCCTATTTTGCTCCCAGACACAAAAACTCAACCAGTTGGAATTTCAGCAACGGCGGAAGAGATCCGCGAAGTTTTAAATGAATTTACTTTACTTTAAGAACCAAGACCAAAGAGCACAGATAAAATCAAATTTCAGCTTGTGCGGAGGACTTCTTCCTACCCTATTTCTTTTACGACAAATTTTGGTAGACAACGAGAGAAAAAAAATCACGCCGCCCCCCTGCGATCGCGGTAAAATAATCGCTTGCGCTTTTTGTTTTTATTCGCGTGCTCGACGAGAAAAATGGACTGTCTGTGAACAAGCGGGTGTCTGTAAAACGCGGATCGGATACCTGCGGATGGCGGATGCGGATGGGAAAATGCGGATAGAAAAATGCGGATGGAAAAAATGCGGATAACAAAAAAAGTAAGAGAAAAAAAACGAGAAATGCGGATGGCAAAAAAAATAAACAAACAAACAATTAAGGAAAGAAATCTTTCTTTCAAGTCGCTGTCACATGGTTGGCCCCTTCACTTACATACAGAACGTGATGCCAATAGTTGGCACAGTTTTGTACCCTGTAATTCCTTTCATTAATGTCACAGAAATAAGGACGCTCCGTTCCTCCTCCTTAAATGCACACATACTTGGTATGTTTAGCCTAAGGATTTCAGGAAAGGTAAACAGGTCCAAAAAATAGGCTAGCAAAGGAGGTCTCTGCAAAAAAAGGACCAGATACCTACGGATGGCGGATGCAGATGGAAAAATGAGGATAGAAAAACTTGTGAACAATAACAAAAACAAAAAAATTTTTGGATATATAAGTTAAATTGTGTCACTAAAACATTTCTTAACAAAACAAGTGTATAACGTTGTTCGGACAACAACAACAACAACAAAGGACTAAATTTCCTCAAATTAAAAGAAAATTAGAGAAAACAAACTAATTAAAAGTAACCAAAAAATAGGGTGAATTACGCGAAAACATCGGCGTGCTTTGCTTCGCCTATTTCACGCTCGCCTCCGCTAAATCGTCATGTTTCCTCACAAAGGAGCCTGATCTTCAAAAGGGCTCATAATACAAATCAACTTCCGCTCTGCCTTGACTCTGGTCGACTCTTCCATAACAGACAGTTCAGAGAGTGATTGTGAACTGCAGACACCTGCAGAAGGCCATTTTTGAGATAAAAAGCTAAGCTACTGTTACACTAGTGGTTTTCCGTTACACAAATTTTCCTCTCGGTTTTGTGTGAATCGGTCTTGTGGGTTCTTTTACAGAAATTCATTGTCAGGCAATATGCCGCACACTCAGCAGAGTCATTATTCTGACGTTCGTTCCATTTTCACAGTTTTACGAAAAGCTTCTATCAACATATAAAAAATGCTGATCTGGTGTAGACATAGCCAAAAAAAATTTTAAAGTCTACTTAAGAAGCAGCTTAGTCTTTTTTTTCTGATTTGTAATAATTAAACATCTTTCCGTGTAGTAAAGTATGTTTGGTTGCTGCTTCGCAGATAGACGGGAACTGGCCAAATAATTTGAATATTAATATATAAATTATTTTCGATTCCGAATTCTGAGTTTTAAGTTGCTCGATACAGACGTTCTAAAAACTCACTGAGGATATGTTTTGGAAACTTTTTTGCTAGCAGAAAAATTAGAAACAAAAACAAATAAAACAGAAAGTAGCCTTCATTAATGCGTTCACAGGTGACACTTCTCCTTTTTTGCGGGAGTTTAATTTTGCAAATTAGGAGATTTTTTTTACACCTTTTCAGGAAATAACTTTTACGATTGACCAAGAAGTCTGTTTTTTCTTTTCAATCTGCAGTATATTTTACAAATTTTAAAAATTGGAACTCATTATTCGTGCACTTATAAATTCCCAAAGGGTAGAACTTGTAAAAAATAAATCCACATGATAGGCGGAGTTGATTGGCATCTGCCAAACCTGAAAGTTACGTTTTTACGTTCCGCCTTTTGTCTGGTTGATGCACGCTGCAATGTTTTCTGTCTTCAGCCGCTCAAACAAATAGGTCTTGATTTGATTACCCTGAGAATATTCTCTCTGTAAGTTGAGTACACTAGGTCAGAATGATTTTATATTAAAAATTGTTTGTCGTTTGTTTTAATACTAACACCAATGCCTCCCCCTCTTAGCGCAATAACCATGAAATTCCAAATAAAGTAATGTTTAAAAAAATAGCGATCACTCCCGAAAGTAAAGACAGACTGCTTCGTGAATTACACCGCTTTAGGATGCTGTTCAAGTAATATTGTGCATTCTGACCCGTGACTGCAGGGACCACTGGCTCCTTATTAGATAAAGAGAAGAATATTAGAAGGGGCCAGTGCAAAATAAGCGAAACTTTGCTAGCCGATTTTTTGAGCTGTTGCGTGCAAGCCTTAGGCTAAACACTCAAAGGAGAAGTGCATCAAGTATGTGTGCATTTAAGAAGGAGGAACGGAGTGTCCTTATTTCTGTGACATTAATGACAGGAATTGCAGGGTACAAAACTGTGCCAACCATTGACATCACGTTCTGTATGTATGTGAAGGGTCCAAACAGCGATTTGAAAGAAAGATTTGTTTCCTTAATTGTTTGTTTGTTTATTTATTGTTTCTTTTTTTGCCATCCGCATTTCTTGATTTTTTCCTCTTACTTTTTTTGTCATCCGCATTTTTGTTTCCATCCGCATTTTTCTATCCGAATTTTCCCATCCGCATCCGCCATCCGCAGGTATCCGGTCCGCGTTTTACAGACACCCGTGAACAAGCTGGTAGATTTGAAGCTCCAAAACGCCGTATTTTTTGTTTACAGGGGGATGGACCTATGACTTGGCAGGACCTTATAAGTGCGTGTGTGTGTGTGGTGTGTGGTGTGTGGTGTGTGTGTGTGTGTGGGCGGGGGGAGCTTTTAAGCGGGAGTTTACGATATTCAGCAGGTAAAAGCTGGTTTGTGTATCGCGTTCAAGCCGTGCTAGTTCCTAGGGTTCTCTCGGAACGAGCTTGCACTCAAGCCTGTTATTTCGATGGGGAAAAAGTATATAAAATTTATTTGACCTAAATCCGCATATTCTTTTCTGTATTTTTTTTTTCAGGCTACTGGTCTTATCCTGGCCTTTTTAGGTTTTATCTGTGCAGTGGTGTCTGTGCCTTTCGATCATTTCAAGTTTGCCCATGGTGGACTTGGCCTTGTGATAATGATCATCGGTTTGGGTCAACCTCTCAACGCTTTCTTGTAAGTTAGACCAGAATTGTCACTTTTCATTTAATAGTTATTTCAAGCTAGTGGTTAAATATTAGTGCTCGAGAGCATCGCATACAAGGTAAAACTTATTTAAAGTGTGGCTTGTTTTCTAAAGTTAATACTAAATCTTGTCTTTTCAAAGATTTTCAAGAATAAATTTAAAAAGTCGCCTTTTTTCATATTCCGTTAGGTGATTTACTATGATTTAATTTGTTTCGTCTTTAATTCCCCCTGCAATAATTCAACACGCGAAACAGAAGTAGAGCCTTCCAGTGTGTAAACCAAGACCTAAAATTTCCATCATTTGGTGATCAGGTCTTAAAAAAAATGAAAAACAATCTGTGATCGTGTTAAAGTGCTTGCTTTTTTTTTTTGTTCTTTTCCAAAACACTGATTCTATGGAAACCAATGCAAAAGCTAAAGTATAGACCGCAAATGATTTAAACAACTTCCTCCATAAGCTGACCGTCAAGCCCGTCTTTCAAGGATTAATTGCCTCACTATTTAAATTGTCCGATGTTGACGAAACCGTCAAACGGAGTTTCATTTGAAAAACAGGCTTGGGAACCAATTAGGGCTATTGATCCAGATGAGGTAATCATATTTATGTTAACTTTAATTTTCTAACTGTTATTTATTGCAGCCGCCCTCACAAGCACCCCGATGGTACAAAGTCCACAGGTCGCTTTATCTGGGAACTTTTCCACAAGAATATTGGTCGCCTTGGTCTTATCCTGGCTCTGATCAACATCAGCCTTGGTCTTCTCCTTGCTGTGACTCCTGTGGGAGTCTGGGCCACTTGGTTTGCTCTGTTAGGGCTCTTTATTGTTTTGTACGTGGTGATGGAAATTCGTCTATTAATGAGCAAGGGCAAATCCAACACGGTGTCTCTTCCGATGAAGTGAGGCTTTGGAGGAGGAGCCAAACAGGACTATTAGGGTGGAATGACATTGTCACTTAATTTTATAGGTGCGTATTCACGTAAATGTTAGCTCGCAAAAATAAAATAGGGGCAATGTCTCAAAGGCCGCGCGTGAACGAAAGTTGAGCGAGGTTAAAGTTTAACGTTTACGCGCAACTTTCAATACATGCCCTCTATTGTATTTACACACGTAAATTTTACGTGAGAAATCTAGGTAATAACATTTCTTTTAATTTCGGAATGCAATCAGTCGAACGGGCCAATCAACCGTAAATTGAAGTAACCAGTCCAGACCAAGGTATATCTATGAAGTTGTTCATAATGTACATATTTTAGTAAAAACATTTTCTTTTTTAAAACTAACAACAAGTTAAGTAAAATGTTGACATAAGCTGTTACAAAGTTTTTTGAAGGAAATGGCATTAGAGCGTAACCCATGTATATTCAGTTTTGTTAAAACATTCCCAAACTGTTAGGGATGTTACTCTCTGAATGGGTAATGAGAGGTCAATATGTGACATTTTTTATTCATCTCCAGCATGATTTTCTGTACTCTCTTATTCGGTATTCCTGCCTTTTTTGTGTATTATTTTTAATAAAAATCCATCCCTCATCGAATTTTAATACTGTGACTAAAACGCTGTGACTGCCCAAGACAAGGACTGCGCGGATATAAAGTTAAGGAATTCTGTTCCATTGGCAGTATTTCTTTAAAGAGACTAAAATACATCGGCCAGCTCTAGATGTACAGATTCAAGAGAAATGCTCATTCTCTCTTGACAGATTTTAACTATGTGTAGGGCATTTTAGAGCAGGATAAAATGGTGTAATTTTGTGTATTATATTTGGCAAAACGGCTTGAGTTCAGCTTTTGATTTTTTATTTTTACAATGACTTTTTTTTGCAAGACTTCAAAAGCTGCAGAACTTTGATATTTAAATCTTGCTAAAGAAAGGCTTTCTGTCTTTCCATTTGCTATTTCGGAGAAAGATAATTATTTAAAGCTGGATATCCACTGCAGATATTTACTAAAACAGTTATTTAGCTCCTTTTCATTAGTGTTAGTGCTCTGTGAATATCCATCGCTATTTACCATTTCTTTGGATAGAAGTCATTTACATACATACGAACCCGCCATCGGTTTCCCTGCGATTATACTGTATAAAGTTTTCTATTAGGAAAGTGTTCTACTTGCTTTAATACTATTTAGGTTCAAAGGTTCAATGTTCAAAAGACTTACAACGCAGTGTAGTATAACAACGTGAGTTATTCACTCGTCCGGTACACTTCAGTGGCGGATCCACGGGGGGGGGACCCGGCCCCCCCCCCCCCCCCCCCCCTTGTTTTTAGACCAGACTGAGGCCCGAACCGGCTGGATCCGGCGCTGGACTTGTAACTGGCCGAAGGATATCTGTTACTGCTGTGACTAATGTTAAAACAACAAGGGAGCTTAGACACTATAACGGCGACGATGGCGAAAGCGGGAAGTGAGGTCGCACTGTTTTAAACTTCATCGCTCTTACTCCATTTCGTTCAGTTTGCCAAATGTTGGCGAATTTTTCAAGAGTTGAATCAGTCTTTGAATCAGTTGTTAGGAAAGAAAAAGAGACTTGTTATCTTCTGTTGACGTGAAATTAGGAAGCTTCTCGTCGTAGTCGTGCAGCGACTACGACAATGTGCAAATTCGCTTGACGAACCCGTTTGCTAAGCTACTGAAATCTATTGCTTTTGCCGTTCTCGGTGCTCGTCGCCGTCATTGTTGCTTAATCCTTCTAAGAACTTCCACTAGCTGTGAGTACATATACCGCTCGGATAGTAAGTACAGTGGCGACAGGACTGGGGGAAATCCAATTCAGTCTGTAATCGAATTTTATAATGATTACAGACAGAACTGAACGACCCAGGTCTGCTACCAATTTTCTGCTGAAATCAGGGCTGCTGGTAGCCAATCATGTTAGAGAATTTTGTAACAATTATGACAGAGATAGACTACTTATCAGTTATGACCATAAACAAAACAAAATCTGATATGGCAATTTGTAATCTTGTAATAATTTCAACTTTTTGTTTTATTAAAGCAAAAGATCTTCTGAGAGTTATTGTTGCTCTTTAAGCGAAAAGAAAAAAACCCATTCCAGAGGGTTTTGTGCAATTACTTTGGTAAAAATGACGAATTTTATCCTATAACACTATCCCATTAATGCTGCATCAAATCAGGGCTCTCTATCTGATTTTCGATCAGACTGGAGAATTTTTCCCCGTTATATTATGGTCAACCAATTCCTCTTGGTTTAGATGGCATTTCTTAACCCTCAGGGAAAAGTTTCAGTCGTCTTAATTGCCCCACTAGATTTTCGTCGGCATCCAGAGTTGGAAGAAACCAACTGCAATATTCCCGCAAGTCAATCATCAATTCTCTACAACAGGAAATTACTAACTCATGCAAGGGCATTTTTTTTTTTCATCAATAGCTACTGAGGAACCAAACCATTTAGTCAACTAAAATATTGTATTTGTGTTCGTCCTAAGACTAACTGATATGTTTATTACTAACTTTTGTGAATAGTCAGAGCCAAATAAGGAGATAAGAAATTCAAAATTTATAACATAGACCTCAGCTTTGGCTTTCTTAATGCCATTTGATGTTACCCTCTTTGTTCTATATTTCGTCTTATCCGCGTGGACATGTACGCATATTTTATTAAGAGCTTAACTTAAGAGCTCCCATGTCTGGCGATGGGTGAGGCACCCAAAGCACTTCTGCGGTCACTGTTTTCAGTGGGCCTGATGGCCTCGTTTTAGCGTCTGACAATACGGTGGAAGCCTCTTTCCACATCATCCTGGGTCGCCCTCTTTTCTTCTGCTCCGTCCCTTCAGTCTGAAAGCACATTGACAGACTTCAAAAACTGGTTGCAGTATAAAGACACAGCCGCCTCACCATGCTCTCCCCTCCTGGATTACTTTAGCATCCCCGCTAAGAAGTTTTGCGCTTTAGTTGTTTGATTGCTCTCTTCATTTCATATTCTGTGTAGTCGCTAGTGTCACCTGAAAGCAGCTGGTTCATTAGGGTCTTCAGTGATAGCGCAAGTTTGTCCTCCCCTTAGCCTTGGCATGCGGCGATGCGACAAAAGCATCATGGCAGCAGCTGGTAGGGGATACAAAAGGGCCTTGCGAGAGCCGTGGATCAGTGACCACACCTAGAAATTCATATCTGAAAGGAATATTCTTCATCAACAACGTTAATCTTTGGTTGCACAGCACGCAAGCAAAACCGCTTGGCTTCACAACGTTGAAGCAACCTAAAAGTGTCGAAAAGAAAGCAAAGATGTGTTACTGATCATGCCTCTCTTGGGACACTTTCAAGGTCAAAATTGTTTTCGTCTCCTTGTTATATAGAGGACGTGGCGTAATTCATTCTGTCCTGCCATAATCGTGCAACGTCAGTACCGTTTGTTTATAAAGTACATGCTAAACGTTTAGCAGTTTCTGCTACTACTGACCAGTCGTTATATATACCTTTTGAAATAACAAAAATAACCCCTCACCAAAAAAAAAAAAACAAAAACAGACAAAAAACAAACATGGATTGGATTATTCTAAAGTGTTATTTTTTCCTATAACTTGACAAAAGACGTCAGAGCGGTGGTGTACAAAAGACACACCGGCATATGCCCATCCTTTCGACATTGATTAAAAGTTGAAGTTCAAGCCTTTCCAATAGCTTCTAAGAGCCGTCGTTTTCCCGACACATATATAAATAGTGCCTCAGGCCTAAGTAGAAATTTAAAAAGATACGAATAATTGATCTTTTCTGTGCAAAAAGCACAAACATTGAATAAAAGCACATGAATTTCGGAAAGCCGTTATTATTTTCCTTTTAGTTTGAATGTTATTGTTATTTTAATTTCTTGTTTCCAATTTGCTTAATTATACATCAACCCCATCTCAACTGGCCTAACCATTCCTTTCTTCCCGAGAGACTCTTTAGTTTCCTATAAGAAAAAAATTATGGGGTAAAATATTGTTTATACGCAAGTTCACCTGGCAAGATCCTGGTTTTTAAGAACCTGTTTGGCTAAAATTTGCCAGTTAAGCCCCCTCCATACAAGAACAAGTTTAGCCTAAAATTTAAAACAGGTTACATTCAGGATCCTCCTTGGCGCCGGAGACATAGCTGCCTTATCATTCCAACTGCAATACTTATGTAGTACGAAGATTTTTTATAAGGAATAAGCTGAATACCAATAAATACTCTTAGCTTTAATATAATTTATTTGTTTCTTCAGAAAATAAAAACCTATTTTAGAACCTAAATTTTAGCCTAATTTGTGCTGATTGCCATTTATGTAAGAACCTGTTAAGGTTGGGAAAATGCAGGTTCTTCGAATTCGCAGTCGCGGGTTTTATTGTATTTTAATATTTCTTTTGTATTTTCCACAACTTAGAAATACAAGTTCATTCATCATTGTCAATTTTACTTAAAAACGATTGAGGTAGCGAAATAACCGCCCCAAAAAACTCAACATGGCATCATCGGTTTGTTGGCCATGCCATACTACCAGTGGGCAGAACATCTGCTTTAGCTTTGCAACTGCACTGATTTTTACAAAAAAAAATCGCTAATTGCATGAGACAATACAAAAGACGTTGATTCTATGTTCATTAGCTCAAGTTCAATTGCATCAAATTTATTAATTAACCTTAACATTACGTCTGTGCAACCTGGCTTAGGCTCAAAACAGCACATAGCAAATCAGTATTTTTCTTAGCGTTGTAGATTGGAATACATGTGATAAAATTCGAACAGTAAGGGCCCGAGTCACATGTAATAATGCAAGAAATATCGACCTTCGTTATCTTTAAGGCTACTAGTACAAACAGACAAACAAGAAGACTTCATATCTTTAAGATTTTTGCATTTATTTGGCATCAGATAATACACTAATAATTCTAGTATATTCCGACCAAATGACCTCTGAAGCCCGAACCCACACATAGTGCGCTTGGGCTGCCTGTGGTAATAATAAAAAACTACAATAAATAAAGCATAAATAACCACAATAAAAACTACTGATACTACAAAGTTGTTGTGAATTTTAAACCAGTTAAGGGGTTGACGCCATTATAGATATTTAGATAAACTAAAAACTTTGAATTGAAATTTACCGAACTTTAAATATCATTTAAATTTCCTCGGTTTAAATAATGAATTTAATGACCTACATTCACATATTTCCAGCATTAAGCTTTACAAATATGTAATTCATAAATACAGAATGGTCAGATATTATAAATAATAACTTACGCTTCCTAGTCCACCATCATTTCTCAATTATGAGGGTAGGTTGTATGTAGGATATTGAAAACGAGACAGTGTTTCATCAAATTCCGAAACACGGATAAAAAATTGGTAAGAAAACAAACAAACAAATAAACAAAACAAAACGAGTAAGCTAATGAGCCTTTTAGGAAGAAAAGGAGGCTTACGGAGTCAAGTCGGTTAAACAAACCAAAATCTCTCCTATTTATCAAGCCGACTTTTAGTCACTAAACATCGGGTTGAAACACTCTTTTGAGAGTTAAATATAGCTTTTTAAATGATTAATAATTCTGCTTCTTTCATTATAGTTATTTGATCCGTTATCCGAACTTCATTCATGGCATTGATTTCCTCGTTTCCTCTTCATGAATAATTAACGACCTTCACAGCAGCCAAAAAACAACGATGGCCTACCTTCTAAAAATGACAAGTCCTCTTTTACTATTAAACCTGATTTGTGCTGAAATGACACAGGAATGGTGAGGTAGACAAACCGCAAAAAGACTGATATGTTTTCGACCGACTATACTTCCTTTAATCTCTTCACTTAGGGTCAGTTATTTAAACGAAGTCTAACTTAGACCGCGGTTTAGGAAATCTTTAGACCTCCAGATCTCTTCCTTAATGGGTCAGTTTAAGAGGATAAATGCTTTTCTTGTCTACTCTATATGCTTTAAGGAAAATGTCAACGACAAATGGTGTTTAGAATAAAGCGTTGGGCAAACTGAAAATGACTTAGAACGCGGTTTTGTTAAACAATGGCTAAACTCCGTTTAAATAACTGGCCCTTAGAGTCTAAAGAAATTGAAAAAACAAAAACAAATAAAATTCGACACAGCTATAGGCGAATCCTCGTTTACATTTTTGGCCTCATTAGCATAGGCTTATCATTGTTGTCTGATGAAGCTAACAAAATGAAATTTCTGAATATTGAAAGAGAATAACAATTTTAGTTATCTCTGAAAATTTGAGCCCAATATACTAAATAGTTTCGGAGAAATTCCTTTTAAAAAACCTCAAAATTTACAAAGAATAAATGAGCTCATTAACCTTTTGCCACCCAGTAATTTTGCAGTTTTTAATTGCTGATATTTTCTTTGTTACTGATTGCAAAGAGCTGAAACTTGCACAAACTGCATAAACTAACCTGCTCTTTTAATTTTTGAACCTAATTCGTATATACGGCCACATCACCCATGTGTTAAATCTTATGCTAATGAGCAAAAACGTAAACAATGACGTCAAGATGAATCCGCCTGTAAGCCCCTATAGATTGGCCATACAAAGGGATTACGGGGAAAAACCAAATGCCCAAAAAGTAAGAAACAGCTTCTCAAATTTCATTGATTTTAGCGTCGTTTTACTTCAAAGACACACTGTAAACCAAACAAAAAAGCTGTTTGCTTGACAGTTTGTCTATTTAAATTATACCACCAATATTTGTGTTTTTTCTGATTCCAAGTCATTTACCCATACACAAACACAGACACAGGTAATCCTAATCCGGCCGTTCACATTAATAAACACGCTTACATTTTAGTGCATTTTGGCCTCGCGTCCACACTGAAACGATCAAAAACGGAGGATTTTGAAAATAGAGCAATGCGATATTGGACCTTTTAAAAAAGGCTAAGGAAACTTTTTAAAATCAGACTTTGGTTTATCACAAGTGCTGTAGTCATGGCTTCTCATACAAGGTCTGGCGTTTTGCAGATCCAAGCAACCCCGTGAGAAATTTATAGCCGCCAGTTTGGACGGTCGGAAACGAAGCGAAAACTAACACAAGTGTGGAAGAGGAGTTTTGGATGCTTTGCTCAAACGAAAACAAAGGTTTTGGAAAACGCACTAGGGAGAAAATGGCCTAATAGATAAAGAAACTGTGACGTCACAAATATTCAAATTTGTGAAATTATGGGATTTGTTGGCAACTTCAAGCCCCCTTGCCAAAAATGACCGTGTCAGTGCAAATTGGTGGGGAGATATAAGCACTGGTTTGCTCTGATGACTCCAAACAAATCCTTCTAAAATTGGCTTGGACCGTAACGTTCACTGGCCTATTTTAGTGGGATTTTTTCTGCAGTCATCGAAGCATAACGGTGCTAACATCTCCCCACCAATTTGCACTGACAGGCTCATTTATAGCAAGTAAACATTTTTTTCTTATTCTTTCTGGACATGCCGCCCAATTCCATAATTTCATAAATTTACTTTTTGTGACGTCATCATTTGGTTTCTCTACAACCGCGCTTATTCAATGCATAACAGCTCACAATACAGTCATCAAAGCATTCGCAGAACTGTAGTGCATGCTGTCGTGACAATCACTTCAACACAGAGACACATCACTTCTAAGCAGCTCATGCAGAAAAAAGCTTGAAGTTCACCACTTAGAGGTTTTAATCCTGATGGACGCAGACGCTAATCACTTCATACGTGTTATCGTTGTTATCTTTTGTCCGCATTTCTTTCAGATCTGACAAAAAATACAAACAAAAAACAAAAATAGACTCGAATGCTTTAAGTGGGCATTTTAAACTACCTTTTAAGCCAGCAAAGAACGAAAAGGTTCAAAGCGAAGCTCTAAACTAGGAGTAAGAATGGTTTCCTCAGTTTTTTTTTTAACAGGTAAATTAAGTGAATTGATACCAGCGCCAACTATCATGCTAAAATGTTGCACTGGATCTTATTCCCAAAACAGAGTATTATATATGAGGACGAATGGTGTGGAATTCATTATCAACCGAAATAAAGGCATACAAATCTAAAACTATTTTAAAAAGAAACTGGCCTGTAGGCAAGCAAACTGTCGACTAGATTTTATCGTCTGTACTTATTGATTTTTAAAGTATTTACAGTATTTACTTCTGTTTCAATACGGCTTTCATGTAAAGAAGTTGTGTAAATTACCTTATTTACATAAAAGTGGATCAATCAATCAATCAATCAATCAATCAATCAATCAATCAATCATTCAAAAGCCCCCCCCCCACCCCCAGTAAAAAAATAGGGCAACCAACCTTAATGATTTCCGTCTTTCTTTCTCAAATTGTGTCTCAGGCGCCTCGCATTCATAAGACATCAATGCTAAATCTACGGTAAATAGCCACAAAACAACTGTCGTATCAAGTCTCGTGTTTGTCAAATCATCGAGTGGAGATGGTAAATGTTGTAAATCCACTACAACCACCTTCCGCTCAATTGTGTTTGAAATAAATAGACCCCCGGGGTGATTAGTAGAGGATTTACAGTACAAAAAAAACCGAAGAAAATACTTAAAACAAAAAACAAATGACTAAGCAAACTACTGTCTCCATAACATATAAACAATGATATTATCCGATTAGTAACAATATCAATAATAATAATAATAATAACATACAACTAATAATAAATGAATAAATAAATAAATAAATAAGTGAATAAAAAAAAATAAAGGTATACACCAAACGCCAAAAACAAACTTCAACGATTAAAGTTAATAACTGACTAGTTAGGAAAAAAAAAATATAACATTAAAACAGGTTTAATAGTGTATATCATGGTATTCAGGGAATGGTATTAGAAATTCTTACGCGTGCTAAATGCTTATCAGAAGTTAAGAGAGTGTCCTCACTTTTATCTGAAAACACTGGCACAGTCATGAGATAATTCAGAACTGTTCTGTTGTGCTCATATTTACACTGGAAAATACAGAAAAAAATCAAGTATTAGACCTAAATTACTCGTTCGTTTTCAAGAGCACTAACAACCTATACTGAGACAGATTATTACAGAGAAAATAACCATTCCCGGAGCGCTCTAGAGGGTTACTGAAGATTAGTAATAGATGGGTAAGCATTACATTTTAACGCACAAGGTAGAGGTACTCATACAGTCGAACCCCGTCAAAATGGCCACTGAGGGGAATTTCACTTTCATAAATTTCTAATCGTAGCAGTATTTCTTCTTGGGCTATATAACAAATCAGTTATTGACTGGTTACTCGGGACACAAGTTAATTGTGTTTTTTCCGAATCTCAATTTTGAGAAACAACATAAAGGGCCAGTTATTTAACGTAGTTTAGCCAGTGCTTATAACCGCGTTCTAAACCATTTTTCACCTTGCTCAACGCTTTTATCTCAACCCCATTTATTGTGAACAGTTTCCTGACATCACATGGAGTAGACTAGAAAACCATGATTTTCTAAAAACAATCCCCTAAGGGAGAGATCTGGAGGCCAAAAGGTTGGCTAAACCACGGCCTAAGTGAGACTTTGTTTAAATAACCGAACCAAACTGTTTCCCTCACGTGAAATCAAGTGATACAATGCCTTTAGAGCAGGTGCCTCTCTCCACTTGTCCCCCGTCCCTAAAATTCCAATTCGATCTGGAACGCGGGCGCAAAAAATGCGCGACAAGTTTTGAAGAGATTTGAGTCAGACGTTTCGTACGTAAGAACGGGTATAATCTAAAATTATCATTACTCTGTTGAGCATTGTGGCGCATTTTGCGGGCTAAAACGTAGAAAAGCCATTTGCACAATGACGTCATTTTACTACTACGACCAGAATCCTTTTCGTTTTTCCTTTAATGTTCAAATTTGGTAATCCCTGCGAGGTCTTTTAAAATACCAAAAGTCCCAATTTGCACAAGAAAGCAAAACTCTCAAGGATTCTGGTCGTCGTAGTAAAATGACGTCATCGTTATACGATATAAGCAGCCAATCAAAACTGAGAAGCCATTGGAACGTTCGCGCAACATCCTTTATGACAGCATGTATACAAATTGGAAAAGACAAAAGGAAACGATAGGTACCGTGACTTCTTTCCAAGCGACAAAGTCTGTAATCAGCTTGGAGAGCAGCCAAAATTTCTGCAAGAGATATTAACAGAAGGTAATTTTAGCGTAATTAAAAAATCAGGGTAGTCAAAACTACAAATAATGATAAGAAATAAATTTGAAAACAAGACAAAAAAAACATATAAAAGCAAAAAAATAGTCACAAAGCTAACTAACATGTAAAAAATTTATGATTGACACAGAATTAAAATTCACTAAACGAAAAATCCCCAGACCATAAACTATCAAGGGAGGAAAGGACAAGATTTCGGTGCGAGGACTTCTGGGATCGTTTGACTGAACAACTGTTAGTTATGATTAGCCAGTAGTTGCCTTTGAATACCATCTATCAATCAAAACTAACACGTCACCAAAAACGATCCCAGAAATCTCTGCTCTGAAACCTCATTCCCGTTCTTGATATGATCTATCGGGTGGGGAATGCCATATGGATTTAGAAAAGCATAGCCCTCTCAAAGCCTAGTTAGCGATAAACTACCAAGGATAATATAAGTTTTCGAGACAACTAACTCTAAATTTGTGACGATCGTCATTCAAACACAATGTCACGCACAGCATAGCTTTGATTGACGTGCCACAAAGTAACCTAGCTTAGGTCAGAGGCGGCCCAAGCTCACGTCAGGTTATGAGGAAAGGGTGAAAAGTAATTTTCATGCCATAGATGACACGTGAGTGAGTTACGGAGGTTACGCAATGAAGCCTAAAAATCCAGTGAAACGACGAATAGACACCAAAACAAAGTGGAATACATCACAGGTAAGTCAATTTTTATTCATTTCATAGAACAAAAGGTTAGATTTAACGTTATTTAGCGTTCGCAGATCTCAGAATTGTATTTCCCATACAGAGTCTCTTCGGCGCGTCAGCCAACACAAAGGTCATACGTAACCTATGGCGTGTAAATTACTTTACACCCCCTTCCTCGTAACGTGAGTTTCGGCCGCCTGTCTTTACGTCGTGTAATACTTTTGACCGCTATAGGGTAATACCAACACTAATGCGACATGCATCACAGGCTTGCTCCTTAAAACTTCTTGTTATTCATACCTCAAAGTTAATTTGTCCATTCGGAAGTCTACAAAGGCAACGTATCGAAAAAGAGTGTAAAAATTAAGTAAAAAAATTATTTATAACTCGAATGAGAAATAAATATTATATATAGATTTAAAAAAAAGGTTATAAATGAAAAGATGGATCTAAAAAAAAAGGAAACCAAATGACCTGTTAGAGTGTCCTTCGTTAAGAAAATAAACATCTTTGACAAAGAGGCTGAAGAAAGGAATGGCGAATTCAAACTGAAAACAAACAAACAAAAGCCAAAACAGTCTACAAATAAACTAAAACAGTCTATTCCTAACCTTAATAGGACTTCTTGAACAAACACTATCGCTGTCAAAAAGTAGGTTGAAAAATTACCTACCCTTTCTCCTACAGTCTCATTGGCAATTTTAAACATTGCTCTGTAGCAAGCAAAGTTGGATGTGGGATTTAACTCTCGCTCCAGTCTGTCAAACTTTCGACACTTTACTCGAGACCACTAGGAACGTAAACAATATCCAGTTATTTATTAAGAGTTTTTTTCATTCAATACTACTGGTCGTAAATCTAGTTCGGGAAAGGGCCAGGAACACCCAATTGAGATATACCACTTATGAAAGTGAGTTAATTATAACACGTACTTGATTTTTTTCCGGAAATTTGGCGGATGCTTGTGGTAGTGTAGTAGTCAGTAGAGAGATGTACGAAAAATCCGAATTCGATTTTAGGTTACGAAACGCTTTCAATAAGATTTCAAAAAATTTCCCAAATTTCTTAAAATTGCCACAATTATTTTCGAAATGGAAATTTGTTGGATGATATCGGATCAGGTTTAAATGAGTTCAAACTCTGGGTTTCGGGTCTAACATCACTGAACATCTGTGCGATTATTTAACAATAATAAAACCTTACCGTTTTCTTTAACCTTGTTATAGGACTCATGTTCAGACCAGCTGAAAATGAAACAATAGACGTAAAGGTTTTATTTAATTCATTAAAAGCTAAATTCTCTAATTACACCAATTTTTTCGGACTTCATATCTATGCCTTTGCATACGACATTTTTTGAATGAATATCTTTGTCGTTCATTACTATCATCATCATCATCATCATCATCATCATTATGCAATAAAACAACCTAACAAACTAGCGAATCAGACAAACAAGCAAAATATGTTCAACATCTTGAGTTAATTCCTGAGTGAGGGTTGAAGAACCGGGCAAATACACAGACTGCTGTCTGTAAAATTCATCAACGCACTGAATAGGAAACCCTATTTGATACACAGACCTCTTTTCTTCGGCTTCCTAAGCTCGCAAGCTTGTTACTAACATTAGAAACAGGTAACAAGAAGAGAGAATTTTGAATTTCAGTGACAAAAGTGGCTTTGGTTACCCACTGTAACGCTTTGTGATTGTTTGAAAAATCGCGCCACCCTTTCAACCAATCCGAAGTAAAACACAAGCAACGCGTGACTCTTTCCCGCGCTTCGTGTACGTGACACGCCCAAAATCGAATATTTTGTTATCTGAGTTTTGGAACATCAGTAAACTCCGCTGTACTTATTAAAAAAAAATAACAAACCTGCACCCATGAAAACCACGTCGAGCCCCATTCAATTCTATTCTATAACAACTAAGTCATCCTCACCAATAATAGCCATAGCTGAGTTAAAGTTTCCCTTGTCATAACATTCGGTAGCCACCTCAACATAATACTCGATTATTTTTGCCCGGAGCTTCTTTTTAGGTCCCTTGAAGACAGAAAGAAAGAATTTGTTGTAATAAATGAAATAATGTGTGTGGAAAGAAGAACTCTGAAATGGGAATTGACCCCACGACCTTCCGTACACTGGGTGGAAGCTCTAACCACTGAGCTGAGAGTTTGTTGTATCAAATACAAAATAAAAATGAAAATAAATAACCTTAACCTTAATCTTAGAAGTCGCTCACTTCAATCTAAGGCCAATACTTACTGTTAACCTGCAATGCAGGCGTATTTTTTGGGGGCTGGCGAAAGCTGCTTCTTTATGTTTCTAATGCCATGGCCGCCATCTTTGAACTTATCTCTGAGGGGGATGGGGGAGGGGGGAGGGTAGCAATTGTAACCCCATGGGGTAGGCGTTAGGGTAATGGAAGAGGCGGGGAGAAGAAAATGTCTCTTCTCTCTCCCAGTCCCCTTCCTTGTCCCTTTGGCTCTTCCCAACTCCTAGATTAGAATTCAACATGGTGGTTACATGTCTTGAGCAGAATCGCGAACCCGAAAACGTTAATGTACTGTTACTCCACATATCAATCACGCAGTGTTACCCACCAAACAAATTTCAGTTGCTACGAGATAGCTGAGTCTGTTGAACCATTCTATATAGGCTTCTAAACTGCTTGTCTTTTTAATATAGCTGAGGGTAGACTGCAAAAAGAATTAAAGAGTTTGTCATCTTGCAATATAAAAAATCCTTATCTATTGTATGTCTATAAATTAATTGAGTTAGTTTAATGACGGAAATAAATTATATTTTAGCGGCGGATCCAGGAATGTTTTATTTGAGCGGCCCAAGCTTGTGCTCACATGACTGGATTATTCTTCAGCTGACCATTTTCATCCTTCTTGCCGTTACACATTCATTATGTAGTAATTTCAAGTACGTATCCTAGTGTGCGACACTTCGGTGGTAACAGCTTTAGTTTTAAAACACTGTTACAGCAAGGAGCCCAAAAGTGTCATCTCCTTTAATTAACTCACATTCTTTCATGCAGACATTAACCGATCAGAAGTCTAGGAAGGTTTGCAGTTGGCTTCTGATTGGATTAAATCTGCGCAAAATAATGTGAATAAATCAAAAGCGGTCACACTTTTGGGTTCCTTGCTGTAATGTAACTATGTATTTCTTACTCTTGTGGACTTACAAGAGCATAGAGGGAGGGGGCGAAAGGGGCGGGGAAGGGGAGGGCGTCCAGACCTCCCAAATCCACCATTGTCTTTGAGGGAAAGCAGTCTAAACCATGCGCAATCTCATAATTCACAGTTTGAATTTTATGCAACAGACTTTCTTACTCTCAAATCCGCATCATCTCGGGGGATGAACGTCTGTACGAACTCTTCCGGTCCTATATTGGCCAGTCGTTCCTGACGAGAAAGAGAGCGCTATTTAGTCAGAAACAAAAAAACAAAATGCAAAAATATGCATTAAGGAAATAATTTAAGGCGAAAAGCTAGAAAACGTTTAATGGGGTTTTAAAAAACA
This sequence comes from Porites divaricata, assembly GCA_038088405.1. NCBI lineage: Eukaryota > Metazoa > Cnidaria > Anthozoa > Scleractinia > Poritidae > Porites > Porites divaricata. Next base: position 9,988,191 of record JBBMOI010000006.1, read on the forward strand.
ACATTAAAGCGAGTAACTCGCGAAAAACTCTCCTCAAGTCCTTTTGATATTAGAAATTTTTGCTGTACATTAAAACAAGGACGTTTTTCAAAAACATCGAATGACACAAACAGCAGCAAAGCTAGCCTGAGCAAACAGCCGAAATTTCGCGACGCCACCACTGAGAAACGAACGCAGAAATTCTATAATGATGACGCGTCACTTCCCAGATCTGGGTAGGCTTCTGATTGGTTGACGCTCATTTTCTACGCGGCACGACCAATCAGAAGCACTACCCAGATCTGGGTAGTGACGTGTCATCAGTATGGAATTTCTGCGCTCGTTTCTCTGACGTCATTTCCCGGGACACCAGTGGTGGCGTCGCGAAATGCCAGCTGTTTCTGAGGCTACAGCAAAACGTTTCCGGAAAACCTACATCAATCGACATGTAAATGTTATATATTTACTCCTAAAACGCATAGGATCTGTAAATAAAATCCACACTTGTACTGAAAGCCTCTGTGAAGGCTCTATGGGAGGGGGCGGGGAAACGAAAAAAAAAGGTCATTTGGAGCAAAATCGAGAAACAACGGCAAAGTCAACCTAACATATAGCGTTACCAGGAAATATTCCCCTGCCAGTTAGAGGCGGGGAATTGTGCAAACGTTGGCTAGTACTATCCACCGGATAGGGAATTACTGTAAGAACTCGTGGAAAAAAAATTGCGATTAAAACAGAATGCGATTTTTTTGATATAAAGTCTAATTTTCTAAATTGACAGGTTCATGTGTGATGTCATGAGACAAAAATTCTTAAGATGCCAGTGTTGTTGCATTTGACAGCAGTTTCAGTTCGTAAAGCAGTTTTTATAAAGGAAACAGTTTTAAACCGTGTATAACTAAACCACTTTTAATCATGTTAAGTTTTGGTGTGAATAGGGCTTAAACGAATGGTGTGCCAAAATGGCGGCAAATTTTGAACGTTTAAAAAAATTCTAAAAAAAATAACGTTGTGTTTAGATCGCATTAATTTTTCGCAGAGGTTCTCGCAGTAATGTGTACTTTCAATTAAAAAGTTTTTTAAAAACTTTATCGTGATGGCCCCTTTAAGAGTAATTTAGCAAAACTTTTTTTATTACCATCTCAATGTGACATAGTTGCTGCGCTAAGATGATTGGGTTGGGGCAAACCTCCAGACCACACTGTTAAAGAACAAACAGTTATATCTAGCATTATAATTGAAAAGTATTCAGAAACGTGAAACTTGATAAATTGCTCACGAATTCAAAGTTCAAGGAATAAATTAAGGATTCTGAGGAACAAGAAAGTCGCAAAAGCTTTCCTAGAGCAATACACAACTGATGCAATCACATCCAAAATGCTGTATTTCCTCCAATAAGCGCCCTTCTCTCCACCTATTCTCACTGGTGAAATATATTTCCACTTTGGAACGAGGTTAAGTTTATTGACCGACACCCTCATTGGTAGTCTCGTAGAGTTAAAGAGGCTCTACACATAAGACTTCACCCTCACAACATCAACAGGGACAGTGGAATTGAGATTCCTTTGCAACTTATATCTGTGAACTTTTACTGTAAAAAGTGTGAAATAAAATGAACCAAATATTTTGCATTGCTTGAGGCAGCTGCGCGATTACCTTTCAAACAATCGATTACAATGTGCGGACGTCCAAGGAATCAGACTTCCTCTTCAAATGTCTTTAGTCAAATTCTACATGCGGTTGGAGAATTTTCTGAGGTGTATTACAAAGAGATCCTAGCAAAGTACTGGGGTATTATGCCAGCTCTCTCGAGTACGATAGGAAGCTTGTTTGAAGTTTGTTTTGAGACGACAACAAGGCCAAAACGGCATAACAATTTTAAGAAACTGCAATTATTTCTTCAGCTAACATACCTTATATTTTGTAGAACCCGTTAGTTTTCTATCCTCCGCAGCAGCTGTTGCCTTTAGTAAAATTTCGCCATACTTGTCACACAAAGACAACTAAAAAAGGTAAAACTATGTTCAGCCCCATTTATATAGCGAATTTTGCTGCAATTTAAGATCGCGTTTCTAAACTACTACCAGCGATTTCATGACGATTTGCCGCTGTGAAATTGCTACTATGACAAACCTCCTCGAATTCTAATACGATTTATCGATGATTTTCTGTACGAGAGATATACCAATAGGCATCCCTTGGCCTTTTCCTGTGCAACACGCCCAGTGGTAACATGTTTTGAAGCCGTTTCCACCGAAAAATAACCCATAGAAAAAACCCAGCGTTATTTAAAAGAGCGCTAAAATAGACTTGACAGGCTGTGAAACAAAACTACATGCATCGTTTTTTTCAGCAATCAATTAACGTTCTTCATTTTCATTACTTCTGTAAAATACATTTCTATGGCTTACCTTTTTAAATAAGGACTGTGTCATCTGACCAACCATATTTCTCAACTCCTTGAGATTGAAAACAGGAAAGAATTTAAAAAAAAAAACCAAGAATCCCGTTAGCAAGTAGCGATGACTACGTCACATACATACAGCTATTTCGAGAAAGGTTGTCGGAAAAAATGTGCACGCGACAATCCCGAAAGGTAATATGGGATATGATCGATACACTGTTCCTGACGACTGTAGCTGTCGAACCTACTTTTTTTGCTTTCCATTAGCACTCGCAAACACATTTTGATGGCCTTTCGTGCCAATTCTTTCAAATTTTTCTGAAGAACAGTGAACTCAAAACCACCCACAATGCCTTTCGGGATTGTCGCGTGCACATTTTCCGACAACCTTTCTCGAAAGGTTGTCGGAAAAAGAGCACGCGACAATCCCGAAAGGTATTGTGGGTGGTTTTGAGTTCACCGTTTTTCAAAGAAAGTTGATATAATGACACGAGAGGCCATGGACATATGTTTGCGAGTACTAAAGGAAAGCAACAAAAGTAGGTTCGACAGCTACAAAGTCAGGAACAGTATATTGATCATATCCCATGTTACTTTTCCGGATTGTCGCGTGCACATTTTTTTCCGCCCACCATTCTCGAAATAGCTGTATACAAATGAGTGAACAGTGAGTGGACAGACTGATACCAAACATATAGAATTTTGACAAGTGAAGGTAGCTGAGCGTAACAGAGACAGTGTCTCTTGGCTATTGGATTTTACTCGCCCGTTTTGTTTGTCGTTTCCTTTTATGCATCCGCTCAGTATCTCGCTAAGGGCTGCTTACAGAGAAGTAAGAGAAGCGTAAACACAGGGATGTATTTACATTTCTGTTCTGGGGGGGAAGGGGGTACTAAACTAAGGTTTTTCGGGGAAGCTCCGCCCCTAGCTCCACCCCCTTGCCATTTTATTTACCATTTTTGACAGTAAAGTTTCCTCTTTTGTATACCTTCAATAGACAAATGATAGCCCTTTCACACACCTAGTTTAGAACAATGCGGCCCTTTTGAATTTCACTGCTTTCTTAGCCCTCTGGGGCCTTTTTACAGACCGTGATGACAGATTTCCCAACCCTTTCATATGCTTCACCTAATAAAATCCCCACCCTTTCATATACCTGAAGCCTGGAAATGGTACCACTTTCGGGCGGTGCCTCCCCGTATAGTGTTCATAAAAGAGCTACCCTGGATAGTTGTTGACATTGGCAATGTGAAAAGTTGAGTTGTTATCCGTTTAGAGGCGGATTGGTTTGGCAGTATAGGCACACCATCAGTTTGCGAAACCCTACCCTTTCTTAAAAAACTATTGATCCATCATTATTTCAGCAGAAGCGTACCTTCTTAGGGCCTGTTTGTATGAAGTGAGCCAACCCGATTAGCAGAAACCGTAAACGGGTTTGAGAAAGTCTAGACGCTTTTCTGAAAGCCATGAATTGGTTAAGCAAAGCTAATTGCCATTTTACTTTTTTTCCTTTTGAAATATATGATAAAAATATACGTGGATCTGATCTGATCTAATCTGCCGTGATGGTGGGGATACATACCATGGTCAGCGATGCACAGTAACTGGTGATGTCTTTAACGTGCATCATCATCACCTCATCTCTGAAGTCATTAGGAAATGTTTCAGCCCACTCACTACAACAAACACCACAAAAAACAAAAAACAAAAAAAAGGGGGAGTTACAAAACCTAGCACGCACTTCTACAAGTTGGCTGTACCTTGTGTTAAGATGAAATTCACCTATAGGTGTAACTCCCTACAACGTTTTCTGTAAAACCTGCTAAGATAACTGTTGTATTTGTATTGTTGTTCGCTGTTTCTGAATGAAATATACGGCTCAAGTAATGGATCGGAGGCACTAGCACTAGTGGAGGTCCTGAAGCCAAAAGAGAAAAAAAACCTAGGACAACCAAAGCCAAAATAATTCTCTTTCTTGTGCTTGCGTAGACTTTAAAAAAAAAACAAGGAAGGCGGATCCGGGGGCTGGTGGGGAGTGCAAGTCTATTTGAACAAGCAAGAGCCGGATTCTTCCGTTTGTTCTTGAGTATCAGTTTAGACATTTAATGGTGCTATTGCTTCCAGTTTGTATTCCGATCAAGTGAAACGTGTCTGTGACGTTTCATGTTTCTGAGAACCTGGACACTCTGGTGTGTGACTTTGCTGTCCGTATTAAACGGTTTCCACTGTTCTTCATGCAATGATTAATTTGTATCGAGCTGGAGCCAAAGATAATTTAGAAACTGTCATGTAGATCTTCACCTTAACAACTGAACCAAGTTGAATGCAAGAACTTTCGCCTACAAAAGAAACCAGTAGAAAAAATACTTAGTACAAAATGGTGGAAAACAGTACTCTATCAACATCTGAATAGCAGACAGGTACATTTATATTTTGAAACAAACCTACCTCATCAACAGTAGCTTGTTTAATCTGTTCTGCGCAAGACTAGAAATAAAACAACGACGTGAGTGAAACTTCACTTTAAACACACCGTAATTTTTAGGGAGTTATTATAACTCCAAAAATGGAGCAAAAATTTTAGGCACAGGATAACCCCTTTTTGGGGGTTACTTTAACTCCTAATTTAACTCCGAATTTGGGGTCATTTTTTACTCCTGAAAAGGAGTTCTTTTCACTCCCAGTCTGGAGTTAAAGTAACTCCGAAATGGGTTTTCTTTACTCCTTACCTGGGTTGTTTTTACTCCTCTTGGAGTTAATTTAACTCTGAAAGTGGAGTAAAAATTTTAGGAACAGGATAACTCCTTTTGGGGGGTTATTTTAACTCCTCAATATCTGGGGTCACTTTTACTCCTGAAAAAGAGTTCTTTAAACTCCTCTTTGGAGTTAAAATAACTCCCAAAAAAAATAACTCCACTGTAAGGAGTTAAATTAGCCCCACTAGAGGAGTTATTATAACCCCTTGAAAATTACTGTGCACATTGTTTGCAAAAGTAGCTTCTTTCAATTGCATTCTTCTTTCATAACATTATGAAGAAAACAGAGAAAAGAAGAATTTATATCATGATATTTTTACGATGGTTGTTGACAAAGGGGAAAGAACAGTCTATAAATCAATGTCAGTGAAATTTTAAGTTTGTGACATGGCTATTGATATTAAGCTTATAAACAAGCAAAACTACAAGTTGAACGTGTAACGTTATGATATTTATGTGAAAACGAACCTTTGAAATGTTCGACAGCAGATCACTGGGAAGTATAAAAAGCCTTGAGCACAGAAGAAATGCAAACACGTACGTTCTCTGAAAAAAGGTTAACAATGACAGAACTGTATAATATATTCGGCTGCAACTATTTATATCTTACATGCACTTATAGCGTTTCTCACGGCTCGCTTCCCTCGCCGTAACTAGAGAACTTGCTCGCACGCTAGCGAACTTATAGAGCTTGACAAATAATATACGGAAACCGGTCGTTTTGTTACAAAGTCGTTTCGATGAGAACTCAAGCAGTGAAACTGCACAATACTTCTACCCACTTCAAGTATAGTAGTATATAATAGTGGTATAGCATAGTGGGCAAGAAAACCATTTGGGGTGAAAAGCCCTCGTTCTTTAAAGGTGGGTTTCCACTGTCGCGTACTCACGTAAATGTTACGCGCGTAAATAAAAATAGACACAATATACACGGGTAAACGTAAAAGTTTAACCTCGCTCAACTTTCACGTTTGTACGTGGCCTTTCATACATTCCCTTTATTTCATTTACGCGCGTAAACTTTACGTGCGTTCGCGACAGCGGAAATCATACCTTAACCACTTACGTGAAACTATTCACACCTCAACTGATTCAACTTGTATTGAAACGACTAGCTATCGAAAAGACCAGTAACCGTAATGCACAATATAGCTGTTCTGTACTTGCACGTTTGCGCGCGACCTTTCATACATTGCCTAAATTTATTTTACGCACTTTTAAATTCAACACACCAACGCAGATACAAATTTCGCGACAATGGCAATTCACCCAAAAGCCGCCAGAAAAATTCCGCCAGGATTTGCAGGCAAGATCGTAAAAACCACCCGCTCCCGGAACCAATTAGCCTGCGAACCGCAGACGTATTTCCGGTCGTTGCTTCTCTTCCTCCGAAAATAGCGTCTGCGATCTCGAGCTGCGAAACGATTTCCGTGACGTCATTTCTTTTCTTCTGTCCTCAACCACTCAAATTGAGTGATAGAAAGATCCGATCAATAACACGCGCGAAATCGCGAGGACCGCCAACTGTTGATGCAGTTATGAGTGCGGAAACGCTAAAAAGGTTTCCTCGGCCAAAGGAGACTCGTTTTTTTTTGCTCAAGGGTAAAATTCCAGTCTGAAGGAGAAAGTGAAAATCTTTGGCGAGAGTTGGAGATTCGTGCGTTAATTTATAACTCAGTTGGAGTCGATTTCAGTATATATCGATTTGTCTGTTTACATCGGTTGCAATAGCCTGCGAAAGGCAGACGTTTCTCCTCGTTCATCGCCGCTGAGGAACTACTTTTACCTCATGCGCGCCAAAATGCTGCTTGCTCCAATGGGTTTTTTTCCTCTGACGGATAGATTCTGCTGGAGGGTTCTACTTTTCGACTGAGCAAATGTGATTTTTGCCGCTTATTTCACACTGAGAGGTCATGACACGCTTATTGATTTTCTGTGGTTTTTGTATCTGGTCGGGAAGATGATTTGTCCTATGATGCAAGATCATTTTCTGTGACCGCTTTTGACTGGTAAAGCTTTTTATTGCGGCTAAATAAGGCCTTAGGTCCTTTAATTTACTCCAGAGTGCCTTCTGGATCTGAATAACTGTGCGACTTTTTTTGTCCGCCGTGACTGTGATGTTTTCCTGCATTGTTGAATCACGGCCCAGCTCGTCTCGTCTTGTTTGCGGGATGTTTAATTCTTACAGGTGGCGATTAACAGATTTAAATTTAGAAGAATGAATTGCAGCCTAAAATAAAGCTACATCAGCTATTTGTACGTTTCGCTTGCCAACATTCTTCGCCATCGCATGACACTACTAAGCCAAGATTCTGGTGATCCGAAGACGATAGAATATTTTCCACTTTCTACGGTTTTTTATGTCCGCCGCCGAGCTGTTATCACTAAGCGATGTCGCGTTGTACTCCAAGCGAAGATAGACGGCTCACTTGAACTTTCATAAGATTGAATAGCGGAGAAATAACGATTAAAATATTCTTCTCACGTTTATCTATTGATTCAGAAGCAAATCTTGGAAACGCGACAGACTATCCATAACCAGCCGGCAAATTCACATAAACATCACTTTTCATTTCGACTACTTGTCGAATTGCTTCTTCTTGATGCTTGTCTAGGTTTCTCAAACCCGAAAATATAGCATATTTTGGCAGACGCGTCGTCTAGTGAGCTCTCCCCATCTTCAGCTATTTTGGTTTTCTCGTGTATAGCGGATTCCCACGTAAACCCCACGCGTGTTAGCTCCACAAAAATAAGAGGCAAATTATGATTGGTTAATAAACACTGACGTCATGGAAATCGTATCGCAGCTCGAGATCGCAGACGTTATTTTTCGGAGGAAGAGAAGCAACGACCGGAAATACGTCTGCGGTTCGCAGGCTAGGAACAAATGAGACTGCAGGAGTTGAAGAATTCCGCCCGTTCTTAAACTTAGAAATTAAATGTACTGCTGGATACAACAACCCCTTATGAGTTTCTGTTGTAATTCATTGCTACAAACAATTATATCTACTGAATTAAAAATACTACTTACATCAGGATAATAAATTGGAAGAGGAACCAATCGTTCAATGAGACCACTCAATGTGCCAGATATAACATGACCATCTTTAAACACTACATCCTAAAATGGATACAATTCATAAAATATGTAAGAAAAACAGAAGTAATATTACAACTCAAGAAGACTGATTATATAAAAACCAATCGATCGAGAAATTTCACCAACGACTGAAAATTTTACGGGGGAATTGCTGTATCAAAATGTAAAGACCTTGCTAATCACAAATGACTTGACCGTGTGACCGATCGTAGAGTACAATATCACCAATAAAGTGGACTTACGTTTCTCAAACCCTTCTCGTGGTTACTGTACCTTGATCGATTTGGCAATTGTATCTGGTTGGAGAATTTTCCTCGAGTGAGCGTAGAAGGCCACGCGCGCCAGAGCTGACGGCCTCGCATTTCGCGGCTTCGCCTTGCGTGCCACGCGTGCTCCTCCCACTACAGGCTATTTTAAGGTTGACATTATTTTAAAGAGGAACATTTGTTTTGCGAAGTTTTTTTTTTCATTCTATAAAACAATATCAGGTCGCTATTTTTTAATGGACCATATCGAACCATAATAATTATTGTAATACATGAACTGGTTGCTGCTACTTAAAATCTCGTCTCCTAGTAAATTACTTAACAATTAGTCGCCGAAGGCGACTAATTGTTTTAGTATAATTACATTGATGATTATTCGAGAAAATAAAATTATTGATCAATTTCCGACCCCGAAACATAAAAAAATCTGGCTGCCATTTTGAAAACTGCTAGCCTTCAAGGCTATAATCACCGCGCGGTGATTATAGCGGGATAGAGCGAAGCTCCTAGCCAATCACAAAACTAATTAGTACTTAACTTATACTAGCTGACCTCATTAATAAATTTTACAGTGAAAAGAATAAAAGTTATCGGTTACCCCTGTTAGGTCAGACGGATGAGCAGATTTCCTTGATAGGGTCAGACTTATCTTCTCCTCAGACTACAAACAGAACAATACAGAATGGCTTTAAGTATGGTGAGTCCTTTAAAGGTAAACGAGACAATTTGCAATGATGATTATTAGCTCAACATTGTTGCAACATTGTTTCTAATAAATACAACACTGTTCCAACATTGCAACACTGTGTTGCGCTAAAAATCGTCTTTGCGAATAGCCTGCGAGCAAGCTCTCCTATTTGGGCGAGTGAAGCGAGTCTCGCGAGAACGCGCGAGCGAGCGGCGAAAGGAGAGCTTGCAACCATCCCTTACAAATTTTCATTTGCACTTCGCCCAGACGAAGGGAAATACCATTGGCTGAAAAATGACGTTCCGGAAATCAAAGTTGATTGATAACAGGCTAAGCTGGCACCCGCTTCGTCTGTGTGTCAAATTTGGTTCTCAGGGGGATCAGATTGGTACCGAGAACTTGTTTCAGCCCTCAAAGCAGACGGGCTTGTTTGATGCAATTTTCGTAAAGAGAATATTGCGAGCCGAGGATAAGTCGGATCGAGTTTGTAGTTCTTGTGGATGGAAAATGAAAACCCTTCATCGCTGATTTGTATTCGTTTGAGTCAAGCACCTTGTTTAGTTCTGAAAACCGGGAGAGTGAAAGTGAAGAGTGATTCAAGAGCTGTTTTCCAACATCGGTTTCTTCGCCCGGTTGAATTCTACTGGGTAGAAAAATTCAGAAACATGTACTTGACAGTGTAGCGGTACGTGCAGCGTGACCGTAAAGAAGGAAAAGAGAAAGAGTTGGAAGCTACTGGAGTAAAACTTAAGAGAACCAAGTGCAGGAAAACGCTATTCTCCAGTTCCAGACGGACAAATATATGATGTTTTTGTTGGTGATTGCGATGGGGAGTAGTCTTCTACACTGCAGTAGGGATGACTTTTCAAAAGTAAACGAAACGAGAATCAAATTAGTGAGTTCTTATCCGAGCAGACACGTTGAAGTTCGATGTCCCCGTGAAAAAAAAAAAAACATATAAAAACATTGCTTTGATGCTGTTGCGAAAGCGATTTATATATAAATAAATAATTCTACGCGTCCTCGGCTGTCTTAAATTACTTGACAGGCGGTTGTCACTTTTCTAATCTGCGGCACGTTTGCGGTGACAGTTTTCACGCTTTGCGGAGTCCCGGGGTTTCCGGGGTGGAAATGAAAATTTATGAGAGATCGTTGCAAGCTCTCCTTTCCTCGGCCCCCTCGCTCGCGCGTTCTCGCGAGGCTCACTTCGCTTACCCAAAGAGGAGAGCTTGCTCGCAGGCTACTTTGCGAATTGCTCCTGTGTAAACGAGACGATTCGCAACAATGATTCTTAGCTCAACATTGTCGCAACATTGTTTCCAATAAATACAACATTGTTCCCACATTGCAACGCTGTGTTGCGCTTAAAATCGTCGTTACGAATTACCCCGTGTAAACGAGACGATTCGCAACGATGATTCTTAGCTCAACATTGTTTCCAATAAATACAACATTGTTCCAGCATTGCAACACTGTGTTGCGCTAAAAATCGTCGTTGCGAATTTCCCCGTGTAACATCACTTTAATTCCCACGAGTGACCGGCAACATTGACTTTCTCCTAACAATATCATCACACAATCAAGAGAAGAGGTTATGAGAATAACCACCTAAGGGGAAGTGCTTCCACCTTTCATCATATTCTTTGAGCTTATTCTTTATGGAAATGTATAGAAACCAGTCTGGAGAATTTCCTTGTGTGTGGATGTTTGGGCTTAAAAGGGTTAAACAGTAAGAAACAAGCTGTAAAGGGCTACTTCAGCTGCTTTTATATTTCCCTCCACTTTGTATCCAAAATACTGTCAGCATGCATACAAGTTCTTGCCAGCAACTGATCCTGCATACCGCGGCCACAGTAGTTTGCACGAAGCGTAAAGATAATCCTTTCATCTTTTGAAGGAACCGAGTTTTAAAATCTGAGCATTACCTCACAGCTTACAAAGTACATTGCTACTTTTGATTACCAGTAGAAGGCAGCAGAGCAGTAAGAAGAAAACTGGAAAATATTTTGCCCTTTAAGAAAAAGACTTTCAGCGACTCTTATAGGCTACAGTTTATACTTGTAAATATATCGAGACATTACTGGGACAGCGGAACCGAGGGGAGGGGGAAGGGGGCCGTCATTTTGAATTTTTCTATAATTATATATTTTAAACAGCAAGTTAACCAGCTCTTCGACTGTAAAACATTCTCGTAAGATGGGGATTGATATGTAAAACGGCAATGTATTAACTTATGTTCATATTACGAATTATATATTGTAAACACGTATATATATTCTTGTACATATCAGAAACATATCACCTGCAAATAATTTTATTTTTGTGACGGTTGCTACTTTATTAAAGATTATTATCATTATCAGGGTCAGAAATGCCAGTTTTCACATTAACACAATGAGCAACATTTCATGAAATCAATTGCTATAAATATGTCGCAAATGCACCTCAAAACGCTCAGGAAAACGCATTTCCAAGTGTCTTTAATTCAAAATTTCCTGGGGGAGAATAACCCCCGGTGATCCCTAATTTCTCCCACCTTCAGCGGTCGTTAATCCCTTCATTCCAAATTTTGCTCTGTATAGTCCCTGCTTTACAGTATACATACTTAAGTTACTACGGAATTTAAATTACCACATCTACAATTGTTGTTCAAATATTTAACAATGAAAGTTTAAGGTCTTACTTTCACATTGTGGTTTTCCCTGTCATCTTGTACAAGATTTCCAAATATTGTTGGCTACAATTATTACCATGAAAAAGGAAAAAAAATATGAAAAGAGAGAATTAGTCAAGAACAAAAAAAGAGAGATAGAAAAAAAGAAAAAAATAAAATGAAAGGAAAAGAAGGAAAATATTTTAAGTTACAATAACTCTTATTTCTGTCATACAACAATGTAGTTTTATTTCAATTACTATTACATCTAACATCTAAGGAAAAACAAAAAAGGAATTGACGGGGAGTGGAAAGCATACAATTTTATACCGAAATTACTTAACAATGAACGAAGCAATGAAAGGTCTCACGGATTACATGTCTTTAGCAGTGCTGGCCAGGATTGCCGAGCTGAATTTCATCCCAGTACTATGTCATCTAAATACCGGAATTCCACAACTTGGCTGGCTGGGTTGTCATGTAATCACAAAGTTGTTTTTTTTTCACTTAGTTAACATGCCACGATTTCCTAAATCACACTCCACTGAGTTTCTCAGGGAGGAAAACATGTCCATCTTTAAACCTTTCAAACGCAAGTCACCAGGTTTCTGAATTCAGGTTACTTAAGTGAGAGAGGTTTTTAAAACCTAACGTACAGTGTATCTTAATAAGTCAGGCATCCGATCAAACTTTCCCAGAGAAGAGGCCTATGGGTAATGTGGGTTAGCCTTTATAATGGAAATGAAGTTACCCCTATTGAGTTTCAGAGGCTAGCCATACACTTGGTCAGAGTTTAGAAAAGTATTTGAATGGATACAAGACACCCCTTAGTAAAACTGCTGTCTTGTCACCCACATTCAAGCTGTACAGCTTTGAGTGCAATTCAAAAGGTCAACTACAAGTGTATCATATTTACCCTTGCTTTAACAGTCTGCTTAAATCCAAGTGATGGAAGACTCCTAGAAGACTGAAGCCAAACAAAGTGCATGTAGGTAAAATTCAGAGATATAAACTGCTTATTGCTGCAGTTTTTGGCAGCTAAATAACTCAGACATACTCCCAATGATGGCCTACCTGGGGGGGTCAACCCCAATTGGGTACCTTTTTGTGGCTTCAGGTGTAATGTTGATGATTTCAAGGGTTGAAGTAGAGAAAATGGTAGAGAGAACTGTCATTTAGATACATGTACATGTACCTGTTACACTGGGAAAATTTAATTTCAGGTTGATTTTGATTTAATTAACCTAGGTTGATTCTCAATTTCCTTTGTCTCCTAGCCCATGTAGGGCAAGGAGACAAAGGAAATGTAGAAGCTGTAGCTAACACGTACTAGCCCACAAGTCATTTCAACTAGCCCCAAAACTCTTTTTGATTAGCAGGATTGTTTATAGTCCTTCTGAAATTTGAATTTCCCAAAAAACAGCACTTGCCCATCAGGCAAGTTAAGAACAAAAATAAATAGCCCGATAGCAAAATCCACTAACCCCAGGCTATCGGACACAACTTTCTTTGCACTGTGATAGGTGCAGTGTTCTCCCATAATATTGTTCATTAATAGCTTCATTTCAAGGGTTCAGAAAAGGGATGCAGCGTTCTTACAGTACGGACACTCAAAAGAGTCTCAAGTTTTTTGCAAACGGACCAATAAAATTCAAGGTTCAACTATGCAACCATTGAAAACTTTAAAACTGATTGAACTTACCTGAACTCTCAGGCAGGAATGTTATTAGTCTGTTTGCTAAAAAACTTGAGAATCTTTTGTTTTCAAAAAACCTTGTGATATTGGACAACCTTCTCCCATGTCCTGGTTTGAGTGTCTGCCCAGGAAACAGGCATGTGAAAGAGCCATCATTTTTTAATGAAAGGTACTATACAAACTGGGTACCTTTTCTGTTCAAAATGGCATATCCAAGGGTAACATTGGACTTCATTGGTAATGACAGGAGAGTTTATACCTTTCTCTGCTTAGTTGTCCTTCTTAGAAGACCTCTAGCAGCCTCTTCATATTCTTTAGCAAGCTGATGATGCTGAGATGACAGTCGTCTGAATAAAGAGCATAAGGGAGTCAGGTACAGTGATGGTAAAAAAGGGTGTTGAGAATTTGGATAAAAATATAACTGACTACCTTATCACATGAAATTTTGGTAACACTTTAATTTGGCAAATTTAGCAATTTTCAGAAAAACCTGTAAATTAAAATGCACCACTGACAATAATAACAATAATTAGCAACACTTAATAATTATTATTAAGTGTCGCTATAAATTCAAATCATCACTAAATTAAAGTGAGCACCGACAATATGACATTCTGCCATCTAACCAGTTTCACGCACATATGCTATTTGACGATCAACTATGGCATGTATAATTGAATTTGTGTGACAATGCGTACCTTAAATATGGGTGAGGAGTCACAGCATTAAGATATGATTGATTACAGTTGCAGTTTCATTTGTTTCATTCAAAAGAAAGTTTCAGTATGTTGTATGATTTTGATTTAAATTAATGAAGCTATTGACATTTATGATTTTATCACATTAATGTTTTACCGTCATCATAAAAGTTTTGAATACCTTAATCGGGCAAAGTTTCAGTTTGTGAAATCATAAAAATTACTAGTGAAGTGACTCATGTTCCAAAATTTATGAAAAATCGCTAAAGTGTTGCTAACTAAGGGATTTTTCAAAATCACTTAATAAACACATCGCATAAATTTCATGTAGTAGGGTATTAATTGAATGAATGTGTACTGGACATACAAGGTGTATAGGTTTGATCCAAAAGAACTTCATAAATTATAATTGGAAATTGTAAATACTAGAATTGGTGTAATGATGTCAGCATCACTTTCTTTCTTTTATTTTCCTTTTCATAACCTTGCAGCATAAGTATTAGCAAAGCAAAATGATTGACATTAAACTAACATGAGGAAGTTAAAGGTAATATTAAATAATCATAATAATTTAAATGAGATTATCAATAATCATAGTTAACAGTGAGATTTCCTGTTGTCAACAGGTGATCACTTTTTGCATGCGCATTCAAGCCATTGACACGTAGTTTTGCCCTCATGGCTTGCTTCGAGTTGCCTTTGCTGCTTTTTTGCCTTTTGTTTATCCTTAACCCCCTGCCCCCCCCCCCCCCCCCCCTTGCCTCTTGGGTCTTTGAAACTCCTAGGGTTAGGTTTAGGGTAAGTTCTTTTGTGTTCTTTATTCTCCACTGAGAGATCAGTGTGACGGGTGCCAGGGGGAGGTGACCCATGGGATGTTGCCATGGTATCCCCCCTTTAGTTACATTTTGTCCACATTCATTTGCTTATTACTCGCATTGCTCACAATTGGCACCTGCCCTCCATTTCATTATTGCTTATTGACAAGTTAACAGGTAAATGGTACATGTACATGTACTTTGTTTTAAAGATAATTACTTACGCATAGTTGGATTTTTGACGTGCTAGCTCCTTTGCCTACAAAAAAATAAATAAAAATAAACAATTTCTTCCATGATCATAATGATGGTGAATCAGCTGATGCACTATTTCTTTATAGCATCATAATTTACGTTTTTTGGGGGTTTGAACTTGACTGTGCAGAATAAATGAAGACTGAACCCATTTCTCCCAGCCTGGGAACCCCCCCTCCCCCTCCAAAAAAAAGAAGAACAAGAAAAAGGTAAAAGCCATGCCTCCAGTGTTAATATAGAGATTACATGTTTGTTTGTCATCATGCAGCTAGCCACTACCACCTCAAAGTTGAAGTTGCAGAGTCAAAAAACCAGGCACTGAATAAGGGGGTGTTTACATGAGAAAACTCGCACCGGCGCAAGTTTCATACCGACATGACTTTTTGATTTCGTATCGCGTTTACATGATGACTGGGTTATTTCACATCTTGTTATTTGAAGGTACACTTCATGTTGATAGAATGCACGTATGATTCAAAATTGCGAACATTACGCATGCGCTACCCGTTCCAGTCTACCAGCAGACCGATTTCACCCCGAAACAGGTGGTCGTTTTGTGTTTACATGATACCGTTGCAAGATTTTGTACCGGAGTGAAATTCTCGCCCCGGTGCGACAACCGGAGTGAACTCACGCTGGGGCGACTCGCGCCGCATGACTTTTTGTGGTGGTATCATGCAAACAAATGTAGAGCCATGAGAGGGAACCGGAGTGAACTTGCCGTGGCGCGAAAGTCGCCCCGGTGTCATGTAAACACCTCCTAAGGAGCATCATTAATCTTACCTTCTCAACACTGCTAATACCATGCTTGGCAGTGTCTTCATCAAGCTGTAACTCTAACTGGGTTAGTTTCTTCTTTTCTGCCTCTAGCAACTTTTGAGTCACCTGTTGTTGGCAGATTTCCCAAAAAGAGAAATAAAAGTTTAAAGCTTGAAATTTCTATAAAAATTTAAACCTTAAAGAGATTTGAAAAATGTGGAGGTTTTGTTTGGGCATATAGTTGGCAGACTTCTAAGATCATCAGAATATGCAGACATTAGGCACCCACACAATGAAAGGACCCTGTATTTTCCTTGATTACTACAGCTTAACTCACACTTCAAGCCACTATCTTGAGTGAGGCTCTGGCCACAAAAGCAAAACTGAGTCAATATAATTGCATTTCAACTGGTATAATGGTAACCTTAAAATAAAATAATTTATCTGACATACATTCTTAATCTTATGAAAATGACCACACAAAATTAAATAATTATATGAGCACAATAGGCCGTTTTAGAACATTATTTTTGAAGAACTCAGGTTTGAAACTTTAAGGGAAGGAATTTCAGGTGAATAATCAACGTTTTTTTCTCAGTGGATCTAGGACAATATTATTATGCTAGGCTCTTTAGAAAATTCTAACTTTGTTTACTGCAAAACTTGCAAAATTTCCATGCATTATGTCATTGCTTTCATATTTAAACGCCTCCTTATATTAGCTTGCGGAGCAAATAACCAATAATAAACAATGAGCAAGGCAAGGCGAGGGGGGACTGTTTAAACTGGAAGGGCTGCCTGTGGAATTCTGGAGGCATTGAGGGGAGGAGGAGGGTTAGATCTGGCATTTTAACAAGGGGCTTATTTTATGGGGTTAATCAGCTCGCAAATGATGCACGAACTGATGGCACAATGATGACTACCAAAGCAGGGTACAAAAGCAAAATCAAAACAAAGGGTGCATTGTACATCAAGCTCCAGAGGCCCTACAAAACATCCTTTTTTTCTCTCTTGAAAACAGCCTCCTACATAATTTGTTCAATCAATGCAAAACATGCTCTTTTGAACAACGATGCCTTTTAATTTTTTAATCTTGTTAGTATTTGTTTACCATATATGAAACACCTACTGTGGAATTGGGAGTGACCACTGCCCCCAAAGGCTTAATTTCAAGTTAATTAGCGGAAATGAAAATTCAATCGTCCACTTGATCTAAATATCTTCTAAGTGTAGAGTACACATGTTCATAACAAGATATTCTCATGGTTATTAATGTTTTGTACCAGTTTGGAGCAATGTAAAGTTAATATAGGTTGCATGTGTTGAACAGCCCTAAGGAAAAAACTGCTATTCTTTTTAAAATTTTATAGCCCAGAGTCATAATGACTCCTTCTGTAACCAGCTGTACTGAATACAAAAGAAGAGCCATTCAAAATATTTGGCGTAAAATAAGCCAAATTGGGCATATTGTGAACCCTGCCGATAATTCGAACGGCTTCATGAAAATATAGAAAATTTGAATAGGAGGGGGGGGGGCATAACTATTATGGAATTCCAAAGGCATGGGGGGCGGGGGGTTAAAATATGGAAGCCATCCATGGTATGGTATAATTATTTACTGGAATCTCCCAATTTTGGATGAGGTTTTTGTGATATGCAGAAAAATCAAGTCACAGTAAGTCTGGTACATATACATGTATCAGCCAAGCCAAAGGTCGAGGCTGATAGCACTTACTGAGTCCTTCATTATTCTGGATATCAAAAAAAACTGAATCTTACAGTTGTTCTATTACACATTGTTTTGAAGAAAATAGTTCGACAAACACACCATTACTGTACATAGAAAAGATTTTGACATTGCTCTTGGAAATCATGCATTGCGTGTGCAAACAGCAGATTAGTCACGAATCTGCAGGTAGATAACAGACTAAGCAGTAGGTTGCACTAATTTCCAATATTAACTGGAGGCTTTTAGCAAAATAATGAGAAGACAGATAGTGAGTACAATGTATAATAATAGGAAGGATGTTTCTGTTCTTATAATATTGCTTCCTTATGGACATACAGCTATTTCGAGAAAGGTTGTCGGAAAAAGTGCACACGACAATCCCGAAAGGCATTGTGGGTGGTTTTGAGTTTACTGTTCTTCAAAGAAATTTGAAAGAATTGGCACGAAAGGCCATGGAAATGTGTTTGCGAGTGCTAAAGGAAAGCAACAAAAGTAGGTTCGACAGCTACAGCCGTCAGGAACAGTGTATCAATCATATCCCATATTACCTTTCGGGATTGTTGCATGCACATTTTTTCCGACAACCTTTCTCAAAATAGCTGTATATCCAGTACCTCCAACTGAACACCAAACAGACCCTGTCCAAGGTTCTCCACAGAGGTACTTGAATCACAAGCTGTAGCCATTCCAGTTCAGATGGTTTCATGTCATTTCAATTACCTGCTGAAAGAGAGATGTACATAATGTTATGATCTATATAAAGCAGGAAGTTTTGGGACTGATTAACTGGGTCCCTTATGATGCTTGTTTACAAAAAGTGATTACTAAGCCACAAACAAGCTCAGTAGACACAGTACATGACTGTAAGCCAAATGTGATCAGGCAAGAAGGGACAGATGGAAATTTTCAGTTTTGTGCATTATTATACCTTAATTATTCTCACTTACTTTTGCAAGAACGTTGTAGCAACAAAGTTTATCAGAGAGTAAATAACCATTTGTGGGTACCTATTTAGACCGTTGAAAACCTTCTACTTTGTTTTGATTACAGTGTAACTTGTTTTATTTGTAATTGTCTTTGTTTGCTGTTGTTTACCATAAAAATTAATTACTAATTCTGTTGTTACTTTTCTGAGGTCAAAGTTACCTTTTATTCGCAAAATATGGCTCATAATTTTTCATGAAATTTAATACTTGCAAAATTAAGTGAAAATGAGATACAGCATGCACATTTCTCTTATAACTTAACCTGAAATGCCAGCTGGTAAGGGACGGAGACAGCTGACATTTAACATTGAAGCTAGAAACCTACAAAAACAAGCTTGGCATGGTCACAGTCTCCTGTCAAAAGTCCACAGTCCACAGTCCTTACTCCACAGTCCACAGTTACGCCTTTACACTGAGCACTTAAATAATTCATAAAAGTGCGCTAAGCATCATGAAAGTTTAATATCTCACAAGAAATGTGGTTTTAAGACCCACTATTCAATGTTTACATTACAAGTTCGCTTTCAATTTGAACACGGCAACAATATAGCTTTGAATATTATAATGTGATAAATGTATACACTGATGCATCTTTGCATTTTCTGTTTTGGGAACACATTAACGCGAAATGAAAAACAAAATCTTACAGTACACATGAGCACTGTTTGACAAACAGAAATAAAGAATTTCAAGCGCCAACGAACAAAAACAATAGATTCGGCTACTTTACATGACCATGTCACCCACCGTTTTCAAAAAACTTAATTGCACATCAAAGCAAACTTGCCAACAATTTAATCTGATCTCGAGTGAAAGAATATTATAGCTTAAGTTTATACGTGTCGCACGTTATCGATTACTGCAGTTGAAGGTTAAATTCCTGGCAGGGTTTTAAAAGTTTATGGAGTTGGTAAATTAGTTTATTGCGAGCCGAATGGTGCCGAAGACCTTCGAACTTGACCGCGAGCCAGTTTAGATAGCAGGGAACCTTACACAAACAAAAGATGTAAGCTTTTCAAAGATAAATAAGAAGTAGCAGGGCTTGACGTTTATGTGAACAGAGAGAGGACAAAACACGGGACCTCGATTTTGGAACACCGGTCATTGCAACACTAGTTGAAGCGCGGGTTTGTTTAAGCTTAATTATAAGCCTTGAAAACCGGCGCGCTTGAGATGACACCTTGCTAATAATTATTTTGCTGGTATCTTCCATCTAGGCGAGCAGAATACATCAGCTGTATTTTCTAATATTTTAAAACAATAAAGGCTGCATTCTTTTACGAATTATTTCCTCACCTTTGTCGGAAGAATAGTTCCTCTGGGTAAGCTATTAATTCCAGCGAAAACACAGGAAGGACAACAGATCTTGGCAACGCGTCAAAGGGAACCTTTCGACAGGAGGACTGGGTTCGACTTAATTTTCCGCAATGCGTATATAATTGGGGAGTTTTTAAAATCTACAACAGTGATAGAAACGCGAACATAAAAAAAAGTTCATTTGTTTGCCATATTTGCATAAACTTTTCTGATTCGATGTTTTGAAGGATAGATTAAGAACTTAAACACACGACGCTTAAAAATAGAACACAAATTAACAGCGGCAATAAACATTGTGAGCTGAAAAGAATCCTGCGAGCAAGCTACCAAGGCGCTCTGGCAGCGGGGGGCCAGAGCGCCCCGGAGAACTTGCTCGCAGGCTAACTTATTAGCGAAGAAAAGTTTCACCCATCCTGTCATAGTGATATTTAAAGTAAACGAAGTTTTAAGTCCCAGGATGGAAATCTTATCAGCATACTAAAACGTCAAACTTCATGATCATCACTTGATAAAGTTTCAATTCAGTGATAGAATCGATAGCTTGTAGCGGAGCTCCGCGCGCGAAGCGCGCCAGCGGAGCACCATGGGTAAATAAATCTACCTATCCCAGAAAATTTGGTAATCACGTGACCGACCGACCGTACGACCGACCGACCGTCCGTCCGCACCACAGGAAAACCAATGTTTACTCTGACTTTTTTAGCTAGTTTGGGAGCCCAAGAGAAAACTAATTGCACATCAATGTTGTAATAGGTTGTAATCAATTGACAGCTGTCAAAATAGGGCATCCGCTGACCAGTATCACCTACCGTACCGCGGGCTCAAGTGTCGACCCATCGGGTCAGCACTCGTTAACATCCGTCGAAAGGCCCTCTTATCTTAAGTCGGATTTCGTAAACGTATGACGTCACGCTCGCCCCGTGGTTCCTCCTGTGACTCATGTAAGCTTCGCTTCGATCGTCTACTCTGATTTTTCTGATGATCTGATGTTTGTTTCGAGGTCTTGTTTTGCTTGTTCGATCATCCCTCGATTGATTTAACCAAGAAGATGCCACTGCATCAGTTTGGAAAGGATGTTTTAATGTTTCGCCTCGATCAAGCCTCTTAGCGCATCAACAAGGTCCTTTCAGCGGATGTTACTGAGTAACATCCCTTCAATGGCCGCGGATTGAATGGCATTCATGAAAAATTACACGAACAAGCAAATAAAACTCAAATGAACCGCTGCCCCATTTAACAACTTTTTCAAATATTGGCGGGAATATAAAAAATAGAGAATCATCCATGTGTGTAATGTCTATAATGAATGCTTGCAGCAACAACAACAACAACTTTATTTGTACAAAAAATTTGATAAATATATAGAGAGAGTACAGGCTGCCCATAATAACCATTGAGGGGTAAAAAGATAGAGCAGCATCACTTAGGTTATTAACAAATGACTTTATTAAAGGGTCAGGTACCACACACCACACACAGCTACACAAAACAGTCACACCAAAAAAACGAGCAGAAAAAGAAAGAAAGCTAACAGTATTGAACAACGGAAAGCCATTCTTGCACTAAGTTGTACGTCTGATAATTTATATTCTGTTTCATCCGCTGAAGAAGCACAAAGCTAATCGAAGATTTTGAGGCTCGAAATACCGTAAAATTTCCCTCTACAAGAACCACAAGGCAAGCAAAGGTTTTGGAGTTACAGGTGAGTAGTAGCTATATTATACAGTGGCGGATCCAGACGTTCAGATAAGGGGAGGGGGAGGGGCACCTGGTCATCCAGACCCTGAGATAAGAGGAGGCGGTCTCCAAAAAATGTTTTCAGCCCTTTGGGCGTGGCCTCAGTTTGGTCTAAAAATAAGAGGGGGGCCTGGGCTTCCCAGCTCCTCCCGTAGGTCCACCACTGTTATATACAAAGTAGGCCGTTGACCATAGCCCTACTCCAATTTCCCAAAATGTCATTTGCTTAGTTCGTTGGAACTAGCAAATCTCTTTGAGATCTTAACAGTGTCCACAGAATCTGCAATCGACAGTTGGCCGGGTATGCATAAGTAGGCAGTTGTTCGAACAAAGGCTAAAACAATCCTTCTTCAAGGTACTTCTTGAGTCGTCGGAGGGTAGAAAACGTGCACCATGGATGCTACAATGACCAATTTTGGGTTGAGAAACATGGCTGCAGTGGTGGTAGGGAAGGGGGGTGGAGGCAAGCCCCCCCCCCTGCTATTTACATTAAAGGCAATTCCCTTTCAAGCAAACAGCTATGACTGTGCATGGCTGAGTTTGTCTGCATGGTCAGCACATTTTGCATAGTATTGCCACAATTTGTAATAGCAATGACTAGAATATTTTACAGTGAAACCTCTATTAAGCGGACCCCCAATTAAGCGGACACTAAGCCGGGTCCCAAGACGGACGTCTGATATTTCCCTTTATAACAAACCCCTATTCAGTGGACACCTCTATTAAGTGTTCAGTGGACACCTCTATTAAGTGAATGAGGACCCTAAAATAAGTTGTATTTGGCTACTTTCTATTGTTAAAAACCTCTATTAAGCAGACACTGGACTGAATTGATTATAGTAGTATTGGATTACGTCCTTGAAATACGTACTGAAGTCAGTTAATGTTCATTTACAAGCAAATTAAAGTTGGTAATGAAAGGTAATGAACTTGAACTCTGGATAGCTTCTTTAACAACTTGCAACTTTTTCATAGTACAGAGTAAACGTTTAATGTTGATCATTAACAAACATTGCACAATTTTTAAAACCTCTAATAAGTGGACACCCTCTGTTAAGTGGCCACTTGAGAAGGTCTCGAAGGTGCCCGCTTAATAGAGGTTTCACTGTAATAATTGATAAAATAATAATGTAATAGTAATGATCATAATTATTATAATTTACAGTTTTGCAGTTAGACAAAGAAATATTTTTAAACTTTCAGTATTCTGAACATCACTCATGTTCTTAAACTACCGGTTTTAAATGGTAGCATTAACATGTATGACATTTAGTTTGCACAGAACTTGAGCAGGGAAAAAAATCCCAATTTCCATCAGGTACTGTACAGAACCTCTAGATCTGTGACAGTCAAACCAGGTCAAGCGCCGGGGGGGGGGGGGGGGGGGGAAAGGGTTAGGGTTAGGGTTAGGTTGAAGCTCCTGATTTAGAATGGGGTATCCATTTCAGAGGCGTTTTCTAGAACGGGGTATAAAAAATTGGCCCATTTCTACAATGGGGTATCAATTTTAGGGGAATTTTTTTTTAGAATGGGTTGCCAATTTGGAGTCCCGGGCGGCACATACCCACCCAAAAAATACCCAAGTGCCCCCCCCCGGTCAAGCCTAACCCCCAAGAATTCATTAATGAATTTGTTATTCAAAAGTTGAATCTGTTGCTCAGTTAGATTGATCCTTGCATTCTTGCATGTGTAATGAGCCATGAATTCACACGTGAGGCAGTTATCAAATTTCTACCAGCTCTGTTTTCCTGAATCTGATGTAAATGTCTTCTAAGAAACTTAACCCATTCAAAGATTTTCAATCTGACCAAATACAGAGAAGTTCTCGTAAAAGATTCACTGCTCATTACGCATGCAGAAATGCCGCATTGAATTGGACACCAGTTACGGGAACGACTAACGGATTCATTTTTCAAATAATCAATTAATTAATAGAATCTTGGGGGGTACGCTTGACCTGCTATGACTGTAACCAACACCTCCTATAAGCGTACATGCACCTCTTACTAACAGACAGTAATCTGGGTTCACAGCAATTAATTTCTATGTTAAAAATCTGCATTAATCCAAACTACCGGTATTGTAAATAAAGAGTCTTTTCTTGGTAAAAAACATCCACATAGAGAATAGTTGCCCACATGATAGATCATAGCTATAGCAAATACTCCTCTCTCTATGGCAGTGAAAGATCTAGGGGAGGTGCCCGGGGGGCCTGGGCCCCCCTTATTTTAAGACCAATGTGGTCTAAAAATCTCAGGGATCTGGATGACCCCCCCCCCCCCCCTTACCTGAAGGTCTGGATCCGCCACTGTATGGGGCACTTTGGTTAATGATGATCAAACAAGGAAAAACAATCTTACTGTTGAATAATTACTTTTCCATGTTTGTTTTTGCTTCATGAAATTAAAAAGCATCTGCTCTACTTGATCGAATGACAGAGCATTTTCTTTTTTTCTAGAATGACATGCCTTTACTGTGAAAGAAGTTGAAGGAACAATTACAGCAGAAGAGGCTTTAAGGTACACTTACAAACTAATATTCAAGCAAGACCTCAAAGAAAACAGGGAATGAGATTATTTACAGAGAGGGAAGAGCTAATGCAGATGGGAAGATACCATTTCCAAATTCTTTGGACCCTCCCCTTTCAGTTTTTACAGGACATATTTTTCATGAAACAAAAGAAGCCAAGTCAAAACTCTGAGGGATTACTTTTAAGTAATCAATATTTTTAGTTAAACTTAAAAGTTTAACTAAAAATATTGATTCCACCATTCATTCATTGATGTACACTGTTAAAGAAACATATTAAAAAAATTCTTGAACAAACCCATTGACCTGATAGGCAACCTTTCCCAAGAAATAGCTTGCAAATATCATGTAGATGAAGACTTCATGGTATCAATGGCTTCGAACCAAAATGCACAGTTTAAGCACTCTTTCATTTGCAACCTTAATTACAAAGCATAAAATAAGTAAGCCTAAATAAATAAATAAATCTGACAAAATTTATGCAAACATGGCTTCAGTGAGTGTCTACAGGTCCTATGTTAAGTGTGTCCTTGATACCAAGACTTTGATCCTCCCCACCCAGGACAATGGGTGACTGTCTGTGCCTCCCACTGAGCTCTGCAATTATCAACAACAACAACAACAACAAAACTTTATTAATAAACAAATAAACTTAAAGAAGTATTGCCTGCAGCTAGCAAGGCTATTTGAAGCAGCACAATGCGTGCAAAATAAAAAAATAGAGACTAAGGCTATTAACATTATCATTCTCAGCAGAGGCCCGATTCAGCTCAGTACGGCGCTCGGCTAGGGCAAATTAAGAACAAGGTACTTGCCAGTCAAAGCCTCTAGTGAACACTCCTGCTTACTGAAGGGGTTGTGTCAAAACAGCCCCCTCCCTACCCCACTAATTTTAGCCCCAGGTCTGATCCACCCACCCACAGTTAGGGCAGTCTCTTGGCTATCCAGCTAAACCGACCAAGCTAAAAAGACAGCAAGCCCCCTACCATTTTGGACACTGGACTGGCCTGGTGCTGGGCTGTGCCCTAGTGACCAGTCATTTTAACCAAATCAGACAGAAATATTATTAAATAATATTATTATCACAACCTCATATTTTGCGCATTCTCTTGACCTTATAATTATGGTGAAATGACATAACACTGGAATAATAAATAACAATATTGATCCTTCTCCTCAAGTGTGATATAAGTATGGCGATTTTTACACTGTACATGTATTCAATACGGACAGTGATAATGTATAATTGTCACCTACATAGCCTGGTTATCTGGGGCCATTCAAAGGATGTTATTCAGTAACATCCACTGAAAGGTCCTTTTCCCCGCGGAGTAAGAAGAAGCTTGAAACATCAAAACATCCTTTAAACGGAGGCAGTGGCATCTTCTTGTTTGAATTGATAGGAATCAATCGAGGAATGATCGAAAAAGTGGGACAAAATCTCCCACCAAAAATCAAACAAGTCGGATATGGACGATCGAAGTGCAGATGAATCACCTTATTAAACTTCGAGGCGAGCGTGACGTCATAGGTTTACGAAATCCGACCGAAGATAAGAGGGCCTTTCGACGGATGTTAACGAGTGCTGACCGACCGACGCTTGTCAAAATTCGGTAATTCGTTTTTGGATGGCATCGTTTTCGTTTTTCACCTTGCCTCATGCGTAAGAGGGTTTAAAAGTCTCAACCAACTGTGGCCTTCCTTGATAGCTTTCAGGAACTGAATCTCGAATGGTAAGCCTGAGTAATTATTGTATTTGATGTTTGTTTTTGTTATATCTAATTTTCATGAAGTCTTGCGCAGTTCACGCTGACAGTTTATGCGGCAAGTTTATGCACGTTTGTAGGATTTGAGTCAATGATCTGACCTAATATCAGGTTTGATATAAGCTTACAGAACTTTAAATAGCCTTCAGATGTATTTGCTCACCACAAATAGAAAGAAAACGTTCCGAAGAATATTTAGTTATAAATTTGGTTGTAGAAAGAAAGCTTTAAGCGATTTTCTTGCTTCGAGGAGTTCACCTTCGAAAACAGTAAACACCGCGCCGGGAAGCCGGCTTACCGGTAAGCTTTACGCTTAAAGACTCTGAGGATTTTTAGAGACACTTTAATACTTGCCTTCGTGAATGAAAATTGTTGTCTTTGTAAATTTTTCACCGAATTATTTCTTTTTTTGATTGTTAGTAGTCTCTCTTACAATTTTCATCGCTTGCCCGTGCCGTTTGTTTTCATTGTTCATGAACATCGCTTGCAGCAGTACTCAAAATGCCTCGCGTATCGAACGCTTTATAAGATTACACATCGTTATAACTAAAACCATTAAATAGCAAAAAAAAAAAAACATAAATTCGCTATTATGTTGAAGCGTAACTCTCTTAAAGTTCATTCAAACACTCGACCAACTGACTACCCTGCGAGCAGTGGTTTCTCCAGGCCGAACGCTACGAGAGAGAAACCACTGCGAGCAACCGTTTGATTCTTTGATCGAGCCGCCGTCCAGCGCTGTGGACGAATAAATTAATTTTGAACAGGTAAAACCTGTTTCGAAACAAGTTTAGGCTCTCGCGCATTTGCGTACGTTTATAATTGCTGTCCTTAAAACGAGCCCGCTGTAACCAAAGAGGAATGGAAAAAGCGTTGTCTTCCGTCCTGCAGGGCTTAAATTCTTTGGGCATAAGTAAGTTGACAAAGGAACAGCGACAGGCACTTTTTCTTTTTTCGAAAGGTAAAGACACATTCGCCGTACTCCCTACGGGGCATGGTAAATCCTTGATCTATCAAATGGCTGTTCTTTTGGCTAAGGAAATAAACAAAGACCGACCAGTTATCATTGTTATTTCTCCTCTGAAGTCATTAGTCGCGGACCAGATAAGAGAGTGTGGACGTTTTGGTCTTTCATCTTACAAACTAGAAGCTGAAAACGTTGAGTCATTGAAAAAGGAATGCAATTTCGACATTATTTTTGCAAGTCCAGAAGTTTTTGAATCGTTCGCTTTGAATCGCTTTTGAATCAAGAGGAAGTGACGTCGTTTGACGTAGGCGTCACGTGCACGCGCATGCTCGATGGAAAATCAAACGGTTGCTCGCAGTGGTTTCTCTCCCGTAGCGTTCGGCCTGGAGGAACCACTGCTCGCAGGGTACCAACTGACAGCTCGCACTATAGAAACGAGAACCAGCTGGCCCTATGAGACTCGTATGGGTGAGTTTGGAAATTCTTGAACGGTTTTGCTAAAAGCCCACGATTGATCGTCCTGAATATTCCTGAGTGCAATTTGTCTTGAAAAATTGTGAAATACCGTATTCTCTCTGCGGTCTGTATGACAAATAGCACTGTTTCACCTCAAATGTGATGTATAAAAATTATAAAAGGTTGGTTTAAACACCCCCAGATTTGTTGGCAAGAATTTGCAAAGTAAACCTATCGAACGCAAAAAAATTTGGCGTGATTTGTTTTCCAAGAATTTGTTTTCGAGGCCTAATCTACTGTGATACATGAATGTGGATTAAAAGTTTATTGTTTGATTTAAATTATAATTTATTAATTGGAGCTTCGCTTTTAGCTCTGGCTAAATCTATATATTATATGCTAATAAGTTTTCTATCCTTGGATTTGAGACCTCGTTTGCCTTAAATACTGTGAGTTTACGCAACTTTGCTGAAGTTAACTCCTGGAGAGAGGATGCAATGGGGAGATTGCGGAGCGAGTCAACAACAACGGAGAACGACTTGTTGAATTTTTCCTTAACAACAGATGCGTAATAGGTGGAACCATCTTCCCCCACACAGACATTTACAAATTGAGTTGGTGATCCGCAGTTGACGTAAACACTGTCAGTCAGATTGGCAAGGTCCATCGTAGGACAGCATGCAGCATTACATGTTGGTAGCGACCACCACCTGGCCAAGGTCAGGTTGAAACTTCGAGCAAAACCTGCCACTAAGCAGCGGTGTAAAGGGTTTGGAATTAACAAGCTTTGTGTTTCTGTGGTTAAAAGGGAGTTCACTGTTCAGGTTCAAAATCGCTTCAGACCACTTGAAATTTAAGATGCAGAAGATCTGGACACTGTTAAAACAACCTGCAGTAATATTATAAGAATGTGTAAAGAAACTACAGAGTGTCTCAAGCTTTAGAAAGAAGAAATGCAGGCAATGGCTAACACTCCTAAGACTTAAGGGAAAATCGATGAAATGAGATGAGAAAGCAGGGGCATAGTTAGGGGGGGTCCTGGGGTGCCCGTGACCCCCCCTTGGAAGGCCTTCTTTTGAGCAAACAACCTACAATATTCAGGTGGTGAAAAGCCATGACAATATCTTTGTTGTAAAAGTCATTGTTGAAAAGCCCACTTTTTTAAAATTTGGTTTTTTGTAAAGTATTTTCGTCAACGGCTCTTGTCTTTAGTTGATAAGGGCCTTCATGCCGCGATAATACGACTGAGCCCGCTGATACACGAGGGAAAGCAGCGGTATAAACCATATATAGTCGCTGATCCCCGGATGGTGATCTGGTGAGTAGCCTTTGTGACCCTTCTTTGAAAAATCCTGGCTACTCCCCTGGAAAGGTTATAGATACCCTGTTAAGTGCAACGTCTCCTAGGCTGACTTAGCCTGCAAAAGAAATATTGTCCCAAAGGGACAAGAGGGTCTTTGTAGAGGAACTTGGTAGTGAAACAGTCAAGGCTGCATTTAACGAGACCTCAACACTGTGCACAAGATCACTAAGTAGTTTGAAGGCTTTACTCTCAGATGGTATATATGCTGGGGCAACCTCGTCATGCTGGGGGAGCATACTAAACAATCCAAGGGTGTAAATTGATCGGTCAAACTAAAAAAGGAGTCATTATCCATATTTAAATTTGTCAAAATGACACCTACACCAAGTAAGTCAAAGATAAGGAAGGGAAAGTAATAACAACTTGAAGGGATGAGGCTGCAAGATGCTTCCAGCATTGCAAAGAGTTGCTCAACCAGCCAGAGCCTAATGAGCCTGCGGACCCAGACCGCCCTGATGATCTTAAAATTAGGCTACGATTTCCGTATATAACCTCATAGTTACATTATTATGCGTGCATGTTTCCACTCCATTCAATCACTTATTTGTGCGTAATAGCATAGTATGGAATTGCTACATATATCAGGCGCTATACAGAAATCTTGCTATTTTACCAGTTATAAATTTTCTTTCCCTTGGTTTTCTGGGAGCCCATTTTCACTGAGAACTCTACACGAAGAACTTCGGTGAAGAGCCCAGACAGTTAGCGTCTGAAAACTTCTTCGTATTAGATCAGAAAAGCAGCGCGATAGATGCTAGCCTCCGAATGGGGCACAAAAAATATCTCTGACAAGCATTCGAACATGCTTGTTAACAGTAGCATCCCAGGGGCTCTTTCGCTCGTTCTTGAACCGCACCTTTTTTTGCTGACAAAACTGACCGCCCCCAGGTCCCCGAGAACATAAGCAACCCGGACTACACGTAACCTTGGAAATATCCAGGTGGTATATGTCAATGCCCTACAACACTCCCCCTCACCATCAGTGGCAATAGAGTACAATGACGATTTCAGTTATCTCGGAAGCCTTAGTAGTAGAGTGCCCGTCTAAACGAAGCCAGAGGTGCTTTCAGTCTACCGGTCGCAACATCTGGAAGTCTAAGCAATACAACCTAAAAATAAGATCAGGCTTTACAACTGCATGCAGTTATGTTAAAGCTCTCCTTTTATTTGACTCTGAGTGCCGGAGAGTAACGAAGGGAGATATCAGAATCATGATGATCGATGTCATCACACTAATGAGGAACTGCATGAATAGGTCTTTCGAAATTGAGAACCGTAGACTGTGATGGCTTGGACTTCAACTGGGAATAGGAAAAGAGTCTGGCCAAAAAACACCTGACGGAGCAGAGTGATGAGAGAGCTGGAGAAGTTGGACCTACATGGCAGGGGCACCCAACGAGAATATAGTTCAAAACCAATTAAACATAGCATTGTTGAACGTATTTTAGTATTTAGACGGTAGATATAGGCATGTTTTTGTCCCATAAAAATTTTTCATCTGTTCGGATTTCCTAGCTGAAAGTCTAGTGATCCGAAAATTATAGGGTTCAAAACTTACCTTCTCGAAAAGTTCAGCGAGGAAAAAGGCTCCCGAAAATTCTAGGTGACCTTTTTAGGGTAAAAATTCGTTAAAAATAGGCAGTTATACCATTTTTGGGGGGTTCGAAAATCCTAGGAGAGGCAGACAAGCAGGAAATTTAGTAACAAATGTTCCAAAAATTCTAGATCTTAAATCGTCTTCCGAACAGATATTTTCCAAAAATTGTTGTTGGGTGCCCCTGACATGGGGCGAAGCACAGGCCAGAGCTCAAGACAGGGTTGAGTGGCGGGAGGAAGAGGTTGATTGATTTTTCAATATCATTTGTATGTTTTAATTGACTTATGTCTTGTATTTAATTTTTATTTCAGGCAATAACATGACCGTTTAAATTATGGCATCGTTTTGTTTCGTTTCGTTTCGCAAACAGTAAGCGCAATTTTTCTTTCTCCAGTTTCTGAACTCAGATACAAAATTGTGGAACATTTTTACGCACGTGGTCGACATCTTTGTAAATTTATTGGAACAAAAGAAAGCGTTTACACCAAAAACGAATTCAACTCCTACACAAATGGCCGGTTTGAAACACCAAAATGGCCGCTATGGTATTGTTTTGGAAAACCAATGATGGCCACCGTGACGTCATGTGTAAACGCTCTCTTTATTTCCAGAGGAATTCGGCCACGTATTGGACAAATATAGTAAGTTGGAATAATTAAGATAAGTTTAAAATAATGCGAAATCACTCTTTTTAAATTATGAGGAAAGTTTGATCTGCCGTCGCCGTCCCGTATCCCAAACTCTGTACTGTTGTCAGCTGTTCATTGCCTTGGGATGTTAAGTAAGAATATACCGCAAAGTCTTACTCAAAGGAAACATGTGCATGAAGACCATAAACTAAGTTGTGAAAACCAACCATTGATTTTTTATATCATTAAATCCAGAAAATTTACTGAGAAGATTGGAGGAAGAATTCAAGTGTCGACTAGTGAAAACCATCTTCAGTTTTACCTAGCGGACCAAGCATGTTGGCATGCAATCAACCTCGATATTTATATGCCAAGCGTTCAGTAAGAATTGCAAAAATAACTAAATTAAGAATATGAGTAACGTAATTGTCATGACCTGCTAAGTGCTATTACTGACCTAGGTTCTAGCATAAAGACGACAGTAATAACTGTTACTTCAAATTGTCATTTAGAATCAAGAGTGCTCTATTTTTATTTCGCTTGGTAAATTGAAACTAATACGCCCCAGTTTATATGTAATCTTGCCAGCGCACATGGTTACAGATATTATATAACTATTATCAGAGATGTCTTTAAAAGATAAATTAAAAAAGTGCCACTTATTAGCCATAGTTGTTATTGGTAGATACAGTTATTGATATTTGCTTTGTAAGCTGAAGGCGGATTCATTTGCGACGATTTGAGCGTGATTCCGACGGCAAGTGAAAACTTTAAGTAATTTAGCAACAGCTCGTCTAATCTCGGCTATTCTCCAACAGTAAATTACGGGGTTTAGGGAACTGCATATAAAAATACAAGATGAAACATAGATGTAAGCTGTCTTTACCGAATAAGTGTAACCTTCGAAATTATGAGCTATTGCTACACCGATAAATGGGGCATTTGATATCACGAATAAAATTAGGATATATGCCATCGTGACTGTTGACTTTTTGAATCTGAGGATATTTCTGGATGATTTGACGCTTTCTTGATCTTCAATGGAGCGATGATGTCGTTTGACGTGCTTGTAAATCCCGGTATATGCCACAACAGTGATAATTAAGCTCGAAAACAAAATAGTCACTGTTACAGCATTGTATTGTCTTCCATCTTTAAATAAGAATCTCAAGCTCGCCATGATCCCAACAGTGATCCAGAGGGTGCCAACGATAAGCAATACTCGGAAATTTGTTACATGTTCCTTATATCGAAGATGTAAGTACATAGCAAGGTAGCGTTCAATACTTATTGCAGTAAGCGTGAGAATCGACACCCCGGACGTGATAAAACCAGATGTTTCTGAGATTATTCGAGTGGCACAGTAGATGTCCAAGTTCCGTTGAATTTCCCCAATTTTGTGAGCCACGAAACACGGCTGAGCTATTAATCCGACGGTGAAATCGGACAAAGCGAGACAGCAGAGTAAAGTGTTCGCTGGGCAGTGAAGAGAAGGCGTTGTTTTGTAGGCGATAATTACGGTTAGATTTCCCAGAATTGCGGTGAGCGAGAAAACGGAGTTAAGGGCGGCTGTTGCAACATTTGTAGCATATAAATCCTCATATGCTTCAAAGTTTATGTCCAAGTTAAAACACCTACTTTTAGAGTCTACTTTGGACAAATTTAACATAGTTTTACGATCAGGATCTCTTACTAAACCTTAACATAAGACTGATAGGAACTGATCTGTCCGAAGAAAATTTCCTTTCCACGCATCTAATTTCTTCCGTACATACAGCTGTATTACAATTCCTCATCGCTACGTCATTTGCTGGAAGTTGAATGGTAAACTAGTACTAGGCGAAGGAAATGAAAAATTCAGATTTCTTTACTTTCAAACTTTCAAATTATATATTTCTTCGAGGACTATCGTTAAGATGCTTGTAAGTTACTTGTCGAGTTTAATTGTATCTCCAATATAAAGAAATTGTGAAATTTATTCCCTTGCAGATTTGTTGTGTATTTTTAATTAGATCCCGCCTTTAAGTAAATTTACCATTGAAAAAAAGCAGCTTTTTTTGACAGAACTGTCGGCTTCCGTGGTTATCGGGTAACACAATTGCAATGATCATGAAATAGAAGAAACTGGAGCATTCACATCTTTCTTTTCATTTGTTTTTAATAACTATTCAGAAACTAAAAGACTGTTAGGCGATTTTCGGTTAAAAAAAGGGATACAAAAAAACGATATTTTGAACCTCAACTTCCGAATACTCGTTCTTGTCAGTCCCTTCAAAATTATGAGGAATTTCAATATTCAATATAAATTTTTGTCTCTAATAATTAGGTACTTCTAAAAGTTCTGGAACAACCTCGTTATTACACCCTAACGTTTACACTCTTACGTACCGGCAACCACTGACAACTGCGCGCGCATGTTCTACTCATAATGGAATCTCAGGCTCCACCAATCTTGTTCCCAGTTTGCCGTTCAGTGGAAAGCTAGTGGAAAGAGTCCTTCGAAGTGGTGGAGCTTGGGTGATGGTCTACGTCAGTCAACCACTTTTTTAGTGACCAAGCTCTCTCTCAGTATACCCGTACAAACAACCTGTTCCCTTTCGTACCTTTCTTGAGCGGTGCGAGTAAAGGAATTTTTTATTTTTTCTTGTCGAAGTATGCCCCTTTGTATGACATTTGCCGCTTTTGCGAAATGCCGCGCATCAGAATCATTTTTTTCTCCTTGCTTTAACACGCCATCGATTTCACTTTGAGACACAAGAAGGATGTCCCTTTCTTCCGTGTGGGCCGTTACTAGATATGGATATTTAAACGGATAGAATTCTTTCTTTTAATCGAGCAGCATTGAATTTCTCACCCTCAGGACAGAGTCCCTGTACCTTAGACGAGAAAAATTTAACAAGTTTAGAAAGTGTTAACTGAGCTGGTTCTTCTACATGAATAGTTTCATCAATATATGAGCAGTTTACGCATCCAGGTCAACATAGGCGTACGGGCAATTTTTTGCAAGGGGGGCGGTAAACCATTCGCCCAAAAAATTCTTGCAAGTTGCCCAAATTTTTACAAAACAGTCGAAAAGAAACGAGGGCGATACGATGCAGCAAGATAGGCCGTACTGGCATATGAAAGTGGCTCGATACAGTTTTTCAGGGTCAATACCAGCCAAGTTTAAGCATAAACTACGTCGCCATAAACAAACATTTGGAAAAATTGCCACCACAGTTGTGACAGATAAAGGTGAAAATTTATTCTGATCGGGGTTGCAATGACATTGGAGTTGACATAGCAACAAAATGACGCCCTTACCTATTATACTTGCAGCAATTTTTCTCACAGCTGGGAACTGTTCTAACAAAATAGTTCACGGGAGCCAATAGTCGCCTCGATGTTCGCGAAGTTAAAACGGATCTGTAAGTACGTTATCGAGATATTTTGGGATGAAGTTTTTTTTTATCGTTAGAAATACGGTAAAAAGAGGAAAATCTTCATGTTTGGCCGTTATCATAAGAAAACGAAGCGCTTTTGACACGCAATATCACCTGATAGTAGTTTCAATCTTTTTTAAAAACGTGTGAAAGGTCATGGAGATAGCTCTGGCCAATTGTTACAAAGAAGGATTTGATTAGTATGTATCATGGCGCTCTTGTTAACGGTTTGCAAACATTTCGGTTTACTTTAACAAGTAATTCAAACTGAGAATTAGTCAGCCCCTGCACTTTTCACTTTCAGACCCATTGCTGAAGCTATCTGCCATACACTGTTCTACGAGCGGAAGTGATTCTAGAAAGTTATGCGGAAGTTTATTCTAATCTATTCACGACTGGAAATAGCCCATTCCAGCTAGTGC
Source organism: Porites divaricata (assembly GCA_038088405.1). Classification (NCBI taxonomy): domain Eukaryota; kingdom Metazoa; phylum Cnidaria; class Anthozoa; order Scleractinia; family Poritidae; genus Porites; species Porites divaricata. The sequence continues at coordinate 10,023,180 of JBBMOI010000006.1, forward strand.
AGTGCAGCACAGTGCCCAACATGAAAAGAAAAAAAAAAAACAGCATATGATACTCTTCCCTTATAACCAGAAACTCATCGCGTGCTAGGCAACCACTGTCTCGTGTGAATGTAACTGGATTATTATGCCGACTTCAGGTTAAAATAGAAAATATTTATCTCTTCAAAATAATAATAAAGTAAACAAGGAAACGTCTTTAAAAACTGGCTCTGCCCAAATTTTCTCTTGCTGCCCAAAAAATCTGAGTTGCCCAAAATTTGGGGGAGCTGCAGCCCCCCTCGCCCCCCCGGCCCGTACGCCTATGCAGGTCAAGGACGGGAGTAGTAGTATCATTTGTTCCTTGCTTGATTGCACAGACCAACCAAGCATTTCGTATATGTTACTTTGCCATGATAACTATGAATCATATAACCAGCAGAAAGCTTAGCAAGAATTTTGCTGTCTTTTATTAACAATGCACATTTAATTTTCCTACTTTTTGATCGACTTCAGGAGTAGAAGCAGCGTAGAGATATCTAAGGTTACCTGTTTTATCACAAGATTCAATTTTTTTTCTGGGTAAACAGCTTGGCTGTCTAGAGTCACCGACTTTTAAATTTATTTATTTTAATTACTTACATTCTTTGCCACATAGAATAAATATTACCAGAAATGAAAAAAAAAAATACAGATATTATTACTAAGATTGCACAATTTACAGGGCAGGACTAAGCTACAAAAAAGAAAAAAAAAGTTCAAAATTTAATGTAATACATGTATTAAGTGACTTAACTTTTGTAATAGATTGAGTGGCGAGGAAGCCCAAAAGAAGCTAAATAGCTTGTAGAAAATTGGGCTCCTCATACTTAATTATGATATAATGTCAGGTGCCTTATCATGGTCAGGCGAGTTTAATTTATAGCTCTCTCGATGAGGTAGTTTTTTTAAATGAAGTCTTGAAACTAGAGTAACTTGTCAGTTCCGTAAGATTATGGGGAAGGGAGTTCCAAAGTTTAGGTCCTACTTGGAGGATTGTGAACTGTTTAACGTTTTTTCTACAGAAATAAGATAGGTAGTTATTAGCATTTCGAGTATTATATGTGTGTACTTGACAATTAGTAACAAAGGTGGTGTTAAACGTATGAGGAAGGCGGATATCATGATATTAGTACATGAAACACGCAACAAAGAAAGCATTAATGTTAAAAATGTCAAGGATTTTAAGAGTCCGAAAAAGAGGTGCAGTATTGGCAAGAAATTCAGCTCCAAACATTATTCTGACGATGCGTTTCTGTAGGTAGAGAGTCCTATCCAAATTGGATGGATACATTGAGCACCATGCAATTTTACAGTAGTTAAGATACGCATATATACCTGCCAACTCTCCCGGTTTTCCAGGGAGTCTCCAAGTTTTTCATCAAATCTCCCGGTCTCCCGGTTAGAGCACCAAATCTCCCGGATAAAATGGAATTTTGAGCATTTCTGTGCTTTAGTTTGAAATTTAGTCCATTTTTTCACAAAATTCGAACTTTTTGTTTTCATTGTAAAGTTTCTGGGACATTTTTGCACGTGTTTAGTCAAGGTTATGACTAGAATGGATACCTCAAAATCAGGTTGGACACCTTATGTTTATTACACAACGCTATAATCTACTCCACGCTATGCGAATTTAAAAAGTGAGGAAATCAGCGTAAAAGACAATTGTGCAAGGAAAAGAGTTGGATACAGGGTTTAGCACCGAAGTACAGTGATTAGGGTTAAGCGCTGTTATAAAAACGGTTAGCTTTCAATAACGGATGTGGATTATATATCAAATTACACGGGGTCAAGTCCTACGAACTACCTACTGTTTTCTTCTGTTTTCTTTCTTTTCTCATTTACTACTTTAAGTTATAAGACTCCTATCATGTATGTTGAGCGAAGATGACAATCTGACTTTGGGGTATCCGTTCTAGTCACTACCGTTTAGTCAATGACAAGCGCATTTGATTCCATGTACTTCATGTAAGATGTCATATAATGTCCTAAGGCAATTTGTTGGCACGGGGGGTGGGTGGGGGTGTTGGTGCTGTTGACATTCGGTGGGGGGGGGGGGGGATGTAGTGCAAAATAGAGAGTCTCCAGAATTATTGGGAGTATATATAAATGCAAATTTTGCATTTAAGTATCTCTACAGATAGACGACAAAATTTCGCAATTACTTATCTCAGTGAAAAGTAAAATAAGTAAAAAAAATACTGTGCATATATATATATACTGATACAAATCTCGCAGTTAACCATTTTCCATTAACTCCGAAATTTCTCTCTATTTGTAGAAAGGAACACAAATCTCGCAGTTAACCATTTCTCATTAAATGCGAATTTTATCTCGGTTTATATAAAGGAACACAAAATTCGCACTTACCCATTTTTCGTTAACTGCAAAAATTCTCTCTGTTAATATGAAGAAACACAAATCTCGCAGTTAGCCGTTTCTCATTAAATGCGAATTTTATCTCGGTTTATATAAAGAAACACAAAATTCGCACTTACCCATTTTTCGTTAACTGCAAAAATTCTCTCTGTTAATATGAAGAAACACAAATCTCGCAGTTAACCATTTCTCAATAAATGCGAACTTTTCCTCGATTTATATAAAGGAATAAAAATCTCCCCTCCGGAAATTCCAGTTTAGCTCCATATTTTTCTTTGAAAACTTTTCCCTTGTGACCCCCTTGGAATTTCCAAAAATCTTCCTTGGTAGGTTGATGAATATTTTCTGGAACCACACACCTCAAGAACTTCTTGAAAAATAAATAGAGAATAAATAAAAAAAAAAACGCATGGGAATCAAGGTTTTGATATTTATGGGAGTTAATGAGGTGAGGCTATATAATTTATCAATAATAAACCTACTGAAAATGAAAGTGACCTTAACGACTCTTTTTAAATGCAGCTGCAATTTGAAACCTTAAATGTCTGATCGACGAACTTGCATGCACTTTCTCATTGTTTCCAACTACATTACCATTATGATACCACCAATGCATATATTCACTACACACAATTGAAAATAAAAAATTAACGCGAGAATAAAATTGAACAAAAAGGTCTTTACTGCTCTGGAATTGATGATGTTGTTACTTAAGTCTTTAAGGTTGATGAGAGGGGGGTCTACTCATCCTTTCTTCAAGCAAATCTGATTACTGATATCATACCTAAAAATCTGGTGTAAAAGTCCTAAATGAAATGATCCTCTCAACGGCCTGCCTTACACCCAATACAAAAATGGCCACCAACTTAAATGTTCTTTGTTTACATTAAAATGAGCCTGGATAACCATGTTCTCAGGATAAAAATTCAAAAGAATGTATTTTTTAAAAAGAGCTTACTCAGGGCGATTTTAATATAAACAAAAGAATATTAAACTAGTGGCCATTTTTGCATTGGATGTACGATATTTTTCATTTCAATGTACGTGAACAACTTGATGATTTAACTACAAAAAAAGGTCAGCAACTTCAAACTCACAGAGAAATATCTCAAAAGTAGGTTTATTTTGATCGTGCGGGTGAACGTAGTCAACAACAACAGTCCTATTCAGGACTAAGTTCACCCGGACGATCAAACTCAACCTACTTTTGAAATGACTCCTGGGTTCAAACCTTTCACAGAGAAATATCTGATAAACACTTCCTAATCATAAATTGGAAATTCTGATGATCCATAGTATTCTTTAATTTAATTTACACGAACAATTGACGTATTAACCATTCACAAATAAAAAGAAATTGGTCAACAACATTAGCAAGAATTATTTACAGGTACCTTGATATCTGTCAATAATAAAATATTTCTTGTAATGAAAAAAAGTGGTTCTACAGTAGTGATGCCATATTTTCGTGAAGTAGAAGTACATTCTATAATTCATTCTGTGTAAAATATATTTTTCAAAACTACTAACGTAACCAGGAGATGTGCTTTTTGTTTTAAGATCTAGTTTTGATATTCAGCGATTATTGAATGACGCTGAGTAGGATATGAAGAATTCTATGGAATTCTGCAGATCGAGGAGGGTGTTATCCACAAATTCCGCAGTCAACGAAAAATGGTTAACTATGAGATTTGTGTTTAGAGAGACATTTCGCAGTTGACGAAAATGGTTACCTGCGATGTTTGTGTTTTTTACTCTAAACAGATAGAAATTTCGCAGTTAACCAAAAAAATGGTTTACTGCAATATTTGTCTTTCTTACTATAAACAGAGAGAAATTTCGCAGTTAAGGAAAAATAGTTAAGTGCGAGATTTGTGTTTTTTACTATGAACAGACAGAAATTTCGCAGTTAAGGAAAAATAGTTAAGTGCGAGATTTGTGTTTTTTACTATTAACAGAGAGAAATTTCGCAGTTAAGGAAAAATGGTTAAGTGCAAGATTTCAGTCGTTTACTATAAATAGACAGAAATTTCGCAGTTAAGGAAAAATAGTTAAGTGCGAGATTTGTGTTTTTTACTATTAACAGAGAGAAATTTCGCAGTTAAGGAAAAATACTTAATTGCGAAGTTTGACTCTGTATATATACAGAGAGAAATTTCGCAGTTAATGAAAAATGGTTAACTGCGAGATTTGTATCAGTATATATATATGCACAGTATTTTTTTTACTTATTTTACTTTTCACTGAGATAAGTAATTACGAAATTTTGTCGTCTATCTTTAGAGACACTTAAGTGCAAAATTTACATTTATCAAATCACCGAGAATTATTGTACATGCTAAATTGCTACAAAGGAGTAAAGAACCCAGATCTTCCCATGAGTAAGATCTTTATTCATATTATTGTCACCCTGATACAGGTACTTGAGAAAGACAAACTACCGGCATCTTCTTTTAGCTAATTCATCATCACAAAACTTCGAAAAGTGTTGCTGCACTTAACGTTTGATTTGAGATCAAGTTCATCTTCTCTGAAAAAAAGTAAATAAGTAAAAGATATGTCAATATTTCATTGCCTTTTTATTGATTCAACAACAAGCAAAGAAGTAACCACAGAAAACCCAAACCTATACTGTGTACCTCGTTGAGGATAATCCCGAAACCAGTTTAAATACAGAATATCATAATCGATTTGTCGATCCTTTTAATTGCAAGTTTGAATGTACAGTAGCTGAACACAGCAAAGAGAAAAATTTCAAGCATAGATAATTTTGAACTTTCTAATATAAATGTTGGATCGATCGATCAAAATGGAGTTTTGCAAGGTCGAAATTCTATAGTAAACAATCGCCCATTTATTAAAAAGCTATATGCTTACATGTAATCGTTGATGTGATTTAACAATGAGATGTTCTTTGATCGATCAAACTCATGTCGAATCTTACAAGCCTGCTGCTTCCGTGCGAGCTCGATACGAGTTAATCCATATGCCAAAAACAGTTAAGGAATATTTCTTTCTCTCGATAAAGTAAGTTTCCGTTTTTATACCGAGACAGCCGAGAAGCACGAGACTTGGACCAAGCACAAACTTCGGCGATGAATAGTCAGATTTGTTTGTTTTGATCAATGGAAATTAATGCACTCAGGCTGAAACGGTGATTAACTGCCACTTTCCTGGAACTAGGTGCAAACTATGCTATATTACTAAATCAAAGCAATTTCTCTGCTTTTAAATTTTGTCATGTGTCTTGCTGTTTTGCGATAAAAACTATAAAGCATAAAATTTCTAAGGTGTTTACAGTGAAGCGTGTGGACGTTTTTATACAGATCGAGCAGTCAAGTTGTACAATTTGACTCAAAAACGGTCCATACGTTTTACGAAACTGCTTCTTCCTTACACCTCGGTACACGCTTACTCGCAAGAACAAAGCCCAATAGTGTTTCTTCAACTGCTATATGAATTTTCGAGTCTTGCACTAAATATTAAAAGTGAAATTTACTCACCTTTTTAGAATATCTTCTTCTCGAAACTAGCGATCGCAACGCCGATCTCGATTAAGCGGATCGAGTCACTGTGTTTGTCTGACAGTTCAAGGATGCATTATCCTCTAGACAACACATATCTACGGTGGCCCATATACGGTGGCCCATATCTGCAAACACAACAAACAATTCTTGAAACACAACAAACACTTTTCCAAACACAACATAGTATTATCTGAACACAACAAACTATTATCGAAACACAACACAGTATTATCGAAGCACATAGCAATATTATCGAAACACAACACAGTATTCTTGAAACACAACATAATGTCATCGAAACACAACACAATATATCGAAACACAACTCAGAGTTTGCAAAACACAACGCAAATCTCCCAAAACACGACACAATATTTGCGAAACACGACACAATGTTTTCCCGATTACGTAATACAGGATGCTACTATACAAGGCATAAACCCAGGTAGATACTTCATATATGATTCCTATAGTGTACCGATATATATATATTCTTACTTACTTCCTTACTTAGGCCCAGTTCAAACGTCGAATTTCACATGTGCCGAACTTAATTCCTATTTTAGTCGACTAAAATAGTTAAATACGGCATTTGATTCATTCGTCGAATTTAACTCTCTGAACTCTGTCGAATTTAACTCTGTTCGCTGTCAATATTCCCAGTAATATAATAACATTCAAGCATTAAGTTCGGCACATGTGAAATGCGACGTTTGAATCAAAAGTCGAACTTAAGTCGAATCTTCGACTGTTTCAGTCGCAGATACGGCAAAGGTCGCATTTAATTTAAACAGTCGAATTTAATTGATTCAAACCTCGCACTTTTAACTCTCGAATTAAGTTCGGCACATGTGAGATTCGACGTTTGAACTGGGCCTTACTCTTTCTGCCTTGCTTGAGTATCTTTACGTACCTTTGTGTCTTAACCTACTTCAGTATTGGCGTGCTTGAGGGACTTGGCCTACTTCAGTTACTTGGCGTGCTTGAGTATCTTTACTTACTTTTGCGTCTTAAAGTAGGCCAAGACACTTAAGCACGCCAAGTTACTAGAGTAGGCCAAAACACAAAAGTACATAAAGATACTAAAGCAAGGCAGAAAGAGTAAGTAAGTAAGAATATATATATCATGAAATGAAGATATGATCGTCGCAGTGAAACGCAATTTAAGCAATTGCGTAAAGAAGCCTGAAAAAAATTCAGGACTTCAACGGGGTTTGAACCCGTGACCTCGCGATACCGGTGCGATGCTCTACCAACTGAGCTATGAAGCCACTGACGTTGGGAGCAGGTCAATTATGGGTTCATATGTTCCCGTGAAAGAAATGAGTGTTAATAAGTCCTGAATTTTTTTCAGGCTTCTTTACGCAATTGCTTAAATTGCGTTTCACTGCGACGATCATATCTTCATTTCATTTCATTTCCGCAGTTCATATATATGATTCATTTCATATATCATTAACAATATATATATCGGTACACTATAGGAATCATATATGAAGTATCTACCTGGGTTTATGCCTTGTATGGTAGTATCCTGTATTACGTAATCGGGAAAACTTTGTGTCGTGTTTTGGGAGATTTGCGTTGTGTTTTGCAAACTCTGAGTTGTGTTTCGACATATTGTGTTGTGTTTCGACGACATTGTGTTGTGTTTCAATAATACTGTGTTGTGTTTCGATAATATTGCTATGTGCTTCGATAATACTGTGTTGTGTTTCGATAATAGTTTGTTGTGTTCAGATAATACTATGTTGTGTTTGGAAAAGTATTTGTTGTGTTTCAAGAATTGTTTGTTGTGTTTGCAGATATGGGCCACCGTACTTATCACTAAACATTTCGACCAAAATAATTGTCGATCTCTCGTAGAGGCAACAAAACCATAACCAAGTTAACGCTACCGACTGGAAAGCGCTACCCTTTTTCCTCGACAACATGTCAAGGGGATTTTGCCTCTAAGCCAATGAATTTGCCGGAAATCCATCACGTGATATATCGCCAGTACAGGCATGCGCTTTAAAGAGCAGAGGGCGATTCGACGACGAAGGAAAAACGCAGGTTATTTTATAACCCGTCTCTTCCTGAAAGGAAGGCCAGGTAATGAAGCATTCCATGGAAATTAAACTATAAGACAATACTACAGTAGATGAAGACGATTTCGAAATGCAACATTTTCTCTTTTTAATCTTCTCACAGTGGGAATTTTATTAACCATTTTTTACAGATATTTTGCCTCGTTTCCTCCAGTATTTGACGTTTTTATGGAAAGGTATTCAGTTCCTCTCTATCTTTCAAGTGGTTTAAAAGGTGATAGCATTTTTGATCATTATGACGTAGTCATGCAATGAGCTGTAGGAATGGACCGCGAATTCACTCGATCACTCACTCACTCACTCCATTCTGTTAGACAATTAATAGGCCGTTTGCACTAACATGTCATGTGACATCGTTTTTATGAAAATGAAACTTATATGATTTTGCCTTCCAAAAACGTTTAGTGGGTCATATCTTAAACAAAATAATAGTGATTTGGTTTTTCAAACCCGCACCATTTTCTTAAAATGAGTAAGTTCGTAGCTGGTCACGTGACCAAAATGTGATTTTTAAAATTATGAATTACCTCTTTCTGAACACAAATTTTGCACTTAAACTTCAAGGAAAATGTTGAAAAGATGATGTGGTAACGTTTACAGCACATTTGAGCGTAACTATCAAACGTTTAACAAAATATAGGTAAAAAGTAGTTTTGGCCGCCATGTTGGAGGGCAAGAGTATGCCGTCCAACATGGCGGCCAATACAAATCATACTGCTTTACTGAAAAATCAAAGTGCCGAAAAATATCTCCCTTAAATGCGTTTCCTCTCAAATTTCAGGTGTAAGATAACTTTTATGTGCTCTGTCAATTTTTGGTATCAGCAAGATTCCAACTCATTGTTTAAAGGAAGCATGGGTCACGTGACCTCTTAGTGCAAGTGGCCTATTTATGCATTAAAATTTGATTAAACGCTTCTTCCCGAACCTCCCCTACAAGGTATTCTTTATACCCAATGTCGTGGCGTTATCTGCGCAAAAACTTTGCGGGTAGTACAGTGGCAGAAATTTGCCCAATCAAACAAATGAATGCAAAATCTTACAAAATGGCATCCTCTGATTCATAACCTAGCGTGCGAACGCAGACGTATATATTTTCCGGGCTTCACTTGTGTTCTTCTTGTTCAGAGCTGATCAAAATACGGCTTTCAGTAGAGTTCAAAAATGAAAGAATACTCAGCTACGGAGAAAATATGCTAAACAATACTCGACTCCAGAGGAATATTGTACAACCAAGTTAAGCTTACAGAACCGGGTTACAGAAGCGACGACGACTATCAATTGATTGTTGGATTCATAAATTTGGGGACTACGAGTTTACGATCGACCGCAGAAAGAATGCTGTAAGATGCTTAATCGTCTGGGACCAAAGGTAAGCCTTCTCCTTAAATCGTATTATGCATTTCGTATAAAACTTCTAGCACGTGACAGTTTTTAATGCACTCTTAGTTTTCGCAATTCGTTTGGAAAGATTCCCTTCCTCAAACCTTTCCTTCAAAAGAAAAAATCTTACCTGCACAATTTATTTCATGCAGGTAAGTTACTTGCTTCTTCAAGGGGAGAGCGAGGGAGGCGAAAAGCAACATTTTTCAACTAAAAATGTCAAAAGTTTCAGTATATTAATTTAATGCACCTTATCAGTCACAGTCTAACCCATTACTTTTTATCTGTATTATAGATCCAACATTTTATCCCATCACCTATGGTGTACGTACTGCATTGAAACAACATCAAGTATGGCAATACGTGTACATCAGTACCTCCAACCACACTTATGCAAATACTGTTACAATACGTTATCAATAGATCAGCAGTTTAGAGTTTCACATATGTAGACTTGAATGACACACAATTAAACACTTGTGATCTACATCGCGTCTTGTTCACTGTACTTCGGTCCCATCTAGTACCGTACAAAGCTTACTGAAACATGGTGGCAGCGTAATTTCTATCAAAATACTCATGAGCGATACAGAGGAAACGACTTCCAATAACACGTCCACTGTTGCAACTCCTAGTACCGCCGCACCCGCTATAACAAACAACATTTCCCCTATTCAAGGAATTCACCCTCCCCGTCCTTTGGACGTGAAAGAGAACGTGGCAGACAACTGGAAGACCTTTAAACAAGCATGGGAAAACTACGCAATAATCATGAATATTACTTCGCAGCCCGAGGCATACAAGGTAGCGTTGTTTCTGCACTGCTAGGTCCTGAGGCAGTAAAAATTTTTAATGGAATGTCTTTTGAAAACGCAGACGATAGAGAGAAATTGGAATGTATCATAAACAAGCTTGAAGAATTCACAATTGGTGAAATCAACGAGACGTATGAGCGTTATGTGTTTAACAGCAGAAACCAGTCACCTGAAGAAACTATTGGCTTATGCATCGCAACACTTCGTACTCTCGCACAGACGTGCAATTTCTGCGAATGTTTGAGAGACACCCTCTTCGAGATAGGATCGTGTTAGGTGTGTGCAACTCGCAGACAAGAAAACGATTATTACAGGAACGAAAGTTAACCCTCAACAAGTGTATAGATAGCTGTCAATTCGTTGCTCCGACAAACTTAAATTGCGACGAAAGAAAGTCACTTTCATGGGACATGAACTGACAAACGAAGGAATCAAAATCGACCCACTGAAAGCCAAAGCAATCTTGGAAATGCCTAAGCCCACCAATGTGGAAGAGTTTCAACGCCTGAATGGCTTTGTGAATTACCTTGCAAAATTCCTGCCCAAACTCGCTGACAGCATGGAGCCGATACGGCGACTCACCCGCAAGAGTGTCCAATGGTCTTGGACACAGGAACAAGAAAATGCCTTTCAAGAAATACAGAAACTCGTCACAGAGGCGCCGCCAGTCAAAAGGGACTAGGCGCAGCCCTCCTTCAAGATCAGAAGCCTGTAGCTTATACAAGTCGTGCTCTCACAGAAACTGAGACACGCTATGCGCAGATAGAGAAAGAAATGCTGGCCATCGTCTACGCCCTTGAGAAATTTAACCAGTTTCCCTATGGAAGACATGTAACCATTTACAGCGATCACAAACCCCTTGAAGCAGTCCTAAAGAAACTCTTAGCACATGCACCCCGACGACTACAAGGGATGATCATGAGGCTTCAAAAGTACGACTTTGATGTGCATTACGAAAGAGGAAAGAATATGCACATAGCAGACCTCCTATCTAGAGCCTATCTGCCAAACACCGACCACGAGGAAGCGAAGGAATTCGAGCACGCCAACATGGCTAGCTTCCTTCCGATCTCAGATCAACGACTGCAAGAGATCAGACGTGATACAGATAAAGACAAGACACTTCAGATCCTTAAATCTGTCATATTGCAAGGTTGGCCCGCTGAGAGAAAAGACGTTCCCGTGCAAGTAACGCCTTATTTCAGCGTCAGGGATGAACTGTCCGTTCAGGACGGACTAGTATTCAGGAGTGAGAGAGTTGTCGCACCACACGCTCTGCGGCAAGACATAAAACAAAGAATCCACTCGTCTCACATGGGAACTGAATTTTGCTTACGCCGTGCACGAGAGTGTGTATTTTGGCCCAAAATGAATGCTGAAATCAAAGAAATGACCGCAATGTGCGAAACCTGTAGAAAATTCGAAGCTAGTCAGCCCAAGGAACCCCTCATGTCTGTGGAGACGCCCTCGAGGCCATGGGAGAAAATCGGAGTTGATCTCTTCTCCTTTGACAACAAAGATTTCCTTATTAAAGTCAACTACTTCAGAAACTACTGGGAAATTGACAAGTTAAACAACACCCTGGCCAGCACAGTGGTCCTCAAATTGAAGAGTCACTTCGCCAGATACGGATGCCCTGACCAAGTCATTAGTGACAATGGACCCCAGTTTACATCCGACACTTTCCAGAAATTCGCTAGCTTGTGGGAATTCGAGCACCTAACAGGCAGCCCCGGCAACCCCAAGGCAAACGGAAAACAGAATCTGCCGTGAAAACTGCCAAAAATCTCCTCCGGAAAGCCCTTGACAGTGGCAGAGATCCGTACATGGCAATCCTAGACTATCGAAATACACCGACCCAAGGATGGACGCCAGTCCAGCTCAAAGACTAGTGAGTCGACGCACCAAGACCCTTTTTGCCAAAAGCCAGATCACTACTACAACCTCGTGCGATGTATCCTGAAAGGGACACTAAACTTTTAAGAAAGCGTCAAACTGAGGCAGCCAACTACTACAATCGAGGTGCAAGGAGCCTACCAGAGCTGTCCGACGGCGACGTCGTTCGCATGAAACCATTTCGGTTGGGTGATAAGGAATAGAGAAAGGCAACCGTCACTTGTCGTTTGGATGAAAGATCATACACGGTAGAAACGCAAGAAGGAGACACATACCGCCGTTACAGGGTACATCTTACGAAGACTCAAGAGACACCATCAGAATCAAAGGACAACAGCAACAGCAACGAACACGGAGGTGCAGAGAAAAAAGATATGTCACCCGTACCTAGTTCTCCAAAACCCACAGGAAAAACAGGCGGAGCCAGTGAAAATCAGGAGGAACCCCCTCTTACAAGGGACATGACCACACCTCAAAACTTGAGACCACAGCGAACCAGGAGACCTCCTGCATACCTGCAAGACTATATCCGCACTTAGGGACAGTTATCATTGAAGGACAGACCATAGAAAAGAAAAAAAAGGAAAAACAATTATTAAGGCATGATTCATGAGATAAAACATAGTTTAGCTGATTAAGGCATGATTTACCAGATTATTTGCTTTGATGTCACGAACATTGAATCACGGACTCGATCAATTGTTGATTAGACGCTTTGATTCGTTAAAAAGGGAAGGATGTTACAATATGTTATAAAGAGATCAGCAGTTTAGGGTTTCACATATGTAGACTTGAATGACACACAATTAAACACTTGTGATCTACATCGCGTCTTGTTCACTGTACTTCGGTCCCATCTAGTACCGTACAAAGCTTATTGAAACAAATACCACAAGGCAGAGGTTAATGGCACTCCTCTTGATACATGTATCAGTTATATTAAGCTACAAGAAACTGAGACACTTCATTCATAACTGGCAAAAATGCAAGTCATCACTTAAAGTTCATGGAATACACAATATGTGCCAGCTGCAAATAAGTGCAAAATTTCCTACAAATATAGCAAGAACTCAAACGAGCTGAACTTCAACTCAAGGCATTGCTTGGAAAAAAGAAAGGAAACTATGCGAAGAAACAAAATTAAATGGATCTCACAACGGATACAATTTGTGACAAACTCAACTCATAACGCTATTTGTGTACTGCAATAATAACGCATTTGAGCAAATACAACAGTGGATAACAAGGTTGGTAATTCATTAGTCACTCCTACTATTACAGCCACAAAGGAATGATAATATTATAAACATCTGTCAGTGACTTCAATTCAATACACACCAAAACCTGAATCGGTTATGTACACCCTACATGTACTTCATAGCAAATAACCAAAGTGAACTTGCTTCCTAATTTATATTAAGTGCCACAAATAAACCTTTTTTTAACGTTGCGATTGTGAATCCTCAAGTTACAGTACTTGACTGCCCAGTAATGCCGCACTGGATTCCAAAAAATACTGTATGCATTCTTGTTTTAGTTTTTATCATACAGTAACTATACTTCTGCATCCTTCTGTTGTAAAAGCAGAAAACAAACCCAAACCTGTATTCAGTATGGTGGATTTTTCTGGTGGATCATGATAAATTTGATCATATAGTATTTCACTGGATTTCATTAACAGACAATAACTTTCAAAAAAATGTATCTCCCTCGAACAGCAACTAACTCTCCCGTCTCCCCCTTAGATACCTACCCTGTAGGCCTACCCTGTAAACTCAAACCTCTAAGCAGCCACCATGCTACTAGGATTCAAAGATATTAATCTTCAACCCTCCTTATTGCTGTAATAATGGAAACCAATAACTCCTTATACCAAATTAAACACACAATATGCAATTCCTTCTTTTTATTAATTTTAGACAGTCTCTTCACTAATCCAATTCATTCATGAGCTGGCTCACAGGAGCCTTTGATTAGGTCAAGTACCCAGTTTCATCTCTCAAAACGCTTAATAGCGGAGCTCTCGCGCGCGCGAAGCGCGCGCAGCGGAACACCATGGGTAAGAAAATTTGGCAGATCTATGCATCCAAGAAATTTTGGTTCTGAGTAAATCGGCCGCCGTACCGGTACGTCCGTACCTACGTCCACCCCGTCATGTAAACCGGGATGAAATTTTGCATTTCAAGCATCCGTGCGTTTCGACGGTAAATCGCACAGCTTCCCGGCCTTTTAGAGATAAAAACAACAACAACGAAAGCCGATTTCTTTCTTTCGATTTAATTTCAGTGTCTACATTGACGTGGATAACAGACAAAGAGCTAGAGCTAGAGATGAAAACCAAAGGAGAACAATTTTGCTGGAAGTAAAACATAAAAATTTTATAGCGGCTGTAAGAAAAAGGGGAATTACTAGCTGCCACCAAGGTGGCGACAAAAAAGTGAACAGGAACACATACAGGATTTCCTCCATAAAACGTGTAATTAGGAAGTTTCACGTTGTAGTTGGCAAAATAAACGGCAAAGAAATGTACAAAAAAGCGTGTAAAGTTGTTTTTTGCTAATTAGAAAAAAGTGTGCTGCACGTGCAATTTTTTTTCGCTAATTAGACCTACTGATTTTTATGGCGTTACCCGATTTTGTATTTTGTTTAGTAAACTATAGATATTAACTCGAGCTTCTCTTTTAGCGCTGGTTAAATCTATAAGAATCCAAAAGAACTAATGTAAAAAAAGACAAGAAAGCAAGGAAAAGAAGGAAACTTGACTGCAAAAGGGGAAAACACAAGGAACAACTGAGGCACGGATTCCCGTAAAACACAAGAAGAGCTGAACCCTAAAGGTTTAATAGCCGACCGCGAGCTTCTCGTCGTACCTCGGTTTAAAGATTATTTATTTCCGACTTGTACCCATGTTAGTCGTTCTCATTTCACTCAATATCTTCCATTGATGACGTCCGATACATGACGTTTGAGGACTTGATGGTATGAGGCCATTGAGGAGAAAACTAATATAATTGCGTTTGTCTTGAGAAACAAGAAAGATCAATTTTATCAGTTTAAAGTGCCAAGGATTGAATTAGAAGGTGAAGCTTGTAGCGATTGACCAGCTGAATTCGTCTTAAAATGAGTTATTCCGTCCTTTTCGATTCTTGCGCTGAATACCCAACTAGGAATAAATGAAAGTATAAATAAATAGCATTCTGAAGACAAATATAGATTCGAATTAGATTCGAAATATGCCGATGTAAATATACATTGAAAGCCATTCAAAACCGTTTGCCGTGCGACGTGTCTTTAATTCCCTTTTGTTTGATCTTTGATAATCTTATCATTATTTTTCTGTTATCATTTATTTTAATTTTTTGCCACAAATGTATCAGTTAGCGTGCTCGAAAAAGATGGTGGAATCACTTGTCGCTTCAAAGAAATTAAGAGCTAGCCGCATATTATCGTTATTTTTTTCTGGCACCTTACCCAGCTTTATGTAAACTCTTCCAAGTTTCATAGCCGGCCCGCGCAAATGTGACTTTAGAATTAACTCAAAAAACGTTTACCACTTTAATAGACTTCCTACGACGTAAACTATCACTGACATCAGGGTTTATAAACCCTCGTCGTATATTTTGGCTGCAAACTATATCGCTTAGCGGAGGTGGCTCAAGTAAGAAAATGGAAGTTTTTTAAGCCAAAGGATCTTTTTTTTCATATCTGTGATATACAGTTAAGTTTTGATAAGTCTAAGCCCTTAGGGCAAAGTTTGCTCGAGAAATGATTGGAAAATATTACATCCGATGGAAATTCTGCCTTTTTAAAATGACAGGTACTACAGACAGGTTTTTTTTACTCATTTTAACGGATTGTTGAATTTAATATGCACTTTTTTCTCATAGTAAAAAGGGTTCGCGTTTTTTCAATAAACATGACGGTCTCGTCCTTCCCTGGAAAAAGAGAAGCTAACTCCGAGTTAAACTAGAAATAAAATATTTCCCTAAATACCTGTCGGACATAAAAAAGACCTACTCAAACATCTTAAGGCCAATATTAGTATACTTGACTGAAAATTTCTTTGAAAACAATCTTGGGTTAATACCTGCAAGAGAGAATGAGCTCATTATCTCTTGGTACCTGTCAACACAACACATAAGAAAAATTAAAGGACTTGCACTACAATTCCTTGCTGAAATAAAGTTATTTCCTTAAGAAAAGGCTTTCATTTTTTTTTACCACACTTCATATTTTTTTCGGGTGCGGCGTGTTTCTTTTTTGCAAACTGTTTCGCAGATGCATCGTCGCTGGAGCGAAAGTCAACATGCTTTGTTCATTCTGCACAGGGGATACAGCAATGTTGCGCTTTACCACTGCCCACACAGCTTGCTTGACTTCTCTTATCCTCCAACAATATATCAAGGGATTCAGTGAGCTATTGATACATACTAAAGTAGAGAAGATATCAATCGCAACTTTGACTTTAGCTGTAAAGCCATACTTAAGTTTGGCGACCATGACAACAGAGTAAGGCACGTAACACACGAAGAAGAGCATGAACACTATGACCATTGTAAAAGTAGATCGCTGATATTTCTTCATATTCAACTCAATATGGGCTTTGGGATCGACCAATAATCTTCGTTGTAAATTTATTTCACGTTCATGTCGTCTGACGATTTTGTAAATCTTGATATACGCCACAGAGGTTATTACGATGGATGCTAAATTTGAAGTAATCACTATTGCACCGAAAACATTTTTTTGCAGGAAATAAACAGAAGTCACAGCAAATGCTAACAACCAGAAAACGCCAGCGGTTATAAGAATGCGCTTTTTTGTTATAACTTCATTGTATCGAAGGTGAAAGTACAGCGCCAAAAATCGTTCAATGGCAATCGCCGTCAACGTGAGCAGTGAAACAGCCGTAGTGGCGTAACCAAAAACGATGTTTACAAAGCGTGCGTAACATGCCAAGTCGCCGGCTCCCGAAATTTCTGCACGTTTATGGCCGACGAAACTCGTTTGAACTATCAGGCCAACTTGAAGATCAGCGAAGGCAAGGGTGGATAAAAGGATGTTAGAAGGGGAAAGCTTCAGCTGCGTTTTCCATATTGCAAACAGAACTAGCAGATTGCCAGAAATTGCTGATAGGGCAAAGCAGGCGTTGAAAATACAGGTTATTACATTGGAAACGTAGACAAGTCGAGTTTCCTCCATGCTAAAATCCATGACCTTCACAAAAATACATGTTCCTTGATGGTTGTTTTCCCCCATTTTTCACAAAACGTGAGTTTTGCACAACGGCAAATCGATCAGGAAAAACGTACTGCCAGGCAGTTATAATAGGTGAACACTATAGTTACAAATCAATACAAGACTATTGGTGGTCTCTTTTGCAGCTCATTAAAAATAGGTTGCTTCACATCGATTGATTTAGACTTCCCCCGTTTTGGATTATGGAAATTACGAACAATGAACTCATCACACCTGCTTTTAGAAAATTCAACCGTGAGCGTGTTTCGCCTAGAGTTCCACCGTCATGAAAATATCAATGCAGCTACACAAGTTTAAATATTCCTGGCCATTCAAATAAGGTGATCGAAACTGAGAAGATTTATTACATCTTTTTCACATTAAGCCTCCACGTCGGTCATCTAGTTTACACAGTCGTCCTGCGCAGTATTAAGGCAAACATGTAAACCAAACAAGTCCAATGAATTGTTTTGGTGACGTTTCTTCGGAAAGCACCAGCTGCAGACAATAGAAAATACAACAAAAGCGATATATTGTTCATTTCTCCTCGCACGCATGCAAAAAGAAATCCATTATAGGGATTAAAATTTAATGGCTGGGCTTTTGCCAGGTATTGAACAGTAAAATGTTTTTTTTGTTCCATCTGCTAAAAAATTTACAATACCAAGTTGAATTACCAGTACAAATCTCTTAAAAAAGTCTTTTAATTTGACTTTTCATGTAAGTTAATTTCGTGCTTAACATTAACGTATTAAAACAAATGGCAAAATACCGCGTTGAAGTAAAAGGAACGAATACTGGGAACTAATTAAGAAAGTCACACCGATTTTCACAAACAGCGTTCAAGTCCGCCCAGTATCAACTTGTTTTGCCTTGGAGTGTGGTGGAGAAAGCTTAACTAAGTTGCGGTGTGGGAACGCCATTTGGTAAAACTGAGTATGATTTACTCTTCAAAATAAACGAGATCAAACGATGTTAGAATTGAATTTAATTAAAAATGAAAGCAAACTATTGACAATTAATAATGGTGAAACATTTATCAACTAACAAAATATTGTAAAAAAATATGCTTAAAAAAAGAGCATATTACAATAAAAATAAGGTCTTGAAAACGCAAACAGAAACTAAAAACATAGAGAAAAAAACCTGAACACTAAAAGAATTAAATCTCAGAAGTGAAGGAATATAAATTGTCCTTTATTCTTGTTCGTTTTACCGCAGTCATTTGAACTTAACAACAATGAAATAAACGGCTGAAGCTGCTGCGATCGCTTGCCTGCGTAGCAGTCGCTCTAAACTATCTGTAGAGCGACGATGCATCTGCGAAACAGTTTGCAAAAAAAGAAACACGCCGCACCCGAAAAAAATATGAAGTGTGGTGAAAAAATGAAAGCCTTTTATTAAGGAAATAACTTTATTTCAGCAAGGAATTGTAGTGCAAGTCCTTTAATTTACGAATACGTGGGCCGGCTGCAACGCAGGCTAGCGATCGCCAGAGTACTCGCAGAAACTGATGAAATTACTTTCACATCGATTTGTTGCTATTTGAGTAGTTTTATCTTAAATCTGCTCGATGGCAATGACTAAGTACAGGTTTATTAATATATTTGTAACGACTTTCCGTTCTTCTTCTCTTGAAGAAGAACGGTTTGACCGTTCGAAATATCGGGAATACTCAAGTCGCTTTGTTCTTTGCTGTTTTGTTATTACAGTTTATTTTTTTTGTTACACTCAACAGGTTCCGTTTTTTTATGTCTTGTTTATGTTAAACAGCAACGAAAATCCCCAGTAGTACTTCAGATGCAAATCTCGACCCCTGTAAGGTCCAGTAACCTCGTCCCCAGTGAAAATCCGGCTGCCTTGCATGTAATAGCCTCAGTCTCCAGTAGTGAGCGTGTCGATGTCCCCGCGATTCACCCCACCCAAATGCTGGGCGCCTGGGTGAATGACGCCCCACAAGGGAATTTGACTTCGTAATGCAGTAGTGATAGCAGAGAAATGTACCAAAAGGTATGCTGCACGAACGTGCAGAGAAGTTGGTTTGCTCATTTAGGCCCTGTCATCGAAGACGCATCGACTGATTCGCGTCCACACTACCGTTTTGATGCGTTTTGGACTGTCCACAATAAGACGTTCGAAAACGATAGAATTTCACGTTTTGACGTACGTTGAACTCTATGCGCATGCCACAAAACAAACGCGTGTGCGATTTTTTTGGTCATCGTTTTCATTTTAATGCGTTTTCGACCGTAAGGTCGACTGTCGCACAATAATACGATATGTATGCGTTTTCCTTTTGATCCACTTTCAAGAGAGTTTTCAAATCAATGCGCTTTCGATGAAAACGCTCAGCCCATTAGTGTGGTTGGAAGGCCTAAACGCATCGAAATGTACGCAATTTCAAACGAAAACGCGTTATTGTGGACGCGGCCTAAACCTATTGCTCTTTTGCTGTTTCTTTTTGCCGGTGCCGTTCGTTTTTAAGGTGACGAAGGTTTTTTACTAGAATATAAAGTCAAAACATAACTTAGCCCGACTGATGTCTTTTATGATTGAGTACTACCCCTTGTCTTGGGTTGAAGAAAGAGGAAGAACAAAAGAAAAATAACGGAAATTGTGTGACTCGGCAGAATAATGAAATATTTAATGCCCTTATTCAGGGAGGGCAGGGGAATGGAATAGAGCTCGATCGCCGGACTAAATATTTTTTGACCTGAATCCTAGTTTTTAAGGTCCTGCGGTTTTGTCATGGTTACTAGTTTTGATATTTGGTACAAAAGGTCTTGTGTACCCAACAGCACAATGCCTTTATCTATTTTATGAAGCATGTAGAGCCACGGTTTCTTGGCGCAAAGAGAGCAAGTCCATGAAGTCCGAGAATGATCCTTATGTGGTAGCTAAAATTAACCGAGCAAAAACTAGTAAAGGACCCAGCAATAGCAGATGCTTATCAGCAGGTCATCGAAGAATATCTGGACAAGTATTGCCAAATGAACCCACATGCACAAACCTCAGAATGGTTGCTTCCCCATTTTGCTGTTCTGCGGCCTGACAGATCTACGACGAAGACAGGAATTGTCTTTGATGCCTCCGCCAAATTTCATGGGAAGAGTTAAAACAGCGAAGCATCGCCTGGACCAAAATTGCAGACAGACAAGTTTAGTATTCTTGTCAGAATGCACAATGTTTTCCAGAAGACATTAGAGCACTTGAAGACAAACAGCACCTTAATTTCCAGCAAGGGTGAGTTACTAAAGATTGCGCCGAAGCGTGATGGAGGACTATTTCGATCTAACACGCGATTGAGTTATTAAGATGATTTGCCGGAAGAGACAAGGTTTCCAATCATCCTTCCAAAAAAGTATGTTGTTACCAAAATATTTGTGAAGTACGTATCAACATGAAGTAGAACGTCATGAAATGGGAGCGAACTTTGCTTTGAACCATCTACGCGAGAAAGACTATGTGATTCAAGGGTGACAGCAAGTGAAGAGATGTATCAAGTATAGAATGCAACAGGAGATTCAGAGGTGGTTCAGCCCAAATGGCACCTTTTACCCAGAATTCGGTTGGAAATGACGCAAGAACCATTTGCAAATTGTGCAGATTTCATAGGTCCATTTTACGCAATTGTAGGAAGAGGGAGAGCAAGAGTAATGCGCTATCTCGGCCTGTTTGTGTATTTACAGACACACTGTTGTCAGTTGGAAATGACAACATCACTGGAAACTACTACGTTTTTGAATGCGATGACACAAATGGTTGCCGGACGAGGATGTCCTAAATTGATTCTCGGTGAACACGGAAACAATTTCGTTGGAGTAGCACGTAAGATTAAAGAAATGGCGAAGAATATGGATCAAGAGAAAATCAATAGTAAGACTGACTTCCAACCAGGGAATCAATTGGCGTTCATTCCAACGGGAGCACCGCTCTTTGGTGAGGTTTTCTGAAGCATCATAAAGTCAGCCAAGACTGGAGCAATATAGAAATATACGCAGCTCTAAGCCAAGCTAACGTTATAACACTGACGAGAAGTTACAAACAGGGTATACAGGTCGAGAGTCTGTTGAATTCCAAACCCTTAACTACAGTCAGTTGGGATGTCAACCTGTGTTGAGCCCGAACTATTTCTTTATCGGTCAAATGGGTGGGGAGCTACCTTCAAAGACAGTTGGCACAAAAGCAATCGCTGTTCGCAAATGATGGAGATGAGTGCTGGAATTAATTCTCAAGGTATATGGAATCGCTTGATGCGGGGGTATTTACCTACACTGAATTGGATCCCTTCACAAAAGGTTTCTACCAACAGATAATCTCAAAGAAAATGTTGTCTTAGTGTTTGAGCCAGACGCACCAAGGTAAGATTGGAAGATCAGACGGCAGTGTATCCAGGACAGGACTTATCACAGTGGTAGACGTGAGGACTGGGGGAAATGTGAAGTTCAGACCGATTACGAGACTGAAGTTCCAAATGAGCACACTTGTGACTAGTCAGTTATTCTTTGCTTCTCAAAGACTATTTAACAATTATTCCTCGAGCCCGAATGGGCTCTGAGGCAATAGCCCATGAGGCCGAAGGCCAAATGGGCTATTGACTCAGAGGCCATGAGGGCGAGAGGAATAATTGTTTTAGTAAAATCCAACTAGTTGGTCAAAAATATCGAGAATAAAAAAGTTTCAGCTTGTTAAAGCTAGACTTTAATCCTTTTTGCCGCCAAAAAGCCCGCGCTTTTCGCTACTAATGGGCTATAACATATAGCCTAGTAGTACCTCAACCAATCAGAATGCAGCATTGATAATAGACACTAATTGGATTTTACTAAAAAACAGTATTTTTGGAACACTTGAATTGCCTTCTTACAATTTGTTTCTGTTTTATTTAACTAGCGTTGGATTTTCAATGTAATGGAAATAAAGGAGGGGAAAATGTTCAGGATTATTTTTATTTACTATTTAAATAAAGAGACAGAGCAAAATCAAAAGTTTTTGGTGACTTGTTCCACATTTGTTAAGTTCGCGCGTATTACTCATGATCGACAATTTTACATAAAAGTCCCAGGATATTGAAAAAGAAGGGCTTGTTGGAAAAATAAAGTTTGTGGTGACTTGTTCCTCATTTCTTATATGGATTTTTGCGGAATTTAAAGCGGAAACCTCAGGAAAAACAGCCGATACTGGATTTACATGTACTATGATGAAATTAAAGTTTGCGCTGAGAACGTGACAAGGGAGTAGGGAACTGCATCCCGTTAACTTTTTGGGTCCGAAGCGCAGTTTTTAGCGTTAAAAACTATTCCATTTTATTTCGTTAACTGATAGTTTTATCCGTTTTTCCGCAAAGCTATTGAATGTTATGAACAAGCCATCTGATCCTTGATAAAACGTTTCTTAGTGCAAGGTGGGCATGGGATCTGAGGATACGTGTCTTTTGCTTAGTGTTTTTGCAAGACCGTGATGGCACACGTGGAGACAGACGTGACAAAAAATGCAGCTTAAAAGTATGACTAATATCAAATATCTATTAGTAATATTCACAGACACAAATTAAAAGTTAGAACTGCGGTACAGCGTAACGGTCCATTGCAATGTTTTTCTTTGGAACTGAAGATTACGACGAACTATTCAATCTGAGTTTGAAAGGGGCCTTTTCATTAGTAGTTTTTTCTCTCTTTTTGGCCGTTCAAGGGCTTTGATTTTAGTTTAGAGAAGGCCGCAATATTCCGAGCAGAGAGGAAGTTAAATAATTATAAATTCTAAGATTTTTTAACCTAGGGCATTCGTCGAGAAGTTCTCTGATCCAAGTTCGAGTCATCGAGGTTCTGCTGTATTGCCACTAGGCCTGATATTAGATCATGATAGCATTTGTCAGATTTTTATGACGAACACACTGGCAAATATCTAAATCCACACTTTTACTTGGCATTT
The DNA here is from genome assembly GCA_038088405.1 of Porites divaricata. NCBI lineage: Eukaryota > Metazoa > Cnidaria > Anthozoa > Scleractinia > Poritidae > Porites > Porites divaricata. The sequence goes on from JBBMOI010000006.1 coordinate 10,046,450, forward strand.
AAACATCATTTTTTTGGTCCATAAAAGAATATAATCGATGGAAGAGTCTAAAAAGATTTGCGCAAAAAGAATTATGTACTAAGGACGGAACTCCTTAACAAACCACCCCCTTTCTCCTCCTTTCTTTAAAGATTAGAGAAAAACTAGCATATATATTTCCGGCATGGCTGTATATTGCTAAGTAAGATGAAAGACTTGGAAAACAAAAAGGAGCTTTGTCACAATTGGGAGAAATGACTTATCTACTCTTTGTAACTGCAACGTTTTAGCGATCATACGCAATAAAACTCATGGTTTCAATGCGCAAATATGGAGCTTAACCCTTTAAGTCCCAATAGTGTCCAAGATCAATCTTCTCCTTACTTGTTCTGTACTGTACAGAGATAAGTTATGAGAATCAATAAAATGATCACCCAAGAGAAATACTCTGATCTTTGAACAAATTCTCCCAACTAATTCTTTAAGGAAATGTATGGAGATCAGTTTGGAGAATTTGTATGTGGATACTGGGGCTTAAAGGGTGAAGCAAAGACGTTCTTGAGCGACGCACGTCAACCGGAAGTGAGGCCTTCTCCCTTTTTATTTGCCTTGACTCTAACAAATTTGTATTGTTAACTAAAGTTTCTTCTTCTCTTACAACGACGATTTAACCGAGAGTTTCAACCAAACCACTCCCCAATGAAGCAAAAAGTCCACTTCTGGTTGCCGTTCGTCACTCAAAAACACTGCAACCTCGTTCCCAGGTTCTCTCTTCTACCCGTCTCTCTCTCTCTCTCGCTCCGTAGGGCGGGTAGGAGAGAACCCTGGCAACGAGGTTGAAAAACACTGTTGCTTAAGCTCCCTAACTGTTCCCCTGGGGCCGGTTTCTCAAAAATCCTGTTGACTTTACTGTCCCGAAGCCGTACCGTAAAATTCCGAAAATAAGGCCCTCCATGTATAAACCCCTCCAAATATAAGCCCCCCAAACTCGTAACACAAAAAACCCTCCGTTAAATCGCCCCGCCAAATATAAGCCCCCCCCCCCCCCCCCGGGGGCATGTACTTGGAAAATTGCCCTCAAATACAAAGTGAAACAAAGCAAAAACGGCTATATACGACTAGCCCAATCGATTTTGAAACGCAAATTTCGATCCCTCCGTAGATAAGCCCTTCCGAATATAAGCCCCTCCAAAAATAAGCCTCTGAAAGGGCCTTTGAAAAATATAAGCCCCGGGGCTTATTTTCGGAATTTTACGGTATTTGAAAATCAAAATCTAAAGAATTGTAGCGCCGGTTCTAATTTGTAATCAGTCCATTTTGTTTTGCAAACTGGTGGTACTATTGGATAACGTTCAAAACCATTGAAACCTCAATCTTAAATGCAAACAAAAAAAAAGCGTTCTGGGCCCGGTAATTATCGGAACTTCCGAGCAACAAGCCCAGTTTATCAAAAAGATGCAAAACTTTAATCCCGGCTTAAGTGATCACGTTCCAAGGAAACTGCGTAGCATTCAATTGCGGAGATTATAAAATCTTGTCTAGATTGTACTGAGAGACACTGTATTGTCATTCAAAACCCAAAACAAGATAATGTATGAGAAGCTAATTGGAGGGCTAAGATCTGAGCCGCCAAGGTTAACGCGTTAAAACTCGAACAGAACTGTGTTCTGAGCCCTGACTGACAATACGATCTGAAAATTGACTCGATATGACAGTTTATTTAAGGCGGAGTTGTTTTAAAGTGCGTAAAAGGTTAAAGATTCGAAATACCCCACCCCAGCACTTTAAATTCAAGGATTCACAATGGTTTCATAAATGTTTAAAAGCTCAATTTTAATTCAATTCATGCTTCTAGCAACGGAAACGCATTACGGAAATTGCAGGATGTGGCATTAACTCGGAAACTGATTAACCAAGCTGCTTGTGTCATTTCGCCGCTGGCTGCGGTAATATACTTATTAATACGGTTTTCTAATGCATTGAACCTTATCATTGAGCTTTGTACAAAATGTTTTTTAAAAAAAAGTCCCGAACGTGACATGGAAGTAGGAAGTGCTAAATGAATCCTGTATTTACTTTATGCAATCTATGTTGGTTTTTCAAAAAACAATTCCTAAGTGCCTAACGTTTGGGTACTGACTGGAAAGGTTGAAATATAAAGTGAAAGGATCTCGCTAGGAAAGTATTCCCTACTTTCGCTTTAAATGTTTGTACGTCCGGCGGCGCCTCGTGTTAAGACATCATACGATATCAGAGTACCGCTCAAAATTCGGACAAAGTATACATCATTAAAATTCAGAATTTCATTAACAGACTTCAATTAAAAGTCAGAATTACCATGTTCAGCATAATAAACAGGAGAAAAGAAATGTAGTGCGTTGTTGTTACTATTATATATAGTTCCACCATGAAAAATCGTTATTTGCGGACCTCTGAATGTGATCAACATTTTCCTATGAGCATTCAATTGCATTCAGATTTTTAAGCCTTCCTTTCTTTGGAAAATTCTACGAATGTAAGCTATTTATAAATTAAACCTATAATCTATACATGGACAGGACCTTTTTTTTAGTGACTCAGTTTTTCTGGTAGGTTTTGAAATTCTTTTTTATTATATCAAGATCTTACAATATACACTCAATGTCAGCTCACGATGAAAACAGTTAGAGCTAGTTAGTTTTGTCTTCCCGAGAGTTCGTCTCGGGAAACATCAGGACTCGACGGAAAACAAAAATAACTGGTTTCCCGAGGGACCAGATATTGAATGTTTTGTTATATTTCTAGACTTTCACTTCAACAACAAAGAATAACCGGAGCGAACTAAAACAGTCGACTCGGTACTTATAACAACACAAATTTAATTCTTAAACCACTGAATGAATCTTTTTCCAGTTTTTCCTCCACTAGCTGCTGTTTCTCTTCTGGGATGACTTTAAAAATCGTTGCTTTTCAGCTTGAGGCTTCGTGTTTGTGTTGTTGTGTTCATTCACGAAAAAGAAAACTGGCATTGTTTTTCCCGCCTTCTGTCACAACGGTCTTACTACCATGCCATGCTTTGATCACGTGCTGTAATGTAGCCCGAGCGGGGTACTGAATGTATCACTATCGGGATAGATTTTAGACCAGCCCACGTGACCAAGAATCAACCAATGGCAGTCCCTTTTCAGTAGAGGTAAAGTCTAGGAATATAACAATACTCGATATTTCCTTGTACACTGGTACATTGGCCTTCAGGCGATTGATTGACCACTAGCGTGGTGGACCGGTACTGATTGACAATGTGGTGGCACCTGATCAATACTTTTCACATGGTATTTTAAATAATTTTGAAGCCTAGAGTAGAAATATTTCGTACAGAAATCAAATCGAAAAAAAGATACTTAGTTGGCAAGCTCCAACAAGTGCGCTCGTATGGCCAGCAATAACAGCTATCCTTTCTTGGAGACACGTGGATAGCCGGTGGAATAAGCAATTATTAACACGATTTCTCTGGCAGAAAGAGAATAATTAGTGGATCAGCAGACACTACAATATACACTCAGATGTTAGAATGATAAAAGGTTAAAATAATACGCTTGTGATGGGCAATTAAATTATAAACAATTTCAAACTTGCATCGTCACGGACCACACCCTTTTGCTGACGTCACATAAGTGTGCGCATTATGCAATCTTCTGTTTATACTTCAAAAACATTGTTCAGTTCCCTTATATCCAAGCCATTTTTTTAAAGCCAGAAATTTCGCGGGGCTTGTTCCTTAACTGAATCCCTTTATTCAAACTTAGGGTTTGTTAGTTGCTAGTTTCCTGTGGTTGGTGGTAACAAGTCACTTCTCGATAGAAAATCGATAATGATTGATTTATCGATTGCTATGGATTACTATCGATTATTATCGGAAAAGGCTTAAGTCATTCGGTAGAAGTTCAACATTAACAAGATGACCTCTTTTAATGGATAAAATACTAAGAGAACAAAACACTAACAGAAACAAATTGCTCTTTGCTTTGATTTTAAGGTTAAGCAGTTCATAATAAGAGAAGACTTCAACAATTGCTGTGAAAGTGACCGAGTAGGCAACCCTCAGTATCCTCGTTGTAGCAGGTCCACAAATATGGAGCATAATAAACAACAAAATCAGTGTTCTTGTGATTTCAATGAGTCGCATTAAAAAAGAATCGTAAGAATAAATCAGAGTAAGAGTAAAAAGAACCATCGTCACGTTGTTGCTTGTTATCGAACAATATCGATTGCTATCGATTTTTTAATCGATAATAATCAAAAAAATTATTTTTACCGGGACTTCGATTTCCGATATCAATCGATAACAATCGGCGGATTATATCGGTTAAATTCCAATATAGATTTCTATCGATTAACTACGCCTGGATCACTGCACACTATAAAAAAATCCTTCCTGAACGTCCTTGTTTTTGCTGCTGAATTTTCACTAAAAATAGCTTCATCATTTTTGCTGATTATTGCTCCACGGTCTAGTATAGGCTAACCGGCAGTTACACAGACTCAAAAAAAATGGAAAGAGCTTATCAACAGACTTTTTGACGGAAATATTTTTGTTGACAACGAGCCACCAAACTTCATCCTCCTACCACATTTTGAACATAGTTCAAATTGCCAGTCTAGGCTGTTCTCTCCGCGTCACAAATCTATTCTTGTCTAGCTATCAACATGGATATCTCGCGCAAACCAATGTTGGTTTAAGGGATAAAATATTAAACGGAAACATTTAATTTTAGCATACCACGCGCTCATGCAAGAATTTGCTCACTCTTCCGTGAATATATAGGGATTAGTTAGACTAGTTAAGTGAGGGCGATATTTTCCAGTTTAATCACTCAAAAATACGTGTTGACTTTGTGTCTTTTTAAAATGATAATAACAATAAAAAAACGTTCCTATAATAACTTTTTTTTGGTTTGAAAATACTTCCCCACAATCTGGCCTTATCACTAAAAGAACATGCTGATAAACCGTAGAGCTCTAACCCTGAATGAGGTGATTTATTCTCTGTCAGTAATTATTTCCACTTTCTTCATGTCTAAAACAACATCATGAAAGATTTTTAAGCTTAGATTGGCCGATAATCATGGTATTTAACTGCACTGCTCCTCAGACAATAAGAAATATGGAGCAGAGCCGCACCTAGTAAATTGATCAATGAACGGCAATGGCTGGAGCTGGTCAGTCAGTAATGATCAAAGTCATATTTCGTAGAAATAAAACAAGCAAATACGTCATGGTACTGTTGGTAGTAGCTTAGATACCTGACCTTTTTTGTTAGGCCTTTAAGAAATATATTTCTCTTAGGAAGCTTATGCTGCACTGGCTGCACTGGCTTCAGTACTTTAGGCTTTAGGGTTATTAATCACTTCTGTGCATCATTTGATCTATTGCGTAATGCACCTATCAATGTTAAGCCGGCGGGGGGGGGGGGGGGGGGGCAGGGCATGGGGTGGGGATTTGATTGTCTTTGTTGTCCCTGGGGTAGGGCATTTAACTGATCTTGTTCTCCCGGGGGAGGGGATATTTGACTGCCGACTCGGACAAAAAAGACTGAGACCGAACATATGTTCCCGCTTCCACGCTTCACGCATGCACGCACAGTCTGGAAAATCATGGAGGCCATTAACGAGAGTAAGCGTGGATTTCACTGTTTTGTCTTCAAATTTCGTTTGTTTTAGCGTGTTTTTGATCAATGAACCTCTTAATATACTGTGGTATCAAAGTAAACGAAAGTAAAGAGAAACCAAGTCGATTTTTGCAACTACAATTGATTAGTGTATGGCTTATTCGCCACAATCACTGTAAACTTATAAAAGTGACTTTCTTTGTACCCTTTATTAAGAACGATATATTTAGACTTACAAAATGTGAGCTTTCTCCTAAAGCTTTATGTATTCTACGCAGCGTAACACGGATTATGGTTAAAACGTATAATTGCAGCTGTAACAGGAACATGTATCTTTGGTGATGCAGCAACGTTTATATAATAAAAAGATTGCAGAGTTTCATTTGGAGATATTTTTATTCTGCCTCTCTTGGGTCCAGCCTTGGGATTGACAGCAATGTGCAGCCTGGGGTGGGGAAATTTTGTTGCATTTGACTGGAATGCTTTGCCCGTGGGCAGGGAATTTGATTGAAATTTTTTGAAAAAAGTCAAATCCCCACCCTATGCCCTGCCTCCCCCCCCCCCCCCCCCCGCCGGCATTACATTGATAGGTGCATAAAGGCTATCGACTGACACCAGAGATCATGATATTCTATTCTAGAAAAAGGGCCAAATTAAGCATTTATAACAGGAACAGTTTAAAATGCTCAGGTGATAAAGAAGTCATGTTGACTTTACACGACTAATGAGCGATGTGAAAAAATAAAAATAATATAATAACAAAATGATGTGGTCAGTTATTCAACCTCAACCAAATCTGTCTATGCTTCTTTTAACCTTAACTGTTTTGTTCATTTATTAAAAATCTCTAGATCTCATTCTTACTTAAACGAGTAAGCTAAGTCACTCTCCACTCCATTGCATTTGATAGAGAAATTTTATGGCAACGGCGAACGCCAGATTTAAAGCTGACAGTTTCTCAAATAAGGAAATACACAGCTCTGTACGAAATAAGCCTCATGAATAGACCTGACATGAAACTGTAGCTATTGGTGTGTAGATGTGCAAATGTAACGGGAACCCTTGGTCATGTGCTACGAATTGAAGTTTGGCCAAAACGTCTGAAATCTCTTCAATTTGACGGTGCCTCGGCCAACTTGGCAAGGAGACTGAGACTAATATAATACCGGGTTCATTGCAAAACCGAGGGAAATGTTCGACTTTAAAAACGTTTAGAGCCTTAATTTGATGATTTCAGGGAATATCGGCTTCTTTCATCGTAACAAGTGCATTAACTCACCCAGTCTAAGCTAATCTAGTCATATTCCTTCTGTTTATGTTGCTACTGATCCTTCATTTTACCCGCTTTCTGATCGAACGCCCTTCTATCTTCAAGAGCCAAAGTATTTGTTCTCAAGGCATCCTGTCAGTTTAGAAATTTACCACTGAACAGTGGAGCGGGGCGGTACGGTTAAATGAGAAATGAAGCTAGCTTATTGGACTGTGAAGAATTCGATATACGGGCAAATGCTGGCCGGGTCCACGATTTTTCCCTTAAGAGACACTTTAATATCGTCTTAGTAACGTATCTACTTTTTAAGTTCTTCATTCCTTATCCTGTTAAGACAAGAGACACTCCCAAAAGTATTTCGCAATAGTGGTATATTACACTGCGAAAGCTTTAATGAGCAATGAGTAAAATAAACGGAAATTGTTCACATTCACTTCCGAGTTAATGGTCTCTGTAGCTGTCAAGCCAACAGATACTGCAATGTGATTTGTTTCCCTTTGGTTTTTATCAAATCCATTTATGTTACGGAACCGGAACTGATTAATAACGGAAATTAAACTGCAAACAGAACGTGACTTGATTATCAGAAAAGATCACGAAGACTCATCATTAAGAGGAGAAAGGAATACAAATTAGTGTTTTTTCCTTCTCTTAGGATACTTGCTCTCAAATCAATTTTGAATGAACATAGAATGGACCAAGAACAAAATATCAAGACCAAATTGGGATGCTTTAATAACATAAACTGCTTGTAATGAAAGAAATCTCAGTTATTGAGCTACAACAATCATATTTCTATTCCTGAGACGAAAAATACCGGTCCTTCAATTTACTAAAAGCAAATTGATCAGACGCGAATCAAAACTGTCCAATGGGGAAGTAGTTGATACTTTATCGTAGTATAAACCGCGTTTGCTGCGGTGGCAATATTTTGTTTCTATCCTCCAAAATTTCTATTTTCAAAACTTTGTAAGATCTTACTCATCCATTGCGAAAGCTAAATGATGTTTGACACATAAGGTTAACCGCAAAGTTTGGCTCTTCATTGCTCAGTTATCATATCCTGTCAACGTCAGCAAATTAATTTTAATTTTAAACTGAGTTCTTCTTTTGTCGAGTACGCCGATGTCTTCGGAAATCATTACAGTGCAGCTGTGAGCGTCACCAGAAACTTGGTCCTCAAGCTGGATATAGTGGTGAGAATAATCAAAATCTTAGTAATTATTCAGATGATCATAATAATAATAATTATGATTTTCGACAGTGTAAACGATAAAAAGCCGGTTGAGGGACTGTATTAGTTGATGTTACGTGGTACAATTGACAAACTTACAAAAGGGTTTTCACTGGCCTGCACTGATTCAAGACAAAAATATCGGCTCACACTGATAGCTTGGGGAGATACAGTAACAATATTGATGAATCGTATAATATATTTTTTTACAGAAAAAAGCCTTCAGGAAGTTGAGTACTTTTCTATAGCATTCAAGATGGCGGGGATAGCATCTTACGGCGGGCGGCTTACCCCAATGCACGAATGCAGGTAAAAAGATATGCTTTGGTAAATAACAGACCATTGGTGTTTTAAGTAAACATGAACTTGGTTTCTATTTGAAGCGAAACAACTCATATTTTAACCCAGCAACCTGCTGAATTTGAAAGTACTGGTAAACAATTAGCTCGTGACGTCAATGGGCCTCACCCACAATTCTGACGTCTGTGATACCGTTCGTGACAATGCAGTTTGATACTTTGAATTCTCTAAATATTAAGATACGGTCAAAAATTCGAAAAGAAAAAAAGAAGAGGAAAAAAATCAAGTTTTTTAAAGACCTTTACTTTAGCTGTTTCATGAGGAGGCTAAAAACTAGGCTTAAGTAGAAGTTTGAATTTAGCAACTGCTATATCCAGTCACCTTTTTTGTGCACAAAATATTTTATTCCTATATACCTAGAGTAGATTTTGCGCAAAACAGGAAAAAAGCATATTAAACCCTCCGAAATGTTTTAAGTTAAAACTCCTTTTCACCCTTTAATCTTCTGCTGGTCTAAACGGTGGATTTCCACTGCTACGTAAATAAAATAGAGGTAATGTACCAAGTGTCGCGCGTAAACGTAAAAGTTGAGCGAGTTTCAACTTTCCATTTGCGCGACCTATCATACATTGCCTCTATTTCGCGTACGCACGTAAAAATTACGCGACAGTGGAAATCCACCCTAAGTGATTCGTTTAGAATTCCTCTCAACCAGCAGAGAATTTAACCTAGAAGGGACATCAGATTTTTGCTTGTTGCGTTTCAATGATTTTCCGTGAGCAAAAAGTCTTCACCGGTTTTTTAGCTCAGTATTAAGTCTGTAAATAATTGTAAAGTGGGAATATATCGTTCAATTTTTGATGAAACTCTGTGACGAAACTTTGAGTCATTATTTTTCTTCCATTGATCAACGTGCATTTGATATAAATTTGGTGTAATGCGGATATACAACAAAGATGTAGATTTGACTTCAACTTTATTGAACTCACTATTCAGGATAAATAACAAGATACATCAAGTAAAAGAAACAATAACAATATTAAACATAGCCGGCGATGCAATGTAGGTTCGGTGGAAAGCTGAAATTAAAGCTGGTGCAAGAAGAAGCTGAAACCGGCGTACGAGTTTACTTCAGTATGTTTCTGATGGAATAGAATGACCCAGATTAGCATCAACTACAAAAGACAAACTTAAAATATGTCGCTTTTAATAGTTTTTAAGCGATGTAGACAGCGACGAAGCTCTTTTAAGAACCGCCTATCTTTTTCCTTACCAGGGACTAATTCCGGTTTATAAAATTAATACGGCAGAATCAAAACCAAATTAGAGAAAATTTCAATTAACAGTACACTTAATACTTCAATGCACCCACTCCGGCGGTATTGTCAGTAATAGTATATTCTTGTAATGACAATGAAAAATTATACGTCTAGTTCGTGGACTCCGAAACAAAATAACCCTGAAAAACAACTTTGGGGTGCCAAAAGGCGCCGTGGCGTGGCACGGTCATTTTCAATACTAAATCATGGTCAAAATGTTGGATTAAATCCTGAAGTGAAAAGAGCAAGGAATGCTTTATTCTGTGACAGAGGTTCTTAGAAAATCAGTATCAGTTAAAGAAAGTAGGGACATTCAGAACAGTGCTTTTGCACTATTCAGCTTACTCTTATGGTATTATTTATTCAGGTTTTGACTCAGGGTACTAATTTGTCTTCCACGATCATTTATATTGTTCTTATTATGATATCATTCTGTTGTTACAAGAGTTTAAAAAAATCATCAAGGCTAACTGTAAGTTTACCTGTTAGCTCCTGGTAAGTTGATAATCTCATTTCAAAGCACAATTTACACTCTTCGTATGCATTCTAACAGTCCAAGGACTTCAATATAACTGACTCTCTTATCAGTAGCTTTCAATAAACAGGCTTTTATTTCAAGAGACTTTTATATACAGAAATGCAACTCAATAAGAACTGATGTAAGATTATCATTCTTATCCCGTGACACCCGAAACACATTAATTAGTTGTTACGAAGTCCAGTGATGACGTCACGCCCTTTACGTTCGGATCGCGTGACAATGTAATATTGCTAAATTGCTTCCGCTGAGGGCGGATGCTCAAACTCTAATTATAATTAATTTCACGCTTTTTTGGTTGTGTTGATGACCAAATTAGATCTTGTTTTAGTAAATGAATCATAGTTTATAATAAGAAGAATAAACAATACTTCTATCCTCCAATTTTAATAAAACCTGTCCTTTTTTTGTTCCCTGACAAAATTCATGACGTTACCTTTAGACCTAAAATGATGCTTAAGCTTTGCTTTACGTTTATGAACATACTTCGAACTAACCAACCATCCAATGCGATGAAACTGAAAGCGACGTTAAGTACATTAAGTACTTAAAGTCTACTTCGTGTTAAAGGAAAACCCAAACGGAAAATGACCAGACAGCCCACCCTACTTCGACACAAATGTTTAACTTTCAAGCGATATTCTTTGGTGACTTCTTTTTCAGATATGGTTACACAACCTGATAAATGCAGTCTTATCTCTCACGCGATCACATAACAAATTACTCCGCAAACCTTCGACTATAAATGAGTGCAAGTTACACTTTTATTATCACAGAAAGGTTGAAATAAAGGTCACTAAAACGAAGAAGACTTTTTGAAAAAAGATGAAATAAGAGGAGTGTCTGGCAAAGTTTTTCTTTGGCCATGCTTTCTAACATCATCACTGTCTTCAGTTTCTTGATTGTTGTTATCAGCTTCCCCTCTGCGGATTTTTTTTTTCTTCTCGGTAGAAATAAAAAGATTAAACTCCAAAATGTTTGTTACGAACTAAGAAATCTCTCGTGTACAACCATTCCCGAAAGGACGAATTTGTATCTTTCAAAATGGCGACCAACTCGGTTACCATCCACAACAAGAACAAAATAGATCATTTTCCCCCCAAAAAATGTTTGTTTGTTAATCGGATTTGGGAGATCTGATCCTTATAGGTCTTCCTGCCGGTTGTCTTGGATTGGAATCAATTTGTTGGGGAAAATGTCTACAGGCCAATTATTAGAACAAAGTGATATTTTCATATTAGATATCATGACGCACTGTCTGTCATACCAACGGTAAAATAATCCGGTAGTTTTTTGTAGTCTGCTACAAAATAATCGTGCGAAAGATGAAACTTAAACAGCTGATACTACCTTTTTTTTAGGATTTTAGAAATTAATACCGGAATACGTCTGAAATTTACTCGAGATTAGCCTCATTCAAGCGCTTCATCAACGCAAGACCAGTGTGGTCAAAGACTTGGTTTAGAGCCCACCTAACGAGTTGACTTTTAAACATAACTTTAACTTCACTGCTCTCATCACTTTTGAGTTAATAACTTCTCAGAGATAAACTAAGTGACAAGCTTTTGATATCAAAAGTGACGAGTAGTCTAGAAAAAAGCAGAAATGCTGGACGTAGATTGAAGCAATAGACTCCCTTCAAAGGCCATTACATAACTTTATGTTGCATTCATTGTTTTACAATTGAATTGAATGGTAATGATTCTAATAAGTTTCCAGTTTTCGTGTCAAATTTCCTATAAAAACCGATTTTTAAGGGATCTGCCTCATTCAGTAAAAATTTCCAATAAATTCCTCACAAGAAAACAGATAAATTCTAGAGAAATTGGCTGTTTCTTATTTGCTGAGTAGTTCAACGGCATTGAAATAATATTCTTACTGCTAAAGCTTCTGTTGAGATGAAAACTGTATGAAAACGTATCTTTACCTTTCAAATGTTGTTTATCAGGACTTAAAAATAACAATTTTGAATTCTTTTATTAACTGGAAGCAGAATGATTTGTAGGATCGAGGAATCTTAATCGAGAGCGCAAAATTATGTAATCATGAAATAATAGTACTCGCTCAAGAGGACAAGTTGTTTAGCACATTTTCACCTTAGAAAGGCTGTCAAGGCATAGCTTCCCAGAGAAACAAAAACGCAAAATTGCTCATAATTGAGCAGATAAATATATGTGAACTTCAGTAATGACAGTGAAGCCCAGTACTAGCTTTACAGTCAGTATACATACGAAGCTGAAATGTACGAACAACAATAACAAATCATAACAGGACCAGATTTGTAAGATAACAAAAGCGTTGCAAATTTTATACGTATTCCTCTTATTCCAAGTAACAGAATTCGTTGCCTTTTAATATTAAATATTACTTTAGATACTCTTTTAGTCCAAAATATGTTCTAAACAATATTTTTGTAAATTATCAACTTATCTTTATCTTTTACAGTAACGAGTACCAGATGTGTAATAGGCTAAATCAAAGTGTACTGAAGGACATCAGATGAATTCTCTCTGAGTGCTTGGTACCATTGTCAGCTCTTAAAGCACATGGGATTGTCAGTTGATAAAAAGGGATGACTATAGCTTTCAAAAGAAAAGCAGAAGTTAACTTTCTCACTGTTGACTGAAAAAATACATGCAGATGTGACTAAGAATAAGACTTTGAACAGATTTATTAAATAAAAACATCTTTTGTGAGACAGACAAGAGTTCCCTGGTAAGAAACATTCCTGTAAACAGTGGCAAAATTCATAAACATTTGCCGATACAAGTATTTTCCATTTCCAGTTATCAACAGCATCTACTGTAGATTATACGTTGTTTATAGAAAAAGACAAACACAAGCAAAAACGTATGTGGATAATTTCAGAGGATACTTGTCCAGGATAAATTCTTACAACTTTCGATACAAAATCACACCTACCAGGCTAGTTATGACTCAAGACAATCCATCTTTTTGTTCATAAGGCCTCCCAGTATACTCGGTAACACTGCATGTGCAGTTGGTCTTAAGATATTCCATTCTGGTGCACGCCATAAAATGATCAAACTAATGTGTAAAAATGCAGAAAACTATCCTGAAAAAGAATTTGTCTGTGAGGCAAAAAGTTATGTGAAAAATACAAAAAGAAACAAACTGATAACTATTTGATAATCAAAGGACATATTAAAGCCCTTGTATCTCTTCCAGTGTTTCAATAAGAAACACATATCGACAACATTTTTTAGAAAATGCATTTGACTAACTAAAATTGAAAAAATTGGAAAAAAAATGCGCATTTTAATCGAGTGACATTTGACAAGGTTGAGTGAATTGAGGTGGAACCTGTTAGTTTAGTCAAGGCAATTTGTCTTTTCAAACAGTCAAGATAAAAAGGCTGACTAGCTAATTGCACTTATCTCAGAATCCTAGGCGTAATTTCATTTCTTTTCTACTAATAAATTTTTGGGACCAACCGAAATCATATTTTTTTTCTTGAATATCGTCACACTGAAATGCATGAAATATACCTTGGACCTCTTAAAAACCCAGTCAACCATGGGATTTGACTACCTGTGTGTCACCAAAGGTTTCGCAATAGCGGAATTGCATTACGGAAGGCCACTGGATATACGAAGAAAAAACATTTGAAAGAAACGGAAGTGACCTCAAAAACACCAGCGAAGCTTTCAACAATCACGCAAACAAAAATTGAAAAACGACCGAACTATGACAGTATTGCACTTTTAGACATGATTTTGGTGAATTGTTTATATTTGTACCGTTATTCTATAATTAAAAGTGATGAAACACAAACCTATTGTAGTGCATTTTGTTATTTTAGCTGTTTAGATTTAATCATTTTGACGTGTTTATCTTCAAAACTGTATTTCATCCATAGAAACTTTAACTCTTTTGCACAAATTACAATCGATCCACTTTTTCTGATTTACGTCGTTTAAGAAAAAGTCAGCCCCAGTATCCCTTAATGTAAAGAAATAACTTACAGAAAATCTAAATGAAGTTGGGATAAAAACTCTTTTCCTTTTTGGTAATTGGTTTATAAGAAAGGGGCATGTCCGGGAAAATACTTATAATCGGGCTTTTAGCTATACATTTATGTGTTGTCATTGGTGATTAAGTAGATTTAAACTGTTCACAAGTCACGAGCGCTGAACGTTCTCTCTCCTGACCAAAACTGACACTGAGATAACCTATGAGTTATAGTTACTGAACGAAAATGTAGTTATTAAACTTCTTCTTCTTCAGTTATCTCTGTGTCGTATCTTATTTCGTACCTTACCTTTGTCATTATCCAAAGTCTCGATGATTACTTTGCCCTACCAAAATATTTTAGAGAGTCAATTCTCAAATTATACCTCCGTACCGTTTTATTGACCTTAATTTCCCTTCAAGTGCTGCACATTTTTTCGGCTTTACTTTTTTCCCCTTTTCTCCGTTAATTGTTTCAACAAATAACATCCACAAAAACCAATAGACTGAGCGGTTAACTTTTGGTAAGAAGAGCACATATTTAAGCAACAGGTTTTAAAACGCAAACTATTCCATGTACCTGGCCTTACTCAGCTAGCACTTTTTACTACGGTATGTCAAAATAAAAATGGCCAGTTGATCAGACCTCGTCAACCGGCGAAGACGAATAACTCAGTTGCAAATTTTTGTAAATTCTCGTTCACATCATAAAATTCTGAGAGAACCCCCCTGGCTTGTATTCGGAGGGGCTCTTTTACTCGGGAGGGGGAGGGGGAGGGCTTATTTAAGGACGGGACAGGAGAATAGAGAAGTGAGTCAGAGAGAATCGATGAGCGTCTTAGAGCTGGAACCAGGGAAAAGAATTCTTTAGATTAAAATGTACCATGCAGCGCCTCCGATACACGTGTAGACATGTGCCTTATAATACGTACATTAGATTAAGTTAGAACATAAGACATTTTGCTCTAACGAAGAAAATCTCGTTCTAACTAAACACAGTTATCCAAAAATCTGTTGCTTCTTCTTCTTCTTCTTCTTCTTTTTTCTCTAGTTCCTCTTCTTAATTAGTCTACTCTGTCTCTACTGCTTCGTATTAATAATACTTTACGCGAATATTCCTGAGGAAACATTATAGAATGTGCCGTATTATTTTATTCAGTTTGCCTGTTTGTGTTCCTTCCAATTTTACTTATACACCTACACATGCACGTACTCAGTAAAACTGTGGTAAGCCGCTGCAACCCATTGTATAATAACAGTAATGATAATTAATAATAATAATAGTAATTATTATCTATTCATTAGGATCAGGCCACGTAAGAAGACAAGCAATTGCCAACTTTTATGAAGACTTTGTTTTCTCTAGTTCTATTTTTATCTAGCGAGATAACCATAATCAAGACACGTCTATTTTAAGTGATGTTGCTGTTATAAACTGACGTTAATAAGAAGCGAGGTAAACCACCGATGGCCGGATCGTGTGCATGAAAAAGTTCATTTAAGGTTGAAGTAGGAGAAGAGCGTCAGAGTGTCTTCAAGAACCAAGAGCAAGTTTTATTCAAGAGAGTGGGAGAGATATTCGCCCGCTGTTGGGGGCATAACTTACTTAAAACGAAAAACAAGACATAATGATGTAGTTGAGTCAGCAATGTTACACGTGCAGAAAGAGGTACATAATTATGCAAATATCAGTAATAGAAAATAAGTTAGAAAATTATACAAAAACAATAAAGCAGCACGGTAAATGAAGAATCTATTTAGTAGTACACGCCTCTTAACACAATCAAGTTTGCAACTGTTAAATAACAAAAGCCGGGGCTCCATGTGGAACTTACTAGAGAAACTGGCCTCAGTCTTACAGTCTATTTCCTCTGCGAACGGACTCAGCTTGCGAGCAAGTTCAAATAATCTTTGGCACCCATTTTTTGGTCGTATTTGGTACTATCCAATCCTTTCCGATCCAAAAAACTGATTAAAATGGCTGTATTATTGCCTGTTAACGACTCGCTTTAATTGTTGTTGAAATTTAGATTTCCTCAGATAAGTCTTTTTAACGACTTAAAGGAGTTATAAAAATAACAGCACTCCTTCTTGAACTGCCCTCCTTTCGTTTACCTGCAAGTAACTGTGTTGTTACGTACCATTTACTACATGATTCCACCGGTAATTTTCGCAAAAATAGTCTCAAATAGACTGTTTGTGCGAAAATTATCGGTAGAATCATCTAATAATGTCCTACGCATTGATCTATTGTTTCGAGCTATCTTTACCATCGCAAACCTATACTTCGAATTTAATGTTTTATTATGTTTTTTGTTTCCTCTTCCACTTTATGTTGTTCATGGATTACGTTTGTTCAAACAAATTGTTAGCACTAACAAAAACATTGTACTGCTGATAGCGGAAGACTTTTGTGTGTAAGTAGAGCACGTATTAAGTCAACAGGTTCTATACAACCAATATATTTCAAAGCTGTGGTTGGCCTCAACGAGCGATGTTTACTTCATTCTGTAAAATAAAATATATTTAAAATGTTTAGCCCACGTATTACAACCTATGAAAAGACCATAAAAGACCATAAAATTCCTCTGAAACAATCTGATTTAACTTTATATCAAAGAATTTTTTTAAGTAACTTACTGCAGCGAAGTGCCGTGCCACTAATGTGAAAGAGCATGACTCTGAACGTGCCAGGATAATTAATTTTAATTTGTGATAAGTAACTTTACAGTTGCCTTTAACTAGATGCATTATGATACCCAATGAACTTTTAATGCTGGTTGGATTTTCTATAAACCATTTCTGTGTGTTTACATAGGGCCATCGCAGTCAGCTGCTTTAGTTGACAAGGAATTCCACACTGGAAAACATACTATACTCTCAAGGACTGATTACTTCCTTAATTCCGTGGCACAAGTGGCTTTTTGTTTTTGGCTAGCGGTTCAGTTTTTGTTTTAACCGAAGTACTTTATCAAAACCTGTTTCTTCTCAATTAAATATTTTGTTCATTAATTCGGGTACCGTATGCAGTTTTGTTGTTTGTGTATATATGTTAGAATGTATTTCTCCAAATAACATTTTTAGTTATTTAGTTATTATAATAACTTTTAGATCTTTCCCCTGAGCTCGGCCTTAAATATTCGGCGCGTTATTAACAGAAAAATGACTTACTGTTTGCAGAGAATAAACGTGAACAGAATAAGCTTGCTAGCTTATTTTTTAAGCGGTTTGTTTATCTAGTGAACAATGTGAAGTTTTACAAGTTTTATTCTGCTCGAGTTCATATCTAAATACATCACAAGTAAGGATATTTACTAAGCTGTTGCAGGGGTAGCTTATACACTCTTTCATCCGAAGAATGAAAAAAAGAGGAAATCTGTGTACTGAAACAAAGCTATTATGCTTGAATACTTCAAAGGAGGGTTTTTGAATATTCTTCCACACACATAAAGTAACCTGTCTCTATTGCGTCTGAAAAAGTACTGATGTGCTAAGTAAACGGATATAATGTTGCAAATACAAAATTTTTCAAAAATTTTGATCGTTAGCTGAACGACCCTGCATAATTCCGAATTACTAATAAAAATGACTTTACTCGTTGCCGTCCTTCTGGTAATAGATTATTATTATTAATGAAAAATATGATGTATGCCCCACTAATTTTACAAAATCTGGCATGCACCGGCGATCAAATACAATTTAAGCTAAATGTTGAAACATCTGAGTCAGTGGCATCTTATGAGAGTTTTAGTTCTTTATGAATAGTTCAGATCATGTTCATGTGCTGAATGTTGAATACTGCCAGTGCGAATCTGACACAACTGAAACTGAACAAACTTTTTCAGTTTAGTTACCAGTAGCAATTGTCTCATTGGATACCGGTGTTTTTTAGACAAATACAAACATACAATGCCATGTGGGTGGATAAATTCTAAGCGTATCAATGAGGATTAATTTTGGCACCGACTCAAAAACACAGTCACCCAGTTTGTTTTTAATTTAAGCTAATCCATCCGTTTCTTCATGGCCTCTCGGCAAATAAATGAAGCTGACTTGGTTATAGACGTGGTTTTATTATTCACCCCGGCAGTTATTCTGCTCGGGCACCGGAGCGTCAGAAATCCGGTCGAATGGCACGTACCACATTTTTCGCCAGTGGTGCAAGTGCAAAGAGGAATGAGCTATCACCAAGAAAACAAAGTCGATATAAGTTCGTGGAAGACTTCAAACTGAAAAACACTTCGAATGAAAGTGTTTTTTGTTATTATCTTTTTGTTTTCGAAAGATCTGCGTTTCAATCCGATTGCAAAGTTTGCAAATTTTACCCAAGGTGGTACGAACCTCTGGAAGGTTAAACGAAACTTAAAGTTAGTGTAACTTGTTTAATTTGGGAGTTTTCGGACAGAGCAACTTGCAGCCTTGATTCATTCTGTAGGACAAGTCGAGGTTTTTCATTTACTAGATCGGCTTAATGAATTGTTTAGCCCTACTGCTATGAACATTAGAAACTCAGTCAACCATTTGTGTTGTACAATCCGTATGTCACTGAAGATTTCACAATAGCGGAATTACATGATGAATGATCAATATAGCTCGGAGCAAAATATCTGAAAGAAACGGAAGTGATCTCAAATCCATCAGTGAGGTTATCAACTCTCACGCAAACAGACATCAAAGTCGACGAAAATCTTCCTTTCTCCTTGCTCTCTTGATAAACCTATAAAATACAACTGATCACCTATGTGATTCGTAGGCAGGGTGACCACAGGGCCAATTCAAACTAATGGTATCTAATATCTTGGTAAAACTATAAATTTTACACGTAAAGAGTTCGCGAACATCATCAAATATAAGACGATAACATATTTAGACATGATTATGGTGCCATTGCCTTCCACGTTTGTACCAATATACTGAGCCCCGACACAGGCCTAATTTTTTTATCACTATGGCCATCATAGCTATTTTAAGAATTTCAATACAGGGATGTTTTTCTCAGGCATTTCGTAACTCTTCACATTAAATAAAACTATCATCTAGTAGAAGACTTTTCAAACAAATAATTTGATTTAATGAAACAGTAAAAACCCATGCCACTGTCAAAAAATGAACATAATTTCCTTTATGATAATTATTGAAAAGAAAAAAAGGCAAGACTTAAAACAAAACAGTACGCAGATCTCATTAACAGCCCACTTCGATATGAATTATTGTTACTACTCTGAGTGACTGAGCATCACATCTGATTAGAATACTATAATTATTAAAGCCCATGTTAAAGTTAACAAAATTAGTTCTTTCTTCTTCTTCTTCTTGCCCCGCCTCTTCCACTCGTTTTTTTCCTGCTCACACGACTTCGTGTTTACTCCGCTGCTAACTCTTTCTCCGTCGTGCCCGATTCTTACTTAAGGCTTTATCGTTTTCTTAATTTGTAACCGTTCAATTGATTACATTAAGTTTACGCGAAATGAATTGCTTTAAAATTTTAATCGGTGAAAATCATTGAATAAAACTATGTCTGTCTTTTCTTTTCCAATCCTTTACATTTCTCCACTATTTTTTGGCTTGCTTTGTGTCCCTTTGTCCCCAATCTGTATTCTATAGTCTCTCATTTTAGCAAATTGTTGGCTCATAAAAATTATAGCGGAAAACTTTTTGAAGATTTAGAGCACGTATTCGGACAAACGAATATTATAACATGCAAAAACATTACACTTCAATGCTGTGGCTAGCCGCAACACAGCGCATTGTTTCCTACCCTAACACAAAAAAAATCAGGACACGCCGAAATAATAATACAAAAATCTGCCAAAGTTAGCGAAGTTTCAACAAAGAGTTATTAAGCTATTTTTTGGTTTGTTTTCGATTTTTGTTTTTTTGACATCGTGCCATAACCAAATATATTTTTACTAATCAATAACACACTTTTTTGTTGTCGAATTTGACTTCCTCAAATAACCCGACTAAATCCTTTAATTGGAAAAGTAAAGGCCTTTCTTTTTATCAATATTATGATTTAATAGTTTCCATCTTTAACACACCACCATGACAACTTATCCCAAGACTGTAACAAAAACATAAACAAGCCGATAAATCGCTTATGATCCCAAACCGCGCCGGGGTCATTGAATGTCTTGTTAACGATATTTTTTATACCTTTGTTTGTTGCAATTCGTTTCGGTTTTACGAACGCACTGCACAGCCCAATGAGCAAGGACCAATAATTTATTGAAACTTTTCTATTGCCCTCACTTAAGGTTCATTCTTTTATAAGAACAAAAGAAGTCCACGCGTCAATTGCGTCGGCGGATATCACGTCACACAAGACGCGTTATATTTCTGAACTTATTCTAACGTGCGATATTCGACGACCATTTAAGTGTGAATTTAAAATTAAACAAGCGAGGCTTGTCATTTCTGATTTCCCACACCCGAAAGTTCTTTCAAAACAGCCAGTTTTGTTTATGCGCACCCAATTCCCACTACATAATAACCCCAAATAGAAATTCTCATGAATGTTTGTAAATGTTTACCAGAGCTTGCCGTTACTAAGAACTACACCCGTCCAACTACCATGTATTTTACAGAACTAAAGAAGACTTTAAATCTGGTAAAATGAAAACAGCAATGCTAATTATAGCAAGTAAAAGCTTTTAAGTTTCGGATTATGATGGTATTATTAACTTAAATAAATTTAAACACCTCAAATGCGAAGTTTTGCTGTGAGGCTGTTGTTTATTCGACCGTGTCCTGTTCATTCTTTTAGTCCATGGACTATTAGGAATGACGTCACAAACATTCGGTTAACGTCGGAGAATTATCGACTGACGACATAAGTGTTTCCGGTAATAGCTTGACAATAAAAGTAAACGTATATTAAGGATCGGAACATTTAGCGCTACGGCAATCCGTAACGAGCATAAGGCTACTCTCTGTTGAGATCGAAGCAAGCATGTTTATTCAGGTACCCGATTCTGTGAACAAATCCCTCAAAAGAGGCCATGTTCCAAGAACACAGATTCACTATCCAAGATATTCCTTTCAAAATCAAGTCGCCGTTAACGCTGTTTGGATAGGCAGCCCTAACTCCGGCGTACACGAGTCACGAAACATGTTAGTTGGTGGACACGATCACTGCAATTGTGGAGTAGAGCCAGTGAGACCCGCAATTGGTCCCGGCTGGATCCCGTGGAATCCCGCGATGGTACCCACCCACGAACAACACCGAATGTGTCGAGAACTTTATAGTAATTTAGTTTGTCCACAAAGCGCAGTTACGAGGGAAAGCATAGTTAACCAAAAGAGGCAGAATTTTTTTACCATAAAAGAAGAAGTGTCAGCTGACAAAGAGGAGGACTGTAGTGAAGAAGATGAGATCGAAAGCATAGGATCGCCGCGCTCATTAGCTTCTTCAGGCTCCACCAGTAGTCGCGATGATACCTTAATTAACCTCAGCTCAGAGTTGTTGAGCTCGACAGGGGCACAAGCACCTGCTGCCAAACCACGCTCCCAACAGGTAAACCCCTGGGGTAAGGCTTCATACTCTGACCTGATCACAATGGCCATAACATCCACGGACGACAATATGATGACTCTATCAGACATTTACAGTTGGATTGTCAAGAACGTGCCATATTTCAACGACAAAGGAACTTATTTATCAGTGCAGGGTTGGAAGGTAGGTCAAAGACAGTTCGGTATTATGTAACTTGCACTACGCTTGTTTTTCGCCTCACTGCTAACACTTCTTAAACCTCTTAATACGGCAGTTGTTAAATTTGTGTATAGGTCTTCAAACATGCACAATTTAACAGTTAAATAGCTTTAAGTTTAGAAAGTATATAACCACTTTACATTATATGAGGATAAGAAAACCAAAAAATAACCGAAAAGCTCATTACTTAAGTCACTCTTATGTCTAACGAAATTGTCACTGCGTTACTGCCCTTAATAAAGCAAATTTAATGTTTTCATAAGTCACCCTCCACTAAGCATATTAGGAATACCTTGAGCTTTCATTTGTTGTGTTTAGAATATTTTATTCAATTCCTTCCAGTTTCAGTAAAAAAGAAATTTAAAGAATTCTTCCGAAATTTAATTGTAGAATTCTTTTAACGTCAGTTTTTTTTTATTCTTTCATGGGAGAGGTTGCGCTATTTTCTCGCAACACGTTGCTGGAAAACGAGCTATAATGATAGTTTTCAAAAGGAAGGAAAACCAGGATTTCGCCCTTGACTGTGGTAAAAAAAAAGACGCGGCCTGAGAAGAATATTTCAGAATATTTACTGAAATTGGAGTCTTAGAGAACTTGGCATAAAACTAATGTTTAATTGTAAAAAAAGTAAATAAATAAATAAATAAAAATAACCAGGTAATTGTTGGGATTTGGATTTGGACAACTGATGTCACCATTGGTTTAATTTACGCAGTCAAGAAACAAAGGAATATTTATATTCGAGTGATTCGTGACCAAGAAACTGAGTACTGGGTTGACCAACGGAATACTTAAAACAGTCATTTCCGAGGCTGTTTTCCGCTCTCGTCTCGGGTTAAAGTCTTCCTGTGTACGTTGCGATAATGTCTTCTTCAATAGAAAAAGCAAACCCGGTGTTTTATGTCATCTATGATTTCAATACTATTGCTAAATCTTAAAGTAAATCGGAGCATTTTCTTATTGTTGGGGTAAACGCCTGAATTAACGAAATTTTCTCGCTGGTTCCAAATCATCGTCGATTGCCTTCCATTGCTTGTAATTTCTGTGAGAGGAAAGCCTCAAAGTTTCTAAATTCTCCAACAATCCTTTTGTCACTTTGAAACCTAGGAAGAGTGGAATTTCTTTTTGCAAAGTATAGGAGAAGCGATGTGCAACACAGTAGAGCCGAGTGCACTAGTAAACCATTCGTGACAACATCAACCATTCACGTCATATGACAACTGCAGTTTAAGATGATTCCGAAATGAATTACAGAAGTTGACAGAAAGGGAATATAAGGCTTTTTCCTGTGTGCAACTGAAGCCAAAACCGGCTAAGAACGAAACGGGCCGTTTTCGCCGATACATATTTCTTTTTTAATTTTGGAGGATTTCTTCATTGAATCTGATCATTTCAAAAATGAAGTCAATGAAGTTAGAGAAAAATATAAACTTAGAACGCGGACTTCTTACGTTAAGGTCTCATGACGCACCCCTGTCAATATCATAAGCACTCTCTTCTACAAAGAAACGTCTTGAACTGAAACGCGCCAGAAAGTTTTGCCAACGGCAAGAAATTTCCAGAACTTGTCCTTCTTCAGATCCGTTTTGTTTTCTCCTGATAAATACATAAATTAGATGTAGATTCAATACGTTCTTGTGCTGAGTCAGTTAAAGCAAGAGATAGTAAACACAATGAAACTCATTACAACAGGAAGTATAAGGTCAGGGCAGATTTAACGATGATATCAAACTTAGCTCAAATTTAGTACTACCTTAGCAATGACAACGCACTTTATCTATTTTTTTTTTTTTTTAAACACGTGTACACGTCTTGTGAGGTCGTACTAAAATAACCTCAATTACAGCACTCTTATAGTGACCTAGTTTTAATTTTGGCCCGTACGCTGGGTGAACTGATTCTGTAGCCAGCCAAAGTCTGAGTGGGAGTAATACATCTGACTAAACTTAAGTTTAATTACCTTAAGGCAAGAGTTCAACGTAGATTTAAGCTATGCACTATCATATTATAATCAACTTAACATCATCTCGAATCATCATTAGGTGCCAACCACTCGAAGTTGGTCGATTATCTTAGATGTCTACGTCAAATGTTCTTTCTCCAAGCTCCCACAATTTTTGTAATTCATCTTCTTCAAGTCCTTCATATTATTCACCCATTGTCATGCGCTGTAATGTAATGTTTCGGATGAGAGGGCAAACGTACGTGTACTAGTTAACATAATATAACCGAGTACTAAGCTAGGACATCACCATGCAAGTGCGCCACTGGCGTCCGCTAATCGGTCCGTTTATGAGCTTACACTAACCCACCCAACCAATCATATGTATCCTGTAATAATAATCCACGTTATATCTTATGATATATCTTAAAATCATTTTCTCTCTCGATAGAACGCTGTACGTCACACTCTATCGCTCAGAAAGCGTTTCGTTCGAGTCCCAGACCCCAAACGACCATACAAATCGATGTGGACAATTTCGGATGATTATCAACGAAACCACCTGAAAGACAAACAAAGGCACTTAAAGATAAAAAGAAGAAGTGAGAATGCACAAGGAAGTAGTCAAACAATGGATTTAGATGAGACAGCTTCTTGAAAGAGCCAAGCTTACTTAGCAAAATGAATAAGGCAACAGGACTGTGATCTGTGATCGCCTATCCGAGCCAATTTTATGGGAAGGAAAAATAAGAAAAACCCGCATATGACGAGATCATCGACATAGGGAGCTCTGTCATGAAATTCTGGGTCACAGATTTGCAGCTTACAAAGATATCTTGAGGTTGAAAAAAAATATTTATTCACCAAACCAATTGTTTGGTAAAATGGAAAACTACCAGAGAGGTAACACAAACACTAGGTACAAGGAAAGGCGAGTAAAAAAAGAAAAGAAAAAGAATTTAGGCCAACTTTTTAAAGATGATGACAGCGTGACATAGCTCCTTAACAAAAGTCGTCGGGATTGTTTTCTTTCTGAGAAGCTAGGAAAAATACACCCCAGGAATGGCAGCGGATTGAGGAGCGGCAGTGCGGGGTGATGTGGGGGCAGAGGTACTCTGGATTCAACGTGACGGGATGATCAGTTGGGGCAGAAATGCAAACAAAACAACAACCTTGGCTCTAAATGCGAGAAATGTAATATCCAGGAGTCCATAACTAAAACATCCGAATCCCATTTTTCTCGAATCTCGAGTCTCTCACAAGCAAATAAAAGATCGTCCAATCAGACCAAAAATCTCAAAATTGAAAATTGCCAACCAATAAAACTTCTTATTATTTATTACTTTTATCACCATCTTCATCATCATGAAAAAAATTCAATCAGGAGTATTCCCCACCGACAACACCCCGGGAAACACAACTCACCTTTTTAGCTCTGGTTCGGAGGAAACCATCGTACCAGACTTCAAAAATCAATGTACAATATTTTTGAAATGTGCATTTACCACTTACATGCATGCGCTGTAATGTTTATCATTAGGGTTATGTGTAAATATTAGTGTCTAGTATTGTATTTTAATTGTTAACTATTAATAGTAGAAGGCAAATTATAAAAGAAAATTATTTTAATTTGTAATTATATAAATTATATGATATATAAAACAAACCTTAGAAAAGAGATTTATTCCTATATCAAAGATCTGCTTGTATAAGGCGAAATGAGATAAAAGTAAAATTATATTTGTCTTGTTATAATAAATAAGATGAGCCTCAGTAAAAAATCAGTGTTATATTTGTGTCCACTTTTGTCCCGTCCTGGAGGCTGAAGTGCCCACTTGTCGTCGGGTGTGGGAAAAATACGTTGGAAGGGAGCAAAACCTCCTCCCCCAAATATATAAATTTAGCCTGGCCTAAATGCGGAGCTCGTGTTCTTCTATATTGTCATCGAAAAGTATAAGCCATTGCCAATAATTTCCAAAATCATGCTAAATTCAACTTTATAATAATACGTCCATCACATTTTTGATACATAATAACATGTAGTGAACTTTGGTAGGGAAAGAAATTTCTTTAAAGCAAAGGCATATAAAGGAAAACGAAAACGATTTAGTTAATTGAAGGGGTGAGAAACTGGAAAGGTTAAGGTAGGTTAAGTTATTTCATCTGTTAACTCATCAATTACACCTGATAGGCCGTCGTGTGATTAATTTTCAGATAAGTAGTTTGTATTTAGCTGTTTTCACTTTTCAGTCTTTAAGATCCAAGGACGCGATGGCAACGAAAACGTCGCTTAAAAAGTGTATTTTGGTTCCTTCAGTCTTAATCGCGATTATTCCTACCCACTTACTTTGTCGAACCCTCCTGAAGTTGAGGGACAATATCCAAGTTCAGGAAGTCAAATATAATTTCGTCGTGGCTTGTTTACGTCCTCTATAACACGTAAAATTAGGCAATTTCACGTCGTAGTTGTTCATAAACGGCAAAGAAATGTACAGAAAAGGCGTGATTTGTGAGAAGCTATTTTTGAAAAGACGGATAATTTGAAAACTTTTACATTTTGTGTTTTAACGATTTTACTGACGTTCATAACCTTGGAAGACATAAGTTCCAAAGATGAATCACGATAAGAAATCAATTTACTATAATTACACTTTTTCTCTTTAGAAAAGAACTACAAACCTTGACATAGAACAGATGGCTTAACGACTAACCCACACTCTAAAAATCAATCTTATTTCTTTTGTCTTGAGGTGATGCTATTAGTAAACAAGACAACCATAAATCGATACAAGCAGTTCTTTAGATTTCTCTTTATTAATTTTTCCCCTAAATCATTTTACGATTTCGCTATTCGCATTTGCTTTGAAAGGCGAGGCGGGGAACCTTGTATTGCCCATGACCCAAGATTCACGACCACTCTACCCACTAATTCATCTTGAAATTCTCTCTTTTGTTTATCAGTGGTACCATAAACTAAGCCCTTCTTGTTTTGTTAATTATTTTAACCCAGTATCTTCAATTCATTCATATTGATAATTGATAATCTGTTTGCCTCTGTTCATACCATACGGCATTCGTTCTCTCAGTTACACTGGTCCAAAACTTTGGAATTCTTTATCTATTGATGTTAAGAAAATCAAGCCGTTTTCCAGTTTTTCGTCAATATATCAAGAATTCTGTGATTGATGGTTGTAATACTGTTGTTGATTCCTAATGTTTTACGATTATATTATCTTAACTGCTATTTAATTAACGAAGTAATACTTTTTATCTAAAACAACTATAATTTTGTATCTATATTCCTTCTACTCATATTCTTGTTTGGGTCACCTACTCGGTTAGTTCTATGAACTATTTAGGTGTCCCAAACTCTGCACAATTAACCTTTACAAACTCTCGATTTTATATTTTAAAACACTAATTTGTATTAATTATAATTATTCTGCGTGAGTTTAAATAAAAATTGACTTGACTAATTTATACCCTGTGGAAGTTATTTTCTACCGGAGAGCAAGGTAAGTAGCAACATTCCAGTTTAAGAGTGTAAAACAATGATTCATACTTACTATCTTTCCGCTCACTCTAAGTTAATTCTTGGAAAGTCTGTCTCTTCTTGGGTTTTTCATCCATTACTTTTCATTCCTAACAAAGGTCAAGAGCAAAAAAAAAATCCAAGCTTTTCCCCCTTTGCAAAGGTTTCGCTAACCTTATGACCACTATTCCATCGGCTGCAATCTCTTTTTGTCATTGTAGACGAAGTACTTAAAAATAAGAAAATATTTCTGCTCTACAATACCATACACATGGCTGCCGAAGAATTAAACGTAATTTTACACTTGAGGCCTTCACTTACGGCTTAACGTTAAATTATTTTCAGGAGACTATCTAAGTAAGTGATCCACACTTTTAAGTTTAGGATATTAATGATGTGGGCTCCCCACATTTTGTAAATTGCATTGTAATAATAGATTAGTAAATAACATATTATTTTAGTGCCGAAGTATTTTAAGGACGCTCATTAATTAAAATAGATTGTATGTTATATACTAGAAAGCAATAAATGAAATTCTGTACAATGTATATTAGTAAGCGGTTTAAATTTTGTACTTAAGTTCTACAAATTCCATAAAGTTTTAATACGTTATGTTAGTTTATTATTTCATTATTATTAATTACGGAGCAAGAGTTGCCTTCATAGCTCTAAATTGGCCAGTTGGAGAACCTCGCGCGCTGAAAGTTGAGGATAAAAGCCTTCAACAGAATGCCCCGAATTTCTCCTTTGGCGATAGTTTAATCTATGTGAATTAAATCGTTATAGTTAATCTATGCAAATTAGCTAGTAAAACTAGTAATAATAATAATAATAGTTGACACTACAGCTGCACCCGCTCTGCAGCCCGCTCTGTAAATTGTTGGTCAATAGTATTCTTGCTCGTTGTGTAGCTCTTTGAAATATACCGGCGATTCATAATTTAGGAATTTGTTCATGCTTAGCGTGCGTATTGCTGGTTTTCAGTGTCACGCCATTTCAAAATAGATCAAAATAAAAATCAAAACTGTTCAATAGATAAAGTCCAGAATCTGGGAAATGAAAGGAGGTACGTATACAAAGACCCTCGCCAAGATTCAGGTCAGAGGAATATTTCGCATACGAGATATCCGAAGAAATGTTTTACCCAAACTTATAGAGATTTGTATGGAGACTCCATGCTGGTGCTCACCTGGATGAGCTCCAACATGGCGGACGGAAACCAACAGAAACATCTGTTACCGAGTTTCTCTACAAAAGCGTGAATTCATCCTTCGAGAAACTCATAAACATTAAAGTAATACTTTTTCAAATACATGAACTGTTTAGATAGCAAAATTTCCTGAAATAAGTCATTTTTTAACCTACATGACAGCTCTCTTGGCCGTCATGTAAATGCCGCGTCACGCAAAAGCTTAGAAATTCAATCGTACACTATCACAAAACTAAGAACCCTTTTGAAGCGAAAATTTGTATGAAAATTAGTTTTCAGCTGCCCTAATGAATCGTGAAAGTAAAATCTCAGTAGGATCGATAGTTTTTTAGTTTGAATTTTAGTGACGTCATGTGAAAACCAACAATATCGAGTTATGGATGCACGCGGGAAGTTTGGAGAGCACGAAAGATGCGTAAGAGTTGCACGAGGCGATAGCCGAGTGTAACTCTAGCTTCTTTAGTGCTCTCCAAACTTCCCAAGTGCATCCATAACTCGATATACGCACAGCTAAAAGCATGAGCAAATTCTTTTATAACATAGCTGACAAAAATGCTTGCTCTTTGATTAACTGTAAAATTCTTGTAACGCGCGCCACAGAAAAACAAACGCTTCTACTGGCTGGTTACAAACACGCCACAATCGCCTAGTTTGAAAGAAAATTCTTTCTGTAAAACTGAGAACGAAAATTTGCTTATTTATTCGTTAACGATCAATTGAAACTAAGTAGAAACAAAGACAAAAGTATCTTGAAGTCCACCTAAAGTTAAAATACTCGCATGTTCGTAACACGTCGTGGAGCATGGTTTGGATCCGGCGCTGAGAGGATGTTATGTTTTGCTCGGCGAAATCCAGAAAACTTGTATTTTTGGCGAAGACGACTGTCATTCTTCTTTACATTCGTTTACGACAATGGCTGGTCATTAAGGCTACTTGAGAAGACCTACCAGCAGTTGTTTTTATGAGCAAAAAAATTACTATGTCTTCTTGTTTAATTTGTCTTGTTATTGCTAGAGAAATTTTCCTGATTTAGTCGGATTGTTCGGCGATAACAAAAGTGGATAACAAATTTAAAAACAACAATAAAAACGTAAATTTTACCTTTAATTGTTGTTAATGACCAATTGCTGTCTTTTCTGATCCCAGTGAATGTCTCTCGGCCAAAATTTGCTGCAGATGGTCTTCCGACAAATTTGCGAAACGCACAACTTGCGAGTTTTTTTGAATTCGGCTTTATATTTGCAGCCGCTCTTGGATCAGGACGTAAAAGGGCAATGCCGATTGAAAAATTAGGCAGTTCTTCGCTGGTTTCTTCCATATTTTAAAGAGAAGGAAAACTGCACTGCAGCTTAAAAGACGACAACTTTGCAGCCAGGTTAAAAAACAAATGCTTACGTCATCTATGAACAAAATCTCTATTTACGCACGGGCGTGCGTAAATAAAGATTTTGTTCATAGCGGCTCTATATCTACCTACGACAAAGAGCCAATCAGAGAGCAGGATTTTTCAAATGGACCAATCAGAGCGGAAAGATTTTTATGACGCAATAACGGTCCTCCAAAATACCACGTGACTCATTCAGATGGACCAGTCAGAAACCTGGATGGAAAAGAGGCCTCCAAAATACCACGTGACTCATTCAGATGGACCAGTCAGAAACCTGGATGGAAAAGAGGCTGAGGTGACGCTTGGACTTGACGTCACGTCACGCAAGAAGTCATCAGAAACTCGTGTTCCCATTGGCTGAAATTTGACAATTTCCTGTCAATCTTTCAAGAGTTGACCAATCACTGTTTGTCACGTGGAAGGGGCGGAGCATTGTTTTTGTTATTAGCAGTTGTCTGGCTAGAACGTCCTCACTTTTATCAAGATGGAGGAAGGTGATGATGCTCTACGTCAGAGAGAACGTCAAAGATATTACCCTTTGAAATTGCCAAGCACAGGCTACAAACAGGGGGATGTTTGCGTGGATATTTCCCTAGAAAAGATTGATGTAATGGAGCATATTGCAAGAAATCACATGCCACACAGCCGGCGACGTAATAAACGTTATTTTGTCAGCAATGACAAGGCTTTTATTTACCAGCAATTAGTTCAAGAGACAATGAAAAGGCCAGGCAAGTTAATGCCGCACGGGAAATTACACAATAGAGGAGTGAGACAAAAGACCTTTTCTGAAATAGTTGGAGTGCATGGGTTGTCCAAAGATGCCTGTAACACAGTGACAGTCATATATGACACCACAAACCATAAATTGATTACAGCGTTTCCAACCATCTGATGGAAGAAGACCAAAAGATTGGAAAGGAGTGAGGAGTCGTGGGTTCATATAGAGGGGTGACGAATGGTAAAATCCGAGACTTGCCGAGACGCCGAGATCCTAGTTAGAAATCCGAGCCCGAGACTCTTTGGTAAAAAGTTTCGAGACTCAAAAAAAGTAAATACAAACCATGCAAAAACGAGACTTCGAGACTTACCAAAAACGTTTCCGAGATTTCGAGATCCTGCCAAAATTTTCCGAGACCCACGTTTTTCGAGGTACCATTCGCCACCCCTATACAGGGCAAGCACGCGCGCTATGTTATAATGAACATTTTCACACATATTCCATACAATAGGTGAGATAAATGCAGGAAACGCGAGGTTCCATGCACAGTTTCAGTTCGATTTACACAGCTTTGATCAAAACATTCTCAGTTTCGAGAATAGTTTATTCTAAACCATAAGAAATGATTTAATTAGAAGTTGAGTTTTTCGCTATTTCTCTTTCACTTTTTACATTCAGTTGATTCTATTTGCCGGAAAGTAAGCCTTAGAAATTAAAAGGACGTTTAGTCAATTCACGCTCGCGCTTTCTAGTCTTATTTTAAACTGTATAGCGGAAAGACATCTGTGAGCAGGGAATAAGTCAGCACAGAATTTGATTGTCGGCGAATTTTTGTAATCGTCCATCGTTCTGCTAGTGATAAGCTAGCCGTTGTTCACTGGTCTTGCTTTTTTGGGGCTGAGTCTTATTCCGATCAAAGAGAGAGAAAGAGTGTCTGGCAAGGTTTCCCATCAAAGATTTGTGAACTCGTGTCTGGCAAACTCTCTAAGTGTTTATATATATACAGTTCTACGCACCTTATAACTTCATCTGCGCTTAACGAGTGTCTTTTGGTCCATAACTTTCAAAACAACTGCTCCACAGAATGTCACTGATAACACTACGTAACGTAAAAGAGTATCGAAGTATGACTTCACAATAAATGTCACAAAATCTACCTAAGTGGTCCCTTTGGGATTTTCTGTCTTTACGTCATCCTAACCACTTCGTACTTGCGGGCGCAAACAATAGAAACGTCATCATTACCCTACCGATTCCTCGCGGCCCCTGTTCAAGCAAATCGAGATTTTTTCTGGCATACTGATTGTATATTTCAGCTGTAAGTACTTTCCTTAATATACGCGCGAGTTAGTAGAGTGCCTCCTTGGGATTTCGCCTTCTGGGCGAATTCCCTGAATGCGGGGCAATTATTCAGCTTTATGATGAGCTGAGGTATATTCCATCTATCCTGGAATATGGCGGGACGACTATCCTAAATTGAAAAGGACCTTGCCATACGTCTGGACTTACTTACAGCAAGCCTTAATTGAACCCCGTTACTAATTCGACTAATATTTTAAATGATCGCAGAAATGCACGTGACCGATTTAATATGAGTCCTTTTTTTTCTTCAAGTAAAATCTGCGAAAACCAGTTAAGACAGTGCGGTTGTTGGATGTTGTTGTTATTTTATTTAATTTATTTTTATATATTCTTAGTACTTAGCTTTTACAGTTCATATTTGATGAATTATAATTGCACATTTTCAGTCTTTAATGTTTAGAAATATACTTGCCAAGGGCTGTGGATTACCGATAAACGAGCTGATTAAGCTAAGTGTAATCTCTGCGCTAAATAAAATATCTTATCTTACCTTATCAATTCCTCCTTTGTCCTTTATTGAGTTCGCCACGGTGACTGGAAATAAACAGGACCTACACTGTACGTCCCAATTGGTGTCAACCACTTCATTACCCACCCAGCCCATTAAAAGGTTATACCTCACCACCGGGGTCTACGTCCCCATACTCTTTACGAGCAGCTGAAATAGCTCTGTTTTTTGTTACGTCCCACAAGAATCTGGGGTGCTTACCACTTCACAGAAAAATCCGGTTGGGATGTCGAAAGCATAATGGTAAGCGCATTACCAGTTTACCGCAGAATTGCCACATCCGTTAGGGTTTGAATCCAAAAGAGCTCAAAAGGGGCGAATTTGTGTAGCGTGAGTCTGGAACCTAGAAGGAACCGAGAAATTGGTAGATGGTAGGCAACATTCCGTTTGGCTCGTACCAACCGGAATAAGCAGACTACCTCAAAACGTACTCCTCAGTTTTTGGTTGGAATTTCCGAAAAGTAACCCTGCCATTTACCTTTCATCAGGAATTTCTGAAATTTTCTTTCAAATGTTAAGCACCCCAGAACAGTGAAAAAGCTGTGAGACTAAACTATGTAAGAATTTGCTGTATCGATCTTGAAAATATTTCCTGAGACAGATTGCTCTCAGATCACGATAAAAGTCTCCAATCACACTTCATAAAGAGGATGATTCGAGACTTTCATCATATGATACTGAATGCCCAAAAGCTCCGCTACATTCCGGTAATGGCCTGATCCAGGAACGTAGCCCATGCGTACAGCTGAAATCTGGAAAAAAAAAATTATTTCCTGAAAACATTTTTATTATTAAATCGGGATGATTTGATCAATCTTTTGCTTTATATTGGTGTCTCTGCCTCTCTGAAGGGTAGACGTCTAGCCTTTTGCTCGTAACCTTCTTGATGTTGTCACTGTTTTAACCTTTTTTTTCGCAAACACTATACCTTACCGATAACACTATAGAGATATAAAATAAACAACTAACCTGATTGCATTTTCCTTCGTATTTATTAAAATGTCCTGCAGAAAAAAAGCAAGAAATGGCAATTCTAAGCCCCTTAATTGGAAACATCTTCTGGGGGAGCATGCCCCTATACCCCGTAGTTTGGAACGGACCTTCATCAGTCTAACCTTGCTTTCCGTGCGTTAACACCCTCAAAATCTCACCCTTCGCCCATGTGATTCTCTTCTAAAAGACTTCGAAAAGAAAGTAACTTCATGTGAGTTTGGTAGGAGTTTTTTCACCTTTATAATCGTATCTCATACAAAGCGCTAACCAATATCCATTAGAAGCGAGTAGGAATTAATACCAAAGGTTTTCCACCTCTTGTCTTCTCGCTAGTGTCAATCAGAAAACAGAATTATACAGACCATTACAGGGCACATACAAATTAACGTCAGTATTTCTAGTGCATCTTAACAAAGGAACCGTTAAACCCATTCGCTTCCGTTTGAAGCTAGTTGCGCCGTTTTATGGCCACCATCTGAGCAAAAAGAGCCAAAACTACCCAAGGCGTTTCTAAGTAGAGAACGACGTTGAATTTCCTTTCTGATGCCATACAATTTCAATTCAGAAAGAAGAAAAAACTTCGCGCTGGCTTTGGGGGGTTTGACATTAGGCACTCTAAACTGTCGCTTTGTCAATTTCCCGCTTGATCGCTCTTTTTCGTTTTTTCTTTTTTATTTCTTTTCTACTGCATTTACCAGACGGTGAGAAACGTTTTAGCTGAAACTGAGAGAAAGTTTACTCAAGTCTTTTAAGATAACAATAAAAAAAGGGGTGATGAATGGTCCATTAAAATTTTTAACTGCTCGCAAAATTTTTGCCTTTGCTTGATTTGCTCGCAAAATTTAAATGAGTGCTCGCTTGCTCGCGCTCCCCAAATTTTTGCGTTGCTCGCAAGCTCACAAAGCAAATTTTTTATTTCTGCTTGTGCTCGCAAAGACCATTCGTCACCCCTAAAAAAGATTATATAATCCATTTGAGGTGCGGGAAAACTATTAATTCACCGAAAAATTCTGCTTGAGCAGAAACAACTTTGCAAAGAATGATTTGCACAACCTGCCTGCACAGGTCGCGGTGATGACAACAACACTCACCTGCTTTCCCAACTATCGGTTATCAAATTCAAAAGTTTCTCTTAAATTTACATTACATAAAACACATGGTAAACGCTACATCGTGCAATTTTAAGTTAAGGAGGCACTTGGAAGACGTTTTGGAAAGATTGGCAAGCTCACAAGAACTCGAGGTAAGGCGTCACCAGCGTGCTCAATAAGAATATGTAGCACGCTCACGCTTTTGAATTTGAATATTCTATAACTATGTTAGAACACTTACAGCCTCAAGATGACAACTTAATTCTTTCTTTTACTAAAGGCGCCATATCACCATCGTGCTAGCTTGTATAAAACGCAGGGCGGCCACATTAGAAGCTTCTGGCGAAGCTATGTTGTTGCTTGCAGGATGAAAAATAAGATATTATGGATTCAGATGTCGCACCTGGTAAAATATATAGGTTGATGCATTAAGTGTTTTTTATTCGGCGCTCAAACTCCCACGCGTGTTGACAAATCTATCAAAGAATTAAACCCCTCTTTGAAAACGGAGCTGAAAAGAAAAGGGAAATGTTGTTCATGAAATAACGAAAATTGTATAGCCTGTGAGTTATTTTCTTACTGAAGGAAAGGGCTCAAATCACCTACTTTAGTACAGTACGAACTGCGTGCATAACTGATTTGCTTAGTTTTTTTCTGTCTCTGGTTCTGTAGATCACATCATCCAGTCCTCTAAATAACCATACACTGATCATGTATAAAAGGAACAGACCGAATAGAAGAAGCCTTAAAATAAAGAAAAATCAATGCAGTATGACTCTCGTGGAGAAATTTCCTTTGAAATGTTTAACAAAAGGAGGAAAGGAAATAAGACTATGTCAGGCAAGGTGGAGGTTTTCCTAGTGAATAGCATTATCAAAATGGGGACATATCGCGCAAATTTGATGGTAAAAATGTATTAAACAAGCAGAGCAAGTGGTTCTCGCTAACTTGTTATAAACATAAAGCCACACACTTCATCTTCATTTACAGATGTACTATTACAAACGTCTTGGGTATACGGATAGAGAGAAGTAAAGAGCTAACCGTTTGAATGCAGATGTCCACGCAACACGTAAATATAACTGACTGGTTCCTCTTGCCGGATCTCTCATTAAAGAGATGCTGTAGCCAGATGTCACTTAAAGTGTAAAATAAAACAAAACTGAATGCAGGCTTAGCCGAAATATTTGTCTATAATATAATCAGCCCTTTGCCGTAGTGCCAGCCCTGCATTCAGTTTTGTTTTAAAGAACTAAGATGCTACGGTGATTTCGTTTATATTCTTGCTATCTTATGAAAAGGAATGCTCGCCTATGTCTTTCTTTCCTAATAATTTTTTCTACAAATATTTCGCCCCACTCGGGAATCCGAATTCCGGAATCCGAGAAAGTTTGGCTTGTAACATCCGGGATCCAGTAAATTTTTGTTGTGAAATCTAGAATCCTGGCTTTGGAATCCGGAATACAGCCCAAGGAATCCGGAATTCCACCAATGATTCGAATCCGGAATCCATGTTCAACTGACAAAGAATTATCTGTAATCCAGTACTGTACTTGGAATCCAGATTGGCGTAAAATCCAGATTGTCTTGGATTCCCTCACATGAGGCGATATATTTTGTATATAAGGCTTAAAAGTTGTTCTCAACAACTTGTCGTGCAAGGATTTGGATGATCATCAGGTTTTTTATATAACATATAGATTTTGCCAGGGCTAAAGAAACGGTGAAGATAACGAGAACGATAAAAAATAACAACAGTAGGTCTAATTGGCAAAAAAAAAAAACAATATTGCATGTGCGGCACACTTTTTAGTACATCAGTCTTTGTCATTGTTTTCCACAACTACAACGTGAAACTTCCAGACACTTCCTAGTTCCACGTTTTATATGAATGTGTTCCTGTTCACTTTTTTTTTCACTGCCCCTCATTTTCACCTTGGTGGCCTCTAGCATTCCTCATTTTCTCACCGCCGCTATAAAATTTCATTTTCAAGTTTTTGTTCCAACGAAATTGGTCTCCGTTGTTTTATTATTATTATTATTATTTATCGCTCTTGCTCTTTCTCTGTTATCCACGTTAATGTAGACATTAGAATTCAGTCGAAAGGAAGACTCGGCTTGGTGGTTGTTTTTTTTCCTGTCTAAAAGTCTGGGTGGCCAGGCGATTTATCGCCGAAACGCGCAGGGCACTTGAAATGGTGGACGTACCTATGTATGGACGTACGTACGATTTTGTCAGAACCAAAATTTCTTATATAGATATTAACCAGATTTTCTTACCTATAGTGCTCCGCTACGTGTGCGAACTAGAGCTCCGCTATTAAGGTGAATTTACTATCGCAAATGGTTTGGAAGCGGAGACTGCAAACGCTTACCCTTCGTTATAGTGAATTAAACTTACCCTGAGGACGACTTTCGCGTACCTGAGGCAGCGTGAAAGTCAGAAAATATGGCAGAATTAAAAGATTCGGGAGTTGCTTTAGGATATTTGGTGCTAATAATACACTGACTCACGAGGAATCGAAGAGCCACGCGCGTCTCCTGTATTTAAGCTAAGCTATACATTCATCGTATCATGTCTGAAGGGAGCAACAACAAAATGCTTCAGCTTCGGTGCAACTTTCAAAAAAATCGCTCAAATGTAGCACTTGCCTTTATATATAATCGACTGTTTATCGAACTCTAGATCTTTAACCAGTTCAAATTGTAGTTGGAGTTCTTTCGCCGTGGTTTCAATTGTATGATTCAGTAAGGAGAATTAAAAACGCCTCCCAAAATAGTTTAGTTGACCTTTGGTTGAAGATATAAATTTTCGATGAAATTAAAGCAATATTGTCGGATAGATTTCGTTAGCAATATGGATGGATATGGGTAGATTTCGCTAGCAATATTGATGATTATTACTGACTTGGGTTCAGTACAAGGAATGTAGTATTTATTAATAAAATCTTCTCAGTCTGCAGCCTCACGTTAGTAACCGAATAAATTATCAATCTAGCACACAAATCATGTATTCTGTAAATTCGACTCAGTACCGATTTCTTTCATTTCTTTTTTTGGTTGACTTATGTGTGAGAAAACCTTTAGCATAGCATTCTCTCGGAAACCAAGGGCGTTTATACGCTTTGAGCACTGCATGCGTTGCTGAATGCTGCGACCCTAAACATTCAAAACTGTATGAGAGAAGGAGAGAAGGGGTAACCCGTGAGGAATGACCAAATTCCCGCTGTTGACTGTCTTATAGATGTGAAGACGATGGAATAACTCGATGGGAAGTTGGCGAGTGTCTGCTTGATAGGGATCTACTTAAGCCAGGTTTGACTGGACCAAGAGTCGCTCCATCAGTAGAGGACTGTATGGTGGCAGAAGAAAGACAGTCTCCAACGAGAAATTCATTAACTGAACATAGTGCTAGCCACTGACTAAATCTCTACTAACCATTTCAAAGTGGATATGTGGTATACGATTTCGTGGATAACATTTAATTTATCTGCTTGTCCACCGTCCAAATAACCTCGACCAGATCCAGTTCTTACACAGTATCAAAGGAGTCGAACATGCAAGGCCGGCATCATTTGCCGTCGTGTTCGGTGTACAAATAGAACTTAGCTAAATGAACTAAAAAAAAATCAGTTACTTGTGAGCCTTTGCTAAGTAATAAAAGACCTTGATCTAGCTCTGTAATCCGTTACGCTGTTGATTTAGTGTCAACTATAAGGCACCGTTTGAGTTAGGTCTCGAGCTGCAAATAATGGTATCCCAACATTTTCCGCAACTAAACGCTTTTAAACCTTGATTGCTCTTGAAACAAAAGTTCAGATTAGTGATGATATCGAATAATCTTCTCTAATATTTCCTCCAAAATGGTGGCTAAGAAGATTTACCTTTAAGGCTTTGGAATCCACTGACTATTTCGCCACGCATCTGATACGACTCGAGCCTTTTGAACGCGACAACTCAACGGTCGTACCTTTTCACTCTCCCCAAGTTGAATGTTCTACAAAATGTTCGGCAGTTTTTATTAAAACTCGTCTGTTCTGCAACAAGAAAATATTCAAAAAGACATTACGTCCGGGAATACATCGCTGCAGCCAAATTTTGAACCCTCCTGAATTTCTAGCCTTTTGTGTTTAGTTTCACCTGTTTTGTTGGATTTCTTTATGTAAAGGACTGAAAACCACACCTCTACACAGCAATTAAAAGTGCCTTGTTTCTTCTCCTCGCTATTGCAACCATTACATGCTATTTTTCACGGAGTAAAAACATAATCGAATACCGGGTGCAGGTTGTTCCATTCTCTCTTACTATAAATATCAACTACTGAAAACAACCTCAAGGGGTGGCTATAATCTCGAGCTCTTTACATCTTTTTATCTTTTGTCAATTCAGTTCAGAAAATTGCATGAAATGATCCAGTTAATATAGGAATGAGTTGTTATTATCAAATGGCGATAACTAGAGTTTTTTCACAGTTGAAAATGTAAGGGACGTGCTGCTCAGTTACGTACTAGGTAGCATGTTACACTGATTCATAATGTAATGTTCTGACTCCTAGTGTTCTCTCAGTTGAAAGAGAATCATCTTTTCCTGGAAAAGGGAGGATTTTTAGAATTTTCTCTTCTGACAACCTTCAATAACTCAAACTGCCAAGATTTTCCAATCTAGAGTAATTTGCCCTGCAAGATCTACATGGTGGTTACTCGGTGGCTCAGACCTTATGAAAATAAAGAAAGATTCTTTAAATGACATGCTCACGAATTCTCAGCTTAGAACATGAAAGAAATTTAACCAATTTTTTCAATGTTAAAAGCTCCAAATCTCCTCCAAATTTCCTTTTTTTGTCCTACGTTTAGTCGTTGACTTGAAGTTTTACTTGACGACGTTGCGCAGAAAGGTAAACATTCGAAAGAATACCATGCAACACCTATGCACATACTATATCAACCTTACTGTGACCTCGGTTTCACGTCACCCGCTATTCACGCGTATTCGCTTTCCGTCTGCAACGTTTCTGTCTTTCTTTATTTTACTGAAAATACAGCAAATTAAGTAAAAAAGGGATTCAAAGATGTAGAGTAGTGTGATAAAAAGTTTGACGGAGGAGACTTTCTCAGTTGCTCAGTGCCTGTTTGAGACAGCTCGCACTGAGTTCGAAATACGTGTTGTCGTTTAAGATAATGAATTCAAAAAATACCTAGGCCTTTAAGATTATCTTACCTTCAACAAAGATCAAGATTTTCCAAGCTAGACTCTCCACCATTGTCAGCAAAAAAGGGCAAGAAACGCTCTCTGCGTGGCGCTGTTTCCACTGGAAGGTTTACGAAGCTGTCTGGGACCTGCTCTGCCATTAGCACTGTATGCACGAGGCCTCGCCGGTTGACGTGGGTGGTTTCCCGTCTTAACGTCGAGAATTACTTTTCAAAATAAGATTTAAATTCAGGAAAAAAGCGAGGGAGTTTGTTGAGGTATATTAACAGTATGTCCGCCGATACTGAAAAGCGGCTAAGATGCTAATTTTTTGGTTCTTAACAGTGGAGTGCGTGGGTGGAAAAGAAGCCAGTCTGATCGTATCTCGGTTTTTATTGGTTCGCGCTTGAAATTAAAATGACTGTGAAGTCGAACTTTATCTTTCTGGTATAATTCAACAAAATATTGAAATGACAGAGGCAAAAATGTATTTCTATTATTTTCATCTAAGTTTTAATATTTTGCTGGGTAAATCTTGTTGAAGACTTGTTTTTTTTAGTAGGAAAAGAAATAGTGTTCACTAAATGAGAAACGCTTGGTACGCACTGTATTGCATCATCGCACTTCTCCGGAAGAAAAAATTGCATAAATTCAAGACCTTAAACATGGCCCTTTACAACGCGAGTGAAAACGGAGCGAGGGATGATCATTAGGTTATTCCTCTCGGCAAAAATTCTGCTCGTTTTTTGGATTAATTAAGAAATATGGCGGGTGGAACAGACCCGTTTATCGCCGCTAGAACGGCCCACCAAAACTAACTCATTACACACATCAAAAGGCATAAAAAAAGCTTAAAGCTATTTTTAGCTTCTTCAAATATAAGCGGTCGATTTTTATTTTCGAAGGGAGCTTAAAAATAACATACATTTCGAAGACTATATCAAATGTTTTTAGCAGCTGCAACTTTGGAAGAATATTTATAATACAGAACTCCTTTTGCAGACTGCTTGAAATTTATTGCTCGATTTTTCTGGTTTTCTTCCACCCACGCAAGTCGCTTACACAATAACAAAAGACTACATTATTCATAAAATACGAGGGCCTCTAAAAATAGCCTCCAAGCTGCCTTCGAGAGACTCTTCTTTCAGAGCAGGCTAAGTGTAAACGACTTAATATAAACACAATCCACCATTCGCACAATTTTAACTCAAAAGTCTTTCTTTTTACAGTCAAAGTGCACAGATTGTTTTTTAAGAACCTAAGATTTGTAAAGATTAATTCTAATCTTTTTTTATCCCATATATTACTATTATTTTTAGGAATTTTGCAATGCGACTGACTATTAAGATTTTTTGAAGGCTTTCAAAATAGTCGGAAGATAGCAGGAAATTTCCCAACAATTCTAATCGTTTCAAGCAGCTGCGAAAGTAACAGAATCAAAAAAGATTGTGCAATAAACTGTGGCAAAACTCATTTTCCCTGCCCTAAAAATCTTTTTCGATCGTAATTGTGAAATATTTTAGTATACAATATCAATTTTAGCTGCGCTAGTTCCTTACATAATTGTCTTTGAACCGACATAGCTTCGAGACGCGGAACTTTGCTGAAAAAAAAAACAAAGTAAAAAGGTTTTTATAACCTGCGTTCTAGTGCTTGTTTATAAAACTTAATGATATAGAAAGTAAAGAATATTGTTGTTGTTGTTGTTGTTATTAAGTCAGACTGAGCCTAATTTGCTCAAAATCAAATCTAGGCATGAACCAGTTAAGTTGACTGAGGTGAAAGAAGCGAAGGGGGATGAAAATAATATGAAAATACCGTAAATTCCAAATTACGCCCCCACTCTTTAATAAACCCCTCCTCTCTAGTAAGCCTCCACCCTTAAAAGGGGAAGAAAGGGGTTCCCCAATCCCCTCCCCCTTGCTCCCCCTTCCCTTCTCCCCTTGCTCCCCCTTCCCTTCTCCCCTTGCTCCCCCTTCCCCTCCCTCCTTATTCGTCACAACCAAATAAATAAATGATAGACTGTATTGATTAATCACGAGTGCAACACCTCACGTGGACGTTTCACGTGATTACTCGTGATCACGGTTTGTGGAGGAGTGTTTGAGGCTATATTCACACTATACCGAATAGCTTTTCGTGGCGATCCAGCATAGTGTGAACAGCGGTGGCTCGGGGCGGCAGAAGTCGTTCACACACATCGAAAATGGTCCTGGCGCGGTTGGCCGAGAGGGTGTGGTACACTAAATTCCAGTCCTCGCTCTTGAAAATTTACTTCCGTCTCAGTGAACTCCAGGCCTCGCTCCTTCTTATCTACTTCCGCAACGTACGCTCCACTTGCAGATCACCGCAGCGCAGCTTTCGTCTCGTCACAAAACTCGCCTCGCCACAGCCGTTCTTGTGTGTGAAAAGAAGCTCTATCTGGTTTGATTTTCGTGCCGGTGCAAACGTTAACGGTATAATAGTGTGAACACTAGCCTAGAATAAACGACAAAAGTGCGTTTCTCTGCTCAAGGCATCTTTATCTTGGAGCAGAATTACAAACTTGATTTGTATGACCCTGTTCTATATATAATTTCTGAATATACTGATAAATGCTATGCACCCAGTCGTGGCACAGTGAATTTAATGGACAAACTGATCACGTGAACAAAGCGGAAAGCAAATTAAGTGACTTAAGATTTTCGCGGTAATATGAATCATACCTCACCTCGGTTTATGTCAAAATTGCATACTTCCATGTCACAATCAGAACTTCTTCTGCAACCACCATCTGACTAGTTTCGCTGCTTCTGCGACTTCAACCAACTGCTGCTCGTGAGCTACAAATTTTTGTCCCTAAATAACGGTATATTTAGAAATCATCGTATGAAACTGAGAGTAATCTGAAGAATTGTGCCATATAAAGGAGGGTGTTATTCTCCGAGGCTGAGGCGGATAACCTCCTCAGAGATCATTCAAAATAGTTCATACTGGATACAGTGAAGGTATTTCCGCAGTTGACACATCTTCATTCTATATTTCATACACGTACTTAAGAAACCAGCTATGACATGCTTACCTTGATCGATGGTAAGCTCCCGTCTTCATTCGCCTTTTCCTCGGCAAATTCATGATAAAACGAAAGGTTTAGTGTAGCAGATGTTTTTCAAATAGCAGTTATTATCCGTTGAATTGTATTTTTTCTGTTTTTAAGGGAGTTATTCGGCTATTTCTTCTTCGCAAAACGTGTAAACTTTCAGCTATTTTCTCCAAACCCACCAAAAAAACTGAGCAAAAGCAACTAGCTCGCCCTCAAGACCTCTCGACTTCGTCCCTTTTCCGGTGGACATTCTGAACTATTGACGTCATTTTCATGGATATCGCAAGTGTCTTGCAAATTTCGTCAACGCTAGCTGGTAATGAAAAATTAGTCAGGGGATTTGATCTAATAAGAAGCAGAATAATATTTTGACTGAATAACAATAGAGCTTGTGTATTATTTAACCAAAATGATTCTCCAACTAATTTTTCACAGCCAGGTAACGATGGCCAAATTTGAATGAACTGTGGTATTCGTTCAATAATTCTTCAATCTATCATTGAACGATTGACCACATACGTGGAATAA
Organism: Porites divaricata; assembly: GCA_038088405.1. Lineage (NCBI taxonomy): Eukaryota > Metazoa > Cnidaria > Anthozoa > Scleractinia > Poritidae > Porites > Porites divaricata. The sequence continues at coordinate 10,089,966 of JBBMOI010000006.1, forward strand.
TAGAAAAATTATTAAGCACTCGACGTTACACAAAAACAGTTAGTGCTGAAGCAGAGGTGATTATATAACGATAATTACATGATTGTATATTTAACAATTAACGAATGAGGCTAAATAACTTATGAAGAATTATGGAGGTCGAGGAGGGTGTTATCGGCCGAGGCGGGCAACACCTTCTGAGATCTCCATAATTCTTCATATGATACGAAAGCCGAATTAAAGAATTGTCTTATTATTCATTTAAAATAATTCCAAGTTTAAAAACATGACTAAAACATGCTTACTTCCATCGATCCATCGATGTTAAGTTCATCTTCGGTAGTGCACGTTTAGGGTTGTTCAGCTCCGCAGGTATTCTCCAAATAGCAGATGTCGTTCTTCGAGTTGTCTTCCTGCTGTTCTTGCCATGTTTTTAGATGTTTTTCGCCTAGTTCTTACTCTTGAAACGAGTGAAATGTCCGCCATTTTTCAAGTTCACAACCAAAACCACTCAACCTCGTCCCCAGGTCTTCTCGGTTAACGGTGCATTAACCTGCAAAACGCTGCATTTTTGACGTCATTTCCTCCCTAAACACAAAATTCCCCCAAATTTGGTCAGATGTCACTCTCTGAGTTGTCTTCGTGCTGTTTTTGCCATGTTTTTTACTATTATTTCGCCAAGTTCCAGCTGTAGTTCTTACTCTTGCATGAAACGAGCGAAATGTCCGCCATTTTTTTTCACAACCAAAACATTTCAACCTCGTGCCCAGGTCTTCTCGGTTTACGGTGGCTTAACCTGTAGAGGACTGCATTTTTGACGTCATTTCCTCGTTAAAAACAAAATTCTTCCAAATTTGGTCATCAGTAACTGGTTATGGTGAATTATGCGTGTGCTTTCAGCCAATCAGAATTGGGGAAATATTTTGAATGAATGATAATATAATATAAGGATTTTATGAGTTTGGCAACAATTTGAACGAATAGAGAAAAAAGTTTTGAATTCGGCTTTAGAGTGATGTAAAGAATAACTGAATGTAGAGTCAATCGGGGGTAAAGATCCGCCCAAACACTCTCCCCGAACTACAGAATCCCTCAGTACTGATTCCCATTCTGTCAGTGTTGAATATTTAATTGTAATGGGAGAGTGGGAAAAGGGAACAAAATGAAGGACAGACTATAAAGAGTTTCTCCAAGCGATAAAGACATCGTTGGTCAGGTTTTAGCGCGTCTTTGATAACGGTTCTTCTTTAGTGAAAAAGCACACTTTCTTCAAACTTGGCAGTTATACATAAACTTATCCTTGCTTATGACTTTTGGTCAGTTATGTTTTGAATTAAAAGAAATTATCATTCAGATGTACGGTTTTGCAAAGTTTGGGATTCAGTGATGAAAGTGATTGTTTAAAAATGAAAAAAAAAAAACAACAACAAAAACAGATAGGAGAGAGCAAAAAACAGTGAAGATTTTAGATCTATCGAAGATGACAATTGCAGTACTATCAATAAAATCGTTTTGTTGTGATTAACGTTTCCCCGGAAAATTGCTCATTTTTTATGTAAAAATATCTTTAATGTGTTCATTTAGCCGCAAGCTAAATTTTAACTATGAAAAACTGAAAGAACCAGATGGAAACACTAAAATAAGCTTTAATAAGAAACAAAGGACCTAAAGCCGAGAAGCCTGATATAAAAAAAAAATCAAACTTAATAACAGAGCAAGAACGTAACAGAGCAAAGTCATTTTTTTTTTTACTATGTTCACACTACACCGGATAGCTTCTGCACCGCAACGGAAATCATACCAGATAGAGCTTCTTTTCACACACTAGAACGACTGTGGCGAGGCGAGCTCTGTGACGAGGCGAAAGCTGTGCTACGCCTATCTCTAAAGTTGACAGTCACATATCGCATAGCTTTTCACACTATAAAGGATAGCTTTGCGCCGCCAAGAAAATCATAGCGGATTGGGCTTCTGTTGACACACAACAACGATTGTAGCGAGGCGATTTCTGTGACGAGGCGAAGCTGCCCTGCGCCGATCTCTCTCACATATCACAGGGACACCCAACGAGAATATAGTTCAAAACCACTTAAACATAGCATTGTGGAGCGTATTTTAGTATTTAAACGGTAGATATAGGCATATTTTTATCCCCTAAAAATGTTTCATCTGTTCGGATTTCTTAGCTGAAAGTCTAGTGATCCGAACATTTTAGGGATTAAAACTTACCTTTTCGAAAATTTCAGCCCGAAAAAAGGCTCCTAAAAATTCTAGGTGACCTTTCAACTTTTTAGGGTAAAAATCCGTTAAAAATGGGCAATTATGCCATTTTTAGACGTTAGGAAATCCTAGGAGAGGCAGACAAGCCAGAAATTTTACAACAAATGTTCCGAAAATTCTAGATCTCAAATCGTCTTCCGAACAGATATTTTCCAAAAATTGACGTTGGGTGCCCCTGATATCAGAAAGGTGTTCGTACTATATACATACTGTGGCTATCAGGTATAGTGTGTACATAGCGTCAGAATAGGCCTTTTTTGAAAATACCATAATACTCTTTTTTGTCCCTCCAAAATTTTGTATAAGCTTTGTTTTCAATTTCTCTTGGGACTAACAATCGCCCCCAAGAGAAATTGAAACAATGCTTAAGCAAAACTTTGGAGGGACAACGAAAAGTATATCATGGTGTTTTTGAAAAAGGCCTATTGGGACACTGAGATGGCCAAACAACAGAAATCTGATTTAGCTCTACAAAATTAAGACTTTATCCTTCGTCCGAGAAACATGGCACACAATGTCCTATAAACAAGAGGGGAGGGGGCGGCTGTACACAGGCTAAATACCATAAAACAAGCAAAGTCCAGGCGAAACAAAAAACAGCAAAAGATTTAAAGTTAACACCACACAGAATTCTTCAACCCGTTTTGTTACTAGATGCGTTTGCATTCAGAAGAAAACTTTCAAATTGTGTTTTTGTTATCTTGGCTTTTCTCTCATGTACCCGCTCACTCTTTACAAATACTTCAAACAAATCGCTTTGTAAAAGTGGTTATCGTCATCCTCTAGTAGTGGATATTTTGACTTTGGGCTCAACGAGTCTTCGCAGACGGCTCCTCCGCAAAGTGGCATAGATGATTTCTTTAAAAATAAACCACACCAAAACAAAACAAAAACCTAGCAAGTGATTAAGTCTCGCCCACTCTTTTTGCAGATCTCGCTCCCTCATTTGATCTGCATATCGTAGAAACAAATTCGACTACGGTCAATTCAAGTTCCTCTGATTGAAATAAAGTTGCTTTTTATCTCTGACTTTGACAAAGCCAAAAGTTTTTTTTTCCTCAAGGATTCAAACGTTGACTTAAATATTTTTTTCAAGGAAGACTAAACACACAAGAATAGACCAAGTTTAATAAGGAAAAACTCCCTACAGGTGTTAAGTCTTTCAACAACAAGTACCATGCTCCATGAAAATGATGATGGTTCGAAGAAATCAATAAAGAAGAATCTCTACCGAAAATCGGACTTCTACCAAATTCTTGCGTCATTTTGAACCATGCATATTCCCTCTGCCGGCTTACACTTGCCATAGAATTAAACTTCATAATCTGTTTTTCCTCCTAAAGTACGTATACAGGGGGTTTCAGGATCCACCTTTAACAACCTGGCAGAATTCAGGTGTCGGTTGAAAATGAAATCAACAGTGGACTTATTTCAAAATAAGCTTCCTAATACTTTTATTCACAGCGAATCGAGGCTTCATCAGGGATTCATATTTGATTTACTGTGAAGTTTCTTATTTGGAGGAGCAATGGCAATCTGAATGTGTTTCGATGGGCTTCAGTGTTTCTTGCAAACTTATCATTAAGTCCAAAAGTCAACGCCCAGCCATGCATCTAGTCAAGTTTATCTACAAGACTGGCATTAACCCGTTCGAAATATCTTTAAAACTGTTTTTAAACAATTTCCGATCAGTCAATAGACCCACTCACTATTTCGCTTAAAGTATGTTAACGATTGCTGTTTAATTTTGAACTAGCGCTGAGAAAGCTGACCCTGCATAGCTTTTTTTGCCGTGGCTGTTCAAATTATGCATCAAGAAAGGTGTCCAAGTCATGATATTTTAACTGAATACGGACACTAAGCCTTTCTGCCTAGATTTATTCTTAGTATTCATTTTATCTTCATTGCAGATGATCAGAATTTCAACACACTTTTATATTTTATTTTTTCAATAGTAGGGCTTCTACCCGACTGATGACTCTTTTAGGCCGTCAACCCACATATTTATGAATAAATAAGTTGTATGCATTGTTACTCGGAAAACTTTTAAACGAGGGAATTTCGATTAAATCTTTATCCTTCTAAATGATTTGCAATAGACATGGCTTTGATAAAACGGCAAAAAATGTTTCAGAAATTTAAAAAATATTCATTTTTATAGATCGCTTTTCGTCGAGGCTTTAATTTGGCGCCAAGCGTAGCAAATGAAGTTAGAGATGAATAGCTATTTGCTGGTTTCGTAAGGAATAAAAACCCATGGCTGTCTATGAGTTGTTGTACCCGAGAGACATCGAAAAAATAGAAGTCCCCGTTTTTGTTTATTCCTGGCTACTTTCTTTCTTAGGATCAGGGAGAATTGAGCCTTTTTTTTCATTTTGTAGATTAACATTATAGTGTCACCTGTGAGCATATTGTCTCATGAAATAACGTCCTGGACTCTGACGAATAAGCAAAGCTCTCGAAAATCTCGGGCCAGCTTACCCAATGGCTGGATAGATGGCGCGAAGTCTCATGTTAAAGAAAAAGAACCGCCCAGGCTGTGTTAATGAATCATTTCTCTTGAAGATCCTGATAAGTTGCAAACATTGCGAGGTTAAGTTGAATACGCCATGCTGAAATGAAGATGATACTGCGTGGGAGGAAAGTTTTCTGTCTTTTTTCTCTAAACTGTCATATGTCAATAGTATTCTCAGCATACATCTGCGGCAAAGGGAATGGTAAAAAAGCAATTACTCGGGCTTTAATTGCACCCACAAATGGTTTTTGCGGCATCAGGCCCCTCTACCGTATCCCACGCGCATCTAAACCATTTATTACTGCCGTGCGATTATTGTTTTGAAATAGTGCAACGCTGCTAACTTTGTAAACAGAGCCAAGATCTTTCCTCATTTCGCATTCGCAATATGACACATTAATTTATTTCGGCAATTTATACCTGAGATGTCCTTTGTTTTAGTTATCCTTGTTGTGTCTTCAATCAGCGGACCATAAAAAGAGGTTGCTAAAAGATTGTTCTGAGCTGCGAGTCAGAATCAGCACGCATTTCCCTACCATCAGATTCATGAAATTGATTTGAAAAATCCAAGTCGTTTTTCCCCTATAAGGGACTGAGAATTGATGAAAACCCTTGAATTTACCCTGGTTTTAGTATGAAAATAAAAGCCTGTCGATTTAGATATTATCTCCACTATCACATACACAAAAATCTAGACAGAAAAACTATTTATAGATAATAAAGGTGCGCTAATGGCAATTTCTTGCCGTTGAGTATTTGAAGTTAGAAATGAAAGAAGAAATTCATGAGAAATTTGCATCAAATTATCAAGCATCTAATTACTTTAGCCTATAGTTGATATATGGAAAGCAAAACAGCACGTTTTTAAAAAACTAAATAAAAAACACATTCGATGCACTTGATTCTTTTGTAGCTGTGAGGAGAGAGTATTAGCCAAGGACAATCAGAGGGACACAACAGCTAATTTATGAAATTATATTTTTTAGATACACGTCTTTTATTATTTTGATTTCACTGTTTTGTGCTTGTCGTTCAAATGAACCCGATCGATGTTCATAGCTATCGCGTCTTTGCTACCGCCCGAGCGCCGGAGTACTCGCTTATTCTCTCAGTTCATCTCTCAATGGCTATAATTAACTTCGGCGGAGTTAGCTTTAATGAATCAACCCGTTGTGAGATCCATCTGGACTTGGCCCTAAGTAGAGTGAAAACGACTCGAATCAGCACACTTTGAGTTTGGAATCATTACCAGTCCTTGGTAAGGTTAGCTAAGACGCTTTTATTGCTAAAACCTGCTGCACATGGCCCATTTTAAAAGGTAATTCGTGCTTTTCCTTTGGGTCCGACAAAAAGTGGGTGCCTATATATCATGTAGCCAGGTGATTAGCAATCAGCCTTAGATACCTGCCGATCAGCCTGGCGTGGCCCTGGTTTTCACCCAGTTTTAAGTTCTCTCAACAGTTGTTTCCACATCGATTTATTACATCAACCTAATTTGATTCAACAGCATGCACAGTGACACCTGTATACTCACGGGCACTAACAGGACCAGCCTTTTCCAGGCGTTCAGATCTTAGGATGGCGCGAAGACATGTGAGCAAGCCCAGGATACTTTGCTTAGCACTCTACTGTCTAAACGCCTGGAAGGGCTACTGACCTTCCCTGGCGTCCGCTAAATACAGGTTAGAAAAGTAAGGGAACCGGAAACGTTTAAAACATAGCGAGCAACTCGTCCCCTTAATACAGGGTGTCCTCTTAATATCGGGTCCGCAGGTTTCATTGTATAGTTGAATTTTCATGGCAGCATCTGCTGAAACGAAGAGAACCCATTAAAAGGTCTTGAAACACCCAAGGCTAGTAATCTTATTAAGTCCAATCCCAATCGCTACCATCTAGACTACTTTGAGCACCAACAACTGCAGAGAGACAACAGTGACGAATTTTATATACCTAGCTATGTGAATTTTAAAGGTCTGTTAAACTACACCAGAGTTCAATACAAAAAATTGCAGATATAATACAAGACCCCCCCTGCCCCCAAGCTGAGGTAGCAACTTAAAGTTTAACTGGACAGCCGTGTAATTTTTCGTGTTACCTGGGGGTGCCAGCGAGTCAGACTGACAAGACTTCAACTCTCTGCCTTCTTACTAATCAGGCTTACTCCTGTTTACATGACAGAACATAATGAAATTGTTTTAAGGATCATCGCTAAGACCATCGTTTCGGCGGTAAGGAGTTACCGTCACCGACGCAAATGGCTTTGAGAGGTCTGAACTCGAATTTTGGTACAACGTAAACAGCTAGAGCGATTTTCGTATGACCTTGAAAAAAGGTTTCGGTAAGTGTTCGTTATTTGTTTCATCAGCTAATGGATGAAAAGATCAACATGGCCTCTTCGTTTTCCCGTCAAAGAAACCCTAATATGGAGAAGGCATTGTTCGATTGGCCAATCGTGTTATAGTATGACGTCAAAGCGAAGTATCGGTTGATTTCTAGAAAGTTCTCGGGCATGAAGTTTTTTCACCTGAGCGTTCGCTTAACCAATGAAAAGCCAGACGCTTTTGTCTGTCCGTTCGATAAACCAATCAAATCGCTCTATTTCCGTTCGTTTGTCGTTTCTGTTTTGTTCGCGCGCTTTCATTTCAAGGTCATACGAAAATCGCTCTATCAAGTTCAAGTTCAAGTTCAAGTTCAAGTTCATTTATTCACACTTATTCAATTACAATACAACAACAATAAGGAAAAAAAGAAGAGATAAAAAAAGAGAGGTAACTATACATCGAATTAAACATAACAAAGGAAAAAAAGTGTGTAGCAGCCAAAGGAGCCAAGCTTTCGAGTTGGCTACTACCACATAGCGATTACAAGAGGGTGGCGGTTATACAGTATCACTACTACACTACTAATAGTAAAACTATTTAGATTAAACAATTAAATAAGTAGAACTAAGTAACAGATTAGAGTTTTTCAAGATGCCTGACTGTCAAGTAGAAAGAGTTTATATTCTTTTTTAAAACTATTCAAGGGGAGACACTTAATTTTCATAGGTGTTGCTTGAAGTCCTTGAGAAGCATAGATGGCAGGCAATGCATGAACCTCGAGAACAGAGGCCAAGTAGTTTCCGTACGTCTTGTCTTCAGAGCCGAGTTGTTCAAAGCTGGGTTAAGATAACCCAGGGTTAGTTCGAAATTTGGATTCAGATTTGAAAGCTTAAAAAGCAAATTCAGTTTAATTCTTTTTGTCAACAATTTGATGATTGGCTACTCTAAAAAGAATAGAGAAAATTGTCCGAGAAAATGCTTTTGATGAAAAGAAGAAGAGACCCGGGTTAAAATTTAACCCTTTGTTAGCGCTAATCGGCCTTCGAATAACTAGGCCCAGGTATATAATACCCCTTGTAGAGAGCAGAAGGGATCAGAATGAAAAATTTCTCGTTGTACGTGACTCAACGCACGAGAGATATGTTTCACGAAACTGCTCTGAAAAGTGTGTCCTCAGACTACTCTCATTATTCCTGTACTATTGGCTCAGACTGGTCTGAGACTGACGTAAGTGCCTATATAAACTGCTCCTGAAGAATTAGTGAGACTGATCTGGAGACTCAACTTCACCATTATCATCATATCATCATCATCATCATTATCGTAACATCATCTGTACTACCGAGAAAAACGGCTGTGAGCTCGTGAAAATTGAGCTGTAATATTGGCATGGATTGATAGATTAACTGAAGGAACTGAGATTTTTCTATTCTATTCGCCTCCTCAGCGGATACTCCAAGCAGCTGGGAAATTCTGTAATCAAGGGTCCTGATGATATCTCATCTTGTGGCATTTGAAAACAAACATACCTCTTCAATGGGACCTTTGCGCGAAACGGTCTCATGGAACAAAGACACCTTGCTGGATGCATAATGGGAAAAAAAAGAAAGAGATTAGCTCTTCCAAAAATGTAATATAATTGGTTTCAAGGTCACGCAGCATTTATTCATTAGTCATTGTTCAGTAATAGGCGAAGCTAATAAAATAAAAAATAAAATAGCATTGTTTGCCCTTCAGCAAGATGTTTTTGTACTATATGAATGGGACCATTTCGTGAAATGGCCCATACTTCCACACTGTGTCCGACACAGGAAATGAAGAGGAGACTAATAGGCCATTTCCGAGTTCCAAAAAATCTCACTTTCAAAATTGACCTTACCATTTACCTTCCATCCGGAATTTCCGAAATTTTCTGTCAAATGGTAAGCACCCTGGTACTTCATAAGGTACTTCCATTCTCGACCCCAGTGCTTACGGGTTTGGTAATGCGCCCGTAAGCTCTGGGAAACTCTGCGCCAGAGTAGCCAAAATCTGGCTATTTGGGCCTCACAGCGCATGCTCTTGGAAAATACCGTTAAACGTTCCCATCACAGATTGAGACTTGAAGTTTGCGTATGCTTGACAGTTGATTAATATTTCTGTTGACTACTTCACGAGGTGGTAAGTGAAACCCGAATGGCTTGTTAAAATAAACGTATGGAAATTCCAATAAAACTTTCCAAAATATGAATTTAGCGTCCTTTTATTTATGTTTGTTCATGAACATTAACACTTCAGCGAAGCTGCTTTGAAATGTGATATCGTGGGAAAAGAAGAGAACTATAAATATCTAGTCGCATTGTACACGTATCACTTTTAGTTTTTCTGTTTTTTTTTTCTTGCAAGTCTGTTTTTGGGCAATTTACGACAAGAAGCTGAAGTTTTCATTCACACTCGGCTACTTCGTGTGAACAAGATAAAGTGGAAGTCGAAGAAAAATCAGCAATGTGTCACGCTTCTTAACTTATAGCTGGCAAAATGTCGGTATATTTTTATTTTATTTTTTTTGCATTCAAATCTTTTTCTGGTTCACGGTTCAATTTTCGATATGTAGCTAAGCTATTTTATTTGAAAATTGGAAACTCCAGTAATTCTGCCTAATTAGTCGTTCAAATGCTGTTTCAAGAATCGACCGGCCGTGTTTACTTCAACATGTCTAGGGAAAAAACCCGCTCACACGCCAGACACGCCGCACGTTCAACCGCTCTCGTGCAAACTTGAATAGACCAATCAGAAACACTTTTATTGTTTTTTGCTGAAAACAATCAGAGACAAATCTTGCTCCAGGGTTCCCCAGAGCTCTTGATCCCTCTCCTCTACATGCGCAGAAGAGCTCTGGGTCGAGATTGAAGGTACTTCAACACCAGTCTCACTCGTGCCATGCGCAAAAGAAAAAATGAACTGAAAACGGAAGGGAAAACTAAAACTCTCTTTTATCGCCAAAATAATAACGTTTGGCGAAGATGTGGCGAGGACTGAGGGTGTACAGCGGGGTTTGTCCAGACCCGGAATGTCATACAAAGCTTCATTTTCCATCTTATGCCTCTTCGAGCGTTGAATGCACAGGCTGTGGTCAACACCATGCCAAAGACAATCTTCTTAACGTGGAAGACATCGAAGACCCTGATGTGGCTTTGCGAAGTCTCCTTCGTTCTGTTTTGCTCGGTCACATGTCGTCTAAGACCACGCCAGACCTCGTTAAGGTCAAAGGATTCTCAAACTATCACTGTAAATTATTGTCACCGCTTTTAACACATTATGGCATGGATAAACGAACTGGGGAGGGAAAGCTTTTGAGCGAAATGGGGCAAGGAGATGTCTTTGATTGTGCATTATTGGGCGATCGTGCCTTTCAAATCGAGACAGAACATATAGATACTGCTGGTTATGGTAGAGACAAGACGGGCTCACTGATGTATCTGAAAAATACACTTGATGCTATAAAACTTGTTAACGACAACGATGAAAGACTTATTCCTGTACATGTTGACGGTGATGGCCATTGTCTCGTTCACGCTATTTCGCGCGCTCTGGTGGGGCGAGAAATCTTTTGGCATGCTCTGAGAGCAAACCTTAAGAACCACCTGAAAACTGAATTGCCCAAGTACAAAGTGTTGTTTAGAGATTTTATTCATGATGATGAATGGAAAGACATCATATCTGAAGCAGACCCATATTTTGAGCCTCCAGACGGAGAGGGACTTGGTTTGAGAAACATCCACCTTTTTGGTCTTGCTAACGTGCTGCACAGACCCATAATTCTCTTGGACAATGTATCGGGTATGCAGTCTAGTGGTGACTACACTGGAATATTTCTTCCAGCACTGATTCCGGAACACAAGTGTAAGAAAGGCAACATTCTCAATAAACCACTTGCAGTTGCATGGAGTAGTTCAGGGAGGAACCATTTTATCCCTCTTGTTGGTGTGAAAGGCAAACCACTGCCTAAGCTCCCACAGTGGTTGATTCCCAAAGCATGGGGCATACCAGATGAAGTTGTCAAGCAATACGTTGAATTTGACTCCCAGGGTAATTGTTTTATTGGTGGAGAGCGCTGTCTTCAGGAAAAATATATCCAGAGGTTGGTCAAAGCTATGGATGACCTGTTTTTGAAGGTCAACAGCATCTCAGCAGAGCTCGTTACTGAGGTTCACCAGTTTGTTTACAAGCCATCGGGAATGGTTGGCATTAAACCTGAAACAGTTACCAAATCCACAAAGGTTGCCGTTGCTGAAGGACGGCTCTACAGATGTCTTTCCTGTAATGCATTGTCTGAGGTGCATGTTGACTTTTCATCAGAAATGCTTAAACAAGGTGGAGAGCTGTATGAAATTGCTGTTCAAACTCATGGGCAACTTAGAGAAGGATTAAGTTACACGTTTCCAGCTCATGACCTGACTTGTGTTTATGATGCTGAAAGAAATTCATTGGTGGCTGTGAAACACAAGGTATTAAAAATTAGTGATCCTTAAAACTTGGTCAACATGTAATTTTTTTTTATTCTTTCGTCTCAGATTCATTTCCCTAATGCTAAGGTAGAAGGGAGTAAAAATCAAACTAGTGAGAAGTCATTCCAAAGTGACCATTATTTTCTCAGCATTACAGCCGTTTTGGATAACACGTGACCTGTGTTGTCAAAAACGTCTCAGGATTTTGGGTTTTCCTTCGATGTCAATAAACCATTGCTATTTCGTCCAATCCTTGCTTGTCACAAAAAGTCAGCAACAGTTAGCAGAAGCTGCAAAATTAAATGTTGACGGGAACGTATCGATTCGTTTTCACCCTCCCATATCTGTGTTTCTCCTGAATTTGGAAGCTAAAAAGGAACAATTTCACCTTGTGAGTTAAGAACTCAAGGCAAAAAAACTTGAGAACTAAAACGTGAAAAGTTTACATCACACAACAGAATATCACAGCACAAATCCTCCTGATCCACAAGGCAGAGAGTTTGAAAACTTATTGCGCTTTCAAAAAACATGGGAAGTCTGAAGTTCAAAAGCAACGAACGCACACAAAATGGATCGGAATCCACCAATCACAAATCACAAACCATGAGCTTTTGAACCTACTGAAGTAAACTTCTGTTTTCTAAGGGGTCTGCTAGAAAGTACAGAGCCGTTAAAGGAATAAAACATATAGAATAATGATGATTATGTGAACTGCAAAAATATAGATTTATTTATCGTGAGCACTGCAGCACTAATGCAAAGGCCATTGGTTTGGGTTACAATGTAATTTGCAGTTGCTTAAATTGCTATTATAACTGCAATGATCATACATTGTATCTTTGTTTAAATTTTATTTGAATTTTTGCTTTTATTTCTGGCTACCAGATGGTGATTTAATAAAATGGAAAACTTAAAGGGACACAGCCAGCTGATACACATGCATGTTAGATTCCATTATTTTCTTTGCTGATAAGTGATAAGCGTGTCCTTTGGAATATCTAAACAAACCTTGTGGAGTTGAAGTAATTTATTGCAAGTCAAAATCATTATTATGGACTCTGAGTCATTATTCGAGCACTGGAATTGTCCATGGAAAGCCAAATTTTAAGACTCAGTAGAGTTGGGAAATAATGTATAGTATGAATTGTTGCCGAAGGTTGAAGGCCAAGAAAACTTAATTTTTTAAGATAATATATGTTATGTTTCTCCACCGATTTTCCTTTATACCTATCAATAATTTGCTGTGCAATGATCTTGATTCATAGTTATTTTGGTGATTGCAGGAGATTTTTCCTGCCTGGTGCATTCATGTTTCCACCTCTTCTTTATATGTACATGTTCTTTTGGAAACTGTGTTAAACCAAAATTAATAGTTATGATAAAACAATGTTATACACTGTTATACATTTTAGTAAAATCCAACTAGTGGTCTATTATCAATGCTGCATTCTGATTGGTTGAGCTACTACTAGACTATATGTTATAGCCCACTAGTAGCAAAAAGCATGGGCTTTTTGGCGGCAAAAAAGGATTAAAGACTAGCTTTAACTAGCTAAACTTCTTTTATTCTCGATAATTTTGACCAACTAGTTGGATTTTTCTAAAACAGTTATTCCTCTTGTCCTCATGGCCTCTGAGTCAATAGCCCATGAGGCCGAAGGCCGAATGGGCTATTGACTCGGAGCCCATTTGGGCTCGAGGAGTAATAATATTGTTAAATATCCTCAAAAAGAGGTTTTAAGTAAAAGTTTGAAGATCATATGAAACACTAGGCAAGATTGAACTGCATTTCTTGATGTATCTGGCAGGTACATTTGATTTCGGGTTGAGGTAAACCCTTTTTAAACTGGCAAAGCTAGTGTCCAGGTCAGCAGGATCCTATAGACGACTGTGTCCCGTCAATTACCTACGTTCATTTTGTTGCTTTAGAATATGACCTTACTTGATTGTCGTCATTGCCATGGTCCTCTTCGCCGTGTAAACTCTGATGGCAGTGTAGTCTATACAAATGGTGACAGAACAACAACGCCTGTTGAGGGTAAAAGCCGATGTGGGTGTGGCTTTAAGCATTATTGGAATGGACAAGAATATGACAACATGCCAGAGAGGTATTAGAATGGATAATTATTTTACTAAAAAAAATGACCATTGAAATGTATTCTTTGCATGCATATTATTTATGATTAATAAAGTGATAAAGCCAGTACGCATAAATAAAGAATGAAGTTGCAAACAGCAGAGATAAACTTTGAAAAACTGCTAGGCTCAACAGTTTTCAAAAACCCTAATGTCAATCTGTTTCAATCTTCTTCAGTTTTGCCCATCTGTGGCAGCTGGTTGTATCTGTTGTGTTATTTTAACCTTCCTTTAATGTTTTAAGTGGTTATTGTTATGTTTCTCTTGGATTTAACAGGCATTTTGTAAGCCTAATTTGGCTGAATTTCGTGACAAAGCTCCTTTTAAGGTTAATGTTGTATCAAGGTTCCCCTGTAGATATTTTCTGGAACCACACAAGTACCATAAAATGTGACACACAGGGGGTTGGGGAATGTAAATCAAATACCATTTGCAGTGAAATTCATGTTTCCTTCCTTTTAATCTTTTTAGTTTTCGTATTAACTTGGAGTGGGGTGGCCAGACTGTCTCAGAGATTGTGTACTGGTTCCAGTATGAACAGGATACTTCGCTTAATTCCAATGTCTATGATGTTGCTGCCAAACTTGTTCAGAGGCACTTTCCTGGAGAATTTGGAAGTGAGCGACTGGTTCAGAAGGTGGTGGACATTATTTTAAGACAGACAGCTAAAAAGGAAGGTGAAAACAAAGGTGAGAATATTGAATTTGGGTAAATTTTGTGACACAACTCCTTGAAATGCAGGGATAAGTTTAATATTAGGGTTCTATTGTAACAAAAATTAATTACCCCAGTATGTTTAGATTACTTGTGTGATGCCATACGCCAGAGATGTATTTACTGCTGGCAAGAATAAGGCACACCTGACAGACAAGAGAAATAGTAATATTATGTATAATATTATTGTAAATGAATAAAACTGTGAAAGGTTTGAACCCAGGAGTCATTTCATACATGTAACTACGGTGTAGGCTGAGTATGATCGTCCAGGGGAATGTTTTCCTGAATAGGACCGTTGTTGACATTGAGTGATGTTTTGACAACCTGTACGGTAGTCATCTTCAGAGTCAAAGTGAGTTTTATCACATCAGTTGATGGTATTAAGTCACGGTTATTAGTTTTCATCTGTCAGATAAGCCATGATGTTATTGGCTATGAAGACTTGTAGTGTTGTTGGTGTATTTTGATCTGTTTATTGTCACAGTTAAACAGTCATTTATTGTTATTCAAATTGTTGGTTGTCCAGTCGTTCTCTCACAGTTAGTTTTGCTTGAGTCCATCAATAAGTCGTTTTTACGGTGCCAGTAACTGTTGACTGTGATTCAGTTTGAGATCAATAACCAGAGTTTAATCATCGACTGATGTGATAAAACTCACTTTGACTCTGAAGATGACTACTACACTTCAGGGCGGAAAAACGTAATGAGCATGGGTGAACTTTTTTGCCCAGATCCCCTGGCCGGGTCTGAAAAAATGGCGGGATTTCAAATATTTTTTGCCCAAAAATATTATGTTTCCACTCATAACCTGGAAAGGACAAGCAATTTGTCTTCAAAAGTTGCAAGCTGTGGTTATAACCTTATCATTACTTAATTTTCTCGAAGAATACCTCATAATAAAACGGACTTTAACGACATTAATTTCTTGCGTTGTACTGGAAATGTGCATGCGTAGGTATGATTTTTTTCAAGATGCATTCACAAAATGTGTTCATATAAGGAAGTTCCTGGATATATAAGGTCCGGAGCTCCACTGTGGATGCAAAAACAACATATCTTTGTACAGTGTTTTGCCCGAAAAAATTAACGCTTGCCCACGATGCGTTTTAAGTCACTGAACTTTGTCGCACTGGAGCTGATATTTTTAAACACGCTCGATCGGACACTCGTGGCTTTGTAGATCATTAAAATATAAACAAAATCCTCACTGTAAAAGTTATTGTGTTGATATGTGGGCAGAAAAAGGTCAATCTTCATCTAGTAAAATCTCCCCAAAATTCAGTTTCAGAGCAACTGTAGCTTATTTTTAAACTTGATCGTTTCGCGTACTAAGAGAAAAATATAAATTATGCTTTGTGTTGTCAAGTTGAACATGCATAACATCTGTCAAAAACCTACGTGTAAGTAGGATTTCTTTCAAACAAAGTTAAAATTACATTGCAAAAACTTCTTGCTGACAATGAAGAAATGATTTTTTTGTACGAAAACAACCTACCTAAAGATCTTAAAAGCAAAAGATCAGTTTCAGTGAGCTTCGCAGCTAAACCATATGCATGATTCACCATGTAGCTATTTTTCATAACTCAGTGAATAACTGGTCCATGTGAGGGTTTTCATTCAAGTAAGTTAAACTCAGCCAATCGTCAGAAAATACAGAAAACTGCACATAAGGGTATTTGTTTTGCTCGCCTCAGACAAATCCAGCTCCAACAATTGTTTACGGGTAGAGTCAATTGTTTTAAAGTAACTGCCGGCAGTTGTCATGTTCTCTACTTCGAAGCGAGTGAAAAGGAAAATTTGCGTACAGAAAGTTATTTCTAATAAAGAACAGAAACTTTCACAGTGTGCTGGAAAACAAAACTATGTAATTAAAAGTGAAGAAAACTCTGACTGCTATTACTTGAGCAACAGAAAAATGATCGAAGTAGTCTTTTCTTCTCGAGTAAGCCTACTGGCCTTCTATTTCCGAGAAAGCTTTATGGCGCACAAATGGTTCTTTGACTGAAGAGATGGATAAAGCTGGTTCCGCAAAGGGAATAAATCTGGGCATGTGAAAAAGTATTTGCTAACAACAGAATATAAGCGGGTTTTAATTCAGCCCGGCGAAAGACGGCGAAAAACAAAAACCACACAAAAGTATAAAGGCTTTTCGAGAAGCAAACGTTCACACCACACCTTGTGCATTTCATTCAGTCAGAACTCTGGCAGTGACAAACAAACACTTGAACTTCACTCAAACACAGTCACAGAAAAGCCCGCCTTGAGCCTGCGATAAGGGATGTGCAGAAGCTTGCGCAGAACGTTTTTCCGCCCTGAACTACTACACATGTTGTTGAAATGCCAGTCACTGTCAACAACAGTCCTATCCATAACTATGTTCACCCAGACAATCACAACCAACCTACATGCACATGTACTTATAAATAAATAGATAAATAAGCGATGTTTCAGTGACCTCATTCCTCTGTTATCAAGGGTTGAGTAAATGAAAGCAAGTTTAAATTAAGAAATTCAAGTCTTGAAAATAGAGGTAGCTAAGCTGCATGTATGTATACAAAGACTTTATCACAGATTGTATCTGTTTACATGTTCAAGTCAGATTTTGCTGAGAAAAATTAAGCCTAAGAACGCTACTCAAGGTTTCAATGTTTCAAACATCATTTTCAAGTGTGAAAAACATTAAATGTCTAGTATTTTACTTGTTTATGTATCTCAAAATCATTTAATAGAAATAGATAGATGTTATTGTAGATAATATTAATAATTATATTAAATTATTTGTACTCTACACATATCTTACTCAGGGGCACGTCCTGACAATGTTCCTCAAAACACAAATGCAGCAAACTCTGATGAAGACCCAAATGCTGTCAGCCCCTTCACACCAAGCAAGATCATTCTAACAGGAGAAAAGAAAAAGAGCTTGCATAAAGAAGAGCTTACCATGAGTGAAACTGAAAGAGTACTTAAGACAAGAACAGAGCACCATGCTGCCATCATTCAGAAGAGAAGAAGTGGAGAAGGAGCCAAGAGGTTGGTGAACAAAGAGGCTAAAGTGCCAAAACAACAGGTACATGTATGATGTGTGTTATTAAAACACCTACAGTGTACAGTAAAATTTTTGTGCGGTAGGGTTAATATTTTACTTCAGTTTATCCCTTTGAACCCTACATTCTAAGATAAAAATTTGAATTCTCATTTGTTGCCCGTATTCATTTCCTACAGAAGTAGTGGGGAGAAGTTGATAAAATATCAAGCAAATTCATCTTGTGTGATCATGTCCACTCTGTTTTAAAAGCATTGATATTACAAGAAGAAATTTGATGCTGATCACTCCTTGGGGTGAAGGTTTAAAGAGGATCATTCAGAGCGTCTTCTGGTTTCTTAAGAAGGCATTGTGTAGCAAAGTTTTTTATTTGTCTGAATTTGGGTTGCATGTGAATTGGGTGTGGATTGCCTAGTGGGGTTGGTTTTTTCTTCATATCGAGTTGAGTGGACACAGTTGCCTTGGGAAGAAAGCCGGAACTGTAAGTTACCTTTAGCACGAAATCCAGTCAAATGCTCAACCTGTAAACTAAATTTTGTCTGTTTGTGAGCAGAAAATGGCTCTACTTCACGTAATTTCAAATGGCTTTTCTTTGGTAAAATATCCAGAGGCAAAGGCATCAAAATAATAGAATACTTACCAAACTACATGTACGTAAGGTGTAGGATCAACTCTGGGTTTAGACATGGGTACATGTAAGTTGTAAGTGTTTTTTTTTCTACTTTTTCTCCCCTTTTTCTTTCGTGACTTTTTACCCCTTTACAGGGTTCGTACAGGTCATGGGAAACCGAGAAAGTCATGGAATTTAAGAATTTCATTTTCCAGGCCTGAAAAGTCATGGAATTTAATTATTGGTCCTTCAAAGTCATGAAAAATTAAAGTTTTTGTATGCCAGGTAGTTTAGTTACTGCAGATGACAGACCAAGGACAATGTAAGATTGAGAGGAGTCATTAACCAGCGCAAACGGCACGCATTTTGGTGGACACCAGAGTTTGTTTTTGTTGAACTGTTTAAAGTCAAAAAATACCCCCAAACAATTTTTGAAAGTGACACTAAACCTAAGGTCTTGGAAAACTTGAAAAGGTCATTGAAAAAGTCATGGAAGGTCATGGAATTTGAGGAGCTCAAAAGAGTACGAATGCTGCTTTATGTCACAAGCTTTGTGAGGCTCTGTGAGACACATTTCTAGTTTTAGTAGCATGAGTGCAGATATGGCCTTTTCCCACATACTTCATGAATAATATTCTCTGATGCAAACTGTATATGAGATGGTGAAAGGTAAATCAATGTTCTCTTTTCTATGGAATTTTTTATTGCTACTCCAGTTTTCACATGATTGAGCCAAAAATTGATGTAAGACAGTTTAATTTCATCATTAAAGGGTAGAAACATGCATGTAAATTGTAAGAAATGGATGCTTTGGTCTCTAATTGTTGTTGTGTTTGTTTTTCTTTTCTCTGCAAAAAAAGGGATTAACCAAACTACAATCCTCCAGCCCGCAAACAAGTCCTGTGAAACAAGAGAGCAACCAAGTCTCACCTGGACAGCCAACTGCAAAACGAACAGACAAGAAAGTGCGCTTGTCAACATCAGATGGTAAACAATGCATGATAACACTTGCTGTAGATACCACATTTAACCAACTTCAAGAGCTGATCGAAAAAGAACTTGGTATCCCTTCAAAGGAGTTAAGGATCAGGTAAATAAAGGCTTTGTTGATTTAATGTTGACAAAGTAAGTGATAGCTTTATCCAATTTATTAGACTTATCAAGCTGAAATTGTTATAAACTTAAATGGATAAATGAAGAAAATTTTCATATACATCAGTTACAGTATAATTACATTGGCATAACACAAGCATAACTTTCCTTTGTATAAATTAAATAGCTGGAACACAAACTACAACTGGTATTTACATGTATATCAGACTTCGAAGGCTTACAGTGAACCTCTTTTCTTTTTCTTTCTTTTACTTAAGACTTGAGCCAATCATAAAATCTTCACCACAACATTATCTGTGCATTATCTTCAAATATCAGGTATGGATTTCCACCCTGTGAGCTACAGCCTCCAGGAGAGGGACATGAGAATGATCCTGTGCCTTTGCAACATGGTGACAGGGTGATGGTTGAACACCTGAAGCCTACTGTTCTTGAAGAGCAACCCCCTGATGTAGTTATGTCAGAACTGAAAGCTCCAGGCAGTGAAGGTAGTGCTTCTACTAGTGCCAGTGGAACTAACCAGCAAGGACAAGGTACAAACTGGATACTATACATGCACAGTTAAACCTCCCTTTAACTTCAGCTTCCCTTCTAAAGGCAGCTGCTTATTAAAGGGAAGTTAATTAGCATTTGTATGTAGCTGTGGCCACCATGACTAAGTGTTTACCAATGGCAGCGCTCGAAGTAAACTTTTTAGTGCACTTGCAAAGTTTTGCTAGTAAGAGTTTTTTTCCACTGGCAAACTGGTGAGACCACTAGCAGATTTGTTCCCTTTGTTCGGGAGACATGGATGATTCTAACTCGCAAACATTTGCTAGTGGATATTTTTCTCACTCGCAGATTATCAAAATCACTCGCATTTTGCGAGTTTGTGAGCGTTAATTTCGAGCCATGATTGGAACATAACTTTGAACAGGAGGTGTTCGTTAAAAGAGTTTGAACTTTATACGCAGTACATGCTTCCCATTGTCTGACACTAAGTCATGGTCCCAACATCAGTCTCTCCTAAGTGACCATTTTTTCTTGTCCCAAAGTTGTCACTTTATAAAGTTTACTGTAAGGCATAAAAGATCAGAAATTTTCAAAGTGTCAGCCAAAAGAGTGATCAAGGGTTGCTTACAAGAAGAGATTGAAAAGTTACAGCCATATAATTTCATAGTACTAGTTTTGATGTGGCTAATAAAACTAACATTTTGAAAAAGTGGGTGTCATAAGGAGACAGTGGCTTTGCTGCTTCTTTTCACCAGATTTGCACTTTTATTGCCAGATTTGGTTGTTTTATTATTATTTGTATATTAATTTTAACAACTTTTATTAATTTTTTTTACACTTAAATATACTTGAATACCAAAAACTACAAATAAATAAAAAATTACTTAATTAAAACCACTGCAGAACTACATTAACACAAAACACCCAAACAAACTTCAATACACACTTCTTAGATTACAGGGAAAGCTTTTAGAATCTTAGGATTTGATGAAGGAAAGGTAGGTGGGTCGGTTGTGAAACAAGATTTTCATGGGAATTTTTCAGGTCTCAAAGTTACATGTTTCTTTTTTCCTCTGGCATCCTTAACCAAAATGGTGTTCATTTTGGTATGTTTGCAAGATCTCTTCACCCTGCACAAGTTAGCTGACAAAGATATCCTTGCCTGTTAAACTGATGATGCAACAAGTGGTAGAAGGGACGTGGATCTGCATGGGTGGTTATGGGCGGTTCAAGGGCAGATTTGGGTTGAGAAGGGCATAAGAAGGGTCACACAAAACAGTCTGCTCTTTCTGCTCTCAACATAGACAGTGTGAGTGAAGACAATTAATTTATGAAGGGTTAAACACCACAGGCCTTAAGTCACCCGTTTTAAGTCCAGCACTCTTTGTTCTTGCTGTTACTAATACTGTGGGGAGTAAATACATATCATTTATGTTTTTTTTTGTAATTTTATCTCTTTTACTGTAATATTTCTGCAGGTCAAAATAATGCAGCAATGGCATCAGTCCTTCTTAGTGCCCTTGGGGCTTTGACTGGACAAGACATGTGGGAAGCTGCACAAAATTGCCATGAAATGTTTGATAGGGGAGGATGCTATTACAACAAAGTTTGGCATGATCTTGGTCCACTTAAACCAAACCAGCATTGTACTCTGCCATTCTTTCCTAACAAGGTTTGTAAAAAGTGATGACTTTTTTCTTTAAGCTACAGTAAAAGGGGTGGAGGTTTGTGTGGCTGAGTGGTTAACACCTCTAACACCTTAGTGTGAGTGGTTAACACCTCTAATAGTGTTTTCTGTGACATAAGGAGGATTATGGGAAGTGATAAGTAGGGGAGAGGGGAGGATGGTATAAACAACATTATAAACATTTTTTTTGTCTATTGCAGCATGTTAGGGGTTTTTTGTACTGAAAACATCGTAAGAAAAAAAATGATTTTCAAGTTACGAACAAGCCTAAAATGAGACTGTTGCTAAAAAATCCTGGAGGTACCTTTTTGTAAATCCAGACAGATATATATTTACTGTGCTTGAGTTCTAAGTGAGGAGGCGTGTGTGGCCAAGTGGTTAACACCTCGAACTCCAGATATGGAGGTCCGAGGTTTAAGCCTCACCCATCGCGTTGTTTCCGTTGACAAGGAACTTTACTCCACTTTGTCTCTCTTCACCCAGGTGTATAAATGTGTACTGGTGATATACTGCTGGGGGTAACCCTGTGATGGTTTAGCATCCCCTCCAGGGGGGAGTAGCAGTACTACTCCCAGGTGCTTTATGCTGATGAAACCGGGATAAGCTCCGGCTGTTTGGTCTTTTGGCCTGTGTGTACCTGTCCTGCTGTGACTGTTAGCTGAATTTGTTCACGGTAGTCCCAGGTTCAAATCCTTGGCCATGCTTGTAAATAGCCAACTGGTTTGCCTCATACCAGTTGGGATTCTTATCCCTTTAAGCCCCAGTATCCACATACAAATTCTCCAAACTGATCTCCATACATTTCCTTAAAGAATTAGTTGAGAGAATTATTTTGTTCAAAGATCCAAGTATTTTCTCTTGGGTGATCATTTTATTGATTCTCATAACTTATCTCTTTACATTGTATGGATAATTGTAAGGAGAAAATTGATTTTGAACACTATTGGGACTTAAAGGGTTAACACTGTTATGTTTGATTAACATTATTAATTTTGTGTCATGCATTTGCTCGGCCCACTAGCATTGATACTATAAATATTGCTGAGGGTGAATAATGGAATTATTATTATTATCTAACATTATTATTATTATTATTATTATTATTATTATTATTATTATTATTATTAATCCTTATGGGCAAAGATATTGGATTTCCATTTCTGAGCACCCCAAGTGAGTAAAAAAAACTGAAATTTCTACTCCTGAGCAGGAACAAAACCCCTCCTTCCTCTCATTACGTATTTCACTTAACAAAAATAATATTTTCAGTTTTTGAGCCATTTTCTAGTCACCATATCGAAAATGTTAACAGGTGAAACATACATTCTGCTGCCTGTTGTTCCTGATGCCTTGCACAGAAGCAAAATGTTAAATTTTGAACAAAAAAACATGCATTGCCAACTTGACTTGTATTTTTTGCTGAATCATCTCTTTGTTTTAATTTTCCTGTTCCGTTAACAACTCCCACCCCTACAAACATTTTTTTTTTAGTGAAGGCTTCGGAGATTTCTGCATTAATTTTTTTGTGGCCTGTTTGACTGAATAATCCATTTGGGTATAATTATGAAATAATAGATGTTGTCTATTGGTCATGTTTACAAGTTAAATATTATCAATGACATAATAGTACATGTAGCTGGTACTAGAGACATGATTTCAATGTTAGTTGCAGACTGTTAAGATGTGAAATTGTTAACACTAGGTTTTAGAGAGACTTTGTGATACATTTACACATTGAAGCAAGGCAGGTTTCTTATTCCTGAAAGACCCATTTTGAAAGGAAACAAGACAAACATTAATTATTGTAATCTTGAAAATCTCCTACTCTAGCTAGCCTGAAATTCATCCGATTGCTTCGGGTCGTTTTCTCCTCTCAACAACGTCTGAATCGACCGGCCGTTAATGCCGTCCAGTGACGTCACTCACTACCCGAAAACCGGGTAGTGATTTTGATTGGTTGATTGTCTAAACATTCGCATAATCATGTATAATTGTGAAAAATTTTAGCGGGATTGTTGCTTGATATTCAACGGATCGCATCCCTGGCATTCTTTCGTGTAGTTTAAACATTTCGATAAGCTTAATCTTTATCTTAAACAGCAAAATTGCCCTTGTCTTCGAAACTAAAATGCTAAATTGAACTGCGAAAGACGAATCGTTCCGGAGAGTCGGTAGGTTTTTCATTTAGAGCCGCTTTGTGGTTTTGGCGGCCGGTGATTTTGTTTACGTGAAGTTTTCTGAGATCTGCATGTTATAATTCGACCTTCTTGCTATTTTTACCGTCAAGTGTAATGATTCTGTTAGCTTTTCTTTCTTGTTTCCTTGTTTTGTTTTCTTCGTTAAGGACCAAATAGCTTCTTTTCAATTAAAGCAAATCAAATTGAATGTGTTTTTGAATTAAGTGTTCCGTGTGTGTGTTTATTTCATTGCGTGATTGCGACAGAGTTTGATTATAGAATTCAGTATAACCGGTTCAGAGTTGTGCAGTTGATAGTTTGAGCGTTAAACATGAATTACGATCGAAAAAGATAAAGCAATTCTGTATCATGCAGACATTTCCAAACGATATTTCTCGGTTTGCCACTTAAAAACCGTGTTTTACTTTTTGCATGAATTAAAGCAAAGGTCAAAGAGTAGTGACGTCACTGAACGGCATTAACGGCCGGTCGATTCAGACGTTACTGAGGGAGTAATAACGACTCGAAGTAATCGGATGAAATTCAGGCTACTACTCTAGCTTCATTGGGTATACATTGCTAGTATGGGCTCCCTGTGCTTCTAGGCTGCTACCAATTTTGCACCATGGTTATTAAATTCAATGACTGTGCCATTTCTTTGGTAGATTTTCGTAAGAATAGCACTTGTTCACAAGTATATGTACAAAAAAACAATAAGTTGTTACATAACTGTGGGGACATCACCCTTTTCTCCTGTTTGCCTTTCATTTGCCGAACAAAATGGGGAAGGTGTATTTTGACTTGTTAACCATCCATCCTGCTATAGGTGTAGGATTATGTTTAGTGTAAACTGCTGCTTATAAGCCCTCCACATCTGGTTATAAGCTTCCCTGGTTATAACTCCCCTCTAGCTTTTCTTTTCTTGAATTAGACTTATTATGACGTCTTGGAGCTTAATTAAAGACCAGTAAATTTGTTGCTTTAGCTTGTTTCCAAGTGCATTTTTTCCCGGTTATTAGCTCCCTTGGATATATGCGGCTATGCCCCTCCGTTTACAAGCCCATCTGAAAACCTCCCTCACAAAGATAACCCCAGGGGCTCGTTTCTCGAAAGTTCCGATGATTAACGGGCCCGTAAAGCTGTTTTGGTTTACATGCAAGATAGAGGATTCAGTAGTTTTGCATCTAACAGTATAAAGCTATCCGTTAATGAAACAAAATGGAGTAGTTAGCTAGCCAGGACCCGCGCTCTTATTCTTCATATTTCAATTTAAATATTTGATTTCGGGCCCGAAAAGTTAACGGGACTTTCGAGAAATGGGCCCCAGGGCTTACAGGCAGTAGTTTACGATAGTTAGAAAGTTTGTCACTTGGTGTGCTTCGCAATAAGGCAGGAAGTAAATGGTTTAATCCGACTGAGGCTTTTTCGTGGTTTTCTCTTTCAGGTGTTCGCATACAATGCCGAAAAAGATCGCTTAGACCTGTGTCTTGGTCAGAGACACATCCAAGTTCAACCACTGGACAAAGAAACATTACAGCTGGCTCACTCTCGGCCAACTCCATTGCCCGCAGATGAAAGGTCTAGTGGTCTATCAAGTGAAGCTAGCTTTAGTGGTGCCATTGGTCACAGGGGAACATCACATTCTCGCATTGCTTTTTCAGGCGAGGGACGAACTCTGTCTAATGTCCAGCCTCCTGGAACTGGTTCTGCTGAGGTACATGTACCTTCTTGTAACATAAGATTTCTTGGTTGGTGATTTTAAAATTGCTATACACTGTAACCGAATACTGAGAATGACTAGGGGGAGATAACTTCTTGTTATCAGGGCTGTCATCAAGGGGTCAGGGCCCACAGATAAACAATAACACTGATAAAGACAGCTGCTGATATTCATATTGATTTTTATTTCTCAATCCTACAAGCCCATCAGGTTTTGCACTCCCTTACCACTACCACTCACTACCCACCCCCCCTTCCCCCCTCCCCCCTCCCCCCTCCCCATCGAACATACTCCCGTGATTTGCAATTATTACTAGCTTACAGTCTATTAACGTAACGAAACCAAACGCTTTTTTTCTCTTTTCCCGTGAATTCGTAGAGATAGCAACCACTTTACTTAAAAAGAAGTCCTATGTAACACCCTGTCTTTCTCGACCATGGGTATTTTGTATGATTAGATAAAACTATTTGGATACCTTGAGCACTATTACTTTAATCAGCCTTACAGTTTGTAGATGGGCTGGAAAGCCATACAGGGGTTTGGAGTGAATCAATGTCCTTGTTGCTCTATGCCCCTTTCAGCGTTGTTCAGCTATCGTATAGCTATCTGGTCATTTCGTTTCAAGGTCGGATCGTTCCACTCATTAGTCAGATCGTTCCACAAAAAGGTCAGATCGTTCCACGTATAAAAAGTAAAGTAAAGTTTTCTAAATGTGTCAATGTGACCTGAGTACAGAGATGCGATCGGAACATAGATGAAAGTATTACGAACGAACTGACTTTTTTGTGCAACGATCTGACCATGGAACGAATTGACCGTGAATCATGGTGTATGTGGAACTTATCAGGCAGTGACAGATTCAGTGCGGTTACTTTTCTGGGAATCATAGGACTTGGCTGGAACCTTTTAGTGATTATAAAAAAGAAAACCTTAGCTTTCTGGGAGAAATACCCATAAAATGTCGCTTATAAGCCCCCACCCCCCCCCCCCTCACCCCCCATCTACCTGTAAACAACAACAACAACAACAACAACAACAAATACTTCCCATTATAAGCCCCCGGATTAAATTGAATTCGATTGATTATGACGTTTTCAAGCTTAATTTAACACCAGTAAATGCAAGACTCATTTGATCAGCTCTGCTTAAGCTTGTTTTAAAGCACTTGTGCTATTCCGGTTAGAAGTCCCCTCGGATATAAGTTCCTCCGTTTATAAGCCCGCCTAAGACCCCCTACGGAGATGTACATGTATAAGCCCAGGGTTTATAAGGGTCCGTTGACGGTTAGGGAGATTTTCAGGCCCTAAGCTACTTTTTGTTACCTGTGGAACAAGGTTCCGGTTCAGTAATCATGTCTTAGTAGAATCTTTACAAACTTACACTTTATCTATGTAATTGTTAGTCTCTCGTGTCTGGAATCCAGTTGGCTGGTCCCAGGAACTCTGAAAAAGAAAATGGCAATTCTGTGTCCTTGGGCAGTAAAGAAGGACTTGCAAAAGATCAAGGTCAAACAAGTTCTTCAGAATCACTGGTCGCTAAAGAAGGCAGCGGACACGTAGGGGAGAATGTCCAACAAATGGCTGTTGAAAGCCAAGAAGTAGTTGCTTCTGTACCCAAAGTTCACGGTGGTGAACCTGTGCCTGAACCGGTGACTGAGAGTGGTATTCCTGCGACACGGTCATTTGCGCAAGTGGATGAGAGTCAGTCAGAAGTAAAACAGACGGTACAATCTGGAGGCGGTCAGAGTATTGCAACTGAAGCAGCTACTGAGATCACAGAAGAAAGTGAGAATATGGATGTAAAGATAGAGGAGAACGTCCAAGAACCTTTTGTTAACAGTCCTGTGCCTATGGTGGAAGAGCCGACCACAGCCACACCAGCAGAAATGACCTCAAAGCCTGTGGAATCTGATGGCACTGACACAGGATTGGCGAGTGAGAGTTCAATGGGAAATGAAAACGTAGAAATACGTCAGGATAAGGTGAAAATCGATGTGACTGACGATAATTCAACAAGAGTCACAGAACATGAAGAAAAAGGAGATGATTATTCAAATGATTCCAAAGAATGTATTTCCATGATGGAAACTGATCAGATTGGTACAAAGGAAGATTACATGGCTCAGGAAGTCACACCAGGAACGCTGGGTAGCCACACCCCTAGAGCTAGTGCAAACGAAGATGATAACAAAGACCCTACTGTAGACCTTGCATCTGTTTCCATGGAAACTGATCATGTGACTAATAAAGAAGACACCTTGTCTCTGCAAGTCGCACAGGGTATGTTCGGTGTCCAGGATTCTGGAGCTATTGACAATAAAAGGAGTGGAAAAGACACTGTGGTTGATTTAAATCAACTTGATGCAGTTGGAGATTCAACAGGCCTTCAGTCGAGTGAGAGAGCAGTTACATATCCATCTGTTGCCATGGATATGGAGATTGACAATCAAGGAGAAACTAGCGAGCCTAATCCCGCATCTACCTCTAGTGTGCAGCCGCCAGATAATTATCCCTTATCAGACATTTCACTTAATGATGAGTCACTTAATAGCACAGATACAGCAAATGTGAAAAGGGAAGTGATACCAACAGTACTGACAGAAAGAAATGTAGATCGTGATGGTGAGCCTGTGGTACAGTGAAATAGCATAATTATACAATATGAATGTGGTTGTAAGTCATGAGTTGACTGAGTGGGCTTGCTGTTCATATAGCGCGATGTAACAAGAAAGAAATGTAGATCGTGATGGTGAGCCTGTGGTACAGTGAAATAGCATAATTATACATTATGAATGTGGTTGTAAGTCATGAGCTGACTGAATGGGCTTCCTGTTCATACAGCGCGATGTAACAAGGAGCTGCTGCTAGAGGGTTACTCGACCCCATACTACGGATGGAAAGCAGGACCTTAAGATTGCCATCTTTCTTGTAAAAATTAATGTTGAGATTTGACGTTTTTTCAGTCTTGGTAGGGTTATTGCAGTATTCTAACCTAGTCAAGGATACAGTGGCCCTCTCTACAAAGGCTGTTAATTTTTAGTCGGTGGTGTCAAATCCATGCTGATACAGCGTATGGAGTTGAAAAAAATATATTTAAATAAAACCTCAAGCACAAAATTAGAAGTAAATACCGTCGGTTGCATCTAAGCGTGGACACGAGACAAGAAACGGGTTCTAACAGGATGCCAGACATGACTTGTTTTGCCGCCAAACATTTGAAGTTTGACAGCCGTTAAAGCACACTGTCGCACCAAAGGTTAGGTTGTATTCATGTTTTTGATGACGGCGTTCCACTCATCTTTTATTTTTCTGCAATTTTCAGTAGTATTTCTCGCTCAGAAACAGCACACTTGCTTTTAAGAATTATTCTTTGGAGTTTTACAACTCCAGAAATTATCCTTAACGTTTTGCGATGAATATTTTGTGGATCGAAAACAAAACAAGTCGACAAACAGTTGTCTACTTTGCACGTGAACATTCGTCTCACGTCAACCCATACTTCAAGAGTTCGGCGGCAAGACATGTCATATTTTCACCCAATTAGAACGTGCTTTTTCGTCACGTGTACACGTTTAGATGTAACCGACGGTACATTTTTTTGCCAAGATCGTACAAGAGTTTTTGTCAGGTCATTCTTGATACGATTTGCTATAATAGCAGGCCTTTTCAAAGTTCTAAAATTCTTCACGTTCAAAGTAAGGGCAAGTTCAAAACTTGTCACATGAAAATGAATTTATCTTAAGGAGAATAGAAAACTATTTCATCAGCTACCCTCGGTTTGAAAAAGATGTTTGGGGTAACTGATAAATGGCGACATATTACTGTTTAACAGTAGTTAATGTCCAGAGAAATAATCCAGTTTAAGAAATTTAGTCGACTCAGGTGAAAGCATCCTTTTAGTGAGTGCGAATTAAGAGCGCCGATCTGGTAGATAAATGTATTGACCGTTCATTGTTGGAACTCGGACCAGTCCAACCATGTTCCCAAGATCCTCTCCTTGGAAACGAGGTTGCCCTGGTCACGCTGACTCGTCTCAGGCGCCTCGACTACGTGGAAAACAAAGAGCGCGAGGTGTCTTGGAAATAATGCATAACACTTCCAGAAGATATTTTCCCTATGCAATACGTGCAGCGCGTTATAGAGCTCACTTTACCTTCATATGAATCAAACATGTTTTTTAGCGAAATTCGATGTATCGCGCGGTGCGTTTTACAAACTTCGAAGGAATTTTGGTTTTTTTTGTTCCGTCAATCATCTTAGCGGTCCTCTTAGGAAACACATGTTTACTTGCACGAGTTCAAAAGGTCATGGTTTGTGATTTGTGATTGGTGGATTTCGATCCGTTTTATTTGTTTCCTGTTGCAAGGTTCATTGCTTTGTGATAGTCCTGTTTCGGGCAATAATCGACTAGTTAAGTTTGCCTCGCAGATTTTTCTGATCTTTCTTATTCCTGCCACTTGCAAGAATAAAGCAACGTCTGTCTCCCTCCCTCGCCAAAAATCCACTCACCATCGTGATTTCCTTCGCTATTCTTGAGCAGTCTAGAGTCATTCTCAGCCAAGCTGGGCCAGCACGTTACACTGTGATTTGCATTAACCTCGCCTTCACTAAAATGATTGACGGAAGAGAAAAACCCGAAATCTCTTCGAAGTTTGCAATACGCGCAGCGCGAGACAACGAATTTCGCTGTAAGATTCCCCAGATACAGAAAGGGCTATAACGTATGGTAGGTTTATACTGGGAATACTGGCTGTAGTTGTCTTCTTTAAGAGACAGTGCTATCATAATGTCATTTTTTTTGTTACCAAATGCTCTTTAAGAGTGATTTTGTAATTGCTTTGGTTTTACATTGCCACAGTGAGAATTGAACGCTGGTGGTTGTATAATTTTACTGCAAAATTGAATTTTACTGTTATTTTCCTTTGTAGTAATGAAACATCTGTTTACCCAAGAGATCATATTAGGACCGACTTTTTTTAATCTCTTGGTTTACCTTAACTCTAATCTCTATTTTCAGTGCTCACTCCCATATGAGAGATCACTTTGTATAGGCATCACGAGGTTTCCAAGGTCAGTTTTTAGAATGGAAACAGTAATTGTTTACCTTATCTTGCATCTTACATTTGACACATGGTCTATTAACCAGGACTCTGTCATTCTTTATGTCTAAGTTCTTCCGGGTTGATACCGCATCCTCAGCTTGCTTTAGCACTTGAGGGATACTGAAAAGTCGATTGAAATCTAAGGGTTACAGGCTTGGAGATTTTAGGCTCTTTTACCCCCAGCCTTGTCCCCAGACCAGTTCGTGCTATCCGAGTGAGGAGAGGAGGCTTGGAACCAAGCACGAATGGTGTATTCTCCCGACATGCTTGACAGGGGACGTCACAGTCCGGGAAGGGGGCTGTAAAACGCAAGTGTTCTTTGACAGCAACACTCTTAATGGGACACAAGTTTTACTTGAAAAAGAAAATCTTATCAAGTTTTTCGCTTTATACTACCAAGGAGGGCTTGCCGGTACAATTATTTCCATCAACTCTATGATGTTTAGAAACTGACATGTACACTATACAACTGGATCAAGTTTAATAAAAGATATATTTTATGATTTTTTCAAATATTTTTCTCTCGTGCGCTGGCACTGACCGCTAGACGAAATAGCACTAACCCAAGGTTAAATTTTAACCCGGGTTTCTGTTTTTCGTTTTTGTTCAAAAGCATTTTTCCCGGATAGTTTTCTCTATTCTTCTTAGACAATCGAATCATCAAATTGTAGACAGAAAGATTAAAACTGAATTTGCTTTTTAAGCCTTCATATCTGAATTCAAATTTCGCACCAATTCTGCTTTGAACAACCCGGTCCTGTCTATAAAGTTTACTGTGTACAATATAGAGCGCTCACTTTCTTTTATTTTTTTTATTTTTTGTCACGCTTTCCATTTCCCTTTTTATTTGCCGATGAATTGATTGACGAACTAATGAACGCTATGAACAGAAGAAGATACCATTTGCTTGTCGAAACTCGCTTTTCATTGTGCTGTGATTTACGCAAATTGAGGCGGAGTTTCTTGTTTTTCAGTTTGATATATATTTTCTTGCTACGATCAGCGAACAGAAAACTGCAGTGATGGGATCATTTCGTTCAAAGATGCACGTTTCTTCGTCTCAGAGCACTGAGAATGACCGAAAACTCTCCAAAACAGACACAAATCCCAGCGGAACGGCAGGGAACTCAAAATCTCAAACTCGATCGGAAGCGACAAATGAAGACAAGGCGAGAGCTGGCAGCACGAACCAGGAACAAACCAGCGAGGCGAAAAAGAGGCCGTCATTTTCGTGGCTGGTAGAAACACCTGTAGTTTTTACACACGAGCTCAAAAGAACAAGACGACAAACTAGGGAAAAAAGCGGCCGCAGACGGCAAAGGAAAGGTTAACAATGCTGAGATACAAAGCGATGACAAATACCTAAAATCGGTGGAGTTGCCTTCGACATCAAACGGTAAATCGAAGCGTGTTCATTACCACGACAGTTCGACATCTTGTTCCTCAGAAAAGCAAGGGAAGTACGAGAGTAGTTACTCATGGAATACCGGAGGAATCATGGCGAAAAGCATTCACCAAATGAACCAAAACCCCAGAAGTGGGGGGGGACAGGGGGCGGGAGCCCGGGAGAACAGGGGGCGGGAGGGGTACGGGAGACGGGAGAAGAAAGGGCGGGAGGCGGGATCTCTACGATGGCGGGAAGCGGGAGAGAAATTCAAAAAGGCAGTCAAAGAAACGAACCCAACAACGTTTCTTGACTTCCATTTTACGTTTTCCGAGGCTTAAAGCAAAATTTTATACACGGGAAAAGTCAAAAAACGAAAATCCGTGCTCGGGATAAAAACAAAACCGCATTACTTCCTGTGAAATTGGAAACCTTTCCAAGTCGCTTACATCATAAGACATGAATGAGATTGCATGACATATGTACATGTGTGTCGACTGTGTCAGTCGTGTCAGTGTCTCGTCTGTCTTGCTAGATGTCGAAATTCTCCGTAAGGACGACAAAGCGAGTCAGGTCAAATGTCGTCAAAGATGATCGGTCTTAGCATTTTTCGGTTTGGTGGGGAAAAATCCGTCCATGGAAGACCTTCCTGGTAGCTCGCTCCTTACGACTGTAGTTCACAAAACACTGTGATGTTCCCTGCTAGCAGAGGTTTCTCATGACGAGGCAAAAATGAGAGAATGGAGAGAGACCTCTGCTGGCGTCCGACGCGTTTTCTATCACGCATGCCCTCGCGTTCCCTTAACAAC
Organism: Porites divaricata; assembly: GCA_038088405.1. Lineage (NCBI taxonomy): Eukaryota > Metazoa > Cnidaria > Anthozoa > Scleractinia > Poritidae > Porites > Porites divaricata. The sequence continues at coordinate 10,122,539 of JBBMOI010000006.1, forward strand.
CAGTGACGTTTTTGTCATGTGCGACACAACCCATAGAACCGCGGTTTGCCCTCGAAAAGGAAAAAAAGGAAAGCTGAAAGTCTGGAAAAGACGGTAAATGCCTTTTTTGTGGATTACAATTCAAAATAAGAGGGCAAATCACTTGGAGTTACCTTTGTATCGGCGGTAGAAACAGAAATACTGAACCTTAGCAGAACTAAACCTCTTGCGTGGAATAAATTCTCTCTAATATTTTCTCGTTGTGGATAACTGAGAGGAAAGAGATTGCTGAATTCATTACTCTTCCAAACAGGCATCACCCTACAATTAAACTTACGGCTGAAATATTTGATAAAGAGATTAACGTTCTGGATACACTGTTTACAAAAGAAAGAGATTTCACAACCAAGGAATCCTTGACATCCGCGGGCGAAGCCCTTAGACTTCTGAGAACTAACTCCTCAGCTAAATCTTTCTATGAGAACATCTACAACTTCAAAAAACGCTTTCGCGCTAGAGGTTACCCTCACAAAAAAAATCCTCTGAGGTTAAATTTACTGAACGGAATTCGGCTATACAAAAGAACAACGAAGTGCGAAAGAAAATTCTACCTTTCGTTACCACGTATCACCCTGCTTTGCCAAACCATAAAAACATCTTAATGAGCAAATGGCATTTAGTTTAAAAGTAACCACTACTGAGAAAAATATACAACGAGCCCCCCATCATTTCATGGTTGGCCTGTCAACACCTTCCATTGTGGGCTCAATAATTGTCATCGTCCAGTCTAACAGGGCACGCGCATTACACATTAAACGAAAACGGTTTAGAAACCGGTAAGTTTCCAGCAGAAATCTGGTCGGCGGCTTCATCAAACAACGCTTCGGAAGCCGGCAGAGGTCTCTCTCCTTTCTCTCATTTTTGCCTCGTCGTGAGAGACCTCTACTAGCAGGGAAACTGTAATGAAGATTTTGCCGCGTGGTGTAAACTTGTGTCGAAGGAATGCCGCTTCAATGATCGCGCTGGAAAGTGCGGAGTGGTTCGATTTACAACACAATTTTTTATTTTGGACAAGGCCAAAGCACTCCCTATTTTAGAATCTGAATAGGGAGTCAAACAGCGTGATTTACATGATAACGGGAGAAACACAATAAAGGGCGGGAGTCGGGAGACAAAGGGACAAAAACGTACGGGAGGCGGGAGAACGGGGTACGGGAAGCGGGAGATTGTGACCCCCCTGTCCCCCCCCACCCAGAAGTAATGGTGATGCGACAGCAAGTTACCCTGTTGGTTTTGGCGTGGTTGGCAAGAATGATAGTCGAAAGTAAAGAGTGATCATCGCAGTAAATTTTCCAATTTAAGCAATTGGAAAGAAGAAGCCTGGAAAAAAAAAAAAAAAAAAAAATCAGGGCTTCAACGGGATTCGAACCCATGACCTCCGCGTTGCTAGTGCGTTGCTCTACCAACTGAGCTATGAAGCCACACATTGGAAGCGAGGTTAATTTATTGAGTTCATGTCTCCCGTGAGGAGTGAAGTGATGTGAAGTATATGAAATAATTCATATTTGAACTGCGGTTGTAGTTAAAAGGCTTCTTCTTTCCAATTGCTTAAATTGGAAAATTTACTGCGATGATCACTCTTTACTGTCAACTACAACCGCAGTTCAAATATGAATTATTTCTTATACTTCACAATGATAGTCGAGTCGGCTCGCGGACAACCAATTAGCGATTGTCATGTACAGCTCATTTCAACATGAGTGAAATGTAACTTTTAGAGCCTTGTTAGAATGTACTTATAATGAGACAAGTGTGTAATATTTCGTTTAAATTCATTTTTAAGATACCTCTGATGTAGAAGGAACAGCCTCCTCCTCAGGCGCTTCGTTTTTTCGCATGGCAGAGGCGAGCGCGAAACGAGAGTGACTGGTGATGAACCGCAAGGGACCATGGGAAGGGTACACACGGCAGGCGAAGCGCCGTCTCGCCCGTTGTCTACTTCCCGCCTTCCTTTGCGCGTACATTTTCATCGAAAGAGAGACGTCTGGGTACGAGGCAGTAGAGGCAAATTATAGACATGCATTTATTATTTTTCGGTTACAGTTTCATTGTCCTAGGAATTTCCTCACAATGGTCGGTTAATATCATGGGTGTCGAGGAGAACAGAAAGAGACATCTCATTGGGGTGTTTTAAAGCAGACCATCTGTTATTTCCTGCGAATTTTGCAACAAAAAATCTATTCACTGAATTGTTCTCCGTAAGTAAGAACAGTTCATTCAGGACATAAAAAACCGCTTAACATCAACAAAATGAGCCAGGAAACCATACAGATAGCAAATAAATCAAGGAAATAAGGCAAAATACTGGGACGAGACAGCACCCAACCTGTAGCCAGTTGTGTAAGAGCTGCTCGGACGGTCTCTCCTGATTGGTCGCAATTGTTTCAGTATTGTTTGAGATCAGGGTTAGGCACCATTGGTGACTTCTCTACCAAGCAGCTACTACATGACCCCCCCCCCCCCCCCCCCCACCCCTGCAGTAACTGTCTTCTAAGAATCAAGTGAAACCAAAACTGGGTTATTTTTAAATTTCTTTATTGACATTTCCCAGTTATTATCATATCGATTCCTTATGCTATCACTTAAATTACATTTAAATAAACGTTTTATAGTATTTCCTTGAGGCACATTGAGTGTGCATTTATGCAGTGTAGAAGTTTTTAGTCAAATATTTAAGATCTGACAAAGTAATCGTACATCGTATGAACGTTTCATTGTGCCACTCATAGCTTCACAAAGGAAAAAACATGTGTTTTTAACCTTTCTGTTCAGATAATAATTCACGTCAGCTATGGAGCAGAACGTGTGACTCCCACTTGACAAAGTTTTGACATCTATTGGACAATTTTTCAAACAAATTTTGGTCAACTTTGATGGGTGCCAGGCAATGCAGAGCTAATTAAAACTTAAAATATTTTTTGCAGGTGTAGTCGCCGTGCATTTGAGAGGATTCGTTTCTTCTCCGTTGAAGCCGCGTGACACCCACAAAATATCTATAGTGAATTGCGATTGGTTCGGTATAATGTGGAACTGTCAAAGCTTAGGAAAAAACATGTCCAAAGGGTGTGGTCAAAATCCTTGTCTGCACGATCTTCAAAATTTTTTGGCAAATGAATACATCCACCTAGAACGGTGGTTATTCGACTGACCAAAAATGGATCGACAAGTACGAAACAAAGAAATGTTAGCGCCTCAATCCATATACTAAATAAAAACAAAAAACGAAACTGACTCTGCATTCACTACAACATACTGCATGCAGCTAATTTTTCTTCTGCTGGAAATGAATTTAAAAAAATAAATAAGCAGTCTTACAAGGAGATTTACATTATTATTGCAATTTCTGTTCAAATCTTACATTGAATAACCGTACCATTATTGCATCCCTTAACATTCTTTCATTTATAATTAACATAAATTTTCAACAGTTAAGTAATTTCCCACTATTTTAATTACGATTCACCAAAGGCGTCACTAATCTTGGTTAAGTGTCTGATGGCTAGGTCTTCAGGTAAATGAAAGTTGTAATCGTTTAATCGTTCCAAGTGTTCTGTGGCTTCGCTCATTCCTAAGAAAATAGACAAGGCAGTATTTACGGGCATTAAGGTAGTATTAAGAAGTATAAAGGGTTTTGTGAAATGATGACAGTCTCTGTTGGCCCGCGTAGCTGGCGGGTTTTTTTTTTGGTGTGCTTTTTCTGTTGTGTTTCGTAAAGTAAGAGATGGAACCGCGCGAAAGCTGAACCGAGGTCGAAACAGAAAACGACAGGAGAAGGGGCGAGGGGAGAAGGCATGAGATTCTTGCCTTCCCCCCCCCCCCGCCCTCTCCCCCATTGTTTTGTTTCGACCTCGGTTTAGCTTTTGCGCCGTTGTATCTCTTACTTTACGAAACACAAAAAACCACCAGCTACGTATGTTTTGTAAACGTTTGTGCTCTCGGGGTGTGAGCAACGCGAAAAGAAAACAAATATGTGCAAAGTGCAGCTGCTGCTGGTCAAATATTTTACTGGTGCGGAGCCTACGAGAAAGCTCTTCATTTCGTGTGGCGAGAGAAAGCGCGAGCGAGTGTCTCCTTTCGCGTGCTGGTCGCGTGTTTCAGCTTGCGATGACTCCCAAAAGGAGAACTTACTCGCAGGTTCAATGGCACAAAAAAGAAATAACAAGACAAACCTGTTTTCAGAACGTATGACCACGATTGATAGTGCTCTTCGATGAGGGAAGAACTCTTTGTAACGAGACGGCACCAATACGTCAGCCGTTTTTGACTTCAAGAACAACAACAAAAAAAGCACGATCAATACACACAAATGCCATTTTAGGAAGAAAGCTGTTGTTCTAAAGCTTTAGTATAGTTCTGCAGAGCTTATTTCGGAGACTACATCCAACTGGTACGTAAAAAGTAACAACATAACTTACTTTATTCCAGCGCAAACCAGAGATTTAAACTACAAAACAATGAAATGAGATAATACGTTGTTAGTTTACATGAATAGCATTGAGGTTCGCTAAAGCAACACTGAACATGTGTGAAACTGTAAGAACTCTGTTGAGTTTAATTACATTGTCTCTAAACGAATGTACAATTCCTGCCAAATAACAAGTAACTTGGGTGCTTTAATGACAATAATACATTTCCTCTCGCTCAAACAAACAGTACAAACTGCTCACTGCCCTTAAATAAAGATACACCTGTAGATTAACAGCGAAAAACAAAATGGGAAGATATTTATGAAAGTTACAGAAAATAAGGCGAAATGTCAAAGCTTATTCGGTAAAACTGAGGAAATTCCAAGACTCCCTTTCATTTTAAAGATTTACAGAGACAAGTAAATAAGTGTCATATTTACCATCGCATCCATACTGCGTTTGCAGGGTTCGTGTGTTGTTTTTATGCTGTGTAGGGTTCGCAAGAGGGTCTGGAACGTAAATGATGTCATATGGTATTAGTCGAAAGAGGATAACAAGAGCAAACAACTTTGACCTTCCTTGAGTGGCGTGTTAACTGACCCTCTATTTTTTTTTAGAGATAGTCGAGCGCACGTCTGAAAATAAAAACCGTGCAGGATTTATTGACCGCAAGCGCAAAGAGGTGGGGGTGGGGAAAGGAGGAAATAGACGTCAATTTTTTTTCTCGCGCTCGTTCCGTTTCCGCGTTCACGAAATTGTAGATATAAAAAGAACTTCTATGAACAGGCTATTATACAGCTGCAAATAATAGTCAGTCAACAGGCAATGTCTGAATTAAAATAAATTCACCCTTTGGACAAAAATTAATACTTAACAGTATCAGCCCAAAGCAATTTGTGCTCTTCTAAGTTTTCGCTCACGCGAAAACACGCAACCGAGAACGAGCGCAAAAACCGTGATGGAACTGGGCCCAAGCAAGGGACAACGGCGACTGTGGCGACGCGTGGGAGAAAAATGCAACCGGAAACGAAAACAGGTAACATGCAACAAATCTGGTGAAGATGAGAGCTAGAAGACACTCCGTGATGTTTGACATCACCACGTAAAACATTAAGTGAAATGAGATTACAAATAATTGTGTCTAATATAAAGTACCCAAGGTCAGAGTCACCTCCATTTCTGGACATGAGTAGCAAAAGAGATGTCTACACTTTCTATAACGGATAACTTTTCGTGCCCAAATGCATATCTATCCAGTGCAGTGTTGCATATCTATCAAATGCATATCTATCCAGTGCATAGCAGAGATGACGCGTAAGTGTCAGGCACACAAAAAAGTAATCGCGTGGTCTCTCTCATTTTCGCGAACCCGGCTATCTCGAAACGTGGAACAGGCTAGTACAGTGTGAACGGCAACAGTGCAGAACTGGAACAAGTCGTTCACTCACATCGGGCATCGTACCGCAGCGGTTGGCCGAGAGGGTTTGGTGCACTAAATCCAAATCCTCACTTCTGAATATTTTCTTCCATCTCAGTGGGTTCCACCCTTCGCTCCTACTCAATTTACTTCTGTTACAGTCCGAATTCTTGAATAACTGTTCACACTGCCCCCCCCCCCCCCCCCTGCAAAAAAACTACCCGATATGCGATACTCCACTTTCAAGATCGGCGCGGTGCAGCATTGCTCCGTTACAGAAATCGCGCGAAAATTACCCTTCTTATGTGAACAAACCCTATCCCGTGGTATGATTCCGCGTCGGCGCAAAAGCTATCCAGTATAGTGCGAGCAAAGCCTCACTCTCTGAATCTCGATCATCTACAAAACGCCATGTTATATCACGTATCAACAATATTACCTGTTTGGCTGTCACTACGTTATTGCCCTGTACCTCGATACCAAACGCCTCTGATAACCTTCTGGCAGGGGTAGAGTTAAATTCTTCACCGCGCTAAAACCAAGAATACACAATCAAACAACTACGCTGTCACAGCTGTTACTAAAGAAGCTAACATCAGAGTCGGTAACAACGACGATTTATTTATATCCTTTTACAGAGATGAAATCTTATTATTATCTAGCGGGTTTTCTCATTTTTTTTTTGTGCAAAAACGTCTGCTAAACTCTCAGATTATCAAGTTTGATGTTTTACTTCCAAAGCAAATTACGACATACACCGTAATCTGCCGCGTTTAAGCCCCCCCCACTTATAACCTCACCCCCCCGGTTATAGGCCCATCTACCTGTAAAAAAAATTCACCCAATTAAAAGCCCCCCAAAAATATAAGCCTCATCCAAATGCATTGAAATGACTGAATTCGAGTCATTATTAATAAGACATTTTGAAGCCTATTTTTACATGAGCTCGGATTCTTTTATTCTCCTCAGGGGAATATATTATTACATTACCCCTAAATCAACTGTCTGAAAAGCTGGGAGCGGCTTTGATAATAAACAGCTAATTAAAATGCAAGGGATTATGTATTGATATGCAAGGGGGATAAGTCACTTATCCCTCTTGTATATTAATATAAGCTAAACTTAATTCAAAACGCACGAGGGAAATAAATCATGTAAGTAACCCCTCGCTTCAGGCCAATAACCCCTAGTTTGATCAGCACTGCAACAGTTTGTTTCAAAGTAGTTTTACTATGCCAGTTATAATCTCCCTTGGATATAAGCCCCTCTCTTTACGAGCCTTTCTAAAACGGCCCCTTAGTACAAAGATGTACAAGTCCACGGCTTATAGTGTGTATAAGCAGCAGTTTACGGTAAAGCTGTTAACTTTCGAGTTTGCCATTGCCACTCATAATTCATTTCCCAAGTTATGTGGCTCGGTAACTGGTACCCGATAACCCTCATGAACACTGGAAAATAAGCATGACACCATAAAAATCGAAAATTTTCAAAGTTGAATTTTTATTCACTTAGAACATTTTGGAGTGAAGGACTTTCACGTGAAGTATGAGCTACAGTATACTGACCTTCATAGCGTAATATTCGTTAAACAATTCCCAGATATGCATTCGTTTAGGAAGAGACGTTCTTGTAGTAGGAACTATACACGCCACAAGTGACTTGGACGATATGATACGGTTGTCTACGGACTAAATAAAATACGGTGCACGTGAATTTAAATACAGTTAAAACGATTTATACAATAAACGGTTGGGTTCACTACATTTCAGCATCCTTACAGTGGTAAGGGTTTATCAGTAAGCTGTACTGGGAAGAGAACATTGGATGGAGGACTAACGGAAGGATAAACAGCAACAAAACTAATTCACGTTAATCTGCGAACACAGTCGCCTCTCCTCGCTTCTCGCCGCTAGGGACACTCCCGCGAAACTTCCATAGCGGCGAAGAGCAAGGAGTCGTACGCTACGATCCAATGGAAAGTAAAGTTCATATTTAGAACAAATGGCTGCCCGAATTTTTTTCTATAATTAAGTTACGTGATTGGCAAAATTACCATTTTTTATCTTAAATGGATAAGGTTTTCATAGGACAGGTCACATACCGCTGAAAATGACTTCGCCTGTTCGTGACAGTGTAAGCCTTGGGGTGCTTACCATTTGACAGAAAAACCCGGTTGGAGTGTGAAAAGCATAATGGTAAGCGATTTACCAATTTACCGCAGAAATGCCACATCCGTTACGGTTTGAATCCAAAAAAGGGACGAATTTGTGTAGCGTGAGTCTGGAACCGAGAAATTGGTAAACGGTGAGCAACATTCCGTTTGGTTCGTACCAACCGGAATGAAAGGACTACCTCAAAACGTACTCCTCAATTTTCGGTTGGAAATTCCGAAAAGTGACCTTACCATTTACCTTCCATCCGGCATTTCCGAAATTTTCTGTCAAATGGTAAGCACCCTTGGAAATTTCGCCGTTCACCTAATACACTCACCCTAACAAGTCCATGCTGAAAGAGCGCCTTCAGTGCCATCGCTAAATCCTTTCTAACAACGCTCACCAACTCCGCATCTCTGGCGTAATCAAACTAAATTGAACAAAATAAACAAGAAATAATTTCAAAGGGTTTCAACTTTAATGGTAACGGACAACTGTACATATCACGCTATCAAATTAATAAATGCACCGACATCGTGCAGTTAAGAAAAAGTGTACTACATATCATTTTTCGGGTTCTTGGACCTATATCCGAAATAAATAGAACCATGTAAAACAATAACCACAACAATGTATTTTATTCAAGATCCATAAAGCTTACAATACTTTATGCCCTGCAAACAGCTATAGCGCTGATCTAGGCAGGACAAAAATTATAAATAAAGGCGTTATTAAATTACATAATATTAAGAAGAAAAAGGAAAAGAAAAATACAACAACACAAAAAAAGAAAAACCCCTCACACAAACTCAAGCATAAGGGTTTTGTTGATAGAAAAAATAAGACTAAAACTACAACTGGAGGCAGAGTAGAGCTGAAGAGTTTTCATCTGAATGGTAGCACTATAAGATTTCATCACAGACTCAAAAAGTCAGATATACAAACGAAGGCCATGTTTATATGGAGAAAACCTGTCCAGGACAGAAAGGTTACCCTCCTAGCCGAGCCAACTTCTGTGAGCGTTTATATGAGAAAAAGAGGTAACCCTTTGCATCAGCCAACATGCAGTGCTCGATCATGCTCTGATTGTCTCTTTTTACCGGGTTAACCTGGCTGGGCGAGCTGAAGTGTTTACATGGCATAAGTTGACAGGAGGGTGACCCGAATAGGTGGGTCACCGTTCTAGAGGAGCCAAATTTTTGTTTCTCATAAACAGTTCGCCACGTTTAAAATGAAAAAGTATGAAAAGTTGACTCGTTCAAGGTACAAGCTCGGGCAGGCAGGTGACCCTTCTAACAGGGACAACTTTTCTTCATGTAAACAGGTCCTAAATGCCATGTAAAATTACAGCTACAAGATGTTTCATTTGAATAGACACACATGTTTAGACTTAAGTTAGAACAGTGCAGCACCTCTGCAAGAGAAAGGACTACCCAAGCTTACCTTATCACTGCTTTCTGACAAAGTGGTGTCAGCAGATGACACAGAACTAGCGCGGTCTCTCTCTCGTCTTTTTATGTCCCTAGGAGACTGGGGAGACTCTTCACCATCGCTTGGAGGCTCACGTGATTTTATATCGATTATTTTAAGGACAGCTTGCTGAAGCTGAGCCAGGTGTTCACTGAAAGGAAAGTTCACCAAAATAAGTGAATCTAAGCTAAAAAAATTTGATCTCTGTAATTTTGGCCCTTAGTTCACAATAACCACTTTGGGGTTGTGCTAGCCTGCGAACAGCAGACGCATTTCCGGGAGAGAAGCGACGACCGGAAATGCGTCTGCTGTTTGCAGGCTAGGGTTGTGCGGGATGCTCGCCGGAAAATTAGACTTTAACCCCTAAGGAGACCAGGCTGGGCGTAGCTGGTATCCGGTCACTTCGTTCCATGGTCAGATAGTTCAAAGCCAGGCCCCGGTTGTTCAAACGTTGGATAGCGCTATCCACCGGATAAATCACTATCCAGCGGATAAGTATTACAGAAATCAATTACGCTATCCGCTGGATAGTGATTTATCCGGTTGATAGCGCTATCCAACGTTTGAACAACCGGGGCCTGATCGTTCTACAATATAGTCAGAACTTTTCACGAGCCTTTAATCCACGAGCAAAAACAAGGGCGCTATTTTCATTGATATGTTTGCTCCGAAATGGGCACGCGGGCTCCATAATTTAGCACATTTTCCCTCCTGGGACCCTTGCATTACCCCTGGGTATTGAGCGTGGTATTTAAATGTTTTGCCAACATCAGGATCACTCTTCAGATCGCTTTTCTATGCGTTCATGCCCCGAGAGAGCATATATACTTGCGTTTTTGGTGTGCCATTCCGGTTTTCGTCGCTGAGCATGGCCTAGGCTCCTGACGCTATCCTTCCTTATGTTTTGGAAGCCGTTCGCCCGGCTGTGATACCTCCTTCGAGTTACCTTTTGTAGCGTGAGTCGCTTTCAGACTGGATTTCATGGCAGGTATCCGTCTCCATTTCATTTCATAGCGAGTGTCGCTTCGAGTTGTTTCATAGCGTACGTCGCTTTCAGTTGTTATAGCATGTGTCGCCTTCACGTTGGTTTTTCTCGGCGTGTGTCGCCCTCCAGTTAGCCATTTCTCGCGTGAGTCGCTTTCACTAGTTTCATGGTGTCTTTCGTATTTTGCCCTCCATTTTGTGTTTATAGCGTGTGTCGCTTATAACTTTGTTTTTGTTTTGTTTTGTTTTTTATGGCGTGTGTCGCCTTCAGGTTGTTTTCACGCGTGTGTCGCCTTCCAGTTAGCCATTTCAGCGTGTGTCGCTTATAAGTTGTTTTCATGGCGTGTGAGTGACGCCTTCAGGTTGTTTTCACGGCGTTTGTCGCCTTTAGGTTGTTTCTATGGCGTGTGTCGCCGTTTATGGCGTGTGTCGCTTTCACTAGTTTCATGGTGTCTTTCGTATTTTGTTCTCCATTTTGTGTTTGTGGCGTGTGTCGCCTTCCGCTCGTTTTTACGGCGTGTGTCGCCTTCAGGTTGTTTTCACGGCCGGTGTCTCAGGTCTTAGTTTTCGTAACACCCTCATGGCATCTCTGTTTTATTTTGTTTACAAATATCAGTGCGCGGTGTACACACTGGGGGGCTCTTAAACGGAAGACGGCCGCTTTCATCCTGTTATTTGGAATTAGTTATCCGCGGTTCTATGGTCTACCTGCCTGGGCTGTTTTCTACGTTCTAGATTTATTCGATGTTTGCCATTTGTTATTAGTTTTATGGGCTTATAGTTATTTATGCAGGTTCATCTCGACTAGATGTGTACCTCGTGTCACGCAAATCGGCCCATCGCTTTGTTTTGGTTGGTTTTTTCTTGTGTGTTATTTTTACTCGCTTCGAGCAATGTGTCGTTATTTCCCGACTTTCGGTCTTGTACTCCAGCTATCAGTCCGGTCGATCTGGGGCGGGTAGTTCTAAATTATGCCCGATACTCTGTCTGTGACGGGGTTCCTGGATCGGCCTGGTTGGTGGCTCCCCTTTTTTCTCTTTTATTTCTTTTTCCAGTTTCGGTTTAACGCTATCACGTGGGGTATATGTGCGTTGCCTTCGTTGTAATCTATTTCCAATTATTTCGCCTTTAGGCACTGTTTAACTTCTGTTAAAACGCAAGAGATTCCGTCAGATCTTATCATTCCTAGTGAACTGGAAGGGGAGCCCGCCAGTTGGGCCGGTCCGCTCCCGTCTCCCTCATCGGTCTCGCCTATTTCTTTGGCTTTGGGAAGTCGACCCTTGTTCGAGGCAAACATCGGTTTTTCTGTGGTATATCATAGATTCTCCTTACACTACGTTTTTGATCCCCTAGATAAGAAGGTTAAACTTGCTTCTTTTCAAGAAAATATGCTTAGCCACAGACGGTAGTTCTAGTCTCTGCAGAAGTCTGTGGGAAGATAAACTTCTTTACGCTCTTGTACCTGCCGCCAGGTTGTTTTCTCGTGCGGCGTATTTGGCCATATCACACGGCAGTGGCGTCTCCAAGAGCTGTTCCCGTAGCGTGAGCTTCTGAGATTGGGGGGAATATGGCGATTTTTCTAAGGTTGTTGGCTTAGTGGCGGCATTCGGCGCTCGGGTAGAAATTATTTTCGCCCATATCTTAGTATTCCCCGCGTGTGCCATAGAGGTGCAGCATATCAATGAAAATTCTCCTACTATTTTCATTGATATGTTTGCTCCGAAATGGGCACGCGGGCTCCATAATTTAGCACATTTTCCCTCCTGGGACCCTTGCATTACCCCTGGGTATTGAGCGTGGTATTTAAATGTTTTGCCAACATCAGGATCACTCTTCAGATCGCTTTTCTATGCGTTCATGCCCCGAGAGGGCATATATACTTGCGTTTTTGCCCCCCCTCCTCCCCTCAGCGACAAAAACCCGGTTATGCTGCACTTCTTCGCATACGCGGAAATTATTTTCGCCCATATCTTAGTATTCCCCGCGTGTGCCATAGAGGTGCAGCATATCAATGAAAATTCTCCTACTACTCATGTGTATACCTCGCTCTTTAAGCCATAACCCAAAAAGGCGCGCCTCACATCGAATTTTACACTAAAACTGTGGAACGATCTGACAAAAAGAATGGAACGATCTGACCATCGAATAAAGTGACCGTAAAACGCGTGGAGAAGGCTTTATTTGACCCATAAAGGAGAACATATGACTGCATTCGTTTTTTTTTTTTAAATACAGGTATTTCTTTATGCACAACCATAAGTGAAACTTTTATGGCTTTCCGTCCTGAACATCCAAGAGAGACCAAACTCTGCAACTTTTAACCCTAAGCAAGACGACAAGTTACTAACCCCCTCCCCGGATTGGAGATGTATCGATGTATCGAATTTGCGAATTGTACCAAGCAGCACAAAGCAACAAAAAGTGATAGACATGACTTTGTGCTCATTTTCAGTGCAACCTCGAAACAGCCAACAGATGGTGAAACAATCCCCAAAACAGTTCCATGACCACAAGTGCAATTCACAACAACGTCCCACCGTCTAGGCTCGGGGAGGACCGACAGAGCGGCAGAAATCGAGCCTACCCAATCTCGAAATGGATATTTCTTTGCTGTTGTCAGTTTAGCCAGGCATTTGCCGTTTTTATTTCAACTAAGCAAACCCAGCCTACCGTACACCAATCTTAATCTAATCAGCAAAAAAGCTCAGGGATCGTTCCTTTTTAAAGCTTTTTCGTAGAAAAATAATCTACATTACTGATTAGAAACATTCACGACTTAAAACAGGAAAACCTATATAAGACTGCAAGGAAATAAGTACGAGGAGTCCCTAATTTTCTTCACGTATATTTGCCCGAGCGTAAAAAAGTCTACCTGTATACCTGAGATAAATGAGGAAATAATTGCAGTGAAGGAAGAGAGTTATAATGAGGGAATTGCGTTCGTTTCGCTCGAAAGTCGATTCGCCTGATAACATACAACACTCTACAACATGGTGAGCCTACTTCTCTGAGATGTTATTTTATTTAACCTTGGATTCCAAGTGTACAGTCTTTCCATGCTTATTACTTTTCTTAGGCTTAAAGAACGACAAATACACATCGGGCGAAATGACCCGATACCATAATGAGGTTGACTTTCCAAACTGGAAAAGAAAGAGAAAAACAGAGTCACTTACAAGTATCCAGGCATAGCAACAGATGTAGCTTTCTGTATAATCTGGTCTTGTATCTGTTTTCCAGTACAACCAAACTGGCTGAAAACATAAACACAGAACATTGATCAGCGAAATGTAAAACACACAATCAGTAACTTACATGCAAACAGACCTTAACGCCTCACAATCGATATCGTTAAAGTAATGCGGCCTCACCTTATTGCAAATAACTGCAAAATAGCAAGTGCTCTTTTGATTATTGCAACACTTGCATCGCGGATTCTCTGGAATAAAGGGAAAAGAAAAAAAAATGTAATAAAAAGTAATAAAATATCATTTGTAGTGAAGGACTCTCTTCACAGAATTATATACATTATCATTGCCCGTCTTCAGTCATAATCACACATTACTAAATGAAATGATACCCCAAAACCAAAGGATATAATTGGAGCACGGTAAACCCATATATACAAACTTGAGGGCCACTAGTTATTCAGTTGAAGCACTGTTCCGTGTTACCCTCGTTAAATAAAGTTGATTATTATTATTATTATTAAAAAGTTAACTGTCATCAGGATCAGAGTCCTATGTAACAATAAATCGAAAGTTTTTTTCCAGCTGCCCTGACTTCTTTTGACTTCTATTGTTGGGGCATGATAAAAAATATCATCAGCTGTCATCCGACAATACAATGGCTGATGAGGAGTAGTCTAGCTCTTAGTGCCAGCCCTGCTGCGTGGCCAGGGTTAAAAGGGAAAGGGGAAGAGGGCATTTGGGGAGGGGGGGGGTGGGGTGCACACATTTCTTGCATGCCAGAAATCCCATTAACTCCTGCCACGTAGGCTAGTAAGGCAGGCACTCAAGAGAAGGAGGGGGAAGTACTTCCCGTTCCTTGCGTGTTACTCGGGCTCTCATGCGCCCAAAATTCCCCCTCCCCCTCCCCCTCCCCTCTTAAACTCTGCTGCACAGGCTAGCAAGGCAGGCACTCAAGAGAAGGAGGGAGAAGTATTTCCCGTTCCTTGCGTGTTACTCGCGCTCTCATGCACCCAAAATTCCCCCTTCCCCCTCCCCTTTTAAAGCCTGCTGCACGGGCTAGCAAGGCAGGCACTCAAAGTGGAAGAGGAACAGAAACGTCAGACGTCCTTTGCATTCTTATGTACCTCTTATGTAACTCTTTCCGGTACCTGACTGCTATTTTTCCTTCCTATAAGACACAGCTCAAACAGTATGACAGCAAACATGACTGACCTTATTTCGGACCTCTTCAGGTGTGTCTGGGATGGGTGGTACATGAAGACAGCACCCATTTCCTTCCTCACCAGACAGATTCTCTGATAAGCTGTAGTCACAGGTGTAGTCTAAATCATTTACACTGTCAGTTGAGTAGTCGGTGGATTTACGAGAACCACCTGTGCCCTAAAAATAACGTCAATATGCAGAATGATGTATATTAGAAACATAACAATGATTCCCATAACCAAGCTAGTAAGTCAAATTAAACGACCTGCAAGGTAGAAACAATTTTTTGTTGTTGTTGTTCATACAGAGCCTTTTCCCCTACAAGCAGAAACTACTTCCATTTCATTAAATAATTTTTTTAACACAAAAATTCTACTGTTTTCTCTTACCCCAAAAACGGTGAAAAGGAGATTCTACAATCAGGGTAGTTATTTGATGATTATGTTGCTGATTTTGATGAACTCTGATGTTGACCAATAAGGTTTTTGGTTTAAGTGGCTTCCCCTCCTTCACAAAACTATCAGAAAAATCTACATATTTTTCTGAGGTCATACTTTCCAATTTCCCTTCAAAACTTTATTGCTTTCCTAAAGTCCCAAAGACATTGATTTATGAAATAATTATAACTGAGAATTAATATTTTCCTAGACATGGAAATACACGACGAGTTTGCCCTATTTCTGACCATGAATGATAGCTTTGTGGAAAAACTCTTTCTTATCAACATCCATCTACTTACCTTGAGTCGATCTTTGTGTGACTTTCTGTTACGCCTTGCATGCACAGGACATGGACATGCCTTGGCTCTTTCGTTTCTCTCTTCAGCATTTTCAACTTCACCTGCAATACATGTAAGTCACATGCTAAGCATTATTATTTCTATAGTATGATATTATTCACAGAGCTATTATATAAGAAAAATGAGACATCTTACAAAGGTGCATCTGAAATAAAATACATTTACATGTTAATTAAGACTTGAACTCCACCATTAATAAAAGCGTTAATTTTAAGGTGTGCAAGTGCCCTTCCATTTTTTCAGGAGCTAAGTTACTACTGCTTATGTGCAATTTACCTGTGTATTGTTGAGGACACATCTTTTTCATGTTGTAATTCTATTTTTCTCTTGTACATGCAGGTCGTCAAAAGTAGCCGGCTGCGGCGAAAATCGCCACCTACTTAATTAGTATCGGCTGGCTACTCTGCTTGGCATTTCTTTACGGATGGTGGTTTTTAAATAGAATATCCCTTGACTGGCCACTTACTTTGACAACTCAGCTGTCTACTTCAAAACTTTCTCACAACCCTGACATGTATATGTTGTGGTTCAATTTCATCCTTGGTTCAAATTTTCTTTTCTTTTGTTTCAAGCTCATTATCATGTTATTATCATACATTACCATACCCAAAAACAAAAGAAAAGAAAATTTGAACCAAGGATAAAATTGAACCACAACATATATATGGCACTGACATTAAAGTCATTAAATTTTGCTAGAGAAGGTAAATTTATAACTTGTACCTCCATGAAACAAAGCAATCAAGCGCTATTTTTGGTTGAACTTTGATTCAAAGTATCTCAATGACAGGAAGTTTGTTAGCACACATTTGGCGAAGCTACCAATGGTTTCGCTGCAAAATGACATCTGAGAAATGAGTGCAGAAATTCCATACTGATGATGCATAACTACCCAGATCTGGGTAGTGCTTCTGATTGGTCGTGCCCCATGGGAAATTTGATTCAACCAATCAGAAGCACTACCGGTACCCAGATCTGGGAAGTGATGCGTGATCGGTATGGAATTTCTGTGCTTGTTTCTCAGATGTCGTTTTGTGGGGAAACCACTGGTAGTGTCGCCAAATGTTGGCTGTTTCCTCAGGCTAGATTTTTGTCCTCATTTAAATCTTCACATTTACTGTATTAGTAGATTATATGCCTGGAGATGCATCTGATTAGTATTCAGCAAATGCAAGCAATGCTAAAAAGAAAGCTGTATTTAAATAAGAAGTGATCATGCACAATAAATAAAGTAATCAATTCACTGAGAATTCAGGTAGATCACCTTGCAAAAATGTGACAAATCTCTCCAAATCTGCAATTTGAGTAGTGAGTTGCTTAACAAGTTCCTCCTAAAAGGGATGGTTGGAAACAATGAAAAAAAAAATTTAAATTTTGGAACTGAATAATATTACATGTGTAAAAACCAAAGTAAATGGAAAACAAATACTGTCACAATCAGGGCTGTCAAAAAGCTTTATAGTAGCAGGCTAATAATGAATAGTAGCTGGCTTTGAACCTCGCAATGAACAAGTTTGCAAGGGCAGGAGGCCAAGGCTTCTAGGGGGATCTGGGGAAACCCTCTACCCCCAGAAAACTTTGAAATTGGGAGTCTTGGAAATGGCACTTAAAGGGGTTTTCAAACACTGTTTTTCACCGAACAAAATAATGTGCTCATCAATGCTTGCCTCTCAGACACAGATGACATGTTGTTTTGTCAGATTACGCACAAGACTGGGATCTATTCCATTGAAAGGTACATGTATGCTTAACAAATATATGTGATGGTGATCTATTTTTCATTAGCAATTATGGCAAAAAGAGATGAAAGAAGCCAGTTAAAGAAGACTAACTAGCCGGCAGTTTTGGCCAGCTACCGCCTTTTATTGACAGCCCTGCACAATTCTCAATCTATTATAACTGAACATACCTTTGTCTTCACAGGATGCATGAGCTGCGAATATTGATAACAATGTCAAAATCATTGATGTTTTAATTTTACCTTTTTTTAAATTTTCAAACTTACATTATACAGCTTAGACTTGTCAAGTCAATTTTTATATAATTGGAGTACAGTATATCCAGGATTAAATTACTGAAGTTAAGAACTTACAGCACATATAACAGGACCTGTGTAGTAATAGTAGATTTTAGACAGCTAAATTAAATGCTCATAAAAAACACCTTCAAGCAGTATGGTCCAAAAAACACGTGCAGAGATCAGAATAAAACAAACAACTATTTTTTAATGATTGAAGTGAATGATTTTCATACATTAATTAAGGGGTTCTATCAGTAAGGACATGGTAAAGATGGACAAACTAAAGTACAATCATACCTCGCCTATAGCATTATCAACATTTTTTCGTACATCATCATTGCTAAAACAAAAGAGAAATGAAAGATAAAAAAAATTAACTGGCAAAAGAACAATATAAATGTACAAGTAAAATTGATTGAAATGTAAAACTAAACTGGCTGTCACTTGCATTTTGTTGTTTTAATAGTTTTGTTTATTTTTTTTTTTGTCAAGCTGAGACTCTCTTCAAAAATAATCTTACATGTATTTGCTGTAATTTATGACTCAAAACAAACTTGAAGGGACAACCCTGAAGGTGCGTGGTACACATTTTCTTACCTCAATTTTTCTATTCCATCTAAATTGAGACCCATTTTTGTCCTAAAGAAAAAAAATAATACTTAATATTTAGCACTTTGTGCCAGAGAAAATCATTTTTCAGATGCAGCCACTTGAATGTACATTGTAAAGTTAAATAGCACGCACTCTTTGAGAATAAGGAAAAACGCATATGTTGTACTTAATTTTTTATGTCACGCAATTTTTGTTTTCTTTTGTCTTAACTTTATTAGCATACATTACCATACCCAAAAACAAAAGAAAAACAAAAATTACCTGACATAAAAAATTAACTACAACACATATGGATGTTATTGAAGATGATTCAAGAATTCAAGAGTAATCAGAGCTATTTCTATGATAAGTAGTAATATCACGATCAACAAACAATGTTTACAGGTAAAATCTTAAAATCAGGTTATATTATTAGTTATAATCTAATCTAAGTTGATACTCGCTACAATTTACAGTGCACAAGGTGGCATATGTTGGTCCAATCTCTAGGTAATTTAAAATTAATTGAGTACTTGTAAGTAACAGGAAAAAAGTTGACAATGTTTATGAATGTTACAGGTCAAAATTAAATTCAGGTTAAAATTTGTTAAACTAGGCTGATTCTCTATTTCGTTTGTCCCCTAGCCCTTATTCATGAATAATTATCTACGTTAACAAATTTTAACCTGAATTAAATTTTGGCCTGTAACATAAATATTGCTTTGAACATTATCTTTTATTAAACAAAGTATTTTAAGTTAACATGATTTTTTTTGTCTTAAAAACCTATCAATACCCAGTTATTTCCTGAAAGAAAAATGACTACATTGTGTATGTCCACAAGAAATTTACTACTGATTAATTTTAGCTTTAGTGGGATCAAAGTGTTAGCCCTGTCAAAATGTTTTTGTTCCAACAGCAACAGTAAGCAGGAAGTGCAAATAGACGTCTACATTTAGTACAATGTAGGTATTTAGTCAGTCTAATCACTCTTTTCGACTATCATCAACCAACACACTGTACATACTTTGGACACGTTAAATCTGTCACAACTCTTGATGATACCAGCTCATTATGGAAACGTTTGCACAGTACTGAGGTGAATCTGAATTTCTCTTTGAATAGGGCTATTATTGAACAGGTTAAAAGCCATAAGCTTCTTGGTATTCATATACAGCAAGAGCTTGAATGACGCTCAATCAGATTCTCTACGTAAATTGTTATCAAAGAAAATTAGACTTCTCAAGCATATTAGTCCATTATAATTTATAAAAGGATCACATAAAGAGCTCTACTATGATGCTGTTCTTCAACCACCTTTCCTTTATGAATTAAGTGTACATGTACATGTGTGGTCATCTATGAGCAAGGCAAACTTGGACAGCATTCTCAGAGTTCAAAAGAGGGCAGTGAGAGTGACCCTGAATGCACCTTTTAACTCAAGATCCGTGGACCTGTTAATACACTTAATATTGGATTCCTTTTTATAGGGAGTCGCACATACATCGACGCACACCGATGTTTCTTAACAATAATAAAATTGAGTAAAATGTATGCATTTTCTAACTTTGGCACTTAAAAGCTCACATAAATTATTTAGTTCTGGATCCATTGCACTATTATAAAATCCTTGGTTTAATCTACTATAGTAGATTTAATGACAGTTTATGATAGCTGCAACTATCTGTACTGTCTACAATGACTGTACTATCAGCTATCATGACCTTTGGCCTGGCTTACGGGGGGATGACAGTCACATTTTAATAAAAAAAGTAAATATAAAAAAATGTGGAATCAGCCAAACCACGGAATGTGAGCAGTAACAATAAATTTCTGGTTGCTGAAACGGACAAAATTATTTTGACAAGACGACATTGCCATATTTATTTTTTAGACTTGGTTTAAAATAGTCTAGAGTTATCATCAACTTAGTTTATTTATTAAGTCAATTTAAGGATGGTTTGTAATACCGTATATCTGCTGCTGCAAGTCTCATTCCCAATAACACCAGTTCACATGCCACTGTTCTCTGAGCACTGCTTAGCAAGGGGTCAACAGTTTAGTTGTTTATAGTTAATTTTATCACAGAATGTTAAATTGTAAAGTATACAGTTTATAAAAATTTATAATTTTTAATACATGTTTTGCATGGGCAAATTGAATTGAAGTGCAATTTTATTATGTTTTAATTGGTTAGTTAACTTTAAATGGTGAATGGCAAACCAATGTAATTTATTAATTTTAAAAACCCCTGACAGTTAAACAGTTTATTTACTTACTCATTCATTTATTTTTTCATTTTTATTTACTAAAAATTTATAAATATCAATAATCACTATTATTAACTTTAACCTTGTTATAAAGTACAAAATTCTACTTGATGTCACGGTTATAGCAGCAAGATTCAATAAATCAATAAATTTATATTACTACTGTATTTGTTTATCTTTATAAAGAAAATTATTTCACTGAAGCCTGATTATCAATTTTAATGACCATTAAAAAATGGTTGAACAACAAAACATCATTTTTTGGTTTGAATTATATTGCCGAACAATTCTTAAAACATGTATAATGTAAACAAACATCATAGCACTTACTTCAGTTCCTCAATCACAATTCTTTGTTTTTCTACAAGCTTTTCAGGGCTCATGTCCTCATTTACATTTGCTGAACCTCCCTACAAAAGTACAATTTTCGCAAAACTGTTATTAACAATTTGCATAAAGTACCAAATCAAAACCAATGATGTTCCCATACTAGTTTGAATTTCATGAAGAAGTTGGTACTTTTCCCTTAGACAAAGTCTAAATTGAACTCAAACATACTAGCTAGGGAGGAACAGGAGACGGGGAGAGCAGAGGGAAAGAGGAGGGGAAGGAAGACGAGGAAGAAGCAGAGGAGGTAGTAGAGGCAGCGAGAAGCAGGAGGAAGGAGAGTACACTACATTAGGAATGACAACAAAAAATAGACAATTGGGATGATTAAATTCAAAGTTCTAGTTCCAAAATATAAGTAAAAATTATAATAGTATACTAGTCTTATTATTTTCCTCTAGCCACAAACACTCAACCCATTATTTTACAATAATTATTATAATTATTCTCTTCACAAAATCTTCCTCCCACATGCACACTGATCATGAAAATGCTAGCTTTAGTTTGTGAACATTGTTTCATCATACCATAGCAACACATCTTTCCATTTCTTCCAACTGATCCTTTAGTTGTCCTATCAGGCTTCCTTGTTTCTTTTTCTCAAGACTCAGTTGTTGTTCATACTTCTGCAAACTCTGTAACAAAAATTGTCGCAGTGGATAGGATAACTTAGGGTCCTTTACAACCTACATTTACTTACCAAAGCATGTCTTGTTTCATCAAATCTTGCAAAACTGTTAAACGGGGAATGAATATAGACACACTAGGGGACTTGAATGGGCTCTTTCCAATTAAACAAAATTCATGGTTTTAAAAACTGCAAGTATGCCCATTAAGTTTAGATATTTTACCAAGTTTTACATGGAATATGCAAATTATGCAAAAACAGTGGCTTTACACATTCTTGTACTTTATTATAAAACATCATTGATTGCTATTTTTAGTTTGCTTTTTCTTCCTCTTTCCTTGTAATTACCTGGAGGACTTTACTGTGGCTAAATAAAGTTATCTTGATCAACTGGGTTAGATGTCTGACAAATCTTAAATGTAAGCTGTGGCCGGATGTGATATCCTTACAAACTTAATACAAAAGACCATTGTTTTGCTGACTGAAAAGAATCTACCTTAGCGCAAACAAATTGTTGTACCAACAACTGAAATAACTTTGTTGTAGTAAAATATATAAAGTCTGTAGTAATCAGGTCTACACTGTATCTACAGATGCTGTGCCAAATAACAGTAGTTGAAATTTTTCTGGTAAACTTGCCAAGTGCTATGGCAGTTAATGCTTACAGATGTAGCCAATGAGATGAAATCTAATAGTACATGTATATTAAACTCACATTTTGCTGTTCACTATTGTTCAATGTCCTCTGGGGGCTTTGTTTATCCTTTGGACCACGGACATCAGGGCAACCTTGAAATGCAAATTCCTCCAGTTCCATCAGCAAACGCTGAAATAAAATTTTCACATACATCCAGCTTTAGGAAATAAAGTTTATAAATCAGTATTTTGTGCCTTGTTTTGTTTTAAGAAAGTGAGAGTTTCATAGCAGCACTGTCACTCAGGTGGCTTTTAAAAAGTACTGTTTAAAAAATGAGCAGGAGTGCATTTTCAGGTTTAAAAACAGCTACACTGTGTGTATTGTAGAGTACACTGTTAATTAATTTTCAACTTTTGGTTTAAGGTTAAATAATAATTGTTATTCATTCATTCAAAATATTTCTCCATTTCTGATTGGCTCAAAATCTCACGGATAATTTACCACAACCAGCTACTGTTGACCAAATAATTTGGAAGAAATTTCTGATATGTGAAAAATGACGTCAATACTACAGCATAATTGCCAGGAAACTGGACAGCTGACTGAGAAGCCCTGGAGATAGGTTGATTTGTTTTGGTACAGCAATACAAAATGGCAGAACATTTCAATCACTTTGTGAAGAAGAAATAGGTGCACTTCAGTCTAAAAGCATATTAGCAAGAACAGCAAGAATACAACTCGATGGATGACATCTGCTGTTTGGAGAGTATTTGCAGAACTAAACATCCCTTACCTCCTACACTTGCCAATAAACAGGCAATTGAAGATGAACTTAACGTCGATGGAGGTAAGCCTGTTTTAGCTTGTTTTTAAACTAGGAATTATTTTGAATTAATATTAAAATAATATTATTGAATGCAGCTTTCGTATCATCTGAAGAATTATGGAGATCTCAGAGGGTGTTATCCGCCTCAGCTGCTCCTCAATCTCCATAATTCTTCAGATGATACTCAACCTCATTATTGTTAAATATTACAAATTATGTGAGATTGTTGAAAGAGGTTGCTTTTTTAGAGAAATGGTGTTTTGATAGAGAGACTTTTCATTATATTGAGCAAATGCTCTTTTGTTGTTGTAAAAATAATAAAGTACTGAAGTAAAGTTGGTCTGAAGTAATGTTGGTCTCTCACAGCACCACCTTTTGGCGACCAACTAGAGAAATAAAGTCGCCAGATGCAAATTTTCAGTCACCAGTTTATGTAATGTAAAAGACGCAGCTCATAGTATCAGGGCTTCTGATATTTACTTAGCGCGGATCTGTGAAATTCAGGTAACTGATCTGCGAAATCCCGTGAAATTCACTGAAACATGCAAAATACCGCAAAAAAATTCGCTGGAAATCTTATCAAATACATGTCGATACAACATAATTTTTATTTGAAACTTATAGATCTCGGCTATTGGGCAGTTTAATTGCCATAAACTTGCAAATTTACCTTGAAACTTCATCACCACAACGAGTGAACATCCCAAAACTACCAGGTGTAAATTATGTTGTGAAAAACTGGGCACTTGTCATGATGTTTAAAGCTTTGCCAGTGGCTCATTTCTCGAGCGCTTTGTTGTTAAAATAGCAAATGATTATCTCTGTTAAAAAACATTAAATTAGCGTAAAATTGATCGATTTCTAGCGAAATTTGCCCAGGAAATTCCCACAAAATAGGCCATTTTTTACCACGTGTTTTTCGGCAAAGTTAGCCGCGAAAATTTCCGTGAATCTGTCTCTGAAAATCCCACAAAATTTGACTTTTTTTCCACGACCTATCAGAAGCCTGTAGTATGGAGTGATCCATCAGATCTGATTCTTTGAAAATATCATGGACAGAAGTTGGTATAAATTTGGAGGTAAACTGGCTTTGCTTATGCAACTTGGCACAATTTTTATCACGAAAGCAAAGCAAGATAAGATGTCAAAATGTTTATTTTAACTTTACTCTTTTAATTTAAATCTAAATCAGAGAAAAAACTGGTCGCCAAAGTGGCAACTAAACCAGAATTTTCAGTCGCCAAGGAGAAAATGTTAGTCGCATTGGTGACCGTATTAGTCGCAATTTCGAGTCCTGCAGGACTTATTGTTTGTCCCTTCTTGAACTACAGTTTTAGAATTTCAACAAACCTCTCTTTTCTCCTCTGGGGCTGACACAACTTGTTTTAACCGAAATTGCACCTACAAAATGAAATGTATGGGTAAACTTCTTATTGGAACAAAATCTATGCTGACTATGTTACTATACTTACATGTATCATTACTAGTTATTATTTAGGCTACAGGAAGGGCCGGAGCCAACCACAAATAACAAGTGGTAAAGACTGGTGATGTGGAAACTGTACATTGTCTGTTAGGATTTAATACTACTAGCCTTGATACAGTGTACATGTACCTCTCTGCAAACAGCAACAGCTGCATGAATGTACATTTTAGCAGCTTTATATTCAGTGTATAAAGAGCAGGTTAAGTGGGGCTGTCACGATGAGTGTGGTCACCAAATGGGTTATACAAGCTGTACATGATAATATTACACAAATTCATATTATGAAAGTACTTTAAGACAAATTTAAAATTCGTAATAAATAAATGTGCACTGAGAGCCATTTATCAAGCTCATTGGCAAGACAAAGTGAAATCTGTAAACCCTGCTCATCAAAAATTTTTCAGGCCAGTCAAAATGACTTGTGATCAGGCTAGTACAGGCTATCTACAGCTTGCCCTTTGAAAAACTGATTTTCTATGCAGCTTGTGACAATAATGACAAAGGTCAATAACAAAGGCAGCTGTCACAGACAGTTACTATCAGCAAACGTTCTTTCCACACAACACGTCTGACCAGCTCAGGGTGACCAAACTTAATCTGCAGAGTATTGATGCTGTTTACTTTGGAAATGGAAACTGAAGAACAATGCTGAGAGTTTACATTTCCTTTTAATGAAGTTAAATGAGATTTAACACAGTTAACAACAAGGAGCATGATCTGTTGTTGTCGGTCAGCCATCAGTGTGGTGACGCAAGCGCAGCTAGCCTTTCTTCCATCAGCTCCATGTGCTTAGTAAAACACTTTCATGACAGTCACTTGCTTTGTTTAGCCTTTGAATTGTGCCTTTTTCCACAGTTGTTGACTCAGTAATAATGTTTAGGATCTCTGACAGACTGAAACTTAGTACTCAGTATACAGTAAGCTGTAAGCCACTCAAAGTGACCATTTCAACTAGTTTTGTAGTACTAACATGTAGTAAGGCTTATTTTCTAACCTGAGCAAAGTGACTTGTGAGTGCCAGAAGGGAGCCATTTAATTCTTCTTGTTCCTCCTCAAGCTCTTTCAGCTTTTCTTGATCTGACCTGAAAAGAATTGTCATGATAAAATATCCAGAATTGAGAAAAGTGAAAAAAAAATCTTTTTTAATAGCTGAGCTGTAGATGTTCAATTAATGACAATACACAGCCCAAGAAACCAGACTGGAAAAAGCTACACCAATTTATTATTCATTAACTTATACTGACTGCCTACATGTTTTATACACAGGGACCAGGCCGGTTTTTATTAAGAATTCTAGTAGCATGAGAAAGGTGCAATGTTATAGGAGAATATTTTGAAAGAGGCCCATATCTGAGTAAAAAATAGTCATAAGCTATTGAACATTAGCCGGAGAATTCAGCATAGTAAACAGAGAATTCTCCAATCTCTGATGCCTAATGAACACCCTGAGGGACCCTGCTGAAGCTGGTACACATGTAGTTAGTGTATTTCAGGTTCCTAAAAACTTACCTATTGGCAATCTTATAAGCAGCCTAAAAATAAAGTACAGCCCTTCATTCTAAGATGTACCTGGAGATGTACTTGAATACAATTTGCATGTCATAGCAGCTGGCCCAAAAAAGTCACTATATTTATATTCAGCTGATAATGTGTTGTTACTTTTGGACTTTAAAGAACTCCAAACACCAAACTGAAAAAAAGGTAAATTCTAAAATACTGCTTATTAAGAATATGTAAAATAAAAATCTGGCAAAGCTTTGTTTTGGGAAAAAGATATCAGGCCACCAATATACATTTTTGATTTGCACAATATATTCAGATGTGAATACTGAGAAGAATGATGAGTCTTGAGTCATGAGAAACACATTCTTTATAGTCTGTAAAATAAGTATGTAAAATAAACAAAAACTGTAAATTTTTCAGTCATAAGAACAAAATAAAACACACACACACACAAAAAACAGACACTCACTTAAACTACCATTAATGCCTATTGAGTGGAAAGAAATATAAAAAGATAAAAGCAAAACTTAGTACTGGTTGATAAGATACAACACAAAAACAATATAAGAAGACTTTTTCAATGTAAATTAGCAAATATTGGCAACAAAAATTTTCATAATCTGATGAAGAATGGAAAAGCTGTTTTTCTTATTCTTTAGCAAAAAATAGCAAGATCAGCCACTTACTTCAACAATAAAGCTACCTACCACCTTTCTGACAGCTCTTGCATTTATTTAGCTAAAAACGATAAATCATGGATAGGAAAACTCAAATGGGTCACCTTTGGTAAGTGTACACATACGTAAGCAATCACTGGACTCAAAAAAAATTCATTTTAGTATTCTTAGAACTGTTTCAATTTTTCCCATTCATGTATAGTTTCTAATGCTCCTATTTAATGCAAACAAACTCAATTTACCACCAAGATCATATCATGTTTCCTAGGTTGCAGTCAGATTAATAAATTCTTTCTCAACAGCACCATTGCCATGGAAATGGCAGTCAAAATTTCCTTTAATGCTGTTTAAGTAATGGTCCAGCTAAGAAGCAGGCAGAAAAACAACAGCCTGCGGCAATAGCGTCAGTTATTTTTCAGGCGCTAATTTCTCTAATCAAATTAAATCTGAATGCTCTGATTGGTCAATGCAGCGAAAAGCGTGAAATTTGAATTTTAGAGTTGAATTAAGGTAGCTTAAGACTCATTCAAACAACTTTTTATTTCGTCTATTGCTTTGTTATGTTGAAAAATATAACATATCTAAAATTTAGAGGATTTCTATGCGCCAAACCTGAGGAAGTCAAACTGATATGAAATTACATGAAGATGAGCACAGTGTTACATCAATCAGCAACATTGTGAACAACATTTACGTCGGCTCTCACAAAAGAAATGTCAAAACCATGATCGTAAACGGCAGCAATTCACTCTCACGTGGCGAATCTGGTGAACGTGCCAATGTTGCGCATTCATATTTGGCCACCATACAGAACAACAACAAGTACACAAAATCAAATCTAAATGTTATCTAAATGTTCTGCATTTCCAAAAAAAGATGATGTTGCCCAGATAGAAAAAATTCCTGCATGTTCGGAGAATCGGGTTTCAGAAAAAACTCTCCTACAGTTAATCTGTTTACAAGGTTTTGATATTTACCCTATGAAAGTCCTTCTTACATATCTCTCGTCCTCGGAAAAAATAAAGGCAAGCTACAGTCATACTTGCCACATCTTCCGTACCAAGATCGATAAACTCAAACACCCGTGACAGCTATTTATATGATACCTAAGCGGCTTCCGTCTCAGAACTCAAGGGTACAAAATGCAAATTAAATTCGGTCATTTTAATTTAAGGTGCATGGTGAATTTCCATTTCTCTTCATGAAGCAGTCTAGAGAGAAAAAAAATTGAATGAGAGGTGTGTAAAGATGCACAGAATATGGAAATTTCGAAAAGGGCAAACACAAATGAATAACACATAATGCGCACGGAGGTGCAAAAATCTATGGAGTTCAGCTTACCTCAAGCCCAAGTGTTCTACATCTCTTCGAGAAATAAATTCATCATTGTAAAAACAACAAATCCGGCTTTCACTTTCTTTTTTTCTACCCAGGTGTACTCCAATTTGTTGCGCCACAATTATTCCGATCTCCTCCTGATCCGGCCTGACAACGAAAACAAATACGCCGGGGCCCAAATTTCCACATGGCGACTCGACATGTCGAGGACGGCAGCAAACCATGTTGAAGAGCAGTTTGACGATCACTCCGATGATAAAATACAGTAAATTTGAAACAAATATTCAATAAAGAAAAAATGCAGATTTTCCACGAAGAAATTGACGAGATTTCGTCGGGTGAAAGATAAATTTCCTAACATCTTAAGTGTCACATCTGAGATGGGGTCACAAGGTCGCGCGTGTGTTGCACGTTTTCCCCTCTAACTTTTGATTGGCACATAGAACAATGCTGAAACTTGGCCGTGAGGTATAAGACAGGAGAATGGGGAAAATAAAGCTAAAAAAAGTTGTTTTTGTCATGTTTCTCACTGTTTTTTCGGCGATTTTCGGATTTCAGCCAATCAGAACACTTGATTTAATTGAAATTAATGATTAAAAGTCAGCACCTTTTAATTACTTTTGCCGTTCGCCTGCCTACCTCTTACACGGACCATTACTTAAGCTAATAACAACTGCCCTCACAACAGAAAATCCAGGATGCAATTAAAACAGTATGACACCAACGGTTACTAAAATGTTTTTAAAGTTTAAGTCAAAGAAATCATGTCAAAACCCATGTGCATATGGAACAGAGATATATTTTTGACACACAACCGCCTGACTGTAGAATATTAAAATTTATAACTTAGGTGACTAAATGAATGATAATCCAGGATATACAGTTTGTAAACTATAAAGTACATTTAACAGAGATCTATAACTACTTTCAAGTTGTTCTGATTCAGGCATGAATTATATAGTGTGAGAAGAAATGATTGAAACTTTCTGGGGTTGATCTGCTAACCATGTGACTGCATGCATTTACAAATAAATGTAAGTTTAAGAAATTTGTAACTGGTTACAAGAAAGCCCCCCACGTTCATCTCTGTTGATGAGTTTGACCCATTTGCCCCTAAACTGCTTGTGCTGATTCATGTCCCTTGTACAGCTCTGCCACTTGTGATGTCATCAGTTTTAATGGTCTTAAAGTAAAACTTTGTCATCTAACTTGTACAGAAGAAAAAAGTCTTCAACCATGCAAGAATGAACAAGATTCAGCCAAGGAGGCCATAGAAAAAGGCAAAAATCCATGTAAAGTTGACCCAGAAATCCTAACAAGACTCTTGTTCCACTAGCTAATGTAGCTACATTTGTTCACTTCCTTCCATCTATTCTATACCGGTAATCCTTGAAAAGCTCTTTCTCAAAACCTTTTCCCACTGATATAAAACCACCCAGCAAAAGAAAAGTAAATGGGGCAAGAAAAGGTAAAGATGAAAGGAGGAGAGGGAAAAGTAAAAGCCGAGACTGCTGTGTCACTTTTACACCCAGAAACCATCTGAAATTTGAAGGTGATATTTTGCATCTGGAACAGAAGTGGCAAGGTGCTTGACCTACACTGTATAAACAGTGTTTTGGTCAGTTTTGGCACTTTATAGTAAGACAGTGCAGTGACCAGAAAACGGCTCGCCTGACTTCAAAAAGTGTTTTTCAGAAAAACTCCCAGGAGCAAATTAGTTAATGTTTTTTCAGTAGGCTTGGTAAAATATTATTCATAGCCTGCAGTGCAGGAGTACCGTATTTATTCGGCTACAAGCCGATCTTGGCTATAAGCCGAGACCCCAAACTTTGAACGTGTAGACTCGGCATAACGAGAACCAAAAATAAATCGAAAACACCCGGCTATAAGCCGAGACCCATTCATTACCTGTATTACAAGACTGAATTGTTAGACTACGGACATGTCTACTAAACAATCTCGTGTTGGCAATCGTTTATTTGAAGTCAAGTTGTCATCATGCCCAAGGCTCATCGTACGTCATACAACCTCGCGTTTAAACTTGTAATAGTCGCCGAAGCAAAAGCTGTTGAAAATATCTCTGAAATCGCCAGAGAATATGGCATCAGTGAGTCCATGGTCCGTCACTGGAGGAAAGATCAAGCGAACCTTTTTAATGAAGAGATTAAATTGTCAGCGAAACAGAAGACGATGGGATGCTTCACGCCGAAGTATCCGGAGCTCGATCAAAGAAAACTGGAATGGTTTACAGAGCAGAGAAGCCAAGGTAAGTTTTCTGTCGAACAACAGAAACACGATCATGAAATAAATAAATCAGCTGATTGCAGAGTGAATGTGAGTTGAATGTGTGACTCTCAAAATTATCGTAGTATCATGTGACAACATATTTTGTATGAAAGATTCTCATTGGCCAGTTTTCACAAGCGTCAAGACAAATTCATCACATCATCAAATTTTTATCCTTTTGATCGTTTAGTAACGTTCTCGCTTCGTTTCGCATAAGAATAGCTGTTAGTGGATTGATGCTACGTCTAAAGGCAAAAGAATTCAGCGATGATCCTGAGTTTAAAGCGTCTCTCGGTTGGTACAAGAAATGGAAGCGCCACCATTCCGTCAGCCTTCGCATCAAAACAACCCTCGCTCAGCGTCTCCCAGAAGATTTGGAGCAGCAAATACTCACGTTCCATCGATTTGTAATCACATCCCGTCAGCTTCACGGTTATTCCCTATCAAGAATCTTTAACATGGACGAGACACCGATGGGGTTCGAACTACCATCCAGTCGCACTCTCGAATTCAGCAACGATTGCATATTGTGTTTCTTTACTTCAGCTCGGCTTATAAGTAAATACATCCCGATTTAGTAGAGTTTTCATGCGCTGGGAAAATTTTTTTTTCAAAAACTTTCGGCTATAAGCCGAGACCCCCTCTAGAGCTCAAATTTTAATTCACTTCAGTTTTAATTTGTGTAAAAATCGCTCGGCTTATAGTCGAATAAATACGGTATTTTGGGTGGGCGAAACCTTCTTCATGTTCGTGATAGACCTTTTTACCGATACGGTGGCCATATTGAATTAATTTGATTTAAGGAGTATTATAGGATGCCCAGGGGGCATAAGCGCATTTCGTTTGTATTTTCGAGCACTTTTCAGGACATTTTTTCATAAAATTTTCTTAGAATAAGATTGTAATGGGAAAAAAGATCCTTGTGCCGTGTTTGGATGTAATAATGATCGCCTTTTTCAAGTTTAGTATTAAAAAAATAGTCTTTCACTGTATATTTCTCGGGAAAAGGGCGATCATTATATACATCAAAACACGGCACAAGGATCTTTTGTCCCATTACAATCTTATTCTAAGAAAGCTTTACGAAAAAATGTCCCGAAATGTGCTCGAAAATACAAACGAAATGTGCTCATGCCCCCTGGGCATCCTATAATACTCCTTACATCGAATTAATTCAATATGGCCGCCGTATCGGTAAAAAGGTCTATTGTTGTAGCCGCCATCTTTGATTTTATGACAGTGGAAAATTGGGGAGAGTAGATATAGTAACCCTTATGGTAGGAGCGAAGACGAAAGAAGGAAAGGGGGGAGAGGGAGGGGAGAAAAAGAATACGCCTGCCCGATATCATTGTTCTTTTGGGAAACTCCGTGCGCTGGCAAACGGAGCTCCTGATTGGTGTGGCATAGGGAAGTAGATTGATGCCTGTCAATTAACTGTACGTCTATATTGTTTATTCCGTTTCCATCAGTCTTTTGGAATTGGAGGGGCCGGGAATGTCGTGTGTATTATGCAATGACAAAGTCAAAGCGATTTCTACACTGGTCATCAGGACAAGATTTGCTCACAGTACTAAAACCTACACCACTTTTACCTCATTAAATGCCAAAATGCTGCTTGTTCCAATACGTTTCTTTTTTTCTGGTGAGTAAAGCATAAAGCTCTTTTTTGTCGCTAAATAAGGCCATTAGGTTCTTTATTTTTGTCCAAAGTGCCTCAGGATCTGAATAACTAAGCGATTTTCTTTCTAGTCCGAGAATGTGATGTTTTCCTACAATGTTGTATCACGCTGGGCTCAGCTCATTAGTTTTTTAAATTGTTTGCAGGATGTAAAAACTCTCATGGATAGCGATTTAAAGAAATGAATTTAGAAGAATGAATTGCAGCTTAAACTGAAGCTTCATCAGCTGTGGAGAATTGCATTGTGACTCAGTCAAGAAAAAAATGATGATAAAACCCAGCTTGTTTTTCTTAAGACAATGCAAGTCTTTGGACTGGAGCAACTGTTTGGCTGTTTTGTCATTGTCGGCCACTCATTTCCGGAAAAGCTGTCATGCGCATCTAATTAGGGGGTGTTTCTCATTTTCACGGTGTTTTTGGGCAGGCGTTTTCTCTTCTCTCTCCCCACCCCCTCCCCGCTCCCTTTGAGTTGCCCCATTTCCTCCTCTCTTCGGGAAGTTTCAACATGGCGCTTTCGAGAGCAAATTGCGTGCCCAAAGAAAACGCCTGCACTTCAGGCTATATTATTCAAAGCTTTGGTAGCTACTTCGTAGTGAAAGTTACTACTGAATCCATACATCAAATGATCAAAATTGCTCTTCAATTTTTTTGGAAATAGACAATATTTTTTTATGTGACAAGTGTTCCAGAAAAATAATAATGTGATGAGTACATTGATTTGCAAGCAATGATGATGATAGTTCCAGCTATCATCAGCTACCACGACTCTTTGACTGGGATCCAATAAAAGATCAGTCACTTAGGATGCATAATGCAATTCAGTGGAATTACAGACACTTTGCTGGCCAGGTGACTGCAAATTTTTGGGGTAGGGGTTGCCACTATCTTCAGCTGCATTTTGAAACCCTGTTTCTGACTGAACACCAGGAATGCCTATCCTATGGAACCAGACAAACTGTTGACCGGAAATTCTCATTCTTCATAACACTGATCCATTTTTTCATTTCAAAGTGATACCCTATTCTGGACCAAAATCCCTAGTGAGGAGAGGAATGATTGCGTGACGAAACTCCTAAGGATGTCTGTGTGGGAGGCTACAAAATCCCCTGATAACGTTTTAGATTAAACTGCTTAACTTCACAGGGCCACACAAGACAACATGCTATAAAAAAAATTGAAGGGAGCCTGGCACTCTGAGCCTGCAAATCCTGGGATGATGAAAATAGGATTTCTCAAGGAAAAAACTAAAATTTTCTATAAGCCTAAAAGCAAAAGTAAGGTGACAGGGGTCGGCGGGCGCTGTGAGAGCTCACCCCTCACAGACAAACCTCACATGGATTTACATGTAAATTAGCCAAAACGTTTGACTCAAACACCTTGCAGTCATAAGAGAGGCAACATTTCACAACATTATTTCTAAAATTTCATTACACTAAAATAGCTGGGATGTTTGGGTTCCCTTTTTTCCGCGTTGCACTGAAATTGTAGAAGAGGAAAAAACTATCACGTACAATGGGATTGACGAAAAACAAAATTGATACTTTAAATTCCCGTCACAAACTAACTATAAATTTAGAGCATTTGATTGTTTGCCTTTTTATGTTGGCCAGCCATGCATGGAAATCAAGAAAACAATAATTATTTCTCGTAAATTATTCAAGGCCAGGGAAAATGTCCACTGAAAGATTAGAGCTATCCTGACTTAACTGTATTCGAATGACAATAATAGTCCTAAGATAAAATAAGTTAACTAAATTTGAAGGATATCATGCTAGATATGTCAATAAATTTGTAAGCCAGCATCGCAATGTCTAAAATTTTTCGTTTCGCTGCATGGAAAACAAGCATATAGTTCACGCGTGAAAATGCTCTCTTCCACGGAAGGGAATTCCAATAATCTCTCTAAATTTTTGAAACGGTGACATCAAAAAAGGTACCGTATGCTTTAAAGTTTCGATGATCACAAGTAACACCATCAAAGAATAAATAAAAAAAAAGTTCGCGACAAGTATAGCAAGTTGAACTGAAGCTTGCAAGCTTTAACAAATCAACTTAGAATCGCTCACTAAAACAATCGACCGTGCAACGTACATTGTAATTTTACGGCTGAATTTCTGGCAAAAGGGAAAATAAATTAAGGAACATTCTGGGAATGTTATGGGCTGAAAAATAACACTCACTTTCGCGGATGCTCAGAGTTCTTTGCTCCATTTTCGGCGATATTATCCACGGCGGCTCCCAATGGCGGCCATCTTTCTTCTAAGGGACGCGAACTGTAGAAGGTGGAATCGTCGTATTCCATGTCAGCCATTCTGCTTAAAATATGTGTCAATTCATTCTCTTGGGAAATTCACCACCCTGGAAACAAAGTTTCCCACTTTTTGTTCACACAAACGAGAGACACTCGCAATCAAGGAAGAGATCAACAGAAAAAGCGATCAAATCAGTTGTTGACGCACAAGCGGCGCGTGGGCGACTCTCCAGGGGAGGGCTTTGGGTGACGTGTAACTGTTGAGGGAGGGGAAAGTTTATATTGGCCACCTGAATTCCCAACAATTATTCGGGGGATACATTTACGCAGAGTTCAAGGTCGAGGGTCAATTTAATTTCTTTATTTAAATATCTATTTAGTTATTTATTTTATTATTTGTTGTTTTGGGGGAATGAGTGCGAGCTGGAATGCCCTCGAGACCCTCGATGAATTCAAGTGTTTTTGGCGGGAAACTTTCAAACGAGTTTCGTCGTCGAGACCACACAAGCTCTATTACAAGGCCTCGGAAATACTGCACCATGATGAAATTATCAAAGTTATCGTAGCGGTATGCTTCCTTTTTTCAGATTCAAACATGAAAAAACAAAACGAAATAAACAAACAAAATTGCGCGAACGAATTTGCGAGATACAATCGTCAAACTCGCTTTCGACAGATTTTTCGACAGTGCTACAATTTGAAACATATCCTGTCAAATAACTGACCAATTGGAAACCAGATCGAACGTCTCCTCTGTATTTTGATTGGTAGAAAGAACTGTCAAGCGTCAGCAAGTAACCCGACTTTTTTTCAAGGCAAAGGCAGAGTTGTTGTATATTTTTTGTTGAGTTTTACAGCGCAACTTCTCAAAGGTGTGTAGACACAGTTTTAGTATTTTCGCTCATTTAGGCTTTCCTATTCAACTTTTCCTTCTTTGGAGAGGCAAACCTAGTATTTGCAAAGCTTTTTATGGTTTTTTCAGTTTGTTTATGCAAGAAAACGCAGCGTTTAAATTAGGACGAATTCCTACTTCTAGAATGAACTCTCAAGAAACGCTGAAAGGGTAAAGAACACACTCCTTTCATCAGCAAATATGAAAAATCTGCTTTAGAAATTCTGCATGTAACGCCAGATTATGTGAATTTGTTTCGTCAAAGGTTAGAAATATGTTAAGGTTAAGACAAAAGCTTATATGAGGCTTTGGCTAAATTGTGAAATCGTTACTTTTCTCTCGCAGCTATTGACGACAAACTTTTGGAACGACTCTAGTGCTCGGCTCAGAAATGGACATGGCCAAGAGCCTTCATTTCACTCCAGTCAAAGGAAAACC
Organism: Porites divaricata; assembly: GCA_038088405.1. Lineage (NCBI taxonomy): Eukaryota > Metazoa > Cnidaria > Anthozoa > Scleractinia > Poritidae > Porites > Porites divaricata. The sequence goes on from JBBMOI010000006.1 coordinate 10,158,109, forward strand.
TTTGAGTCCTTTCATCTCAAAGTTGAAGCTTCTTCTGAGTGACGACAAGTATCGAAAGGCCATACGCTGGTCAGAAAGTGGTGGGGCAATTCTCATCACCGACGGCGAAGCATTCAAACGGCAAGTTCTAGACGAGAGTGCTGAAATGTTTAAAACCAGAAACTTTACGAGCTTTGTGAGGCAGCTTAACCTGTATGGCTTCCGTAAAGTTCCAGTAAACGGAAAAGGCGACCCGTCCAAAAACATGGAATTTGAGCACGTTCACTTCAAACGCGACAAGCCAGAACTAATGCATCTGGTTCACCGTACGTGCTCTTCCAGAAAAAAGAAACGAGTCGCTCATCAAGGAACGCTGACATCCTTCAAAAGAGAAAGCTCAACGCAGCTGGAGGACCCACCAGTTAGAAAGTTGAAGTCGAGTGAATATCAGAAAGGAGGAGGAATTTCCGGGAAATTGAGGAGAAACGACAGCAGTTTCTTCAGCGAAAGCTCTGATTCCTCGCCCCAGAAAAGCGAATCGGAAGGAGAAAAAGAATGCAGTGCCGGGGAATTCAGCCATTCCAGTCATTCTCCATTTGAAGTTGCACCAGGTTGCGGCGGAAACTCTCTCTTGGAATACTACTATCAAAAACACCAAGAAGAGCAGATTGCTGTCCAGCTCTTGTTAAATTTGCGCTACTCGTCGTCCTCGCCTCAAAGTTATGAAAATTTCCAGCCAACGCAAGCAACCTACGAGCCATCTTACACTGGTTATCCAATGTACATGTTTCCAACTTCAGTGCCTTTTTATGGCCAATATAACTCTATGTATTGATAAAATTGCAAGCCACTTTGAAGAGCAAGTATTTAATTTGGAATGAATTTATTTCTACAAAGAATTTGCTTTCATTTTGATGGAATTGTTTTGTGGTATTTTAATAATTTTTATTCGACACATTTTTGAACGTAGAAAACTGGAGGGCAAAGCTAAAACTTTGTTTTGGTGAGCTGAATTCATTCTATAAATACTCTTTTTCAACGCTTAAACTAAATTGTGATTGATTGCATTGTGCCCTTACCAAAATTTTGCTTAAAATGCAGAAAATATATTAACGGTGATGATGTCTAGTATATAGTTAAAGAGAATCCGATGTCAGGTAATAGTATGATTGAATCGAAGTGATTGAATTTAATTCTCGAATATTTCTCAATGAAGTTAAAACTACTCTAAATATCTAGGCTTAATTATACGAAAAACAATATTGTACTTCATTCAATTGATAGAGGAAGGAAAGTTTGCTTTCATAATATCTACAAAGTTCAGTTTATAGTGTGAAAACTACTAATGATTCCAGACTTTTGTTTACCTCGTAAAAGGAATTCAGTGAAAACCGTGCGCTTTCGGGAGATGCCGAGAATGGGTCAGTTTAACTATTGCCGCGGTACGGTATTTATTGAAAAAAATATTTGGTAGAGATGTAAAGAGAAATGAATAGACTGAGACTGTATTAAACAACATCATGCACATTTGATATAGGCTGTGTCCTGGCTGTGTGTCATTACTGATTTTGAAAGTAAAGAATGATCATCGCAGTAAATTTTCCAATTTAAGCAATTGGAAAGAAGAAGCCTGAAAACAAATTGGTGACATAATGGTAACATAATTCTTTCACAAAACTGACTCTTTTTTCTCGAACAAAATTCTTTTGAAATTATTGCGGCTCTCCCCCCCCTGGGCGGAGCACTTAGTCCCCAGGGCTCTCCCCCCCCTGGGCGGAGCACTTAGTCCCCAGGGCTCTCCCCCCCCTGGGCGGAGCACTTAGTCCCCAGGGCTCTCCCCCCCCTGGGCGGAGCACTTAGTCCCCAGGGCTCTCCCCCCCCTGGGCGGAGCACTTAGTCCCCAGGGCTCTCCCCCCCCTGGGCGGAGCACTTAGTCCCCAGGGCTCTCCCCCCCCTGGGCGGAGCACTTAGTCCCCAGGGCTCTCCCCCCCCTGGGCGGAGCACTTAGTCCCCAGGGCTCTCCCCCCCCTGGGCGGAGCACTTAGTCCCCAGGGCTCTCCCCCCCCTGGGCGGAGCACTTAGTCCCCAGGGCTCTCCCCCCCCTGGGCGGAGCACTTAGTCCCCAGGGCTCTCCCCCCCCTGGGCGGAGCACTTAGTCCCCAGGGCTCTCCCCCCCCTGGGCGGAGCACTTAGTCCCCAGGGCTCTCCCCCCCCTGGGCGGAGCACTTAGTCCCCAGGGCTCTCCCCCCCCTGGGCGGAGCACTTAGTCCCCAGGGCTCTCCCCCCCCTGGGCGGAGCACTTAGTCCCCAGGGCTCTCCCCCCCCTGGGCGGAGCACTTAGTCCCCAGGGCTCTCCCCCCCCTGGGCGGAGCACTTAGTCCCCAGGGCTCTCCCCCCCCTGGGCGGAGCACTTAGTCCCCAGGGCTCTCCCCCCCCTGGGCGGAGCACTTAGTCCCCAGGGCTCTCCCCCCCCTGGGCGGAGCACTTAGTCCCCAGGGCTCTCCCCCCCCTGGGCGGAGCACTTAGTCCCCAGGGCTCTCCCCCCCCTGGGCGGAGCACTTAGTCCCCAGGGCTCTCCCCCCCCTGGGCGGAGCACTTAGTCCCCAGGGCTCTCCCCCCCCTGGGCGGAGCACTTAGTCCCCAGGGCTCTCCCCCCCCTGGGCGGAGCACTTAGTCCCCAGGGCTCTCCCCCCCCTGGGCGGAGCACTTAGTCCCCAGGGCTCTCCCCCCCCTGGGCGGAGCACTTAGTCCCCAGGGCTCTCCCCCCCCTGGGCGGAGCACTTAGTCCCCAGGGCTCTCCCCCCCCTTGGGCGGAGCACTTAGTCCCCAGGGCTCTCCCCCCCTTGGGCGGAGCACTTAGTCCCCAGGGCTCTCCCCCCCTTGGGCGGAGCACTTAGTCCCCAGGGCTCTCCCCCCCTTGGGCGGAGCACTTAGTCCCCAGGGCTCTCCCCCCCTTGGGCGGAGCACTTAGTCCCCAGGGCTCTCCCCCCCTTGGGCGGAGCACTTAGTCCCCAGGGCTCTCCCCCCCTTGGGCGGAGCACTTAGTCCCCAGGGCTCTCCCCCCCTTGGGCGGAGCACTTAGTCCCCAGGGCTCTCCCCCCCTTGGGCGGAGCACTTAGTCCCCAGGGCTCTCCCCCCCTTGGGCGGAGCACTTAGTCCCCAGGGCTCTCCCCCCCTTGGGCGGAGCACTTAGTCCCCAGGGCTCTCCCCCCCTTGGGCGGAGCACTTAGTCCCCAGGGCTCTCCCCCCCTTGGGCGGAGCACTTAGTCCCCAGGGCTCTCCCCCCCTTGGGCGGAGCACTTAGTCCCCAGGGCTAAAAAAGAAGATAAATAAACTTACCTTGTTACTTACCTTTTTTACCTACATATTGTGCTTTGTTGTGTTCTTTGGCTGTGTTTTGAGTAGTGGTTTTTGTAATACCCTTGGTGTGTTTTTGTGATACTTTTTTTTAATGTTTTGTTTTTGGTTTACGCTGAGAATTTAGCTATGGGTTAGGTTTCGTTTTGTTTACGAAACCGAACTTTCGTTACTGAATTCAAAAGCGTAAACTTCTTTTAGATTCGGATGTTTTACTTTGTGAGACGTTAAGAGTTTTATGTTATAAGTAAATACAAGATGCAGTTGTCTGGGTGTATATACCAAACCAGTTTTGTCAGAGAGACCACAAAACGCACGCCAAAATTAGTGGAAAGAAACATCCAACATGAAAAGAAATATAGCTTAATCGCGGAGACCCGAGACCTTATGAAAATAATGACCAAGCGCGTACTTTTCCATAGTTTTAGAACAAGCAGGTTATTATTATGGTCACTGAGTTGAAATAGTAAGTTATTATTTCTTATAATGATCTTCTGTTCCACCTCAACGACCTGTTCTTAAAGTGTATCTAAAATAATAACCTGTTCAAAACAATGGAAAATTGCATGAAGACCGGACTAACCGACTGTGTTGTGCGAAAAATGAACTTACCATGGGTTTGATATACACTGAATAAATGACAGACAAACAAATGAGTTGGCTGCATATCCTCGTCAAGGACCGTGGCAGTAATTTTATTGATATGTTAAAGACTTTCCTTGAAGGCAAATTGTTCTGCTTTTCTTTATGGTCAGGTAGTACCTGTTAAAAGATGCAAAGCGTTATTTGTTGGTGTAAATACTACTGTACTAACGTGTTAAAAATTGCACTCCGAATTAACCTTATTTTCCTGTTTTAACTGGTTTCTCGTTACCGTCAGTTTTATTCACACTTATCTTGCTCCTCTTTTCGACTATTATCTTATGTCAGCCTGAACCATGCCGGGAAACATTGCAATTCTCTCTCGGTGCAAGCTAAGCACTCTACGCCAAAATTGCCAACAGCTGGTTTGTTGGCATCTGGTCACCAGTGTGCGGCATAAAAGCATAATTTACCATCAAATCGTACATTAATTAATAACGTAGTGGTTAATCAAATATAAAAGCATATAGCCTGAATAAAAGACTGTCCAATGTTTGAAGTTTATTTTATAAGTGTAGTCTACACAAGGGAACACTTCTTTCATCAAAGCGAAAATTCTAACTACATAGACATCAACAAGAATTAATAGGCCTATTTGACCGTAACAATGGCAACCCGCGTTTATCTTGTTGACTATACGTAAACCTTTATTGCATTTTTGTCCTTCCAGTTCAACATAACAAAGGGACCATGCATGGCATGTTTACAGGTAACTTCGGGCGACATTGAATAACACTAAGAGGAAAGCAATTTGAACGCTTTTCACCGTTTCTTTAAATTGATTTATAATTTTTTTCAGAAAAAAAAGTAACCGATAGCGTAACCAAGAATTAAAGTTAAACTAAGAATAAACCTGTTGTTTTTGAGGAGGCAAAAGAGAATCTTGGCTTTCGGCTCTTAGACTAACAACGTTTCGTTGATTAGATTTTATACTCAACTGGGAATATTAATTAATGTAACGATAGCTAAACAGGCTAAATTTAAAGTTTAAACTATGAAAGCACAAACCTGGTATTTTCGAAGAGGTAGAAGTGAATCGTAACCAACAATCACGCCACGCTGCAGATGACAGATATCACTTTAGCTGATCGAGTTTGGACTTTGGTGCACACACACTGTAGCCATTTTGCTGACTGGATATCAATTCAATCAGCTTGAAATCTGTCCTCCATTTATACGGTGTCTCGATTAAAATTCATATCACCTTGAGAAATGTACGTGGCATTAGCACAAAAGTAGTGTAGAATGGGTGATGTAATAGGTTTGTCGGAATCACTCGTTTAATCTTTCCCACTTGGTTCAAAGGTGAGCAATCAACACTTCAAGAACACGTTTAAAGGGAAAAAATTGCCGCCTTGCTCAACTATAAAACCTGAACGTGGCCCCTGGAATGAAAGATTAATACGCATGGGACTTCAAGAAAAAGTATAGGCATCGCTGGGCCTTGGAAATTCAGAGAGAAAAGCAACAATTCATAATTAACGCTTGGATGCAGGAAAGTTTGCAATAATAACAGTCTGCAGCGATATTTAACTAGACAAATGAATGAGAGTTAGTTTTCAAAGAACAATAGTCGTGTTTCTAGCAGCTCATGAATAAAGGCAAAAAAATGAAGAAAGAAAAAAGAATAAAAACTTTCAAAACTCCTCGGTCGACAATAATCATTTACTGGTAAAAGCTCATTAAGTTGAGGAACATAGAGATTAAATTGCCAGCTAAAAAACGACATTTTTATCGCTATTAAGTCGCGGGAAAGACATTTAAAATTCTTACTGCCGCCATGGACGTGATTGCTTTACAGAGATGATTAACATTACACAACATCTTTTGAAAATCACTGCCGAAACAGTAACCCTTTCTACTAGAGTGATTTTACTTGAACTGTGAAACAGATACTAACAATTAGAACCGAGAAAAACAAAAGGTGCGAAACACAGAAAAAGTTCGCAGGTTCTTACACCGAGGTGACAAACTTTTGAATTTAGCGCTAAATTTACCAATCACATTGCTTTAAGAGAGATGATATCTAAATTATGTCCAAACGGTTTTCTGATAGAATCTCCGAAGTCCTAGTACTCCTCGGCACCTTTGAGATCTTGATGTAGTATGAGCCCTGGAGGTCACACCCCTCCGCCATAACCTGTTTTCTGTGTCACGCGTGTCGACCACCACAAACACTGGCGTATTCCACTGTTCGACCCCAGGTTTCAAGATAACAATAAACAGACCTTACAAGCAAACTGAGCATTTAATTAACATCGATACCATTACAGTAAAATTATTAAATCCACTGTTGCAAAAATGAACAACAAATTTCATCTATCTTGGTAGCTGGCTGAAAAATACCAACTAATCAAGTCAAAAATCGAACACTTTGTTGTCTTGGTAAATGCTTCTTTAGCAGTAAACCATTTCCTCTTTCGACTCATTTTCCACATCTGTAAATAGGTACCTGATTTTCAAAAAAACCTTCTCAGAATCAATAGGAAAAAAATATCTATTTACATCATTCTTTTTTTTATTGCGTGGCAATTTACACGCGCGCTAAATCATTTTTTTTTTTTATGGTTCGTAGTTCTTTCTTTCGGAATTTAAAAGGAGAATGGAGTTTCTTGTTGAACAAGAAACCCGAGGAACCCAGTCCACTGGAGTTGGACTACAGTATTGTTTCGTGACATTTTCGTAAGATAAATGTCCCGGAAACAAACAGCTTTTCAGATCAGGCGCTAAATTAGACGTCACGTCTAATCGACATCATCGACAGGAAAAGAAATAGATGTCATTTAACTTCAGTTAAGATGGTATATACAGGATAACAAAGACCAACTGAGTTGCAAAATGGAAAATCTTGTAACTGAATGAAACTTGTAATGCGTAGCATGGTGGTTTTGTCGGACGCACAACTGCGCCTTTATTACTTTGCGCGCCCAATCAAAACCGCCATCCTACGCAGGCTAAATGAAATTTCCTAACACATACAAAGACTTGACTTTAGTGGGTGGAAAGAGAACCTGGAAAACGGACCGCTTGCTCTAAAGTTTCCAGGCAAGGCTGGGTCCAGATTCATACCAATACGAGACCGTACTTAATACGCCACTTTTAAGAGCCAACCATCTTAGGCTTCCTTCAAACGGCCACGGACGAATTGAAAATTCGTACATTTAATTGTTCCGTTCACACGGAATCACCTTAACCGTACGAAAATTAAGACGCCTAGCCGTTCAAAGTTGGTGTGAACAGAGAGAAAATATTGAATGGTTCCTGCCCGTGCACGAAGTGTCCGGTCAATTTTTCAGCGGCCCTGTTAACGTAGCCTTAATTTAATAAATCCAGGAGTGTCACGCATACTACAATAAACATCACTCAGGAGTGTAACGCAAACTACCCGAACATCGCTCAGGAGTGTAACGCAAACTACACCAAACATCGCCCAGGAGTGTCACGCATACTGCACCAAACATCGCTCAGGGGTGTAACGCAAACTACACCAAACATCGCTCAGGAGTGTAACGCAAACTCCACCAAACATCACTCAGGAGTGTCACGCAAACTACACCAAACATCGCTAAATTTACCTTCTGGCACATTAAGCACAGCCCCTGGTCCCAGGCCACTTGGTCCTTCATCACCGTAGCTTTTCCATAAGATATCTCGCACGTGACTTGCACTAAAAAAGCAAGAAAAATATTTTCCTCCACTGCTGTGATCACCAGCGAAATAAATTTGTGACATAATGCCAACTTTAGAAAGTTTCTTTTATTGTGTTGAAGTTAGTGCAACTGTGAGGTGTTGAATTTGAATTCTCAGAATTCTGTTCAAACTTAACTTCAATCTTCACCAGGAATTGGATCGACAAGAAACTGTCATATCGTCATTTAGTACTTTCCAAATCAGTGGACAGCACTTTTTGCGTTTTGATTGCCTGCCGTAACTCTGAATATCCTTGGCTACTCAATGTTTTTAGGACAGGAGATCAAATTACACCTCCGCGTTTCGCGACAGTTTCGGAGGACGAGATTTTAGCGATAAATAAAGCAGCTGCCGTTATGGGATATACCCTTTGCAGTTTATACGACCAGAATTAGAATTAGCTTTTATCAGCAGTGTTTACTCCTCACAGAATTTACACTGAACAAAATTCCGTGTCCAACTGATTTGATAACCACTAAAATAATTATCTACCTCAATATATCTCGATGCTTGGAGGTTCAGTATACACATACCCACCACTATTCACCTCCCCTTTGGCGATAGTTGTATACAATCGCAAGAATAACCCTGATATAACAGGTAGTAAATCGAAGCCACGAGCACCTCAACTGAACAACAGTGATTGATGATTTCTACACTTAACATTCAGGAACAAGCAGATATTGGTAGCTACTACACTTTGGCTAATAACTTCATAATATAAGAATACAAGAGGCTGTGGGAGCGTATATTTGGGCGTGGTTGTACTATTTGTATGATAGTTGGAATTCTGGTTATTGCAGCTAAGAGAAGAGAAGTGTTTTAGTCTAGTTTTTTGGTCATCCATATAGTTTATATGAGTCAGTTGATAATAATGTTTGAAAATATGCACATCTTCAATGCAGAGATGTTTGGTGCAAAATTATAACATAGGATATGAGTAGTTCTACTTCGGAGAGTGAGGTTTTTCTCAGCTCCACTGATAGTGACACTTTGAGGAAGGTTGATCGACATATGTGTTTTCACATAGATCATATTGTACAATTAATTCTGGTTACTACCAAGGGGAGAGAAAGTTGGTTTAGTGCAGTATACACAAGCATTAATTAATATACTGTGTAAACTGCTAAGGGTAGCACTGGTTAGAGGAAGATTTGTAAGTATTAACATTAATTTGATATATTGCAACATTTAGCAGTGGTTGATAGAAGATGAACTTCGAGGGTGGCAATATGTACACCTTTAGAGTGTGAAAAAATTGTACTAATTTATGCATGGATGGTGTTTGTAAGAATACACATGTCCGTCGATTGACTATGACGTCTGTTACGATGGATATCTCTAGCATGAGAATCCAAATAGTTTAAGTCTGCGTCCCTCAATTGTGCAGATGAAGACCAATAATTCCCACAGTTAAAATGAATGAGTTGTAAATGCTGTACGAAATGGCATGTACAGTAGTGATACTCCTCAGTTCTGGGATCATCATGCATTTTAGAAGTTCAGTTACAACTGTCAGTGTATTCATTGTATTGAATTATATACGCGGCCTAAGAAAGTAGACGAATTAGACAATAAGGACAAGAAATGGTAATCTTGGGGGATTATCCGGGAGATTTCAGTTTCTAATTTGGAGACAGGAGATAGGGTTGAAGATGTGGGTTGTTTACCATTTACCACAAATTCCCGGAAATTCCGGTTGGGATGTAAATGGTAAACAATTTTTTGGTTCGTCCCACTGGAAAATTCCCGGGACAAACGGAAATTCTGAAAAGGTAGTCCCGTTTCCCCGATTGGGACGTTCCGCATGGGAATTCGTTTACCATTTACAAGTTTCGTGAGTTTCGTACCATTTTCATGTTGTAACTAGAATCCAGTCTAGCGCGGCGCGACAATCCGGAATTTTTAAGCAAATGGTAAACGAAACGTACCGTCCTTACCGACCGAAAATTCCCAACCAAAATTTCCGGAATTTTTTTGTAAATGGTAAACAACCGTGGAGTCTGGAATGTCCACTGTGACCTGGATTATCCCGTAGACTTGACAGGACTGCGATTGTAAAGATTAAGTTGAAGATTTTACCTTACATTAAGGGTCAACAATCAGTGCTGTTGGTTGTTGAGGCGTAAAGGTGAACCAAAAGTAGCCATTTTTGTATATCGAAGTACGTTGTTGGGGAGTAGTGAAAGATTAGCTCTTGGAAATCGGAAGTAGCTGGAAGCATACCAGTTGATATTTTGACATCTGGTATCCACGGCACCGAAGTGTCTCAAAGCAAGGTATATGTTAGAATGTGCGTTTTGCATTTGTGAAGAGCCTTTTTTGTTGTTGTTCGAGGTCGTTTCCAGTTCTCTTTGGCCGTTTCGTTGTTTTTGTCATGTATGCGTCGTATAGTTAACTCATGGTAAAAAATATTGGCAATTGGGAAGGGACATGTTTGTCGACGGCAGTGTATTTGAAAATTGATTTGGATGTAATGGTTGTTAAAATTTGTTAAAGATCCGAAATGTAACGTCGAATTTGTAATTTGCCTAAGGTAAGTGTTAATTTAGAGATTAGGTAAATAAAAAGGGTTTGTATTATCGGCCATCATTATTCAGACTTGATCGATGTATTAGAAATCGCTGGAAATCGGCTGGAAATGAAAATAGTTTTGTAGAGTTTCAGGAGTTTCCTGTTTGGATTTGTGTTCGTGTTTTATTTATCTTCTTTGTGAATGCATTATAGACGTGTTTGTAGTTTTTGTAAGTTGTTAGATGGAGGAATTTGTACTACTATGTTATGGTTGAAATGCTACGAATCCTTTGTAGAATGTTCTTTGTGTCATTTATATGTGAGGGCGAGCTGACTCCTTTCCTAAAATGTCGGTTTTTCCGAATAAGATGTTGGTAAGCGGGTTGAACCTTTTTTCATATCTCATGGTGCTTTTTGAGATGAGGGGAGATAATTTTTTGTGGTAGTTTGGAGCCAATTGAGTTGCATTAGCTTGCATTACCTGCTGTGTTTTTCCCATCACAAGTATCCAATTTAAGTGGAGTGATATAGCTCAAACAGTGACTGAATGTGAACAGTTTTATGTTTTGCGATTTTTATTTTGTTTGGTCCCCACAGTCTTTGATTTTTTGTCTTCTTGGAAATAGAGCTGAAATTTGTCATGTCAACACAGGGCACCCAAGCTCACTACAGGAACGCGGAGGTACGGTGACTCGTGAATGCGGGCGGTGTTGTGTTACAAACCGTTATTTACAAAGGGTTGTATGTGAAGTAAACAGGTTTTCTTAAAAGGGAGAAAAAATGTTATGTTTTAAAATAAAATTGATGTACCTTATTGCATTGTTGTATTTTTTGTTGTTGAAGTTGGCCATGTGGCAGGGTGTTTTGAAGTGTTTTCGGCGAGTTAGTGCTATTTTGGTGTTCCATTGCTAAGAGAAAGTCTGTCTTAGGAGTGGAACAGCAAAATGCCACTAAGTTGCCAAAAGTGCTTTAAACAACCTGAGATGCGGGGAAAGAACAAGTGTTTGTAAATAACTATTTGTAACACAATAGCGCTCACAAGCAAGAGTCCCGTCAGCGTTTGTGTAGTGACCTTGGGAGTTCTGTGTATTAAGACAATGGAAAATTTATTTCTGGTAAGTGGGGTTATGTGAAGGGGGTAAGTGTCGTACCAGTAATTTTGAGTTCTCGTGGTAGCAATGTTGAGAAAGAGGCCTTTATTCAGTTCCACTGGTACTTGATTAGAGTATGTTATGTGTTCAAACAATAATTTCACTCATTAAAGGAAATTGAATACCTTTTATTGAATTTGAGAAGTTGAAAGTAACAAACAAATCAATAATTGTAAAAATTAGTTTCTTAGTTTATTTTTGTTGACAGATTTTAACAAAGTGTATGAGTTGTGAACTCAAAAGTGTCATTGTTGTTTGCTGGGTTGACGCGGGATCTTTTGTTGACGATGATATTATCTTGTGTTGGATCGCATATACTAGGTTTCTGTGTGACATTTTGGAATACAACAGGTTCTCTTATTGTTGAAGAGTTTTTAGCAGTTTGTGCTTTGAGATGTCATAGCATGCTGCTCTTCATTTCAATGATGCGTCTACTAGGAGGGCGAATACGGAATGACTTGACGCTACTTTTTTTAGCCACACATACATCGTGTATATAACTCTTGAGTCTGATATGGTTCATTTTGACACACAGTTGATGATGGTACCCAGCATAAAAAAGTTAAACTACACTAAAGAGAAGTTCTAAAATGAGGTATTTTCAGTTCCTTTTTTGAATAGTGATTTAGTTAATGTATAACAGATGATAAACGAGTATTATTAGAAAACACAATGACTATGATTCTACAAGAAAATTCAATTAGTGGGAAAATAAAAATGACTAAGAAAAGAAGGGTTTGTTCAAAGTTAAGTTAAGTCAAAATTGAAATTCAACATTTGCAAAGTTATAGTTTCTAGAAATGTAGAAGGGTTTTGACATCTTTTATTGATGTCTAATTAGCATTGGTTTCCTTAGTCATTTTTTTGTTGCAACAATAATGATATTGTAAACAGGTTGTTCATTATTAAATGTAATTTGAGGAGTACCGATTATTGATAAGAAACAGAACTCCTTTTTTTACAGCAGAATCTTGTCAATTACTTACGTAATTATTTAGTAGGGGTGTGTTGATCTTGAGCGTGATTTAATCTTTCATTTGTTTTTTCCCCCATAAAAATAAACAACAATAACTAAAAACAACAGAAAGCCACAATTGGGGCTTAAATAGGAGTTGTGTGGATGCCGTTGGTGAAGAATATGAAATTGTTCACTCTTCTGCCTTTTGATGGCATTTTCTCCATCAAGGGGTTCCACTACCCTCCCCAGAGTGCTCATCCACCCGAAGCCGTTGGCACAAATGGGTTAGCCAGGTTAATTAACCGCCGCCTGGCACTTGGCGTGTGACCATTACAGGTTGTACAGGTTATGGTCATAACTGTAGCAGGTGAAATGTAGCAATTGACCTGACCTGACTAGAGAAGAAGAGAATCAAAGTATCTAGGGAATAAAAATGACTCAGTTGAGTAATTTGGAGTAGATTGTAGATTTTGAAAGCCACATTGTTTGAAGTAGAGAAGTTATTTACCTTGTCAATTTCTTGTTGTTTTAGGAACTTTGTTGTCCTGAGTCGTTTTATAAAGAAAAGAACTATGATAATTGTAAAGGGCTTGTCTATTATTTTTTGAAGTACTCTAGATTTTAATATCTGTCGGTTTGAAAAGGAAATAAATGGTTAAAAGGTAGTGACATTTTTGAATAGACAGGTTTATTTATGCCTTTTACGATAAAGCAATTCTCATTAAAAAAAAAAGAAGAGCAAAAGGTATTATCGAAAAAAGGAAGCAATCTAAAGTTCTTCAAAGTAATTTAAGACAAGTGCCCCGCTTCAAGTTGAATACGTAGTTGTAATATTATTGTAAAACGAAGTTAAGCTAAGTTCTCCAAGGAATAGTTGTAAGAAAGAATAGCTTGAAAAGTTTGACAATTACTTACATTAATTTATTTGAAACGAACGTCTTCCTCAATTAATGATTGTTCGTTGAAATCAACAGAAAAGTTTTTAAGCAAGAAAAGTTGAGTGAAGACTTGTTCTTCCGCTGATTGCAATGTCACATCAGAAGATACGTGTTTCAGCATTTTCTCAAGAGTGGATGTGAACACTTTTAGCCAGATAGGTTCAGCATTGTCATCGGGTTGGACCTGTATGCGGGGTGTTACGAAAACTACGACCCTCGAAAACTAAGACCTAAGACCCGTCTTAGTTTTCGAGATTACGAAAACTAAGACCCCCTAAAATCGAATCCGTCGAAATATAAAGTCAAATTGTAACCGAAATAGGTCTGATCTGTCAAATTATATCCTGTTCGATCCTTTCCACGGAGTTTTAGGTCAAATTTAACGGTAAATTTAGGGGTCTTAGTTTTCGTAATTACGAAAACTAAGACCCCCACCAAAACAATCTCTAAAATTTCTACAAAGTCGAATTACGACCGTTTGAAGACTATAATCCGTAAGACAAACAAAAACTACTATCATACGCGTGCTGATCTACGATCCGCCAACAATTTGAAGACTCGCTTTAAAAAGAGGACCAAAGCCATAGACCTTCTACATGTCTATTGTACACTGAAAATATGCCTTGGGATGTTTTTCCGGGAATCCTGACCTCTGGCACCCTACTGTCACGCAATCTTCACTTTGTATTGATTGTTTGTCAGGAGCCCATCAAATAGGCTCCTGTTGTTTGTTTATTTTATTGTTCTGAAATTAGAACTCCAATTCTCGAGAAGATGCCTTGCTAGTACAGGAAATTCATTCACTCATTCCTTTTTTTATTATTATTTCATGGGTGATTTTAGCGATTATCCCTCACATACTATTTCTCCTTGCCCCCCACCCCTACCCCTCAACTACCTTTGTATCGTAACCCAGTGATCTCCGGGGTGGCAACGATAAAAACAAACGCTAGAAAAACGAAATGTAGCATATTCTCCTTTTTTCGTCCTTTTTATTAAAACACTTTTCTATCTATGACCTGGCCAGAAAAGGAAAAAAAAATCCGTATTTTTGTGTGATGTTTTTAAAACCGATAACGCCGTTGACCACTTGGCGATGAGGTCGAGCGACATGTCAGCCCGCAACGAAGACAAAAATCCATCTCCAGTGGAAAACCAATTTTATGACTTTAAGGATAAACAACCAAAATTATAGGGGTAAGGCATATTTTCAGTGTACAATTATACGTAGGTACTCTATAGCTTTCATCCTCTTCTTAAAGCGGCAATATTGATAATGTATGTCTGCAAATTGTTAGAAGAAGCGGATCGTCTAGCACGCGGATGATAGTAGTTGTTTGTCTTACGGATTATAGTCTTCAAACGGTCGTAATTCGACTTTGTAGCAATTTTAGAGATCGTTTTGGTGGGGGTCTTAGTTTTCGTAATTATTAATTAATTTCGTAATCCGTAATTACGAAAACTAAGCGGGGTCTTAGTTTTCGAAATTACGAAAACTAAGACCCCTAAATTTACTGTTAAATTTGACCTAATACTCGGTAGAAAGGATCGAACATGATATAATTTGACAGATCAGACCTATTTCGGTTACAATTTGACTTTATATTTCGACGGATTCGATTTTAGGGGGTCTTAGTTTTCGTAATCTCGAAAACTAAGACGGGTCTTAGGTCTTAGGTCTTAGTTTTCGAGGGTCTTAGTTTTCGTAACACCCCCTGTATGCGAACGGAACCTTTTAGGTGACATGAGGAGAGAGGTTGCTCAGTGCTGCAAATGCCACATTTGATAAGACTTGTGGTGGTGGTTGTAACTTCGGTGACTTGTTCTCCACATTTGACGCAGGCCAGCCAAATCTTGTAACTATCAGCCAGTAGAATTTTTGGAACGTAATTTGATACGGCGTCGGAAAGTCTGGAGAACTCTTCTTCACTTGGGGGCTCATAGGATTCTTCAGCAATGGTAAATGTTGTTGCAGGAGTAGATGTGAGATACTTGATGGAGTTGAAGATTTTTACACGCACATCTGTCATGGAATAACATTTGTGATTTGCGACTTCTTGGATGGCTGTTCCCCACAAGGTTAGGCGACAGGTGCCGGTATCGTCAGTAACACATAGAGACTAAATAACCGTCCTTCATAGGGATCTGTTGGACTGTCTGGGCGGAGAGTCAAAATTCCTTTGACACATGTGAGTTCATTTTCCTCTAGATGGATAATATCTTGTACAGTGGTAAACTGGTGTGAGGGATCTGCTCCAGTTTCAGCATATTCGAATGGAATATCGTTGTTGTTTGCTGGGTCGACGCGGGATCTTTTGTTGACGGTAATGTCATCTTCCGATGGATCGCGTATACTTGTTTTCTGCGTTACGTTGTGGAATACAACAGGTTCTCTTTATTGTTGAAAAGTTTTTAGCACTTTGTGCATTGAGATGTCATAGCATACTGCTCGTCTTTTCAACGATGTGTTTACTTGGAGGGCGAATACGAAGTATGGGAATGATTTGACTCTGCTTTTTTTAGCCGCAGATACATCGTGTATATAACCCTTGAGTCTGATTTGATTCATTTTGACACGCAGTTGACGATGTTACCCAGTATAAAATAATTGCTGAATGGTGCAGTTGTTCAGTGGGGAGCTCTTTTATACCAACGTGAGGGATCGAAATACACCAATCAGAGAGGAAGGATTTTTGTCGAAATAGGTTATCCAATAAAATGTGAAGACGAATATCCAATGGGAAACCAGTATTTGATGTAAACAAAGATGTATGTCAAAAGTAGGTTGAGTTTGATCGTCCGGGTTAACGTAGTCCTGAATAGGACTGTTGTCGTTGACAGTGACTGACGTTTCGACAACCTGTGCGGTAGTCATCTTCAGAGTCAAAGTGAGTTGTATCACGTCAGTAGATGGTATTATATACTCTGGTTATTGATCTGATTGGTCAATAAAGTCAAGATGTTATTGGTCGTCTGTCAGTGAAGCCGCGATGTCATTGGCTATGAAGACTCGTAATCAGTAATTGGCGCGTTTCGATCCGTCTATTGTCACAGTTAAGCAGTCGTCTATTGTTAGTCAAATTGTCAGTTCTCCAGTCGATCTCTCGTAGTTAGTTTCGCTTCATCCCGTCAATAAGTCGTTTGTACGGCGCTGGTAACTGTTGGCTACGATTCAGTGGCGTCTGTTCTAAGTTAGTGAACCAGCTTTCCAAAGTAAGACGTTGATGGTAGTCTGTAGAATACGTTATACATGTCGCAGAGTCCCAGTCAATTTGATGTTTCGTCTGTAAATGATGCTCAGCAATGTGATTGTTGACGTCACCATTCCTCGTTGCTCGTTTGTGTTCGGTCAGTCGCGTGCTAAGGTTTCTGCCGGTCTCACCAATGTAAGAAGCCTGGCAGTCGCAGCATTTGATCTTGTATACTGCTCCCTGTCTGTCCTCCGGTTTGTCTTTGTCCTTGACATTAGTAAGCAGGCGTCGTAAAGTGGTTATGGGTTTGTGTGCAACACGTATATTGTAAGGTTGTAATATACGTGACTTTATTGACCAATCAGATCAATAACCAGAGTATATAATACCATCTACTGACGTGATACAACTCACTTTGACTCTGAAGATGACTACCGCACAGGTTGTCGAAACGTCAGTCACTGTCAACGACAACAGTCCTATTCAGGACTACGTTAACCCGGACGATCAAACTCAACCTACTTTTGAAATGACTCCTGGGTTCAAACCTTTCACAAAGATGTATGTGTACAAAAACGAGTCACAACGTGTTCTGGAAACTTGTTTATAAAGTTGACCTGGTGAACTGGTTATGAAAACTCGTTTATCAAGTTGAACTAGTAAGAATGTCTCGAAAAGCTGGTTGTTAAGTTGTACTCGTACAAAATTATGGTGAACACGTGATAATCAAGTGATATTTGGGTATAGAAACTTTGCTTATTTAGAGGAGGATATGGGTTTTTCTTTGAAAGAGGAAGAGTCTAGAACTGCTCTTTTGATGTAAAGAGAGGTGTTCGTGTACAAAAGTTAATTACAACTTGTTATGAGAATCTGGTTATAAAGTTCATTTGGTAAACTAGTTATGAAAAGTTGTTTATCTAGTTAGACTGGTAAGAATGTCTAGAAAAGCTTGTTATCAAGTTGTACTCGTACAAGCTTGTGATGAGAACGTGATTATCAAGTGATATTTGTTTATCGAAGGGGCGAACTCAAAAGTGGCAAATGCCAAAGCTTTTACGTGCAAACTGCATAACAATAGAAGTGACAGTGAGGGTGTGATCACTTGAGCAGGAAAAGCAGCACTCATTAACAGTGTGTCGCTAACTATCAAACGATGGCTGAGATTTAGACAGATAAAACCAGCCTTCCAAAATCTCCGACTGATTGGTTCGCGCATGCGTCAGTGGTGACACAACCCCTTTCAGATGACCTCTTAGGAAACGTCCAATTTCTATGATTGGTGCATTTCGATCCTCTCCTCAAAAAAAGGTCACACGCCAATCATCTTAGCGGACCAATTAGGAAACAAAAGTTTACATCAACGGGTTCAAAAGGTCATTGTTTGTGATTCGTGATTAGTGGATTTCGATCCGTTTTCTGAGTTTCTCTGTTTCAAGGTTCCTTGCTTGTGATATTATTGTCACCACAATTCCAAATATTTTTGATACATTTCATCCCTGGATTTCAGACTTCCAAATCTCGATGAGGTAAAAATATTGAACATTCACATTAACTTTTGAGATCGTAAAAGTGCGATAAAGTGCCGTGTACGAGCAGACCTTTCTGTCCCACACGCCTCTTCCCCTGTACAAGACGTTCGCATCGCGGACAACTCGCCTCGCCTAGCTTGTTTACTTACCTTGTTTACCTTAGCACGTATTGCGCACATTTGCGACAAAATAAACAAGTTTGCATTACTCTATTTGGAGCCACGCCCAAATAATAAGAACTGACATTTCCAAATTTGTATTGGTAAATGTATTTACTCCTATAAAAAAACAATTTGTGAAAAATCACGTTTCACCCATGCCAAAACTCCACTTCCGGTTTCACTCAGTTTCCTAAAAGCTAATGGAAATATATCCCTCGCGAAACATTAACTTGCCGTTCCTAAAAGTTAAAAAAAATGAAACCCACAAGTCACCGATCTTTGACTTTTTTGGCTACAGTTTCGTCTCCCTTATCTTACGGGGCAAAGAGACAAACCCCGTGCGAGCCAAAACTAGGATTTCTTTCTTTCTCAGATTAACCATGTAAACAACTCGAGCTTATCTCGAGATATCTCAAACAACTTCCGCTCTAACTTTAGCAACAAACTGCAAGTTAACGACATTCCTGAGCGTTGTAAAACCTTCATCGAGCACCGCCTCGAATATCTATTGAAGCCAAAAATAAATCTCGCCATTCGAACTTATTTCGGTGTCACTACGTCAAAAACTCAAAACAAAAAGAAGTCACAAACTAGGGTGTCAAATATTTTCCCGTACCTCCTGCATAACTTATATAAAGCTATTTTTCACTTTTCAAATGACCTTTAGGCGCAGTGGCGCAATCGTTAGAGCGGCTCATCTGATCGAACGAGTTACACGTGAGTTGGTTCAATTAAACCCTGGCATAATAGGAAATAGTAATTGTTACTTCTTTATTTTTTCCTCAAAATATTTCTTTCCCTGAAACTGAATACATCAAACAACTCGAAAATACGTCGAACTGAGCTGCAAATAATTAACAATTGGTACATAATAAACATTTTATCAGCAACATCTGCCGAAAAATTCTGAGCATTTAGCAGTTCCGAGTATTCTTTCTGTGCACCGAACTTGATCAAAATTGGCAAAATGATGCCTTATAATTACATTGTCGAACCAAAAGGCTGGATTTTAAAATAATCAACTGGACGGACGAAATCAACTGTGAGAAAACCTATCTTTTGCCTTGTTACATAACTACGAAACCGACAAGGGTCTTCCGATTTCCGTCTTCCAACTTCCGACTTCCGACTTCCGACTTCCGACTTCCGACTAGTCCCATATTTGACATGAAGTAACATTTCACTTCTACCGCTGACCAATGCAAACAATGACGAAGCAGTCGAAGCAGACGAAGAACAACTGGAGCGACCGGCGCTCCGGCTAGTAATCACGTGCGAAAGCGCGTTGTGGTTTGATTATGGTTGGGGAATCAACTGCGTGGAAAAACAGTCTTATTTGTTGTGTAACTGATTGAAGTATCTTTCACAGTCGTCATGGACCAGGATGAGATGGAAGCTCTTGTGAAAGATGTTTTAGCGCGCGGTCGGAGAGACTTCAAATTTGCAAATTGGTCGGAAACATATTCGTGTCAGCCAGCTTTGTACTTCGAACCAGAAACCACTGAGGAGATAAAAGAGGTATGAAGTTCTCTACTCGCTTGTGAACTTTCCAAGTACTGCCTGCTAAGAGCCAATATTGATCGTTGATTAAAACCGTGGAATTAGTTTGCGTTCCATCAAATGAAGATTATTGAGGTCGATGTATCGTGCAAGAGAGCAGGAGATTCCAACACTGTATTTTTGCCTTTTTAAATTTCATTTAGATTCTCAAGGTAGCCCAGAAGTTACGTAAGAGAATTCGAGTAGTTGGTGGAGGCCTTTCACCTTCCGATATAGCGTGTACAGAGGAATATATGATCTCGTTGAAGAAGTACAAAGATGTTTTGGAGGTGAATAATAATAATATTGAATTTATTAGTGCGTGGAAAAAAGCCCTCAGTGAACATGCAGCCGATTAACCGCTAAATTTCCCTCCAAGTTACCTTGAATATACTTGTGACACAAAAGACGAATTTAATGTTACACCACGAGTCACTTAGGTCTTTATTCCATAGTTTCTCTTTGATAATAACGTAATGTTTTGGTGCATATCTTTGTTTTAATCTTATTCTCCTTTATTTTAAACTCATAAACAAAGGAAAAGAAAACCTAAACTTATAACAACTGTTTTTTATGCTCAGTGCTTTACACACGTGTCAATGAAAATTGGGCTATTTCCTTAAACATGTTAATTTAGCAGTCTTGCTTCAATTTTTGTTCTCTGTTTCTCTGTCATAATTAGAACTATGTCAATTATTACTTGTCAATTATTTTTGTGGATGTATCTTGCATTTTAATAATATGTTCAATTTTTGTGGTGTATATGTACAACAATGTCATTACAGTAAAACCCCATGTATAAGAACCTAGATTTTTCTAAGTCGGCCTGAACAGGTTTTTATATAAATGGTGCTTAACTTGAAATCAGGCTATCTAGGTTCTCAAATGGGTTCTTAATTTTTGGTAAGTAAAAAAGTATTTATGTTGGTGGACATGACCTTTTATATTAAATTAGTATAATTACTTTGATGATTATCGAAAATAGAGCGCTGTGATTGGCTAGGAGCTTCGCTTTATCCCGCTATAATCACTGCGCGGTGATTATAGCATTGAAGGCTAGCAGTTTACAAAGTGGCAGCCAGATTTCTTGGTTTTTCGGGGTCGGAAATTGATCGATAATTTATTTTCTCGAATAACCATCAATGTAATTATACTAAAACAATTAGTCGCCTCAGGCGACGTGAATATTGGCGAATAGTCACCTCGACTTCGTCTCGGTGACTATTCACCGATATTCATGTCGCCTTCGGCGACTAATTGTTAATTATTCACACATTTTCATGCTAGTTACATGAAATATAGTAGAGTGCAAACTTTAAAGGCACATAAATCATACCAAATAGTGCTAAGTAGTGCACATGTTATTGCTTTCTATTGTACTTTGGAAATTAAGAACCTACTTTGAAATTTCAGCCTGAAAGTGAAGGGTGCTTAAAATGAAACTTTCAGCATGACAGGTTCTTAGAGCTAATTAAATCTTTTTCAGATCATGTTTCACGGGAAATAAAATGGTCTTTTCACAATTCACGAAAATTTAAAAAACTGGTAATTCACACTTCACAGAAAAAAGGAGAATTAAACATTAATTTTATTTCTTGTTTCACGGAAAATGATTTTACAAAATCATGCTTCACGGCTACTATGAAAATCATGATTCACAAGGAAATAATTAGCCATTTCCTATTTCATATGGAAAAAAAGGGCCGATCATGAGTCAGGAAAATTCCCTTTACCACCCTCTAACTCCACTATAATTGAATTGCATTTGGGAAGGGTAATATTTTCAGACTGTATGATGTAACCATTATTTCTAGTCACTCATATAAATGTCCATTCTGCTTTTAAGTGACAGGGAGTATTGAACTGAGGCAAAAATAAAGAAAAAACCCAAAACGTTCTGGAGCTAGGTAGAAGTTCGGAGGCAGAAGAGAGAGAGATAAAGAGAGAGAAAGAGGTAGAAGTTCGAAACATGCGTGATCAAATTGCGTTCTTTGCATTCCATTCATTCTCAATGGAAGCCTAAACGAATGCCAGCTACATACATGCGATGCATGCATAATAACAACCTGGAGATTAGGATTGCGGGCTCCTCTTGCCACCCGCAACAAGTTTGGTTCTTCTTAGTGGAACTATGTGATGGGGATACTTCCAGGAGCCTTCACTTTATTTTGAAAATCTCTGTTCAACTAAGGGCCTGTTTACATGGAGGTGGGGGACCCCAGGTGGGCGAGGTAACCCGCTTAGGTGGGGTAAACCCCGGCCTTCATGTAAACAGGCCCTAAATCAAGGCACACTAAAAATAATCTCCTACCCCCTTACCCACCCACCCCCCCCCCAAAAAAAAAATAACAAACAAACAAACAAATTCAACCTTAAATCATCCCCAAATACTGATAATCATCTTTTACATTCTAGATTAATCACAATGAGAAACAGGTGACTGTCCAAGCTGGCTTGACCGTAGAGGAACTCAACAAGTTGTTAGAGAAGCACGGGTTGGCTATGTCCAAGTGAGTATTCAGTAGAAAGGTGATGAGATCTAGTGAAAAGAGTAGAGAGGCAAGAAAGAAAGGCAGTGCCTAAAAAAAGTGCAGAATGAGCAGGGAAGTTTGTTGTTTTTTTTCACTGGAAGTTAACCTGAGAATCATAAGTTTTAGGCACCCGTTTGGGCTCCCTGTTTGAAATTTTGGTCGCTCGAGGGTACAATGTAAATCGTAGGAGCCTCTGGCTCCCGGGCGCCCATTAGGCAGCAGCCTTGATGGGTTGTGTTTTAGTGCTATGGGACTGTTCTTATTTGCAGACTGTTCAACCTTTTCAGTTTGTAAATCAGGATGTTTTCACGGAGGAATCATGTGAGCATGCACCAAAGGGGCAAGCCTCTATGGGGGTCTAGGCAGATTCTACCCCAGATAATTTTGAAATTGTGATGTTCTGAAATGCCTTTTCTAGAGTTCTGAGAGGACAATTTTTGTCTGGAATGTTTGCTGAATCAATAATATTGTCATTTTCATTTATGCTTATTTTTATTTGGCTGTGGCTTTGTGTACAATTACTTGATTTTATTTTACATTTTGGGTGTTGTTCTTTTAAAGTTTTTGAGATATCAGTCTAGGTGTTTTGTTTTTGTTAGGTTTTCTTTATAGGTATCATACAAATTATTTTAAGAATTTTAGAACAGACTTATCCTCTCCCCATCGCATATTGGTCGTGATTTGGGATTTTCCTGCAAAATCAGAAGAATCCTAACTAAATCGGTCTTGTGTACTTTACATGTGTTTTACAGTCTTAGTTCTGTTTCTGGCATGTCATGTGCTGGCACTATATGCACAGGAACACATGGAACAGGAAAGGACTACGGGATTGTTGCTACTTTTGTAAGTTATTTTTTCCTTATTCACTTTTAACCCATTTGCTCCTGAGAATTTTGCCGAAAAACATATTTTTGAGTTAGTCGAGCTATTTTCTGTACACTGCCTGGCTATAAAGAGCCAAGACTTACCACAAAGCTGTTTACAGCTCATATCTTTCATGGCTTTGACTGACTTGTGGTCATTCTGGTATGGGTTGAAACCTTGCATTTGTTTGGGCCTTTGGCTCTCGCTTTACGAGGAGTTATAGTAATTGTTGTAATTATAATGCAAATTTCAACCGAAAAGGTAAATAATGTAGTATTGCATTGTAGTAAGCTTGTGAACTAATGATATTTAAACCTGTAATCTGTCAAAATTGAAAGTAATGTATGTAACTTAATTAATAATACTTTTGCATTAGCAAGAATGCTAAATTAAGTACCCTTTCAATATTAGCAGATAGATCGAGGTCAACTCTTGCGAGCCTGTCTTTCAAGACTCTTAATTTTAGAAATATCTTTATTTGTGTTTCAATTAACAGGTGGTGTCACTGGAGTTAATGACTGCCAGTGGGGATATCATTCATTGTAGTCAGCATGACAACAAAGAGATATTTTCAGCAGCTCTCTGTAGTCTTGGTGCACTTGGCATTATCCTCAGTTTAACATGGCAGTGTGAGCCTGCATTTAGACTGTCTCAGCAGTGTGAATCCTTCAAACTGGAGGAAGTATGAACCCATTCATTTAATTTTATACAGTAGTTCCATCCACAGATCCTTTAACTTAAGTCAAAAGCTAACAACCTGGCCCCAGTTGTTCAAAAGCTTGATAGCATTATCCACTGGATAAATCACCATGGGTTGCAATAAACACCAATGGCTGACATAATGCATTGGCTAGTTTGCTTGTAGAGCCCACACGAAATCTTGGGTATGTCATTAGTATGTACAAGGTATGTCAGTGGTATGGTGTAACATACTGGAAACATACATATGACATACTTAGAACATACGTTCAGTTACTATGTTACGGGTATATCACTGGTATGTTTCTGCTATTTATGACATACCAAAAAAGTACCTTAAGGTATGTATTTGGAACAAATTTTATATACCAGAAAAGTACCCAAAACATACCACTTGAGACCTACATAAAACATACCTTACTAGTATATCGAAAATGTATGACTTTGGTATGTATGACTTACCAAAAACACACCAGTGACATATCATGAACATATCTTATATGACATACCTAAAACATAGCTGTTGAATACCAGAAACATACATATGACATACTTAGAACATACGTTCAGTTACTATGTTACGGGTATATCACTGGTATGTTTCTGCTACTTGTGACATACCAAAAAAGTACCTTAAGGTATGTATTTGGAACAAATTTTATATACCAGAAAAGTACCCAAAACATACCACTTGAGACCTACATAAAACATACCTTACTAGTATATCGAAAATGTATGACTTTGGTATGTATGACATACCAAAAACACACCAGTGACATATCATGAACATATCTTATATGACATACCTAAAACATAGCTGTTGAATACCAGAAACATACATATGACATACTTAGAACATACGTTCAGTTACTATGTTACGGGTATATCACTGGTATGTTTCTGCTACTTGTGACATACCAAAAAAGTACCTTAAGGTATGTATTTGGAACAAATTTTATATACCAGAAAAGTACCCAAAACATACCACTTGAGACCTACATAAAACATATCTTACTAGTATATCAAAAATGTATGACTTTGGTATGTATGACATACTAAAAACACACCAGTGACATATCAAGAACATATCTTATATGACATATCTAAAACGTAGCTGTTGAATACCAGAAACATACATATGACATACAAAAAACATACTTAAATTTGGTATGTTACATATGTTTATTTAGTAAAATCCAACTAGTAGTCTATTATCAATGCTGTGTTCTGATTGGTTGAGCTACTACTAGGCTATATGTTATAGCTCACTAGTAGCGAAAAGCACCGGCTGTGAAAACCAAAACAATAATGGTTGAATCGCGTTTTGCTAGCTAAAGTTGTTTTGGCTCGATATGTTTGACCAACTAGTTGGATTTTATTAAAACAATCATTCCTCTTGCCCTTATGGCCTCTGAGTCAATAGCCCATTTGGCCTCCAGCCTCATGGGGTATTTTTGACTCAGAGCCCATTCAGGCTCAAGGAATAATTGTTAAAATAATATGCTACTTCATACACTGTACATACCAAAAAGGTACCTTAAAGTATAATTCTAAAACATACATAAGACAATTACCTTCTCCCACATATATATACATGCATTGTGCATCATGAGAGTTAATACATGCTTCTGGTCGAAAATTTGACATGATAATTTAGATTAGCTGGATTTTTCGATTTTGTGAAATTTATTGAGAGTCATTAAGTGTTTTGAAAACCTTGCCCGGTTACCAGCCCTGCAGCCACAAAGAACTATTATACTAGTGACTACATGTAGTTTAGAATATAGCAATCACATTGAAAGAGCTAATCACAAACCTAGATTTAACATAAAGCAAGGAATGTTGGCTGGGCGTTTGAAGGAAAGTAACACTGGCTAACAGATGCACAATTCAGAGAAAAATAAGCTTAAACTAATACTTGAATGCATAAATCGTAAGTATGTATTGTAAACATGGCCTTATTTAATGCCACGAAAAAGGGAAGTTCTAATTATTTCCTCGATCAGAACCACTATGGTATTTAGTTATAGCCAAGTCCTACCTAATCTTTGGGGAAAAATGGCGTCAGGTCATAACTATAATAAATCAGTCTCTTGTATAATTAATTTTTACTTAGCATGCAGACATGAAAATTCTTAAGACTTATTTTGCACTTTCCCACATCGAAGTCTTCGATTTCAAATTCCGCCAGAATTAATAGTTATTTCAAAGGATTCCGAAGACAATTTGCAGCAAAGACTACAGCCATATCTGTATAAACAAAAAAGATGGCAACTACATCTATAAAGACCAAATAACACCCGAAAATATACTCTTCTAATCTAGCATAGACAATCGAGCGACGTCAATCACCAAACACGAGTTTGTGCACA
Source organism: Porites divaricata (assembly GCA_038088405.1). Taxonomy (NCBI): domain Eukaryota; kingdom Metazoa; phylum Cnidaria; class Anthozoa; order Scleractinia; family Poritidae; genus Porites; species Porites divaricata. The sequence continues at coordinate 10,184,224 of JBBMOI010000006.1, forward strand.
TGTTAAATTAAGCTTACCTTTCTCTTTAATGCGCGATCCAGCTGAGTAATGCTGTCGATTTTGAAACAAGCCAAAAGTAAGAACCCTCACAAGTGAATATTTTGCGTTGAAAAGAACATCTTTTTCGGATGCATTCGTTATAAAGACAATTCGTTTGCAAACCACTGCACAGAAGTCCGCCTAAAGATTTGAACCAAGAAAAGTGATCTTCTACACACTTCTATTGGTTCAAAAGCCCCACGTGATCGCGTAAGTCACTAGGTGGAGAGGCCTGGAAGCCAGTTCAAGCACCAAACATGGCGGCAAATCGAAGGCCTCATCGAGGAAGATGTCTGTTTTTAAAGGCTTTAAGTTGTGGTCCTTTTCAGAGTTAATTGCACTATTCCGACGCTCTCGAAGAGTAAAGCAGTGAGAGGAAATATTGCATTGTTCTCCCAGGTGAGGGAAATGAATTTCAGCTCTCAACCAAAGACACTTTGATATCGGGAAGAGTAATGCCCTTGTGGGCCCGGATCATTCGTAGTTAATAAATATATTGAAGCAGCTGCATGTTGTTATAAAATAGAGGTCTTCTTCATATTTTAAATGCAACACTGATTTTGCAAGATAAATCTTGCCCTGCTAAAAACCAATTTCCTTTCTTTATTTTTTTCTAAGGATCATTTTTTTTATGAAGTGCCCAAAAACATTTCTCTTTACATGTAAAAAACATTTCTTACACTTGGACAGTTTCAGCGTCGGTGAACATAAAGCAAGTGTAAGATACTTTTGCATTGTCTGTATAATTTAAGCTTACTCACTATTTATGCTTTTTTTATAAAAGCTTTAAAATGTTTTCTATTTTTCTTTCCAATAAAAAGTGCAAACTTTTAAAAACATGGGGTTAACAAGTTGATGAGTTGCTTGATTAATGAATTTCTATGGATTCTCATTACAAACTGCAGGGAATATGAGTTGCTTGATTAATGAATTTTTTTTGTATTTCACACGGGAGCTGTTGCTATAGTCATCTGGTTGTTGTTGCAAGACATAACTTCACACTTACTTGTATTCCAGTTTCTCAAATCCTCGATAAATGCGTTTTTATTGACATTGGTTTAGACCATCTTTATGTTGGGCTTGCCCCCAACAAAATTGAAAGCGATTAGGTCAGAGAATTCAACAGCAATTAATTCCTGTTTTTGAGTGTATATTGGTGAAACATAGTACATGTGTATGTCTGTAACCTGTGTTTTTGGTATGTCATTTTCCTTGAACAAACTTAGCTACTTTTTTGGTATGTCTATCGGGGTATATACTTGGTATGTCATCTCACTTAAATTTTTTTATTTGCCTATGACCTATGTTTTTGGTCTGTCATATCTCCTCCAAGAAAATTGCCTACTTTTTTGGTATGTCTCAAAGTTATGTTTCCAGTATGTCTTGATTATTCAAAAGATTAAGTACTTTTTAGGTATGTTTTTAACCTATGTTTTAGGTATGTTTTGAGAAATGACGTATCTAAAACATACTAGAGTCACTTACAACACACCTTAGAAATACCTTGGACATACCAAAAACATACTTAAAATTTTGTATGGGAGGTCATCAGCTACTATTTTTCTAGAAAGAAGAAGCAATTAGTTTGAATGACATGGTAAACAAAAAAATTTATCACAAAATCGGAATGAAAACATGATTATAATGTGTTTTCATAAATGCTGACTGGTTTTACATTATGCTTTGGTCATGTGAATGCTATATTTCAGTCATTTTTTCACAAGTTTCTTTTAGGTTTATGCAGAATTTGTTTATGTGCAAAAGTATGTATTATGAATTTAGTTTTCGTCATTTGTTTACTGCTTCCTTGACTAGGAATTGATTGTGTGACCGATAAAATTAATTGAAAGCTACATTTTCTTGAATGAATGACACACTCTTTTGTCCTCAAATTTTGTCCCCAGAACACGGAAAATTGCATTTTCGGGCTTAAAATTTCAAATATTCTGGGGAAGAATGCACCCAGATCCCTCCCCCCCCCCCCCCCCCGTCTATTGGAAAACGGGGGGGAGGGGGATACAGTCTTTGATACAGTCGGTTACTCCAGGGTTGTCAGAAAGTGTTGAAGTAGACGGCTGAGTTGCAGGGTTCTCAATAGAAGGCGGCACCCGGCAATTGATCGCCGCTTACTTTGTGTTTAAGACGCTTTTCTTTGCTTTGTTTTGTTTCTTCTGCAAGTTTGCTTGAGTTGTTTCCGAATTGCTCTTTCGTTTCTTGCACGACTGTGATCCAAACAAAACCGGATCGATGAACACCATTTTACTAGAGTCCAGGCCTTCATGGTGGAACATTGTAACGAGTCCGTATGTTCCAAAATTGCGGCCAAGTGTCGCCACGTGGTGCAGAATTCTTTGGCTTCTCGCAAACGGATCGAAGAAAGCTAAAGGCAAGTTTAAAATTTTACTGTGCCTTGATATTGAAATATTAATTTTAATTCCTTAAGTGCTAGGACAAATGTTTTATCACTCTGAAAACCGACGTATTTCAATGTTTAAATCAGTTGATTCAGCTTGTCAGACAGAAGCTTGTGAGACAGAGAGTACTCTGGAGGATTCTTTTCTCGATCAACAATCCATTTGTGATAAAAGTGATGTTATATTGGCATTGGGTCTATCTCGGGAAGATAGTGAATGTGATTCTGACTTTTATTCCGACTCTGAGTTTGACTAACTTCAATTTCAAAACAGAACATGCAAACATCAGTAACGGTAAGGCTAGAAACTTTATTGTACTTCTCAGCTTCAGATAACGCTTTATACACTAACAGGTATAGGCATGCATTCTAGGCATATTCCGGACCGGGACCTTAGATGGTTTGCTTTGACACCTCTGACTTTGCTGAAGAGCCTCCTACTTTTAATATCAGTGATCACCTCCTACTTAAAAATCTGTTGAGAACCCTGAGTTGTAAGCGGCCAGTCCAGGGATATTTTATCTGAAAAATGCCATCCATTTTGACAACCCACTGTACTCTATTCAAACCTGCTGGCTACTTCAATTTTTATTGAAACCCCTGTACTATCCAGTGGATAAGTATATTAGGGGAAACCAATTTATTGCACTAACCACTGGATAGAGATTTTAAAATCTGGCAGATAGCATTATCTACGTGAATGACAACTGGGGTCAGGCGGTCTATATCTACAGAAGAGCTCTGCATTATTCTTGGTTATGTTTAAAGGGGCTGTGTCACAGCAGTCCAGTTCATTTTGTTTAATTTTGCCAAATTTTACTCGCCCTCAATTGCTATGGAACTTAAAGTAAGCAAGAAGTTACATGTAAATGACAAAATCAGAGATCCGGGACAAACAAATATGTCTGCTGAGTATTATTTTTGAAGTTGCAAGCAACAGGGATCAACTCTGAAAAACTGCTGGGCTGAACAGTTTTTAAAAACCTTAATTTAAATCTGTTTCACCTTAATTTAAATCTGTTTCATTGCTCTTATTTTTCCTCGCCCGTGCGGGGCTTGGAAAAATACTACGCAACTCGCAAAATATCCGCACGTATTATATGCTAAACCATCGAATAAGGTGTATATAATCTTCATTTACAAAATAATGGTATTCGAGGGCCATTTGGTTATCAGTTTCATTACTCTCCGATTTTTCCTTATTTAATTAAGGTCATTTGTTCATCTGTTTGTGCGTCATTCATTCGTTCATCCCTTTGTTCCATTGATTTGTCCAGACTTCATGTCCGACCACACTGGTAGGATTTCATTGGGCATTGACAGGTGCACAATTCATTGACTTTTTAAGTCAACATTGTCTATATTGATGTGGCAACGCAGAGGTCATGGGTTCGAATCCTGTTGAAGCCCTGGTTTTTTCACACTTCTTCTTTCCAATTGCTTAAATTGGAAAATCTACTGCGATGATCATTCTTTACTTTCATTGTCCATATGTATTCTCAATTCTTAGCTCCCGATGTAGCTTTTATGCATACTTGTACCTAACATTTAAGAACGCAAAATGTTTTTTTTTTTTTATGGTTTTTACTTTAATTTTTCTTTTGGGTGGTATTTTCTGTGTGCATAATTTATGGTATATTTGACGAATTTTATGTTTGTTTTGTGATGTTGTGAACTGTAGGTATTGGAAAATCTTGAAGAACTTAAATCCTCTGATGAATATTTCAAGTTTCACTGGTATCCACATACAGGATATGCTAAGGTCTATCATGTCAACAGGACTTCTGAGGTGTGCATAAATAATAAAAGCCAGTTACAGAGTGCAGGCGACAATGATTGAAGGTTAATTAAAAACACTTTTGCTCCACTGCTGTGCTTTAAATTGCCTAAGTTTTGTGTCACAGATAGTAAAAACACTTGCAATCAGATAATAATTGCTAGATGGTCCAAATGTGCATGATCAGAATTGTGTTCTGTGCATTCTATTATTAATTTTTATTCTTAGCAGAAGTCCAAACAAAGCTGGCTACATACTGTAGCAACCTGGGCCCAGTTGTTCGAAGGCCAATTAGCACTTAACTCGGGGTCATAAATTTAACCCGAGTTTCTTTTTCTGGTGTTCAAAGGCTTTAACTCGGATAATTTTCTCTCTTATTTTTAGAGCTTCCAATCACCAACTTGTAGACAAAAATAATTAAAACTGAAATGCTTTTTAAGCTTTAAGATCTGAATTAAAATCTCGTACTAACAATGGGTTATCTTGACCCAGCTTTGAACAACTCAGCCCTGGAGATTAGGATTCTGGGCTTCTCTTGTCGGCTACAATTAAAGAAGTGTAGGAACAGTCATCTCTCTTTGTTATTATAGACTAGCAAATTTACGACAAACTGCAGGTACCACCAGTCTCCCAAAAGTTAACAAAGCACTGTCCCCAATATTTCCCGGTCATTGCCAGTGAGCAAAGGGTGAGGTCATTCAATCTCCTCTTCAGTCTATGATTTTACCAAGTGGCCCTGTTCGTTCAAGGAAATTGACCTTCCCAGATAATTTATGATCTCAAGGGACTCCAGAAAGGAGGATCTTGCAAACGGGATGTCGGACTAAGATTGTCCAGAGCATCGATTTTACCATAAGGGCCAAATAAATGATGATGTTGATGATGATGATGATGATGATGAAAATTATAGATGGGCACCTCCCATATTAACCGAATATAGCTGTACCTGCAGTTAGACTGTAGCCCATGCCATTCTGTAGTGTATGCATGAATACAGCCACCTCTCATCATTCCCCAAACAGTTGAGCTACTTTAAGGATATTTCTCAGTAGAAAGATGTCTGAGTCTTGGCCCATGTACAGTGCATTGGTCTTGCTTTGCATACATATAATTCAATTGACTGTACATGTATTCTCAAATTGCAGCCTGCAAAGAGCTCGTCAAGTTGGTTTTGGGACAAAGCTGTAGGATATTGGTCATTAGAATTCTTGTACTGGTTAAGGTAAATAAATAAAGGCACTGTCTTGCTTTTAATGCACATACACTCAACTTTTAACAAACATGCACCTCTGTGAGACAGACACCCAGAGTTATCTTGCTTTGACTCTCTATAGGCTAGGCAGCTAACCATACTACAAAGATGTGCTCTAATCGTATGGTATTTACTCAAAAGTACACCCTAGCTGGCTCAGGCTTACTAATTTTCTTTGACTTGTCAGTGCAGAGCTTATTTTGGGGTGGCACTTATTCAAACGTGTTGTAATTGTCACTGACATTACTTCTTAATTTTCTTTCTCTTTGCTTCTTTTGTTGAAAAAAAAAAAGGAAAAAAAACTACAAGCACAGCTTTATAGGAGAAAAAAGTTAAAAGTTAGTTTCATGAAGGTATACATTGTGTGGCCTCTTCCTTGGTCCAAATAAATCCCAGGTTATGGCAGTAATTATCAACTTAAACAATGTCAACAACAAATATTATTACGGTAAGTGCTGCATTGTTGAGAGTGCGATCCATATTAACATTTTTGCTATTACATCCTGGGCTAATTTGAATGTAGGCTCTGAGCTCTTTTAAGTATTAGTAAAAACACGGTTTAGTGTAGACTGCAAAACAGCCCATATTTTTGCCTAAAAATGGGTTAAGAAATACCATTTTTGGCATTACTGTTAGACTGCAAAACAGGGTGAAAAATCGGTGTTGCTCCCTTTGTTGAGCTGATTTTTCTGGGCTTATATTTTAACTTTATTGCTGGCAGACTGAAATCTAAGTTCTTAAAATGAACTGGGTGCTTGTTTTGTTTTATAGATAAAAGACATTGATTTCATTTTTTGACTAACTTGTCAAAATAGTGGTTTAGAGCATCTGTTTACTTTTTTTGTAGCATTCCTAGATTTTGTTTTTTACAGTCAATATTGTTCATAGTGACTGTCTTTAGTTTTACTGCATGCATAATTATACAAAACTAACAATAAAATAAATATTGTGAGCAAGCTTTAATTTTCCTTCTTTCTCTTTATTTACAGTTCATTTGTACCACGACTTGTGCCACCCATCAACTGGGGTTACTTTCAACTGTTACACAGCCAACCTCAAAGTAAAGTTGATCAAAGTTACAAGGTAGAACGTTATGGGCCAGTTATTTAAACGGAGTTTATCCAGTGTTTAACAAAACCGTATTCTAAGCCTTTTTTTCAGCTCACCCAATGCTTTTATCTTATTAACGCCATATATTGTGAAAATAGTTCCTTGAAAGCATTAGGCGTAGACTGGAAAAGCACATATTTTCTTAAAATTACCCACTAAGGAAGATATGTGGAGGCCCAAAGATTTGCTAAGCCGAATTATTTTCAGTGTAAGCAGGATATGAAGAAATGATAATTATTTTGGATGCCCTTGATTCAAAGTCAAAGATGTTAATTTAAACTCACTGGTACTAATTGAGTTTTGAGTACTTGATATATCTATGTTCACATTAGTTTTGCCAGTATTATCAGAACATTTTAGATTCTTGACACAAAAATTTACGGGGTTTGTTATGTTACAAACTGTACTTTACACAGACGATTAAAAATTTGTCCGTTATTTTATTCCTTTTCCATTTGCTAGATCTTCAACTTTGACTGTCTGTTTAAGCAGTATGTGACAGAGTGGGCCATTCCACAGTAAGTTTTTTTTTTAAAGCTTCTGACAACATTCTCACTCATGGGAACAAATTAAGAACATGTTGGGTCTTAACAGTATATAAACAGTGTTAAGAAAATAGCAATATACCCTGTCCTTTTATTTAGGTGGTTGTTGAATAAGTAAAGCAGCAACAATTCTATTTCATTTTCTTAAAGTTAATAATTAAATTAATTGTTGTCGTTCTTTTTATAGGGACAAGACTGCTTATGTGCTTACAAAGCTACAAAGCTGGATAAATGAGTCTGGATTTAATGCACATTTTCCTGGTAAGGCAAATACATTACTCAGCTTGTTCTGTTAATTTACCTTGATGTCACTGATTGTCAAAGTTACCTTGTCTTATGGCGATTTAACTGTTCTGGAGGGCACCGGCTATCCCGCATGAAAGGTAAAAATGAATAAATCACTCCTTTCTACTCCGAAGGACATGAACGTTTTTAATCGTTACTTTCTGGACACCTTTTTTGTCATAGATCAGATAAATGTGTTATTATGTCTTAAGTTAATGATTGCAAAGCTGAAATACCCCATATAAGTGAATCCAATACAGTCTTGGATTCTGGATTCCATACCGTAGATTCGGATTTCAAGTACTGGATTCCGGATCCTTTGTCAGTGGAACTTGGATTCTGGATTCCAATCGTTTAGTGAGATTCCGGAATTCTTGAGCTGTATTCCAGGATTCCAAAGCCCAGGATTCCGGATCCCATGAGAAAAATTTTTCTGGATTCCGGATTCCCTTACATGGGGTTACTTAAAATTGAAAACTTTAAAGTTGTTGCTTAATTTAGCGTGTGCTGAAATCACACTTCAGTGTTTTTCTCCTACGCAAATTGCTTCTTATAGATCCCAAGGAGATAAGCGTGCAAAGAAAATAGTGTCCGATAGCGTGGGACTAGTGGATTTTGCTTTCGGGCTAGTGAATTCTGTTTTCAATTTGCCCGACCGGCAAGTGATGTTTTTTGAGGAATTCGAATTACAGAAGAACAGTGAAATCAATCTGCTAGTCAAGAAGTTTTTGGGGCTATTTGAAATGATGTCTGGGCTATAGTAAATGCTAGCTGTAAACATGATTTTCTTTGCAGCTTGGAGATGAAGTTAAATTGTTTGTAAAGAATGAATACTATACACAATAAGCTAGCTTCAGGTGGCAGTAGAGATACGAGTGGAATTTGGAAAACGTCGGCTTTTTAGTGGTGGAAACTGTCTCCACGTACATGTTATTCATGTAAATGTTTCGGTTTTTGATTGTTGCGGCCGTAGAAACTGTTACCACCGTGAAAAGCTTTACCGTAGAATAGTCAATAAAGTAAATAGTAAATAAAGCTTGGCTTGTTTCATTTTCCTTGAACCCTTTACACGAGCAAATTTTTCTTGAGTTTCTGAAACTGTTTTCTAGAGCTAGACGACTTGTAGAATTACGTGACCGCGAAAACTAAAATACAGTATTGTCTTTTGTATTTTGTAAGTGTTACTATACATAGACGAAACACTCGCTAATGATGATCAATACGAACCGACCTCATAGTATTCTTTCGACGTAATAGTTCAGGGGAAACTATTTTGATCTTCATTAAAAAGATAACGAAGAAACATTCCTATTTGCGAATCTTTGTTTGTTACAGTCTTTTCCTCGTGAATTTCTCGTTTTTTTGATTTAATAATAATAACAATTCATTCCTGAAGAGTCCACAAGCGCTTCACATTGGTAGAAAAAATTGAAAATTGCCTTAAAAATAAAATATAACTTAAATAAAATATCAAAATCTTGGGACCAATCTTTAACATACGTTCATAAAATGTTTTGTCTTAGTTTTACTCAACAATAAGCCTTTTTTAAAAGAAACGTCTTCAGGGCTTTCTTAAGACTAGCTACAGAATCGTACACTGTCTCTTAGTTCCGTGGAAGGGCATTCCAAAGCTTGGGGACAAGTAAGGTAAATGCCATGAACCCGCCGTACGATTTTAAATTAAAAGATTGTGTCCTCAGAAGCTACGACAAGTTCTATAAAGGTCTAATAGATTCTACAGATAATTAGGTGCATACCATTCGCCACTTTATATGTAAATAACACGATTTCATTCGTGGTTATTTCGTGCGTCTGGATCTCCGTCTAAGAAAAGTCGCTGTTGAAAACAATATTATTAACCTTGTGTCCAAACGTTTTGACGTAGCTAATTGTATCTGAAAAAATGCCAGATTTAAACCGTTGTACTTGTTCTAGCCATCTCCCGACGAGAACTGTAACACATTTTTTTTTTTGTCTTTTCTTATTTTAGTTGAAGTCAGGTTTGTGAAAAAAGATGATATTTACATGAGCCCATGTTATGGGCAGGACATGTGCTTCATCAACATTATATCGTTCAGGTATAGTGAAAATGCAGAGGCTACTTTGTTAACTTTGTAAAAGTTGCCAGTTTTAAGGGGCTGCATGTGTTAAGGAAATCATAGTCCATTGTGTTAGGTTCCTAATTATTTGCTATAAAGCGGATCGCTTTAGCCTTAGAATCTAATATTACGAAGAATAAAGATGAAGGTCTAACAACTTGTCAGGTTTAACAGTAAACCCATTTGCGACCTGTTGTAATTTACTTTCGTTTTGTGTCTCCAGTCAGTGTGTATTTATACCTAATATAATACATGAGCTACGTTATTTAGATTTGCCGTCACTGTTTTTTAAAAGCGGTGTTTGGTGTTGAGGCTATATCCACTTTTTACTGTTCTTGGCTTCTGCAGGCCTTACAACAAATTTATTCCTCATCAAAGTTACTGGAATTACTATGAAGAGCTTATGATGTCAGTGGGGGGCAGACCACACTGGGCTAAGGTAAGGCAGTACAATTTCCAACGCTTGTACAAAAGAAATGAATTGCTCCATTTTGCGATTGGCTTAAAGTTCTCGTACCACGTGTTCGGCCGAACCAATTGGAACTCTTTCCAAAACGTTTTCCCGCGCTTCGCGGCTGCTGCATATCTTTGCTTTGAATTTTGATTGGTTCATTTGATTGTCTACGTCTGTTCTCTTTGCCACCGTCTCAACCAATCAGTTTTGATCTAAAGTTGTATTGAAAGTTTTCTCTGAACACGTGGTAATACATTTTTCAACGCGATAACGAGTTCAACAAATCTTTTTGTTGTTCCTTAAAAATCTTTCGCCGTTTTTGAGGTTTTCTGATTGGCACGGCTATTGGAAGACGAAATAGCTGAACTTCTGACTTAAGCTGAATGAAAGAAATGCAAGAATAGGTGGTTTTCATGCAATCTCGGGAGACACAAATAACAATGGTAAAATATACCGTCCACCAGAATGGCGGCGATGACGTAACGCGAAAACCACCCATACGCAAAACACATTGCTCGGTGGATTTTATCTAGTTTTCGAGGCGTATCTGCAAGATAAAACGTCTGTTTATATCCTGAAACCGTGCCGAGAAATGTGCCAAAGTTTTAAAGAAGGTCTATGAGGAAGTAAGCGTGTTAAGAGCTGAGAAATATTTTGAATGAATGATAAAACTATTGAATTCTGCTGTCGTACAATGTGGAGGATTATGCGGATCTCGGTAGTTAACATCCTCCTCGATCTGCATAATTCTGCACATCCTACTCAGCCTCATTCAATAATATTGTTGATTATTAGGGTGTCAATGGGTTATAGCCGTAGTCAGTAAACAGCTAAAAAAATGCTACTTAGTCAGTGAACAGCTCAAAAATCGCCACTTAGTCAGTGAGCAGCAGGAAAAACGTTTAGTCAGTTAATTTGCAAAATTATTTTGAGTCCCGCAGACGGTTATGGCCGTTTACAGGGTAGTTTTTTACAAATCACTTATCTTCAAGACTCCCAAAAATAAGTTTTATCCCACTCTCTAGTTTGCAATTTTCTTGAACACTATATCGAAGCAGCCTGAATATTAGTAACCACTGCTTTTACCTGTGTGACATTTTGCGTTTTCAAGGTAGAAGGCACCACATCATCACACTCCATCTCCTCATTCTTAGTTGAGGCGAACATAAATTGGAATCAAAGTCAGAGTCATACTCTTCGATGACTTCCTCTTCCTTTTTTTTCGATGACTTCTTCCTACATTGGTAGTTTTATAGCCCTCGCGGGCTGAGATTGGCCATGTGCCAGCTGAAAAGTTTATTGTTTGCTGCCTAACAGTAAGCTGTCGAACACACTGTCCATGTTCACTTGCCTGACTTGCCTATTCCCTCTTCTTGTCCGTGGGCACTACTGGAATTTGGTTTAATTTTGCAATAGCAGAAAGGTCCATTGTGAGCTCTGGAATGGATAATATGATTTTCAATGAGTGAAGTATTTGGTAGACCAGTTTGTTATTCCCTTAATAGATTCTCTCGTTACATTTCCCAAATCTCGGCAGTAGTCCAGCAAACTTGGTGCTGGGTGTTTCATCTTCGTGGTTGTGTGAAAGTTCTCCTTCTCCACAACCAAAGTCAATAGAGACTGTAGCTTGATCACGTTTGTAGCATCTGGGCGTATAAATTCTGATGCTTTTAGAAGATGGGTAATGCTTTTTAAAACAGGCTCACAAGATTACATGGTCTTGTTGGCTTCTGTGCCTTCTGGTCCATTTGTGACTTTCTGAACCAATCTTCCATTGTACATCTGAGACACATCTTTTGAGGAACTTTGTAACACCCTGTAGACAGGATTGCGCTTCTACAAAGGTAGACCTCCACACTGGTCTCGCCTCGCAAATGAATTCCAAAGTTATGGAGCAAGGTGTGTTAGGAATTCAACTGTACCGTCCAAAGGGGTTACAAGCTTGACACACACTGTAGCTGAATCAGTCACATACTCAGTGTTCTTCCCTAACAGCAAATACCATGAAATGTCACAGAAAGACGGGAAGCAAGTGAATATTCACAAAAAAGGCCTTTTTTTCATTCCTTAATCTAAATAATCGTTTTATTCTTAGAAAAGCCTCATTTTTTTGTATTAATTTCTTACTTTTAGGTCTTTTGTGTGTTTACTTGGCTCCATATACGCTTAAAAAATCACATGCTTTTATACGCTTGTCAGTAAATATTTTGTAATTTACACGCTTACGATAGCAAAAAAAGGCCTCTATACCTTAAACAGTTAACTCCATTGACACCCTCAATTATTGTTAATTGTTTCTGCCCTGTTTTCTTGATCAAGGGCCAACGACTTACGCATGTTGTTATCGGCTTATGTCGATTAACAATAACAATCGTGCTGTTTTTTTTCTTTATTAGGCCCACAAGTTGACCGCTGTCGAGATTGAAAAAATGTTCCCCAAATTCAACGAGTTTCGTCAAATCTGCGAAAAGTTAGACCCGCACGGCATGTTTCGCAACGGATATGTGGATAAAGTGATTTTTGCTCCGCCCTCACAATCCGCCCAACATAAGAAATCAAGCTCAATCGGCTCTGAAGAACAACGCGATCGCCACTACGACTCTCACCCAGTGGGACCGGGTCTGTAAGAAGCCGAAAAAAGTCGAAGCCTCAACAGGAGACAGCTTAGGCAAAAGCCAATACAGTTAACGTGTATAAAGTTGTCATTCCCAAGCATGTTGCTCATTGGTTTCCGTCAGTAAATGATGGAGTCTTTAGCTTGCAGAGCAAACGTTGTTTTATCGTGTTTTTTAGACAAGCGAAGGCAAGCGCGAAAAGCCGAGGGCGTAAGACACGCGCGACGCGGGAAGGAGATCCACGCCCGCTTCGTGCTTCCCTCGCCCTAAAAACGCGACAAAATAGCGCTTTTTCTGCCGGCTATGGAGTCTTTTAAGGTGGTTATAATTTTTGAGTGTGTGAAGGAAATCGCATGTCGTGGCCATGTAAATTAAACCACTTCGCAAATGCTTTCTTATGGTGCTATTTCTTTTTCGGCAATTAACAGAATGAGTTTGTAAATTTTTTTGAATTTTGTCTTTCTGTCAATTTGGGAGTCAACTTAATACAAGTTCTATTCATATAGTTAGGAATAATATATAATGCATGTCAACTGTTTAATACCGTCGACATGGATTAGCCTTTAGGGGGTCGTGCAGGCGTTCTACTATAAACTATAATGCGATGATATATACACCTTATTCGATGGTTTAGCATATAATACGTGCGGATATTTTGCGAGTTGCGTAGTATTTTGTGCGGGCGAGGAAAAATACGAGCAATGAGCAAAATGTCCGCTTGTATTATATGCTAAACCATCGAATAAGAGGTTTATTATTCCACTACAAAAAAAAATTGTTGTTTTGCAATTGGCTTCTATTTTTTTAGGTAGGAGTATTCAGAAACAACCTGATTCCGTCTGTGAGAGTGACGTTAACAATGAGCAAACTGTTCGCAAGTATTATGCCAAACCATTGAATGAGAGGTTAATTATTCTACATAAAAAACCCTGTTATTTTGGCTTCTATTTTCTATTTTATTTTCATCCGTCGGTTCGTCCAGTTCAGCCATGGTTGCTCCTTTTGCATCCGCCGGTATTCGCCCTTTATTACGGCCTTGTATTTTGCGCTTTCTCTTGACCTTAAATGGTAAAATGACATAATAGTGGAATAATAAATACACCTTATCTTCTGCCTTTTATTATGATAACTGCTCATTTTACGTTGTTTAGTCGCAATATAACCCCACATACAGTTCAGCTTAGTACCCAGACCTTCGCGTCACTCAAGAGACAAGGTAAGAAAACTATTGTTGGTTTTCACATGACGTCACTAAAATTCAATCTAAAAAACTATCCATCCTACCGAGATTTTACTTTCACGATGCATTAGAGCAGCTGAAAACTATTTGTCATACAAATTTTCGCTTCAAAGGGGTTCTTGGTTTTGTGATAGAATACGCTTGAATTTCTAAGCTTTTGCGTGACGCGGCATTTACATGACGGCCAAGAGAGCTGTCATGTAGATTTAAAAAATGACTTATTTCAGGAAATTTTGCCATCTAAACAGTTCATGTACTAGAAAAAGTATTATCTTAATGTTTATGAGTTTCTCGAAGAATAAATTCACGCTTTTGTAGCAAAACTTGGTAACAGATGTTTCTGTTGGTTTCCGTCCGCCATGTTGGAGCTCATCCAGGTGAGCACCAGCATGGCGTCTCCATACAAATCTCTATAAATTTGGGTAAAACATTTCTTCGGATATCTCGTATACGAAATATTCCTCTGAGATGAATCTTGGCGAGGGCCTTTGCATATGTACCTCCTTTCATTTTCCATATTCTGGATTTTATCTATTGAATGGTTTTGATTTTTATTTTCATCTATTTTGAATGGCGTGACACTGAAAACCAGCAATTGTCTTGGCTTCTAACCCAGTGTTAGATTAGCAGCTGTTAGATGGTAGCTGCCTTAGGGCGCTCAGAAAAAGTCAGAACTGGTCGGTCAGACCGGTCAGTTTTAGTATGAAATATTGATCTTTTCTGGAAATTTTCGCAAGAATCTATCGCTAGAATCTATCTATACCATGTATTTAAGGATAGACTTATCTGGCTGAATAGTCCTTATGGATACTGGAATTCTCTTTTACGACTGACTGAACTGACCCTGACCAGCCAGTTCTGACAAATAGTAAACGTTGTTGTTAACAAGCCATAATCTTAATCCTGCAATATTACCATCCTACGCCTACAGGATTACATGGAGTGCTTGGGCATATTAGAACAATGCAAATAGTAAATTGTTGAATAAAACGTAGATACGTCAAATAGGTACTGACAAGACAATAACAATTTGGGCTGTTGTTGATTAGGTAGAGGCAAATGGTTATTTTGTTTAGACACCAAAATTTCCGATACTTTGTGAACCTTAGGTCGAAGATTATTTTCTCATTGAACTAATTTGCTTGTTTTGTTTTGTAACGTGTTTATTACTGGCCACTGAAGAATTATGTCACAAGCTGCCCAAAAGTTTTTCGCACGCTATGAGGCTTAAATCTCACGTGCGAAGTGTAGAAGAAAGTTTGCGGTCTACGCAGTAGTCCCCTAGCTACGCAGTCGTTCTTTGATGGCGTTTCTAGTGCTAGCATACATTGTGTTCGTCTAATCAATTGGCCAATTTTGTGTCCATAGTTTTCAGCCAAAAAATGTCAACGAGACATAATTAAGGTAAAAAATCATGTTGTTTTCCCTGGTATTAAGTAATATTTAATTGCAATATTTATCTTAAAAGTAATATTGACTTTACCTTGATGCTTGCTTGTACTGATCAGGAGCATATAACCTTGTTGAGGGTTATGTGCTTCTGTCCCGATGTATGGAATCTTTAAATTTAGAACTATTTATGACAGGCAAAGGTAAAATATCAAATATTTTAAACATTGCCGAGTTACATTCCAAAAATAGTCAGTCTTTTTTAACTTAAAAAAAGTTAAGTCAACGAGAAAAATCCGTACAATAAAGTCTTTTATTGCTGTCTCTTATTTTCCCCTGGTTTCTTTTACGATCGCGAGCAACCTCGTTCCCAGGGCTTTCGCGAGCTGATTGGGACAAGACCAATGTGGGAGTTTTTAGTCGTTTTTACGATGGATTTCCAGCTGGTTAGTTTTTGCGCGCGCAGGGACGTTTACCTACAATGAAAAGTATTGGCGATTTGAGAGAAGTCGCGTTGAGCGCGGCTCTTCTTTACGTCGGCCTCTAGCACGCTAGTCTCCCTCGCAGCTGTTTTTTGGATGTCACGTACTAGCACGCACGCAAAGCCAGATAAAGATTGCGGTAGTAGCGTTCATATAGAATCAAAACAACTTAAGAGGTACATCTGGCTACTAAAGTGTTGTAACAAGACAAGAAAACTGTTGAGAGAAATAAACGTTGATATTTCGGTTAAATTCTAGTGATTTTCAAAACTAGGAAGGCTTTTTACAAACTTCCGGAGCGACCTGTACAATCATTCTTCAATTGTACCTTTTTATTTGTTTTCGTGTTGTAATTTAGCTCGCAAGCTTGTGAAAAATTTTCATAATTTAAGAATGGTTTAAAAAAAAATCGACGTTTATTTTTCGGGATTTCTTGTGGTCCTTGAATGTTTTAAAACGAGCAAGATGTTTTGATCCTGCATGTTTCTCATCTTATTGACGGGAATTGTTTATGCACTCATGGTTTCCGTAAACTCTTAAATGATCTTTAAAGTGGATTTCTACTCACCCTTAAATAAATCATGCTCTATTTTCGTTTCGCGTGGCAAACCACACATAAGAGAGATGGTGTGTGGTCTAAGGTAAATAAGTTTGTGCGGCGGATAAATATAGTGAGTTGGCGTTTCGTTTGTGCGCATACCGAACTCTTCTTCGATCCGAACTCCAAAGAACACAAAGTTGAGGTAATTCAGTCTATTTTTATTTAAAGTGTATGTTTATAATCCTTTGTAGGAAATGAACGCTTTGTGCGACTCGATAGGTGTCTTACTGTTTTCTATTGTAAAATCTGTGGTAGAATATTACAAAGTTTCCTTATAAAGACACTGAAAAACATATGGTCACTCATTTTATTCGAGGCCCGCTGCGCCCTAAAGTAATGACGTATTATTGGTTGTCCACCTTGTTTTTTTAAATGACGTTGTGGAACGTCTGGAACGTGTACGTGCTTCGTTGCATATCCTTACAATTTCTAGTTACTTCTTGATGTTGGATTATTTGAGGTAAAGTAAGGACTGTGAAGAAAAGAAGAAAAATCCCTCGCAGTTTATTTCTGTAATAGAAACTCGTCCGAGTGTATCACATATTTGTTCACGCTATGTTTTTAAAGCACCCCATAGTGATAAATTGGGTAGATAAGATTCTGAAAAGAACGACAAGAATGCTGCATTCAAAATAGGTTTTCCGAAATATTACAAGAAAGGTTCTATGTTCTTGTGGCAAATATTCAGTTTACCGGGGCAATACTGAGTGTTTTGAAGTTACAAAGAAGTTGATATATAATTAGAATGTATTTATATCGATTGTTCAAATAACTCAGATGTCACAGGGGCTATGAATATTTATGGCCATGATGTCATAGTTTGCACCGACTACCGGACCTCGTGAAGCTTGTTTACTTGTCCGCTCATGCAGTAATTTGAGTCTTTGAGGGGAAAGAAACAGTTTTTGTGATCAAAATGAGGGCTGAAAGCGAGTCAGGTACGTTTTGTTTTAAAGTTTTTATAAATCGGGAGAGATATTATGTAAACGCGGATGCCTTTCGTTCAATATCGCTGCGTTTCGCTGTGTTCGTGGCCCGTACGTTTCAATGGCGGTCGTTCTCCTTAATTCGTCGAATTCTTAATTTTTAAACAATTTTATGAAGTAGGACTGACAGCCACCACGTTAATTGAATTTAAAAATAGTTTTCTTAGGCGCAAGTACGTTTTTATTTGACAGAATTTGTTATTTTCTCGATAACTTTTGTTGTTTTCTCTCATATAACTGTTTCTCCCGAAATCTAAACAGTGATGTCAACAAGGCGTGATAATGGTGTTTATCGAGCAGAGTAAATGTTAGGAAAAAAGGAAATTTATTTTGAATTTTGCTTTGTGATTCTGTGTGCCTGGACAAAATGCTGAAAGTTGTAGCGGCTAACTGCGTATGTTGCTTATTTGTGGGTAATATCGTTGAACGCGATTTGATCGAGACACGTAAGATGATCACTGTTTAAACTTTTAGCCGTTTAGGCTTCCGCCACCGCCGCCACCGCCGCCGTCGCCTTGATTTTTTTAATAGTTTTATTGATGATTTCATCATGAACTGATGAAAGAAATATTGAGCTCTTAAAAAGGAGCGTGCGGAGAGCTAATATCTTGAGCAATCGGTCCTCGTGAAATCGAACAAAGAAGTTGCGGACGACAAATGGAGGGATTAGTGTAAACTGCTCGCTCCTTGTACGCATTTTGTTGAGGCCCCTGTTGCGAAATTAGAGAGGCTCAGTTAATGCGAAAAAATTAATTAACGTTCGCCTAAGTATCTTGGCTTCATTTCAAACGTTGTGCTACGGCCGTTCCAAACTCAGTTGATGGAAATAAACTCGATTTTAGCGCACATTAGCACAACAAGGTACTACAAGCAACTACTGCAAAGGCGAGCCAGCAGACCGGGACGGGGGTCTGGAGTGGGGATTAAATTTTCCTAGAACTTAGCTCAGCTTGGCCCAAAAGAACAGCATAGAAATCCAGATGTTCTCATACAATTTTAAAACATATACTCTATACCATGAACTCAAACAATAAAGAAAGAAACTCTGAGCCAGGATATATGTATTTTCCATTATTATTAGGCATACAGTGACTAGATTCCATTCATCGGGATACACAGTGGATATCTCCCTTGCAAAATCCTACAAAACCCTGCAGGGCCAACGGGCCTAACTTAGAAAATTTTTGTTCAATGAGCCCACTTAACAATATAATTATTGAGAGGGAAACAACTCTATATGTAAATTTGTGGTTAATGATGTACGTGGGAAGTTTTCTTTTGGAATACTCCCAAGAGGAAAAAGTTCAACTGATATAACTAAATGTAAGTGAAGGTGGTAAGATGGAGAAAGGTTTATGCAGCATTTCATTGACTATATGTTGTTAGACGTGCAATGACTGACGTAATTGTCGGCAGCTCTGAGGTAAGTATTAAATTCCACTTAAGTGACATGAAAGATCATGACATTCATCCCCAATTAAGCTGACTCATCAAATTGTGTTTGTAGATGTTATGGATTCCAGTACACTTAAACGAACTATATTGTATGAACCTCAGCCCTATGTGCCATCCAACCCAATCCATGAAAACGATATTGAGAGACTGCTTTCAGTAGAGAGTGAGAGCGTAGAAGGAGCATGGTCTCGAGTTAAGAAAACCAAAGATGCAGAGGTTTGGAGAAGAGAGTCAAATGAAGATGGTCATCCACCGATAACAAAGGTGATTATATGTAGTCAATAACTGATGATGATATGAATTAAATTTCCGTGCAGTAGCTAACCCTTGAAGAAGAATTTTTTGTCATAATAAAATTTCTTAATGTTCAGGAAAGGTCTTAGCCTGCGAATACAGACTTTCCGGTCATTACTTCTCGTAAAGATGCCCGGAAATACACCTGCATTTGCAGGCTAAAAAGGTTTCAGAAAGACAGGGAATTTTGTTCTTTTTCCTGACAAATTTGCCTTTTTGTTTGTAAGAACCTTTTGTTTGACGTCATGAATTTCCTTATTCTGCTCTGTGTTTTCTGAAAATTGTTTTTTTTTTTTCTTCAAAAAATAATTACTATAGCCATTGAGATTGCATGTATTTTCAACAACGTAACTTTCATTTTAGTACGCACTGTAACATAATACATTTAAATCCTTGAAATAAGCAATATCATTAATGTTTTTTCAGAGACCAAAAATTTACTCTGAACTCTTAATTCATTCCTCACAGTCACTGATTTGTTAATATTTCTATTTTTGATATCAAAGGCTGTACTGCAACTAGAGGATGTCCCTTTCCAGAAAGGTAAGTGATATAATAAATAAATACTTGATGGTAATGAAGAAGTTAAGAACCTTAACCTTTAAAAAGTATGAAATCAGTGTAAACCAGACTTTGTTGGGGTTATATTTTACTCAACAAATTTCTGATAGCCTTCCATGGCCAGCAATTGTTTACATAATCATAACTATAACAAAATTGTCGAATCTGATTGGCTATCAACTGCCCTGATTTCAGCCTTAATTGGACACCTTAATAGGATAGTACGCATCATGCCTAAGTAATTGGACAGTACGTGGCATCACGCGCGTGCTTAAATGGCTTTTTTTTTCACTGGTAGCAAAACAAAATTTCGAATTTCTTGTGTT
This sequence comes from Porites divaricata, assembly GCA_038088405.1. NCBI lineage: Eukaryota > Metazoa > Cnidaria > Anthozoa > Scleractinia > Poritidae > Porites > Porites divaricata. The sequence continues at coordinate 10,204,147 of JBBMOI010000006.1, forward strand.
TTGATTTAAAAAATAGCCTATTTTATTACAAATTTTGTTAAAGTTATGATTAATTGGTAACAGAACTTCGTGTCGTCCAATTCGGTCTGTAATCATACTCGTGATTAAACAAATAGGACTCCTGCTACGCAGTCATCTGATTTTGTTAATCACTCGTATGATTACAGGCCGAATTGGACTCCACTCAGTCCTGTTACCATTACTAATTGTGGCCCACAAAAGTGGAAAGAAAAATTAATGCAAATAAACATAACAATTAAGTAAGTAACCCAACTGTAAATAGCAATATTAAACCAGTTGGCAATTCATTCATAATCAATAATTTGAACAATTTTTGTTTAGGCCTAGGTAGGTAAGGGCATATATTTTAGCTGAACATGGGACTTTTGACAGATTACAAGTCGACCTTTGCTCTAACTGTTTGAGGCATTAATTATTAATGCCTCCTTTATGTACTCATTTTCCATGTTTATAAAGTGCTTATACTTACATTAATACCTTGTTGTTTTTTTCTTTTAATCTTAGCGGTCAAACTTATGACAGACTGGAAGCTACGTCAGGAATGGGACAAAACTGCAACTGTTGTTGATGTCTTGGACAGAATAGGAAACTTTAAAGTTGTTTACAAGTAAGAATTTTTCAATGTCTTGTTTCAGTTTTTCCTTTAATAAACATTTGTAACTGGTAGTACATTTGTTTTTTTAATCATCTTTTTATTCATGCTGACATTGTAGCCATGGCTACTATTGTGTACTTTAAATTTATACGTTTCATCAGCTAACTCAATACATGTAGTTGAGTAGCCAGATGTCTAAAAAATCCCTTGTTATTTTTTTCTTTTAACTATAAATGTTTCAAAACTAATATTTTCATACACTGTAGAGGTACCACTTCAATTGCTTGTGTGAACAATTGCACAACCTGTGTTATTTTCTGTTTCTAAATTTTATGCATTTCCTCTCTTTATGATAGGTGCAGAGATTTTAATAGCTAGCCATTTGCACAAAATTATCTGATTGCATTTATCTTGTGTGTTAATCTTTTTTTCTTAATTCAACAGCCGTCTGAAGATGCCACTGTTTTGCACCAACAGAGATGTTGTCTTGGCCTCCTTAGAGCGTTATGACTCAGACCAGCGGTGTTACATCTTGGCGCTTCGCAGCACAGAACATCCTTTGATGCAACAGTCTCACAATTCATCCAAAATTGTTAGGTACATAAATATAACACAAGTAATAAATTTAAAGTGGTCCATGCTAGCTCAACCTTTTTTTAAAGTCACATTTGGCAAACTAAAACGTAGTTACTAAAACAAGGAATGACCTACAATGATCTACAATGACCTACAATGAGCTACTATGAGCTGCTACGAGCTAAAATGAGTTAAAATAAGCCCTACAGTGAGCTACAAAATGACAGACAATGATGTTTACCATGTGTCACGCTTGGACGTGACACTAGGCTCATGTTATTAAATTGCCAATCACATTTTGAAAACCTTGTTGCTGAGGTCAAGTTGAATACCTCGAACCATTGAACCAATCAAAACCTTGTTGCTGAGCAAGTTGAAACTTTTCATTTTGCACTCTAAACCAATGAAAACCCTGTTGCTGAGCGGATGTTTAATACCTTGAACCAATGAAAACCTTGTTGCTGAGCGGATGTTTAATACCTTGAACCAATGAAAACCTTGTTGCTGAGCGGATGTTAATACCTTGAACCAATGAAAACCTTGCTGCTGAGCAAAAGTCAATCTTTTTTATTGTGTCTGCTTTCTAACTGTCGGCTTTTGGCTTTTTCTGCCTAGAAAAAACACATCAAACAAGGTGGAAAATGACTCAAATCCAAACTTCATTGTTGTCAAGCAAATTTGTTGGATTAGTTTGTAACACAGGAAAATAATCCAAAGTTTTTTTTTGTGATTTTTTTGTTGCATTATCATCATACATGTATTATTACACTGTAAATTTATCTCCAAGCGTAATAATTAGAGATGCTGTCATCATTTGGCCTGTCATGCAGTAGACTAAACGCGTTACGTTTATGCACACATGTCCCCTGATCTGTTTTTTTCTTGTTTTTGTTTTTTTCTAAAATCTTCATTTTAGCTTATTACAGGGATCTTAAGCGTATTTTCAGGTCCCCTCGTTCGGTCATTGTAGGTCATTGTAGGTCATTCCTTGTTTTAGTAACTACGCAAACTAAAATTGTAGAATGGTCAGTTTCGTTACCAGACATAAAATCTTGGTGGTCAGTACAACAAAAGAAGGATACTTTATGCGACACATCATGAACGGCTTTATGACTATTACAATTGCATTTGGGGGTCCATGCAATGATCATCTCAAAGCTTTTTTTATCTAGTAGACAGCTAGGGTAAAAGGGACGGTTACATGATAGCAAATATTTATCTCTCATTTAGCTTTTAAGGAAAGACCATGAATACCACTAATAAAAGCACAGTGACTACGGTTTGGCAGAAATGACTGCCAAATACAGACTGACTTTCCCTGCAGAATGTTAGCTGCCAAATTTTTTTGTATTGGGTACATGGCAACCAAAGTGTGTGCAGCTTGGACTTGCTTTATGGGCGGGCATGGCTGCAATGCATATGTTTGGTGACTGGAAGAAATTAAATTCTCCTTCCAAGATGTTTTTAATTAATTAATATTTAGCCATAATTAATAGTTAGTAGTCTATAATAAACTCTACCTACCTTAATTACTGATACTTGCATACATGTAAGAGAAACTGAAGACTCTACATAAACATGGATGTTCTAATGAATTCTGGAAGGACTCTAGTGCAGCATCTTCTGTCAACTTGCTTAATAATCTGTATATTAAGGACGATTGCATCAGATTGCATCAAACCTTGCTTGTCAACTGAATTCGACTCTTTGTAGTTGCACGTTTTGTGCTCGAGTCTTCTTTTCAACTCTACTACCCTGGGGATTTATTTATAATGAGTACATACAGTTGCTAATTTTAAAATTCCAGAACATGGTTGGTGGTGAAATTTGCTTGTGCAGGGTGCAAAGGAAGTCATTTTTACAGCTTGCCATTCGGGCAAGCCGAGGCTAACATATACTAGCCCAAACTAGCCCCAAAAACTTTTTGATTCAAACAGAATTGATTTCACAGTTCTTCTGTAATTTGAATTCCTCAAAAAACTTCACTTGCCTGTCCGGCAAGTTAAAGAACAGAATTCACTAGCCCCAGGCTATCGGACACTACTTTCTGTGCACGCTGTTGTGTGACATTAACATGCACACAAAGGCTATTTATTCAACCTTAATAATGCAGTTTCCTCTTTCCATTCCAAGAGCTGAGACCATCCTATCAGGCACTATTATACGGCCAGTAGATGATGGCTCTGAGTCCTCTACAGTCACCATCGTCACTCAGATGAAGCTAAAAGGTTCTGCTCCACAGTTTGTGAAAAACAGCTACATAGCTGACAATCCTGTAAAACGGATGCACATGCTGAGGAAGTTCTACATCAAACACAAAGACGACAAGCAAAGAAATTTGAGCTTGAGTGATAGTTCAACTGATATCAAAATGAGCCCATTCAACAGTCCTAAAAGACCAAAGTCATCTACCTCTACTGCAGGAAGTGTATAGATAAGGCAATGGATTAGAATTTTACTGCAGGACTTTAAACAATAATTATTGGATAAGGTTTTTGTGATATCTGTAAAAATCAAGGTTGAGGTAAGTGTTATCAACATTGGTCTTAGTCTTGGTTTATAACACTTAGCGAGACCATGATAATTTCGGATATCACAGAAACCAAATCTAATGCATTGTTTTATTATACATTGTTTCGAAGAAAAAAAATGACAAACACACTGTCACACGTAACACAGTTTGACATTGCTCTTGAAAATCATGCATTGCATGCACAATCTACAGATTAGTCTGTAATCTGCCAGCAGATAACTAACTAGTCTGTAGGTTACTCGGATTTCCAAACTGAACTGTAGGCTTTTAGCCAATGAGGGGAGAGTTAGTATGCACAATGTATAATAATAATATTGTAACTTAGTTTAACCAAGTAACTTGTTGGCTGTTATTTATTAAGAATATAGTAAGATATTTGTAATGGCACGCACTAGATGGGAATTCATTGATGTTCGTGCATAAAATGTCTTTTAGTTTTTAGTGGTGGGTTTAGGCAAGAGGTTTTATTTTTCAGAACATTATAATTCAGCCTCTTAATTTCATACAGTGAATAGTTTTCATTGGGCTAGTCCAGGAACTAATTATCAAGCTTTTTTTATGTAACGTCTTGTGCTTGCCACCTTGTTGTTACCTACTGCAGCTATCAGATTCTGATTCAAATGTCAGAGAAACTATTTCATCGTTGTCTCTATTTTACGTAAGAGAGTTGTGGTTAACGGAGCAAAGATGATGATAGAGTTTGGGATTGGAGTAGCCTGTTCACAGACCCTCTATTTTCTCTTCAAAGTCCGTCGAGCGCGCGTGATAAAATGTAAACCACAGGGGATTTATTGACCGCCAGCGCAAGGGAGTAAGGGTGGGGGAAAAAAGAAAATAGACGGTCTGTAGACATCTTTGGGAGCAACTGAAACTTTTTTCCGCGGGAAATGCATGCGTTGTTCTGATTGGCTAAATAGATCACGCAGCACCCTTAACCTATCAGAAGGAAAATCAAAGCCAGGCGTGGCTTGCGCACACTCGTTTTTCCCGCGCTTGACCGCGATTGGTTCCTTTGATTGTCAGCTCTTGTTAGGATTGGACAAAGTGACTACTTTGAATCTGTATCTCTTTAATAGACCGTTGTTGTATTCCTGTGATGGAAGGCACCGACTCGTAGCCAGTTCTAAGCGTTCAGATAGGGGTGTCGGAGAGCTGCGAGAAATAACCGATGCGGAGAGTTAAAAAGCGCTGTTTTCCCTCACACTAACTACCTGCGTGTCTGGTAAAAGCTACCGACTCAAGGCTTGGAGTGACAAAATACAATGATTATGTGCAACTATCCGCTAAGGTCTCGACCTCGTTTCGTCGTTCTTTCTCAATGGAGCGGAACGCGGGCAAGTTCGATAGGGATGTTTTTGGGTTGTTAGTACTTTTTGGTGGGATATCCCGTAATGTACATTTGATTTTAATTATTTTACGATTAAGCGCAATTTTTTAGTTTTCTTCAAATTTGATCTTGGGCAATTTCAGTGGATCTGAACTTTTACTGGTGAGGATTTCCTAATTACTCTAGTAGAAAAGATGGCGCATGTGTTAGATTTAGTTTAGTTGTCATTCATGTTGTTGTTGTTGCTATTATTTTTTACTGTGTTTGACGTTGTCGCTGTTGTTCTACTTGCTGTTTATGAACATGTGTATAGCCGCATCCGCTATTGGATAATCGTTTCATTGTTAAACATGATAGTAAGTATATATATTATAAGTAAAAACTCAGTATTTCTAGTGGTTGTTCATATTGTATAACATTTAAGGAAATTTATTGCTTAATTTTCGGTGCAACACTTCAGAATTCGGTGTTAAAAAGGCAATGATGTCTTGTCGCTGGGTAGCGAATTATTTACTAGGTAAAGTTCGAATTTTTCATAGGCTAGAAAAGGAAAGCTACAATGTCCTTTAATATTTGCCTGATATTTGCTACGAATTAAAGATAATGATTAAATAAAATTCCCTGTTTTAATTTCCGTTTAATTCGCTGAGAAATTGAATTGAACGACCGATCGACAATTTACCGATCGGAAAAGCAAGTTGTTGGTGTTTGAGCTTTTTAAAATTACCTTTCCAGTAAGACTTTTTTAAAACTAGGGTGTTGGCGCATAGCTCCTTTGAAAACCAACGTTTCCTAACATTTGCGAATTTAATAGACTTTTCCCGCATCCCTGCGAACAAATCTTTAAATGACAAATACAGTTATTTGTATGAAAATAGTCACCCAAATGTCGATCGCGTCTCATTGTGTGTTCACTTGGGCGGAATGTGGGTTAGGTCCAGCCTTGTCCCTAGGATTTCTCTGCGGCTCGGTCAGTCTTGGGCTCTTCCGTGAACTGTGACGTCACTGAGAGAGACTCGCACTCTCACCACAGACTTCGCTCGGACAACGGGGTAAGAGAAAGCCTACGAACTAGTTTGGGCTAGGTCTATTAGTCGAATTCGTATTAACAGGGAATAACAAAGAATTCTTACTCTAAACGATCATCTCTAAAGGAAAAAATCTATCCTAATTGATATTGTAAATCTCCTCTGATGTTATGATGTATAAACACGTTCAATTACATGAGAAGCAAAATTAGTTTTGGGTTTAGTTTGGGTTTCATGATGACAATTCTGTGAAGGATTTTTCGCTTGTATAAATTTTGCTTCTCTCCACTGAACCAATTTCGATAATATTAAAATCCACACGTGGTTCCTTTAATATTTTGTTACACTTAAGTACTGTGATAATGGAACATAGAAAACATAGCCTTTGGTCTTAAAATTGTTAGTTTAAGCACCATATTACAAGTACTTGTTGTAGATTTAAAAAGTACGAATTAAAAAAAAGTCATCTGATAAGTAGTTGTCTGATTTCATATATATAGAATGTGAATAGCTTCTGGTAGACTGCAATTTCATACAGCTTGCTCATGTTGGTCAAAAGGGCCGGGGTAGCTATGCTTCAGCTTACACAGTCGACCTTCACCACCAGAAACGACGTGACGAAGTTCGCGCACTCTGTTGACAAACTTATAAGCTGATCCCCTTATTTAAAGGACCAATCTCATTCACGTGTTTTGCAAATTTATAAGATGGAAAAGGTTTACGCTGATTCTTAGACTTTACACATTCTAGTCGATCCGAGCGTTATGATCACTTCACTGCCAGAGCTGAGTCCTCGATTGCTTCCGATATATATGGTACAGATTCCCAGCTTTAATGACCACTTTTTCATGTTACAAAGTCACCCAGTGTTTCACCTCCTTCTTTGCTCTATTAAGTTGAATTTCGACCATAATGGAGGTGGACCGCTGAAGGTTAGTCGTTGTCTGCGAAGTCTCGAGAGACAAGCTTGTGCGCCCTTGTCTATCCGTGGTGGTGTTGCAACGTCTTGTGCGGCTTTATAGGCCAATGCTATACTGCACTCGGTGCGGGGTAGAGTGGAGCTGTTTTTGTGACAAGCGCGCTTCTCTCTAGCTTTCTGGTGACGTTTCACGTCCGCCTTTTCAATACCTTCTTTCACCATCAGGCTCAATCACTCGCCGTGTATTCCCAATTGTTTGGATCAATTTCTCATGCTTTGAGGTCACGTTTGCATGCGTCCTTAAACCGCAGGGCAGGGCTCTCGACTTTCCTGACTCCTGTCCCCAATTGTCCGTATAGTACTTCCTTGGTTATGCGTTTATCACCCATACAATTAACATCCCTGAGCTCTCTAGTCAGTTGGCTTTGACTGAGGAGGGGGGTGCATGCTGGGAATTCCAGACCATGACAGTATCTCAATGTTAGTGATGTGGTGTTTTCTTATCCGCTTGAGGCATCGATCGCAGATGGAAAAAGTTCAAGCGTTGTTCCTGTCTCATGCAGGAGTAGTCTAGGGGCAAAGTATGAAAAGCGGCCTAGAAATGAATTTCGTTGCACCCGCTGCTATATTTTTCTCAATAGCATAAAATGATAGCCAGGGAAATGTCTAAGGATTACGAAAAGGCTTTCTATATTAGCTTGCCAGTGTGATATCCTTGCGAAATCGGCCATTTTTTTTCCAGGTACCCTTATGCCTCCCCCCAAATGCTGATCATAGAAACTTGAATTCCGTCTTGGAGTTTTTCAAGCAATTATACACATGTAGAATGTTGAATATTTAGCCAAAACACCGTAACAAGGCTATTATCCAAACTTAGTCACAATGTTATGTCAGTTATATAAACTTATTGGATCTGGTCATTAGAGTGCATGGTTTACTCATCTTACTTCGAGTCCTTAAGGCATATTTTTTAAGCCCTTGCTCTTCTAAACGACTTCAATAAAGGGTCATTAGAAGGAAAGAGATGAGTAAAACTATATAAAACACAAATGTGACTTACAGAATAATTGCTACACGTGGTAATCATGAGTAGCCAGAAAAAAAAAAAAGAAAATGATATGCCATAAGAGAAAGTATAATGATAACAAGGTATTACTTAAAACATCAAGTACATAAAAAATAAACGTACGCAGCGAATAACCTAGCCCTAGCATTGAATCGTTTTTCCCGTTTTTCTGTGTTTTCTCGGATAATTTACGTTGTGATTCATTCAAAATATTTCTCCAATTCTGATTGGTTAAAAGCACACGCATAATTCACCATAACCAGTTACTGATGGCCAAATTTGGAAGAATTTGGTGTTTAACGAGGAAATGACGTCAAAAATGCAGCCCGCGCGCTACAGGTTAATGTACCGTTAACCGAGAAGACCTGGGCACGAGGTTGAGTTGTTTGGTTATGAAAGCAAAAATGGCAGACACTTCACTTGTTTCAAGAGTAAGAACTACAGCTGGAAGTAGGCGAAATAATAGCTAGAAACATAGCAAAAATAGCAAGAAGACAACTCGGAGGGCGACATCTGCTATTTGGAGAATCAGTTTGCGGGGCTGGACAAACCTAAACGTACACTATCGAAGGTGACCTTAACATCGATGCAGGTAAGCATGTTTTAGCTACGTTTGTAAACTAGAAATTATTTTGAATGAATAATAAGGCATTAATGAATTCGGCTTTCGTAGGATATGAATAATTAAGCAGATCGAGGAGGGTGTTATCCACCTTGGCCTTCGGCCTCGATAGATAACACCCTCCTTGATCTGCTTAATTCTTCATATCCTACGAAAGCCGAATTCATTAATTGCTAATTTATCAGCGTAAATATTGTAACAAATAATAATATAATGATATCTACTGGGCATAATTTACTCCAAGCTTTATCTTTCTTTAATTTGTTTTGTTCTGAAAGTTATCTCGTGAATTGAAAAAGGCCTATAGTTACGGCTAATATTAAACATTTCCGGGAAAAAATGTTTAATAAACAGCTAGATGAAATATAAAATGTAGAAAAAAAAAATTGTTCTACTTTCTAATTCGAATACCGTAAAATTCCAAAAATAAGCCCCTCCAAAAATAAGCCCTCCAAATCGGTAACTCAAAAAAACCCTCCGTTAAATCGCCCCTCCAAATATAAGCCCCCCCGGGGCTTGTACTTGCAAAATTGACCTCAAATACAAAGTAAAACAAAGCAAAAACGGTTAATTACTTCCAGCTATAAGGCTAGCCCAATCGATTTTGAAACGCAAATTTCCCTCCGTAGATAAGCCCCTCCGAATGTAAGCCCCTCCAAATATAAGCCCCTCAAAAAGGGCCTTTGAAAAATATAAGCCCCGGGGCTTATTTTTGGAATTTTACTGTATGCTTTATTTCTATTTACAATCTTTGAGATGGAAATTATGAACGGTGGCGAGTTAGGTCAGATGTGTTTAATGTTTTCGCCCAAGAAAAAGTACTGATTTACAGCTAGAGACGCGTCCAATGATTCCGTTGCCCAAGATTCTGAAATTGATCCCACTTACCCCTCCCCTAAGCTAACATTAACACTTACTTCTCACTCAACCTCGTTCTCAGGTTCTCTCTCCTACCCGTCTCGCTCCGTACGGACGGGTAGGAGAGAACCCTGGGAACGAGGTTGCTTCTCACATAGGGCAAATAGATGGCTGAGGTGATTATATGTAAGACCCTGAAGAAGGAAGGACGTGCCTTCCGAAATATTGGTTAAAAAAGATTATATATTCCCGACTGTAAAATCAGCCGTGCTTTTTTTTGTCCTGAGGGGAGGGGTTGGTACGTGGGAAGCTTCCCAGAAACCTAAATTAATCGCACTTGACCTCTGCAGCTTATAACGATTCCAGGAAGTGCAAAACAAGGTCAATCAGCGAGCCATTTAATTGGTCCGTTGGCCAGCAAGTGAAGTGTCGAGGAATACGCAAGCTTTTCAACGTATCTTCAAAAGACCGTCATGCACACTCATAGAAAACGCCACCGAAAAGAAAGGTGTAGACTTGCCACAAGTCGACGGCGTACACCGGAAACGGGCTTTGAGAAAGTCTAGGAAAGGTGACGAAAATGTACTTTGAATAATTAGGGAAGGAGACCAGGTCGCAGCAGGAGCAAAATACCATCAGTAGCTGTTGATCTCCAACCTCGTCCCCAAAGCCTGAGGACGAAGTTGGTTGATCTCAGTATGTAAACTTTAGAAGTCCAAATCAATCTGCAGGTAATCGGAAAGACGGAAAGTGATAGCTAAGACGTCACTACTTCAGAAATGCCGAACAAGTCAATCAAAGAGGGAACGTGCAAAACGTTTTGCAACCGACGGGCGATGAGCCACTGCGACTCGACGACCATATGAGCAGACAACAATCCATCATGCCGCCAACAATCTTACGAAGTATCACGAAAAAGTGCGAAAGTGTAAGAATACAAATTTTGGAAGGCTTGCCCAAAAGCTGTTAATAGTGTATGTTGTTTAGTAGTGTATGTTGTATTTGATGGCTACGACCACCAGTATGCCATCAAAGGAGGAGAGCCACAACAGCGAGAAATCAGCAGCGCACTTGAAACGCAGATAAATTCTGCATGGTAAGACTCCAATCGCAAACCAAGACGCCGCCAAGTATATAAGCAACCATGGTAACAAGAGTCTCTACGTATGGATTCTCTTTTGGTGTTGATAAGTTCGAGTGGGATCAAGTATTAGCCTACGACCAAAGAAAAGACAAATGGGACACACAGATGGTCGTTATTACGACCCAAGCGTAAAAACCATAGCCTGCGTGCAAACGATAACTAAACTCTGATTAGTACCGTCTGCAAAGCAGCCCAGAGATCCTTGTTCTGGACCGCCAACGGACTCAACGAATTACCGCAAGTGCGTTTCGAATTTCCCTTCAACCTTATTGGCGATCACGACAAACAACACAAAGGCCATTTTTAACTGGCCAATCGTAGCGCGTACTCAAATCTGGGTACACAGCTGGAAGTCCAGAACAAGGATTTCGGCGCTGTTTCGCAGATGGAGTTAACCAGAGTTTAATTTCGTCTGCGCGCAGGCTAAAAACCCACTGAGTCATTTCAATTTTTTGAAGACCCCGTTAATGCGACCACCTCATGATCACGACCAGACTTTTATGACCCAACGGTGATCGCATTAACGGGGTTCCACTGTATACGTAGTTAATTATTTTAAGTACCTGAGCAGGAACGAAGGCAGAGATGGAAACAGGAAACCCGCTTCCATCCGACCCCTTCTAATCTGAAGGACAAAATTATTTATTCATCCGACTTTGAGAAGTACTGTAATGATCGACAAGAACCTTCATCTTTTGTATTGGAGACTAGCTAGGGTGGCCTTTCCATATATTTTGTTTCCCATCACCCCCTGCTCTCGTCCGTCCACTTCTTGTCGCCCGATCCAGCATCCTGCACACGCTCCTCGTGTAGTTTCTTGTAACCGCGCGCGCGCAGGCTACGTATGACTTATCCAGATAAGCATCTTAATTATTTACATGGATTGACAACCGTAACAATGCAGACTGCTCAGCCATATCGAGATTATAAAATACCTTCGCGGAAAAACAAGTGCTAGTTACACATTAATTGCCCATGCTCACCATTCCCATAATACCACAGTTAAACATCACGCAAGACGCGCACGAAAGCGCCAGTCTCGAGATTGAATGTAGTGCAGTATTTACTCGGGATAAGGTAAGAACCTTAAAATTTATCTTATCAGACGACACATAAGCATTATTTGTATCGATTCGTTTTCTTTGAAGAAATATGAACAGTAATTTAGCAAGTTAAAGCAGCATTTGTTTTTCTTCGCGTGATGGCGGAGGCAACTGTTTACACACGGAATCTAACTCGCGTGCGCGCTAATTTCCTGCCACGAAAATTCAAGCATTTAGGTAAATAGGGAGAGATAATACTCCAGCTAGGTTAAATATTTTAGTAAGCTGCTCATAGCTTGTGTGTAATCAACTCAGCGGGCAAATAACAAGAATCCGTGGCTTTAAAATGATTAGAGCATAACGAACAAGTTAGGTGTTTAATTTACGGCAAAGAGCAGAGATTTAAAACCGTTAATTACTCATAATTATAATGTTATAACCTCAACACGATTTATTTAGTGATTCTTTAGTAAATTGGTAAGTGTAAACGTTGAAAGGCGTAAATATCTTGATATTTTGCGGCATAATTTTGAATTCCAGCAAAACACAGTTTGATCACGAAAGTTCTTTGTGGTGACTCACTTGAGCGTGTCTTTAACACTGACTCAAAAGGTCCGCAAACTACGCCCTTCTAACAGATCTGAAAAAGTTCGAAATCTATGTTAACGGCAAAATTATCTTTATCCGACCCTAAGAGAAGTATTGCAATGATCGATAGAAACATGATAGGAGTGTCAAATTGATTTCAACGAAAGGTCACTTTAGGTTAATTCGAACTTTTCTGTTCGTGGGTAGTTTAGAAATCAATACAGGAATAAACGTCACAAGGCAATGTTTGCTGTATACTAACAGTGCCATAGAATTGCTTTTCCATATGACATGGACGAGGACCATTGTACTTGAGCCGAACTGAATTTATTTGAATGAACTTGCTAGGCTTCACAGCGTTTAGTTAGACGCCCTTTGTCGTTCGATCCGTTGATCTTTACGGCTGATCGAGGTGCAAAATATATGTGAGGAAAACATGAAGATTATTTTGCTTTTATCTTTGGATGCTTTACAACTGCCTTAAATTAGACTGTACAAAAAGGGACAAAATGAGAGGATTTCGAGTTAAAATTTTACAGTGTATATTTGACGCGGAAATGTATCGACAGGGGTGCTGCTATTCATACCAGTGCGGATTTTCAGATTTTCGGGTTGACCACAAAACTATTCAGTTGAAAACGAAAATAATTTAAAAGAGGAAAATTAATTGAACGATTTTTGGTCAGTTCTGCCGCTAATATAGTTTTGTAAATTATATCTGTCATTTACTTGCACTACCCTTTCATAAGATTGGTCTCATATGACCGATGTTTTTGTGTTTTTTTCTGACAATATCCATAGTGCGAGTTATATTTTGTCACTTAGCAGTACAAAGACCTCGAAATATAATATCTTTAATTTGCAAGAGGAAAATTAGAATACAGCTGGCCATATAAATACTAACTATTTTCTTCGGAGGTCGCTGTATGCAAAAGACGGCCCATGGTTTGGAGATCTTGTCAATCCACGCTGTCACAATATTTAAAAACGCAGTGAGATTTTATAGATTAACACAGGTTACGTGTCTTGTACTGCTGAGATGAAATGTTTATATATACATGTACATGTATAGTATACTGTAGTTCTTTTCTTTTATTCTCTTTTCTTGTAGACAACTAAATTAAAATAATTGTATGTCTTTGTTATCAACAGTGGAAGCCATGGGGACGGTTTTAGAAGATTCGACTTCCTACACCATTACAACTGTTCCAGGTGCGGAGTAAATTTTCACTACAGATTTAATACTAAATAAAAGAAAACAATCAGTAGAATTATTCTCAATATAGCTTTACAATGTAAAAACAATGTATCCTAGCTTCGCTAGGCCCAATGCATAATTATAGCGTTATATTAGTGTGTTTGGTTTGGTTTTGAAGTTGAGTCGAAGAGTCAACGCTCATTTTCGCTTCCATTTCGCGTTATTTTGGCATGAGTAGTTTATCTATGTAAGTCAAAATTTTGCTGTTTTTAGGACTACGCCGGATGTTTATTAGTTATCCTTCCTGTTCCTACTAAAAACGTGTCAATTAACCCCTTTCTTGGTGGCTTGAAGTTTAAGTAATAGGAAATTTCCCATTGAGCCGAAATAAAAAGTAAAAAGTCTTCAACTGATTTTAATTTCTTATAACATGAGCCTAAACAAAACTAATTCTGACGCAAAGAACTTAAAAATTGCTCTAATACTCTTAATTGAAAAGTTCTATTCTTGTACATTGGTTGATATTTGCAAATTTTTTTAAAAAAATAGTGGTTTTTATTCTGCCATCCTTTTTGATCTTTTAAGTGTTTTGAATTAAACGTCTCTTTTGGTTGAATTTGAACATACTTGTTGTTATTTTGAGCATTCTCAGTAACAGACTGACTCAAGTTTATTTATACAAAAGCATGGATCTTTGGTTAGATACCATAGGGGTTTCTGCCGAATGTAAACATGTTTTGTCTCTCACTCCTTGAAAATTTGTCAGGAATTATTTGAAAGCAATTCGAAGAAAAGCTTTCATTTTCTATGTGATAAAATCAGGGGGAAGAATTCAGTTCGCACCTCTGTGTATCTTCTTAATCTAGTTCATTCTTAACGGACATCTTTAGAACTAAAAACCGTTATCAGTTGTTAAAGAGGGGTAATTTACATTCGCAAATGGATACTATCTTTCTAGATTCACTTCATTTAAATCATCTTACTTTTTAACTGTTAAGCGGATAATCTCTCTTTATACAGAGATGTCCTCTGATATATTTTCACTTTCATTATTTCTGCGGCCTTACCACGTGAGTGTTAAAGCAAACACATATCAACCCCTGGGGTACTGGTGAGCTTATTGACAAACAAATCAGAAATTGAAACTTATGGCGCTTTCCATTTGTCAGAACTGGCCGGCCGGACCAGTCACTTTGACAATGAAATTGGCTTTTTCCAAAGGTTTTACCCGAAAACCCTCACCTTCCTACGCACTATTTAGGATTTGACTAATCTGGCCGAATAGTTTTTATTAACGGTGAAATTTTCATTACGTCGGGAAGGGTCTGGCCGGCCAGTTCTGACAGATAAAAAACCTTGCCTCATCGTAGTACCTAGGCCCCCTTATCCTCGCGGCCAATTTGGGTCACATGTTTCGCGATTGAACGTCGAACGGTCCGGCACGGAGGGAAACGTTTTGCAAGTGTCTTTTTCCCTGAGGGAATTAGCTTAATTTCAGTGGAGATATAGAATTTTTACCGCAGAAACCCTTTAGTAAATGAAAGTTCTCGGAATTCTTGAGAAGATTTGATCAAACACAACTTATTTGAGGGAGTTACAAAACAACACTTGAAAAAACGATGCCTATTTACTCTAAGGCTTGAAAGATCGAGTTGTTGATAGTTCAGTTTCCTGAATGTTTTCGTTCATTTTAATTATTGAAAGTGATAATAGTAGAGTAATTAATCTGGTGCATAAAAAAATGTGACCATTTTACTACAAACGAATGTTTTAGGAGGCGAACCTCTTGGAATGGAAAATGGTACAATCGCTGATGAAAACATTACTGCTTCTTCTTCTGCAAGCGCTGCTCCCCCAAATCTTGGTCGTTTGAATGGCCCTGCATCCTGGTGCACGGGTAGGGCCGATGGCTGTTACTTACAGGTAAGATTCACCTCGATCGTAAAGACTCATTATCGTGTTAGCCTCGCACCCAAGCAATGCAACATCTTCTCTTACGTCGGCCGACCAGGCGTAAAGTGAAGTGGTCAACATGTTCAAAACTTCGCAGAGAAACCACTCGCCTGCGACTCGTAGTTCCACCCGAGTTTTGAATTTTTTTTAATCGAATATGGCATAAAGATGTGTATAGGTATACCTTTGGCGCCAGTCAAAGGTATTTTACCCCCATGGCTTGAAGAGCATTAGACTTTCGCTAGCGCCCTTTCGATGCTTTGCTGAATTCTTGGATATCGATCGATCATCTCGGGGTTGGGCATAAAAGAGGGTCCCCAATAGGGTTCTTCAATCCCGTAATCCCGACCCAAAATTTCGTGCAATCCCGTAATCCCGAGGGTTATTTTTGGCATCCCACCTCTCGCGTATACTTTCAATCCCGCATCTCGCCCCGATTTTGCTTTCAAATCCCGAATCCCGAACTTCAAATAAGGGAAATCCCGGATCCCGAAAAACCTATTGGTGACCCTCATAAAATATCATCGTGATTTTTATCTTGGTAGGTTGACCTTGGAAGCCTGCATTTGCTGTGCGCGGTTGCAACTCAGGGTAATCCAGGAGGAAACAGAGACTATGTAAAGCGTTACAAACTGCTGTACTCTACAGACAGCACCAATTGGGCAACGTATGAGGAGAACGGGAACAATGTAAGAGGGAAATCTAGGACTGCGTTCGACTGGGGAATCTGGATCTTCTGGACTTCACAGTCGAAACCAAAAAACAGTCTTATGTATGGATCTGTTTATTCTAATCCATGCCACAGAAGGATAAGAAAAAACTTTTACAGGGACCAGTTGGGGACTGGGTAACTAACGACTTAGGGACACCAAGAAATCCCACCGCAATTCCCCTTCTGTCCTTCCCGGTTGTGCGTGGCTGTTTTCCCAGATAAAACGGAACGCATTAAGTGACTTGCAAAATTGCACCTTTTCCCTCATATTTTCTCAGCACTATTAGCGACTTGTAATTTATAATTGAATAAGAAATGCAGTTATCTGAATTATGGATGCATATTTATCCCCAGCGTTCCTGTTTTCTCACCCATGGCAATTAAACCTGCTAAAAGTCGCAAAAGGGTCGCTAAAAATGAGAAAATAGAGGTGGAGTTTTATATGGCAGTTGGATGTCGATATACTTTATTAACTTTACCTTCAACATGAAGACATGTTTTAGTACGAAAACCATAATAAGGCCTTTCGACGGCCGGAATTCGCAGGCTAAACAATCTCACTCTCATGCATTTCATCTTTCGTAGCCTTTTCCAGGTGTGGAGCGCGAAGTAAAATGATAAAGAAAGCGTGGAAAACTGAGTAGAATGGGATCGCGCCCCATTTTTACTTCGTGCCGCTCCCTATTATCGATCTGAACACCTGGAACAAACTACATCTTTCTTGATTCAAAGTTGTTTCTCAAATTTCAATTGTACAATTATACAACAGTACAAGAGAAAATAAAACGCATAGCTCAAAGCAAAAGAAGACACTCGACATTACTACTTTGATTTTGTCCCCTACAACTAGCCTTGTGAGTTTCTGATGACAAATCACGTGGCTAATATTCAAAACAAACTGCATCTTCATACAAGGAATGCTAAATGTTTTAACCTAAGCCTATTGTTTCTGTTGTCACTTTAAAATATAATTGGATATGCATGCATGGAATAACTCAACAGAAAACATAGATAGCCCCGACTGAAGTAGACAGGGATCACTGATTTTTTGTCGTACTCAACTTTCCAGATCATCGCGGGAAACAAAGATAACGTCAGCGTGCAAAGAAAAGATCTTGAACAAGAGCTTATCATTCGTTACGTGAGGTTCTGTCCGGTTGATTGGTACTGCTGGCCGTGCCTGCGAGTGGAGCTGTACGGAGCTCCGTTGAATATTGGAGGTAAGAGCAAACGGCATGCGTTTGATTTTCCAGTCACCTTGTTATGCATGACGTTGAAGGATCCCAGTTGCACTTGGAAGACGAAGGACTATATGATTTTTTAAATTAAGAAGACTTGTTATAAGAACCCCTGGTGGTATCGAGTCGGTAGAGGTCTACTCTCGATGGACTCGTTATATTTTGGATGATCAGAATACTATGATCAAAAGTTTGAGCTACGAGCAGACATCTTGCCAGAAAGTACTTAATACACCAACGTGGACATCTTAGTCCTGTTTTAACGCATGAAATTTTTGTGCAGTGTAGTTGCACTGTATTTGCAATGAAATCATTACTCAAGCGGTTTAGCTGTTTATTTCGTAGACTTGAAGGCCTCTTTGCTCAATGTTTCACTTCGGATGCCTCTCAGCTGGGGGTTTGCGTCAGACAAAACGATCGATCTTAAGTGACTGGGAAATTTGAGAACAAGCGATCCTTGCTACATCTACACTCACGAAAGAAAAAAATCGCTTTGAGCATGATGATTCGGACGGTCCTTCAACCCGTGTCATGTCCGTCAACAACACGAGTCGCTCGCCAGCAGTTTAACATACGTCTGTCTTTTCCTGCAAATGATATTTATATATACACATTTTCCACATAATTTTACCCTCGATAACTCGAACTTTTTTCCATATCCCGTGAAGGTTTGAATTATTGGGAGTCGACAGTTATCGCTTCGTATACAAGTATAGCACGACCATTTTCCGCAAATTTAGTGTCCAAAAGTTATTTACCTCTGCATTAGTTGTTATTCAAATCACGTGTATATCGGTCAGGGTTTCTGGGGATTAAGAAGTACTTGTGTACTCTCTTGCTGGTATTCACAAAATGTCAGAAATACACAAACTTCACAGCTAACTTGCCCCTTTAATTATATGTAACGGTGACAAAAAAAGGGAAAAATAGTTATCATAGCTGTTTGAATTTGCTTACCCACTCTAATCCAATAGTAAATCTCAAGAGACATACATTGAAGGTACTTTAATTTGTTTTGATAGTAGTCGGTGACTGAAAACTCCACAATTTTCTCTTCGTTCTGGGAGTATCTTCTTGAAAAAAATTTTGGTAAAATAACTGTAACATTACCAGCGCATTGTCTATGGTGGAGAGATAAGCTTTTTTCACACACACAAAATTTTCAATGCAATTGTTTGTGTTGTCACAAGCAATAAATGGTGGAAGGGTGATTTGCATAAAGGGGAGACCTTTGATTGGGTTTTTGGTTTATTCACCTGAATGATGAATATTGCTTTATTCATTTCCCTTGAGAAAGACAAATGAAGCATTTTATTGATATAACATTTTACATCTTAGTTTAAAGGATCGATTGATTATATTACGTGGGGGGGGGACAGGGGGGCGGGAGCCCGGGAGAACAGGGGGTGGGAGGGGTACGGGAGACGGGAGAAGAAAGGGCGGGAGGCGGGATCTCTACGATGGCGGGAAGCAGGAGAGAAATTCAAAAAGGCAGTCAAAGAAACGAACCCAACAACGTTTCTTGACTTCCATTTTACGTTTTCCGAGGCTTAAAGCAAAATTTTATACACGAGAAAAGTCAAAAAACGAAAATCCGTGCTCGGGATAAAAACAAAACCGCATTACTTCCTGTGAAATTGGAAACCTTTCCAAGTCGCTTACATCATAGGACATGAATGAGATTGCATGACATATGTACATGTGTGTCGACTGTGTCAGTCGTGTCAGTGTCTCGTCTGTCTTGCTAGATGTCGAAATTCTCCGTAAGGACGACAAAGCGAGTCAGGTCAAATGTCGTCAAAGATGATCGGTCTTAGTATTTTTCGGTTTAGTGGGGAAAAATCCGTCCATGGAAGACCTTCCTGGTTGCTCGCTCCTGACGACTGTAGTTCACAAAACACTGTAATGTTCCCTGCTAGCAGAGGTTTCTCATGACGAGGCAAAAATGAGAGAATGGAGAGAGACCTCTGCCGGCTTCCGACGCGTTTTCTATCACGCATGCCCTCGCGTTTCCTTAACAACCAGTGACGTTTTTGTCATGTGCGACACAACCCATAGAACCGCGGTTTGCGCGCGAAAAGGAAAAAAAGGAAAGCTGAAAGTCTGGAAAAGACGGTAAATGCCTCTTTTGTTGATTACAATTCAAAATAAGAGGGCAAATCACTTGGAGTTACCTTTGTATCGGCGGTAGAAACAGAAATACTGAACCTTAGCAGAACTAAACCTCTTGCGTGGAGTAGATTCATTGACGATATTTTCTCGTTGTGGATAACTGAGAGGAAAGAGATTGCTGAATTCATTACTCTTCCAAACAGGCATCACCCTACAATTAAACTTACGGCTGAAATATTTGATAAAGAGATTAACGTTCTGGATACACTGTTTACAAAAGCAAGAGATTTCACAACCAAGGAATCCTTGACATTCGCGGGCGAAGCCCTTAGACTTCTGAGAACTAACTCCTCTGCTAAATCTTTCTATGAGAACATCTACAACTTCAAAAAAACGCTTTCGCGCTAGAGGTTACCCTCACAAAAGAAATCCTCTGAGGTTAAATTTACTGAACGGAATTCGGCTATACAAAAGAACAACGAAGTGCGAAAGAAAATTCTACCTTTCGTTACCACGTATCACCCTGCTTTGCCAAACCATAAAAACATCTTAATGACCAAATGGCATTTAGTTTAAAAGTATTATTATTATTTAAAGCAGTCTGCAATACTCTGTTGAGAGTGAAGACTTAATTGGTAAATAAATAAATAAATAAAAATATACAACGAGCCCCCCATCATTTCCTACAAGAGAGCAAAATCTCTGGGAGATATTGACCACTCCAGAAAATACCATAGCATACCATAATGCTCTTTGTTTGTCACCCCAAAAGTTTGCATAAGCATTGTCTTCAGTTTCTCTTGGGGCCATTTTTACTCCCATGAGAAACTGAAAACAATGCTTATGCAAAATTTTGGGGTGACAGCCAAAGAGCATTATGGTATGTTACGGTATTTTCTGGAGTGGTCAATTCTCGGTTATGAGTCATGGTTGGCCTGTCAACACCTTCCATTGTGGGCTCAATAATTGTCATCGTTCAGTCTAACAGGGCACCCGCATTACACATTAAACGAAAACGGTTTTGAAACCGGTAAGTTTCCAGCAGAAATCTGGTCGGCGGCTTCATCAAACAACGCTTCGGAAGCCGGCAGAGGTCTCTCTCCTTTCTCTCATTTTTGCCTCGTCGTGAGAGACCTCTACTAGCAGGGAAACTGTAATGAAGATTTTGCCGCGTGGTGTAAACTTGTGTCGAAGGAATGCCGCTTCAATGATCGCGCTGGAAAGTGCGGAGTGGTTCGATTTACAACACAATTTTTTATTTTGGACAAGGCCAAAGCACTCCCTATATTAGAATCTGAATAGGGAGTCAAACAGCGTGATTTACATGATAACGGGAGAAACACAAAAAGAGGCGGGAGTCGGGAGACAAAGGGACAAAAACGTACGGGAGGCGGGAGAACGGGGTACGGGAAGCGGGAGATTGTGACCCCCCTGTCCCCCCCACTATTACTTTCGAAAGTATTATTTTCGTGAACTGCACAATTTTAGTTGCGTTCGAAGCTGGAATTTTGAGACACAAACTAACTCGTCTAGAGTGCAACTAAAATTGAACTTTTAGTGAATTTCGGAGCTTTGTTAAAATAAATGACCTGTACAAGGCCAACCGCGTTGCATCGTCTCTCATTCCCGCAACAGACAAAAACTGAGATGGTACCGAAAAAAGAAAATCTGTGAGTTCTTTTCGTTTGCAACATTTCTTAGTCTTTGGACGCGGTACACTGATGTGCTCAATTTTAACGTCTTAAAAGGTTAAGTTGTTTTGAAAAAGGGAAGACAAAAATGAACTTGTCCACTGAATCTATATGTATTTCTCTTTATAAGAGCTGCATACAACACCTTAATTGCCATAACAAGTCCAGGTAACAGCAGTGAACAGTAGAGATTTGTTCTGCCGAAATACATTTCAGAAGGTTAATTTAGAACCGCGCCCAGGTTTAATTTCCAATGGATGCTCGTTGTTGTACCTGTGGTTTGAATTGGCACTACTTAGGGCGCTTAAGGTGTTTTAATCTAAATATCCGCCTTGACTGTAGTCTGCTACACAGTCGTTTTTAGTGTCGTCACGCAACATTGCGTGACGACACTAAAAACGACTGTGTAGCAGACTACCTTGCTGCTTTTGCAATTGCTAGTTTTCAGTGTCACGCCATTCAAAATAGATCAAAATAAAAATCAAAACCGTCCAATAGATAAAGTCCAGAATCTGGGAAATGAAAGGAGGTACATATACAAAGACCCTCGCCAAGATTCAGGTCAGAGGAATATTCCGTATACGAGATATCCGAAGAAATGTTTTACCCAAATTTATAGAGATTTGTTTGGAGACGCCATGGTGGTGCTCACCTGGATGAGCTCCAACATGGCGGACGGAAACCAACAGAAACATCTGTTTCCGAGTTTTGCTACAAAAGCATGAATTTATTCCTCGAGAAACTCATAAACATTAAAGTAATACTTTTTGTAATACATGAACTGTTTAAATAGCAAAATTTCCTGAAATAAGTCATTTTTTTAACCTACATGACAGCTCTCTTGGCCGTCAGGTAAATATCGCGTCACGCAAAAACTTAGAAATTCAAGCGTCCTCTATCACAAAACCAAGAACCCTTTTGAAGCAAAAATTTGTATGAGAATTAGTTTTCAGCTGCTCTAATGCATCGTGAAAGTAAAATCTTGGTAGGATCGATAGTTTTTTAGTTTGAATTTTAGTGAAGTCATGTGAAAACCAACAATAGTTTTAAGGGCGTCCTAAAAGTGTTGAAAACTATCCCTTGTTGGTTTTACAGAAGTTTTGCTACTACTTCAAGGATTAAGTTAAATCAGAGTCATCTTTTTATAGTTATCCTTATGAAGCAAGCTTTTGTTGCTTTTAGGCGGGTGTTTGAATTTTCTGGCGAACAACCCATTTTTATAGGGAACACCCCCAATGGAGGTCCCCCTAGTCCCTTCCTCACTTTTTTCTTTGTTTTGTAGAAAAGATAGGTCATCTTGGATCAGATGAAGGAGGGGGATTTGTTATAGGTAAGGAAAGTAGCCAACCAGCAACGACGGCGACGGTTACGAAAACGTCACTTAAAAAGTGAATTTGAGCGTTTATTCCATCTCGTTTAATTTCGTCAAATGTTGGCAAATTTGATTGGAAGTGAATTCTCAGGAAGACTGTATCAAAGTTCAGGAAAAGAAAAAGAAAGTTTTTGTCTTGTGGTCCCGTCCTCGACAAAACGTGAAATTAGGCACTTTCACGTTGTAGTCGTGTAACGGAGGCAGAGAAATGCACAAAAAAAGCGTGATACGAGTGCAAAGTTGTTGTTTTGCTAATCTAACCGGCTATTGCTTTTTTGTCGTTCTTGTCTCCGTTTGCCTGCGTCGCAGACGCCCTAAATCTTCTGTATTTACGAATACGTGGGCCGGCTGCAACGCAGGCTGGTCTCCGTCGTCGTTGCTTGAGCCCCCTAATGATAGGTGTTAGGCCTTAACACGTGATGTTGACGGATTTCCTCATCACTACCCTGTTTCCGGCATTAATGAATGTTTGCAATCACTCTGCAAGAATTCTATTTCCCTCATAGATAAAGTCATGGTGACAACATATGAAACACAAGTTGATGAAAATGGCGCAACCGGTCTGAATGAAGAGGCAAATGCTTCAAAAAAGACAACTGAAGACGAAGGTAATTGCTGTTAATATCAATATTCAAAGAAGATTGTTTTCATTATCCATTTTTATCCACATTCCATTCCGAACAATTGTCCCAGCAGTATGCAGTGTGTGCAGGAACCTAGTAGTTTAATGACCTTAACTCGCACGAGTCTCTCGTAACTCGGCTGTAGAGCATCTGCACTTGAAACCAGAAGGTCATAGGCTCGACCCCTGTAAGGAGAACTCCAATACGATACACGATACCCGCTCCGCGTTGCGTGACGAGCCTAAAAACGGCTGTGAAGGAGACTACACTGACTGCCGCCGGATGAAACATTTAAAGGAAATTGTGTTGTGTTCAGCCACAGTTTGCCAATTTTGCTACATTAAGCCTGGGTTTACTAAATCGCGGTACTTGAAATCAAAAGCAGTTTATGTTAAACGGATTCCAATACTACCATTACCCAACTCTACCATTGCCAGAAATATTCATTCAGCTGGAATGGTCACGTGATCCGAACCGTTTCGCGCCTTTGCCTTTTCCAGCCTCCCCTCTTCTCCGCAGAGGTTTCCTTCTGCCACCAGGAAGTTGGTGAGAGGGGAGAACAAAGCGCGGTGTGGGGTTGGGGTACGATATTGTCCCCCACACGCTCACCATTTTGTAATTTTTGTCATATTTTTGGAATACCAGGCGGAGCCTTGGCAAACAGGCAAAGTATGCGTACGAGCTGTTCAATAATTACGAAATCTGCACTAATTTGTCGTTGTCTTTTAACCTTATCCAAGGTCATGATTATATGGTTCACATATATACCGGCAATAAGTGGGGAGCTGGGACCGATGCTAATGTCATGATTACCATATTTGGAAAAGAAGGTGACTCTGGGGAAAGGAAGTTGGACAATGAGAAGAACAACTTTGAAACTGGACAGTAAGGCATCATGTTTTCATTTTGATCGAGTTCCGTATTACAGTATATAACTCAGTTTCCTCTAAAATTTCGTTTCCGAAACGTTGTCATCGTGTCAATGTTGTAATCGAGTTAGATTTTACCATTTATTTCCAAACTGGCTAATTAACATTGCCATTTAATTTAGAGAATTGACATTTG
The DNA here is from genome assembly GCA_038088405.1 of Porites divaricata. Classification (NCBI taxonomy): domain Eukaryota; kingdom Metazoa; phylum Cnidaria; class Anthozoa; order Scleractinia; family Poritidae; genus Porites; species Porites divaricata. Next base: position 10,228,431 of record JBBMOI010000006.1, read on the forward strand.
CTCGATCTAATTACCATATTATTTCAAATTAAGTAATTTATTACTCTGTAGATGTAACGAATATTCGCTCCACAAAACTTTAATCTGCTGCGATAAGATGGAAGGACACCGCGTAGTTGTAGTTTTCCATTCCTGTACTATTACATTTTACTACCTTCTCGTCTGAGAGCCCAGGACAGGCTGGTATCCACTTCGAAGAGCAGTCTATAACTTTAGGTCCTGCCCGCACTAATCATTGTAACAGCGTTTGAAGACACAGGCTTTTCAATGCTTTAGGCCTTCCATCCACTGACTAATACCCCGAGCACTCATCGCATCGATTTAAAAACGCTCTTGAAAGGGGATCAGAACGAAAACGCATATGTTGTACATATCGTTACTGGTATTAGCGTGAACGGTCGGAAACGCATCAAAATGAAAACGATGACCGATGTACGTTTGTAGCATGCGTATAGAGTTCAAAACGTGCAATTCTATCGTTTTTCGAACATTTTAGTGTGGACAGTCGAAAACGCATCAAAACGGTAGTGTGGACGCGAATCGATCGATGCGTTTTCTATGACAACGAACGAATACTTTTGAAAACGCACCAGCGTGGATTGCGCCTTACCTTCTTTGATAGGGTTTTCAATCAAGGCAGCTGGGATAAAACTTTCTTCATATTCTTACATTTGTTTCACTGTGTTTTTCAGGAAAGATTCCTTCCCAGTTAACTGTACAGCGTCTCTTGGACGACTAACCAAGATCAGAATTGGACATGACAATACTGGTTTTGGTGCAGCATGGTTTTTAGATAAGGTAATTGGTGTGAATTTCACCGACTTTTTCAAGGTAACTCCTCGGAATTAACGTCGGCTGTGCCACCCCGGAATTTCGAACCTCTTTTTCTGAAAAAGGCCGAAATTCAACAACAATAACTGTGTATGAACTATTTTACCCAGTCAGGCTAAGTGCTTATCGTTTCTAAACAGTTATCGTATTAGGGGTACTTAATTAGTTTTACGTCACATTGTGCCTTGGAAAGCTTTGGAAAGTTTGGAATACTTTGGTCTTCTCTTCATGTTCCAGACGTGATACTAAGCTTAATCGATTTCAATCGGTTTGTAACTTCCTTTTTTTTGTTTTATATTAGGTGATCGTCGAAGATCTCAAGTCAGGAGAGACAGTTGAATTTCCATGCCAGCGATGGTTTTCTACAAATGATGATGATGGGCAGATAACACGTGAATTAACTAGAGCAGATGCCGAGATGACTGGTGACAAAGGTATAATAGAATAAGAGAAAGACAGTATTATCATTTTAAACTTGATCTTGTAAGGAGATTTGCTATTTGCTGCCAAAAGCAAATTTTTGATTTCTTCGGGCGCTTTCCATTTGTCAGAACTGACCGGCCAGACCATTCCAGTCATAATGAGAATTTCACTTTTCATCAAAACTATCCAGCCAGATCAGTCAAATCCTAAATAGCATGCACGAAGGAGATGGTGTTTCAACAAAAACTCTAGGGAAAAAGCATTTTCATTGTCAAAATGACTGGTCCGGCTATGATCCGGCCGGTCAGTTCTGACTTTTGGAAAGCGCCCTTCGTTTTGTATTCTGTGGGGGGAATTCGGGCGCGCGCGCGAGAGCGTGAGGGGCGCCTCCTCGCGTGCCCCTCGCGCTTTCGCGCGCCCGAATTCCTTTTTCCTTTTCCGTTTTTAAGACCTGTCGCGCAGGTTAATTTTATTGCTTCATTTTGTAATTGTTCAAGATCTAGGATGACAAGGCGCGCTATGCGGGCGCAATTAACTTTTGGAGACCAGTTCCTCATGCGTTCTTTCTTTCCTCCTTCACTTTAATTTTTTTCTAAAAATTTCCTGGACCCACTCTAACTTTCGTGCCGTTCCCACTGGAACAGTCTGGATCTTGATTATGACTCACCCACACGCAGTTGTTTTGCTACCCTTATTGCGATGGCTACATCCATTCCTGTGAGTTCTAAATGTTCGTTAAACTTTAGATCACGATTACCTTGTTCACATCTACACTGGTGACAAGTGGGGAGCTGGGACCGATGCTAACGTCATGGTTACCATATTTGGAAAAGATGGTGACTCTGGCGAGAGGAGGTTGGACAACAACAAGAACAACTTTGAAACTGGACAGTAAGGAATCAATGCCTGTATTCTTTAACAAGGTTTATTCTGTGCGGATACGAGTTACTTTTAAAAATATCACTGTGAATAAAAGTGCCTTTTTTTATCATTATAGTAATTAGTCAGCCAATGAAACTTGCAATATTAAAAATGTAAAAACGCCAACTTCTTTTGTAAAGTTTTTCATTAATACGCTCATTTAAATGCTAATTTTAGGAAAGATTCATTTACACTGACTTGTGCAACGTCCCTTGGGCGACTGACCAAGGTCAGAATTGGACATGACAACACTGGTTTTGGTGCAGCGTGGTTTTTAGACAAGGTTAGTCGCATGGTTTTTATTTACAGTGTAAAATCATTATTAGAAACCCTTGGCGAGGAACGTAAGTGACGTCTTTTTCGAATTTGTGGCCTGTTGAGTAAGAAGCAAACCGTGTCTATTCATAGACTACAAGAAAACCCTTAGGGATTGTCGCTCTGGTTAGCGTATTATCTGATCCTTCTCTTCTCGCTCGCGTCCTACAATCTCCTGTACCCTACAGTTGGAGAGAAAGGGTGGCGCAATCGCAGTCGCAGTCGCAGTCGCAGTCGCAGTGGTGAGAGCACTCGCTTCCCACATGTGTGGCCCGGGTTCGATCCTGGCGTGGACGCCATATGTGGGTTGAGTTTGTTGTTGGTTCTCCCCCTTGCTCTAAGAAGTTTTTCTCCGGGTACTCCGATTTCCCCCTCCCCTAAAAAAAACCAAAACTTCTTAACTCAGTTCGTATGCTTAAGAACTCCTTAGTGCTTCATGGGTAAACCAATTACAATGATTCATGCGTAATACAAGTATTTTTTAACAGCGACACAGAATTCTGACAAGGAAACTTATTCTTCAATTTTCTCTATCCACGATGTATAAAAAAACGGAGTAGAACTTTGTGAATGGCTTCGCAATGACTCCGCTACGTGTTGCTATTTCGAAGCTCTAACGCTCTTTTTTCACATGTGTAAAAGGTCTTTTTTGAGTCAGGATCATCAAAACTCCTCCAGTCTTTACAGTATTAACTTGTATTGAATGTATGTTAAGTCTCCTATTTTTTTTAACAGTTTACAAGCTGTTAATCCAAGTAAAAATTTCAGTTAAGGAAACTGCGTCGAGGAACTCTTTGTCTTTGTATTTTTCATGTTAAATATTTTAAATGAAGGAAACGTTTTTTGCAGGTTGCTGTTGAAGATTCCAAGACAGGGGAAACCGTTGAATTCCCATGCCAGCGGTGGTTTTCCACAAAAGACGATGATGGACAGATTACTCGTGAATTGATCAGAGCAGATGTGCTAGTCGTAGATGATGAGGAGACATCTCCTGTTACAGGTAAAAAATTCGAAAGCAAAAAGGAAACGATTCACTTGATCTTAAGGTACCTCTACCCTTCGAAAATGTACATACATAGGTCTTGTTTAGGGGATCAGTACTCTGACGTTTTTCCATTCATTATTAGGTCATGACTACATCGCTCATATATACACTGGTGACAAGTGGGGAGCTGGGACCGATGCTAATGTCATGATTACCATATTTGGAGAAGAAGGTGACTCAGGCGAGAGGAGATTGGACAATGACAGCAACAACTTTGAAAATGGACAGTAAGAAATCACATTTTTTATTATTATTAACTAGCACGGCAGTATGATAATTAGACATTGTTGATCAAGCAATCCTATTTCTTTAGTTCTTTTCCTAGTTACAAATTGCATAAAACACCTAGCATTGTTACAAAGGTCTGCCTCTTTTAACATATTGACAAAATAAAAACAACTTTATTGGATGAATTCTGTTTATTTATTTTCTCTTTCAGGAGAGATTCTTTCACAGTGTCATGTGCAACGTCCCTTGGACGACTAACCAAGATCAGAATTGGACATGACAACACCGGTTTCGGAGCAGCATGGTT